>CM060653.1:11465000-12130000 GCA_030686955.1 Odontamblyopus rebecca | reverse complement strand
AATACTCATAGCACCTGACCCCCCCCATGAACCCCTCTGCAGGTGGTGAGCCCACAGGAGGGTGGACATTATGGTCCTTGATGTTAGTTCATAGGGGTGCGGCATGTTTTGGGTTGATGGGGGAAACCGGAGTACCCGGAGCCCACAGGAGGGTGGACCCACGTCGTCCTTTCAGGCTGAGCCTGGCCGGGAACTGGGTGTCGTCACATTTCTTGATTTCAGTTCATAAGGTGCTGCATGTTTTGGGTGGATGTGGGAAACTGGAGTGCCCGGAGGAACCCATCAGGACACAGAACTCACAGAAATCTTATTATATCAAACTGTTTTAATGTGCTGACAACAGTGCCAGCTAGTGCTGCGACTTCATGTCTCAACATTCACTGCAGAAACTGCGGCGCTTTCTCCTCTCAGGCTGCACATGCATCTGCATGTTCAGAAACCAACAAGGTACAATGTGATGCCAGTTTTCCCTCTCGACTACACTGTACTTTACCATGAAATATCCTAAAGATAAATTCACAAATGACCTGATCTGATCTGACCTGAACCTGATCATTTCTATCAGTGTCTAGACCCAAGTCCTCACTTTATGGCAACAAAAATCTGCATTTATACAATATTCATTTTAGCTGCTCCCATCTGTATTAAATAACACTGGTCTATAGAATGTCGTGATGTCATCTGAAACTCAGATCAATCCGTCTACACGACATGAACAGCTCTAACCTGCATTAGTGAAATGATTCAGTCGATATGAATGGACATGTGTGATTGATTCAGTCAGGACAGAGGAGGTTTTTCATCTGTCATTGCTCAACTGTCTTACCACATCTGTGGTGTACACAGGGTGTGACAGGAAGAGGTTGTGTGTACACATATGCGCCTCTACTGAGCATGCTCCAACACAATGCAGATCTATAGAGGAAATTCAGTGTGAATGAGCCCAAAGACGCTGGGAGGAGAAAGAGATGGCGAGATAGTAAAAGGGCGGTGCTCCAGACTTCACTTTAGACTCATCACTGGGAGGCTGCAGGTGCACAACAGCTCGAGGGACACTTCAACTGGAAAAGGTCAGATCTTTACACGCGGTTTTGAAATGTTTCCTATTATTTATTTATCGGCCCTATTCTTTTTTCATTGTGTTTACTGCCCCTGGGGTCAATTCTGCTGAGACATTTTCTGCACTTTAACGAGTCTAAAACGGAGGTGGTGGTGTTTGGTTTTAGTTTGCTGGAGTTACCTCTGTTACTGGATCCACACCTTAGACAAATTCTCTCTTTCATAAGGACCAGTTTTGCCACCTGAGACAGCTTACAAACGATCAGCACCTTCTGGCACACTGAAACTGATCCATGCCTTTAACCACAAAAATGGATTATTGTGACACGCTTTATTTTAGAGTCAGTCCTCCATTTCCCTCCATCCTCCCTCCACTGGCTGCCTGTGCACTTCAGGATTCATTTTAACCGCTTTTATTTGTTTTTAAGTGTTTGAATGGTGCCGTCTGTTGTGGATTCAGTTACTACTCCAGAAATAAAATGAAAAATGTCTGAGCGTGAACAGCTTCAATGGCTTTACTGCAAAAAAAAAAAAAATTTAAAAAATGCTGCCACTGTCAAATAATTTCTTTTGTTACTTGTGTTGTCTCTCTGACATGTAATAGTGAAAGTGTAACAAGTTTTCTTTTGAAATTAGTTTTCAAAGACAGCACCAGTGCCATCTATGGGTGAAAATATCTGGTGCTACAACTGAAAGAAAATTTTTCTGGTTTAAAATAACAAATACAGCTATTATACAGCCTTTTAAGCATTAACTTATTGTAGTGTTGTAATGGATTCAATCTGACTATTATTGATGATGATAATAATAATAATAATAATAAAAATAATAATAATAATAATGCATCCGTTTTATATAGCGCTTTTCTGGACACTCAAAGACGCTTTACAGAGCATTATTCATTCACTCCAGACCCGGTGGTGGTAAACTACTATTGTAGCCACAGCTGCCCTGGGGCAGACTGACGTTGAGAGACTCTCTCTGCTCTTTTCTCCAAAACTAAATTAACTATGGATTCAATAAATTGGTCTTTTAACAACATTGACACTTTAACAAGACAAGCAGGATCGAGTGAACCTGTGTGTTCTTCAGACACAGAGGATCTATCCCTTCGGAACCAAGATTATGGGACTTTGCTGATTGGATCAAGCATGAACATGATTTTTCCGAAAGTTCAAATACTGAAGCAGCTTTTCAAAGCCCCACTTGGCTGCCTGGAAATTGGAGTGAGGGGCAGAGCCTCAAGTACTCGAACTTTGTGACTCTGGGCTGGGGTCTGATGGACATGCTTGAACATGGAGGCTCTAATTCGCAATTTTTGGATAAAATCTGGAGGAAACTTAGAGTTCTGCATATGTAAACCTTGAGACCAAAAGACAATCAGAGCTACTGTGAAAAGATCAGCTGCTCGACCCAAAGCCAAAACATGACAAATCCGGAGAACACCGGCCACATCCTGCACTCAGTCTTCTCTAACCAGAAGAGCTCTGTCAGAGCTCTGTAATAGACTTCTCTCACTGCCCTGCGCCATTGAGAGATTCAGTAAGTCTTTTGTCCCCAGTGCAATAAGGCTGTATAATGCCACTGGGAGGGGAGGGGGGAAGAGGGGGGTACACTGAAATGTGTATTTTAGTGTTTTATTATATTTGCACTTTGTTGACCTATTAGCGATCTATTTAATGAATCTATTTGATGAATTCATTGTATGTTTTTAATTATTTATTACACTTTTATCTAATATGTGGATGTTTATCTTGTATCTCCTGTGTGATGTTTGTATGGGAGCAATAGACTGCTGCACAATTTCCCTTGGGATCAATAAAGTCTATCTATCTATCTATCTGTCTGTCTGTCTGTCTGTCTGTCTGTCTGTCTGTCTGATCTTACCTCCCCCAGAGGCCTTGGCCCAGGCCCACTGGTCAACTCGCCCTGAGAGACTGTAGCAGGAGGGTGCTCTCCTCCTCTCTACACTTTCTCTATGCCCTCACACCTTCTTTGCCCCACCCAGCATGGCAGGCGGGTCTGCTGTAGCCAGTGCCTCGTGGCTGCAGGATCTGGATACTGCCTCCTGGACTATCTCCACCTCCCTGACTCCTCCTCCCGGTGTAATGTCGTGTCATAATGTATATATGTGTTCTTTTTGTTGTTCTTCCTCTATTTTCCTTTTTTCTCTGTAGTAGTTAGTTATAGTTATTATAGTTAGTATAGAGAGTTATGAAAGATAGTATAGAGATAGAAAGAGTAATGAAAGATAGTATGTCACAGTAGTAACCTCATAGTTTCCTGTTTCAGTTAGGTGTTAAATAAAGATAGTTATGTCACAGTTAGACTCACTTGTTTAGTTCAGCTTTATATGGGATTGTCACAGATTGTAATCTCTAGACTCATTTGTTTAGCTTTGTGGGGGGTGGAGGAGAAAAGTGGGTTTGTTCTTTTTTAATCACTGTAAAGCGCTTTGTGTTGTATTTTTGTATGAAAAGCGCTCTATAAATAAAGTTTGATTGATTGATTGATTGATTACTCTTAGTACTGTTTGTAGCTTGCTGTACCTTTCCAGCTGTAGCAGGGGGTCTGACTGCACCTTTTCAATTCAATTCATCCATCCATCCATCCATCTTCTCCCGCTTAATCCAGCTGGGTCGCGGGGGCAGTTTGCTGCCCAATACTCATAGCACCTGACCCCCCCTATGAACCCCTCTGCAGGTGGTGAGCCCACAGGAGGTCAATTCAATTCAATTTATTTTTGTAGCGCCCAAAATCACAACAACAGTTGCCTCTAAGGGCGTTCCAAGATTTTGATGAGTAAACATACACACAGGGCCAGGCAGGGAGGAGGGCCGGGCAGCGGGTGGAGGAGGAGCCGGGCGAGGAGGAGGAGAGGGGTCCAGCTGCCATCAGGCATCTGAATGAGTTACACTCCACAGGGGGAGTGGGGACAACATGTGAATAGCAATGAACAAACTACAGATGAGGACATAGTAAATGATGCTGATGAGAAAATAGGAGCTTGTTATCTCCTGCGGCAGTTTATCTTAACCTGGGATTTTAGTGTCACTCCCAACCAACCTGGTCATAGTTAGTTAGGAGTAACATCAAACTAAGTAACCTGGTCATAAGCTAAGTTTTATCCTGGTCTTAAATAAAGAGACTGTGGGTGCCTGTTTAACATCAACAGGGAGTTGATTTCATAACACAGGAGCCTGGTAACTGAAGGCCCCACTGTATTTTTAGACACTCTAGGAACCACTAATAATACACTCTGCATTCTGAGAGCGAAGTGCTCTATTTGGCTGATATGGGACAATGGCATCCTGAAGATATGATGGGGCCATATTGTTTAAGGCTTTGTGTGTCAGGAGGAGAACTTTGAATTTAATTCTAAGCTCGACAGGAAGCCAGTGAAGTGATTTTAACACAGGACTGATGTGATCACGTCTTTTAGTTCCTGTTAGGACTCTGGCCGCTGCATTTTGGACCAACTGGAAGCTTCTTAAAGTACCTTTAGTGCGGTGAGCAGAGAATTACAGTAATCTAGTCTGGATGTAACAAATGCATGGATAAATTTTTCAGCATCATTTTTAGGCAAAATATTTCTGATTTTAGTTATATTTTCGCAGGTGAAAATATGCAGTTTTAGAAGCTTGGTTGATATGAGCTGTGAATGAGAGATTTCGGTCAAATACGACTCCAAGGTTTTTTACAGTAGAGCTAGAGGCTATACTCACATTGTCAAGTGAGATTATCTGATCGGACAGAGACCGACAACAATGACCTCTGTTTTTTCAGGATTTAAGAGCAGGTAATTCAGGGTCATCCAGGTTTTGATGTCCTTCACACAGGCACTGAGCTTATCGATTTGATCGGTCTGATTTGGTTTCATTGATAAGTACAGCTGAGTGTCATCAGCATAGCAGTGGAAATTAATGCCATGTTTTCTGATAATGTTACCTAATGGTAACATATACAGAGTAAACGGGATTGGACCAAGCACAGATCCTTGTGGAACACCGCAAGCTACTTTAGAGCAGGGAGAGGTGCACTGGTTTACACTAACAAACTGGTACCTATCTGATAGATAGGATATAAACCATTTGAGGGCGGTCCCTCCGACACCTATGTCGCATTCTAACCTCTGCAGTAGAATGTTGTGATCAATGGTGTCAAACGCTGCACTGAGGTCCAGTAGGAACAGGACTGAAGCCAGCCCGTTATCAGCAGCTAGTAGCAAATCATTTGTCACTATAAGCAGAGCAGTTTCTGTGCTGTGGTGAGCTCTGAAACCAGACTGAAATTTTTCAAATAAATTATTGTCCTGCAGATGGTGACAAAGCTGTTTCACCACAACTCGTTTCAGGATCTTTGAGAGAAATGGAATATTCGAGATAGGTCTGTAGTTGGCTAGTTCATCAGGATTTAAGATAGGTTTTTTCAAATGCGGTTTAATTACAGCATATTTAAAGGATTGAGGAACATAGCCATTTTCTAACGATATATTTATTATGTTATGGATGGAATCTATTATTAGGTGGAGAGCTTCTTTGAGGAGTTTGACTGGAATAGGGTCAAGCAAACAAGTTGATGGTTTGGACAACATGATGACTGAGGTAATCTCCACCTCATCGACAGGAGTAAATTTGTCTAATGCTGTTAGAGGGTTTATGTGGGATATTGGTGTTACAGACTGGATTTGCTGGATTTGCTCGGTGCTGATTTTTGGAGTGGCTTCGTTGATCTTGTCTCTAATGGTTGTAATTTTGTAATCGAAGAATTCAAGAAAGTCATCACAACTGAACTTTGAAGGGAGAAGAGACTCAGGGGCAGTGTGCGAGTTTGTCAGCCTGGCTACAGTGCTGAACAGAAATCTGGGGTTGCTTTTGTTTTCTTCTATTAGGTTTGAATAGTATCTGGTTTGCGCTTTTCACAGAGCGGCCTAATAAGAGAGCAGGCAGAGCTTCCAAGCCTTCAGAGACTGCTCGGAGCGCGAGCAGCACCAGAGCTTCTCTGTGCGTCTTATGTGTTGTTTGACTGTTAGTGAGATTTACAGTTATGTGACATGCCTTTAGTTCAGCTTTCAGCTTTAGTTCAGCTTTCACCTCTTCTTCTGTACTTATCCTTTCAGTTGTCTCTGACTATATTGTTTGAAGCTCTTTAGATTTCGAGAATAGTGGGCCTGACCACCAGAGCTCCTCCTATATCAGCTTTGTTGTGGTTGACCTTTTTATGTGAGTTCTGCTGAGTTCATTTTTCCGTTGCAGTGCGACCACAGTTCTGGACGTGTCAGTGTATGTATTTCCATTACTCTGTTGGCAACTAACTGTTTCCATTTTTTAGATGAATAGTGATAACGATCATGGAGTCCGACCACATTTAAAGCTGAGTGGTTTGCATGTTCAGCGCCTTTAAGAGGTAAGTTGCCAATCTTACTCCAGTCACAGCTCCCATTAGTTCCAAGCGAGGCAAAGTTAATGTCTTGATGGGTGCAATTCTTGATTTGGGTTCGACTAGTTTGGTCATTGTTTCTTGTTTGTCATTTGTCCGTCCTTGTATGTATGCAACTGTTTCATATGCCGTTTCGCTAGTGTAACCCACTTGCACAAGTTCATGTTGGCAGCAGCAAGTATGTGTCTTGCTCCTGTTGTGAACTCAAATGCCTCTTTCCCATTACTTGAGCTGGCAATCAGATCGTCCACATACGGTGAATCTCTCATTTTGTTTACAGTATGTGGATGTTCGGCTTCATATTTCTCCAGGTGATGTCGGATTGTGGCTGCCAGTAAGAATGAACTTGATGTTACTCCAAACACTACATGTGTCATTCACATTTTCCGTGTCTTTGTGCCTTCAGCATCTGGTGGTCCTGTGAGCCACAAGAATCTCACAGCATCTCTGTCACTTTCAACAATGGAGAAGAAAGCTTTAGTAAAGTCTGCTGTGAATGCTACAGGATTTTGTCTGAATCTGATTAAAATGTTCATAAGGTCAGGGTTCAGGTTTGGTCCAGGCAACAGACGGTCATTTAATGATAGTCAGCCATCTTCATGTGAGGAAGCATCAAAAACTACTCTCAGTTTGGTTGTAACTTTATCTTCTCTGATGACGGCGTGGTGAGGGAAGTATGTCACATTGTTTTCTGTATTGCTCAGCTCTGGCACATCTTCACAAATGCCCTGTTTAGCATAGTCCTCTATTACATTACTGTATCCCTTAAACAGTGTCACATCAGATCCTCATCATATAATACTCCTTACAACTGCACAACAACTCACCCTTACATAATTGTGTTATTTGACACAAGTTTCTTATGTAAGAAAAATATAAGTTACACTAAAATATGTAGTGTTTTCATGTGGGTTATTCTTTAAGTATTGACAATAGACAATAGACAATAGACAATACTTTATTGTCTATACAATCTATACAATATTTCCTAAACATAATGGTGATGGTCAGGGAGACAAGGATTAAGGCATAAATGCCGCTGCATCCCCGCCTCCCCACCCCTAAAAATGTGGTTAACTGTTAGAAGCAGAATTATGTGATAAACAAGAATTATGAGATAAATGTGAATGGTTTATATCATATAAGCTAGAAAAATTGTCATATACTTTCGAAGATCTATTTTATACAGTGATTGGATAATTAAACTATTATTATATAAAAGATTTTGGGGTTTTGTTTTGGGGTCAGTGAGAATTATTCATTAGAGTTTTGGCATATATAGCAGTTGGGGATATTGCACCCAGAATTATAGTTTGCTAGCATTGAAGCTTTTGTATAATTTTTGAATCCGGTTAGGCTGTGAGTATAAAGTTTATCATAGATTGATGGATCTAGAGAATTTATCAGCTTTGGTAAATCATAAGACAGTGAATTTTGAGCAAATGTGTGACGCACTATGTTCTGTGCTATCTTGTCTCTCCCTCGTGTAGTGTAGTTATGGTAAGTGCTGTTGTACTCAAGTTTAATGTGATATATGTTTTCAGGAAGTTTTTTATTGATATACTTATGGTAGAACTTCAATTCTGACAGTATGAAAATATCCTTGATCTTTAATAGAGATAGTGTTTTAAAGATGGGCTCAGTATGACTGTTATACTTGCTACATTTTATAATTCTTATGGACTTTTTCTGGATTTTTTCCAGTTTCTTACATTGGAAGCCCCACAGTAGTATCCCATAGTTGAGGTGTGGCATGATAAGTGTATTATAGAGTGTCATTTTGATAGACTCTGGAAGGAAGTGTTTGAGTTTATTCAATACTCCATTAATTCTGGCTACCTTGGTTTCTACTTGGCTTACATGTTTCTTCCAATTTAAATGAGTGTCTAATACTACTCCCAAGAAGTTGAAGGACCCTACATGCTCAATTCTAGTATTACCAATGGTTATGTCTGGAATAGTCACTGATTTGTTCCTTTGGTGAAATATCATAAATTTTGTTTTATCTATATTGAGTGATAATTTATTTGCTTTTAGCCAGTCTACAATTTTCTCCAGTTCAGTGTTGATGTTGGGCCCTACCCTGTTTCCATGGGTATGTATCGTTGTAGAGAGAGATGTATCATCCGCGAATAACGTAAAGTCAAGGACTTGACTAGCATTTATTATATCATTAATATAAATCAAAAACAATAAAGGAGCCCTGTGGTACACCTGTGGTGATATTTCTACGTTCGCCAGATAGTTCGCTATTAGGTCAAGAGCTGGCCCATGAAATCCATAGAATTTTAATTTGTTGGTCAATATGTTATGATCCAAGGTATCGAAAGCCTTGGAAAGGTCAATAAAGACACAGAGTGGGATTTCCCCTTCGTCCATTTGTTTTATTATTTTTTCAACCAGATCTAGAGCTGCCAGCTAAGTTGAGTGGTTGGATCTAAAACCGTATTGCCCTTTGTAGAATAATTTGTTATGTTCAAAATAATCCTTGATTTGCTTTGCTATGACTTTTTCAAATATTTTTGAAAAAGCTGGCAGTAGAGAAATTGGTCTGTAATTAGTAAAAAGCCTTTGACTTTCTTTTTTATATATTGGAACAACCCTTGCTATATTTAGTTTGTCTGGGAATTTTCCTGTCCTTAGTGATTGATTGATTATTACTGTTAGTGCCTGTGTTATCGCTGGCCTGGTAACTTATTAGTATCATTAGTTTGGCTGACATATTATCATGACCATAGCTAGTTTTTGGTTGCAGTTCCTCTATCAATTTCGAGACTTCTGCTTCACATACTGCCTTAAATTGCATCCTTGATTTTATTCTGCTCTGTAAGTAATCCTCGTGACTTGATTGGGTTTCTCCAATTTTGCTGGCAAGATCTGGTCCAACATTTGTGAAAAAATTGTTGAACATATTCGCTATATCTACTTTTTCTGTGATCATTTGGCCATTAACAATAAAGTAGTCAGGATGCTCTGATTTATTCTTGTTTCTATTTAAGACTTCATTAATCTTAGACCACGTCTTTTTGATATCACCCTTTACATTGTCAAAGCAGTTAACATAGTATGTGCGTTTGGCTTCTCTGATGGATTGTTTAAGGATCCCATTAAATGTTGTCAAGTTTCTTTTAACTACTGAATGCTCCTGTGACTCTGGTGGAGTTGCTTTAAGGACTGCATATAAATTGTCCCTTGTTTCGATTGATCTTATTATACCAAAGGTAACCCAGGTGTTATTTTTGTGTTTATATTTCTTGAAACGCACCAGCTTACTGGGCAAATATTTTTCTCTGGCTTCAGTGATAAGTTCCATTAGAATATTGTAGTTTTTGTTAGGGTCAGCATTAGGAGATGTATCAAGCTTTTCATGAAGACGAAGATTCTCTAGTTCCGTATGAAATGCAGCGACATCATCAGGTGAGTTCTTCATTACACTGACAAATGTAGGTGGTTTCTTATTTTGCTTTTTTAGGTCAAGACATATAAAATATGGTTGGTGGTCTGACAATCTAGGAATAAGTATTCCAGATGTAGCATTTAGAGATGTGTCACCCAGCCTCAGAAAAATATTGTCAATCAACGTGGCTGAGTTATGCCTCATGTCTAATCTTGTGGGTAGGGTGATCTTTGGGTGTTAACTATGGGACAGCATGGTCTCGAAGAACTCATTCGTTGATTCACTGCTTTTATACTTGAGTAGATTTATATTGTAGTCTCCAACAAGGGCAATTTCCCTGCGACTATAATTAGAATCTAATTTTTCCAAAGCTTCTGTAATTTCATTTTGAAATCTCCCAATGCTGTCGGGGTCATTCCGCGGAGGTCTGTATATGTTACCAATTATTATTTGATTTTTCATGTTTGCACCTGAGATTTGTATGAATTGGGATTCCCAAGTGTCTGCGCTGGCACAAATTTTAAAATTTTTTATGGCTAAATTTCTCATTTATATATGTAACTAGACCTCCTTTTCGCCCGCATGTTTGGCCCTGGATGATGCATTCATATCCCTCTAATTGAAGCAGTGAACTGTCAGGATCATTAGGCAGCCAGCATTCCTGTAGGCACAAGACACTATATTCGAGGCCTTGTTCTTTTAATGTGTACACAAAAGCTTCCAGTTCTCCAAATTTTGCATTGATAGACTCAATATTTGTACTAAGAATATTGAATTTGTCTTTATTTTGCTTGAGAGCCTCATATTTGTTATCATGGTAAGGAGAATGGTGTATGAACACTGGCTGGTTGTCTTCCTCATCGTTACTGCTTATATTAGAGTTAAGGATATGGCATAAAGAGTATTCAGCAAGTCCGCCAGAGTTTTGTAGAAATAAATTATCTAAATCCATCATTAATATCAGGAGACATTCTTACCACATTGTATATAACACTACATGAAGGAGAGCTAGATTTAATTTCATCATTGTCCATGCTTTTCACTGAAGTAAGCAAAGGTTCTTTGGTGTTGTCTTGTTGGTTCGAGCTGTATGGTTCATTCTTGTGGGTGTTGTCTTGGAGCCAAGGTTCTCTAAGGTTTCTGAAGTTCAGATTATCTGGACGAGGAGAATCACAGAGATAGTTGTCATTGATTGGTGAGCTTATTGGAGTTAATTTTGGTAAGATAAGCTGCCGCAGGAGATAACAAGCTGGGGGAAGTGTGGCAACCTGAGCACTGTCCTCTGTTTCCTCGTTTTTTCTCATCAGCATCACTCACTATGTTCTCATCTGTAGTTTGTTCATTGCTATTCACATGTTGTCCCCTGTCCCACTCCCCCTGTGGAGTGGAACTCTTTCAGACGCCTGATGGCAGCTGGACCTCTCTCCTCCTCCTCGCCTGGCTCCTCCTCTTCGCCTGGCTCCTCCGCCTCGCCTGGCTCCTCCTCCTTGCCCGGCTCCTCCTCCTCGCCCCTCTTCTCCTCCTCCTCACCCGGCTCTTCCCCACCTGGGTAGCTGTGGTCATACTGAACTGGCCCACGGGCCTGGACATCTATAGCCTGTCCGTCCATGGGAGTGGATCTCTCCTTCACTGTAGTTCTCCCCGAGGTTTCTTCTTTTTCCCAGGACCCTGGGTTTTTTGGAGTTTTTCCTTGCTGAGAAGGAGGGTCTAAGGACAGGGGATGACTGGACAATGTTTCATTTGCTACTTTACATGAATGTTGTTTATTCCTGTTTTGATATGTCTGTGTGTATGTTTTACTCATCCATATCTTGGAACGCCCTTAGAGGCAACTGTTGTTGCGATTTTGGGCGCTACAAAATAAATTGAATTGAATTGAATTGAATTAAGATATCATTTGTATGATCCATATTAATTATTATTTTGTGGTGCAGTGTCTGTTCGGACACCTAGGCTTGCCTGCAGCCGATGCTCCTCGGAAATTTCCTGTTTTACCCCTGAGTTGGCTTGTCGGCACATATAAAACAACTTAGATTGATCCTTTGATAGCAACTCATTGAAATATATCCCTCTACCAGCTTTCGTTCGCTTTGCGTACACTGAGCGCTTAGCCCAGACTGTGCTGAACGTGACTATTGCCGCGGGAGAACGATTGCGCGCCTCGGGTCTATTGCCCGTATTGAACGCACCCTGACCTTCTGGCTGACCCGTGTCTGTGACGTCACTCAAGTCGCGCACACGCGCAGCCATTTTTGGTTTAAGAAGTCTCACATCAACATCAAATTCATGGATATTAAGCTCACATTTACCTCTCACGAGAGTTATGAATTGTGCTTTCAGTTCTTCATTCGTCTTTCCCGTGAGTCCGGATACCTTAAGTTTGTGAACATGAGAGTTGTCAGCCGCAGGAGATGCATTTTCCAACTTCTTTATTCGCTCGTCTTGCGATTGGATCTGCCAGTGCTGTTCTTCGATCAGCTGATCTTGTTTGGCTATGTGTGCTGCTTGTTCTTCAACGATGGACCTCAGAGACCAGACCTCTGCTTCCAGCTTGTCCATAAAAGGTTGGTTAGCCTCTCTTGTTGTCGCTTTCATAAGTTGTTTATATTTAGGTTGCTCTATAAGTTTCATGAATGAACCAACCGTCAGTGGTTGGTTGTCGTCCATTTTCGGCTCTGGTGATCGCGGCGATCCGCCCGATCCGCCTCTTGTCGTCGGCATTTTCCGGACAGGCTTTTTGCCCGTGTGGAGCTTGCTTGGGTAAGTAGTTTAGCAGTCAATTCACTCCTCTGCAAGTCTCCGCAGCCTCCGTGTGTGTTAGAAAAAGCTAACACGGAGCAGCGAGGCGTGACGCATCTTCTGTGGCCACCCAACACCCGCCATTTTGGCGGCCATTGGATGGTTCCTATACTTAAAGAATGTGGTAACTGAATTGGATTGATCAGAATTTGATTATTCTGAGTTCAGCAGCACCACGTGGCCTTTGTGGTTCTGGCTTTACTTGAATTAAGAGTTTGGGGCAAGAAAATATTACCAATACAATATAATCAATTACCTATTTTAATTAATTAATTAACAATTAAACATTTTGATCTGAAGGTTTGTTAAGTTCTTTGACATGACAGGAACCAGAATCTGAAGTAAAAACATCACACTGATCGAGTAAAACTGTGGTTTATGAATATTTATTGACCAAGTTAAACAGCATTTAGATATTAAATTATGCAAATGAGTTTAGAATGAGTAAAATTAGGCTGATGTGGACAAAGGAATTGTACAAAAGTCTTCAGAGTTATTTAAAGCTGTGTGTTGGGTTTGCAGTGATAAGCCTTTTCTGTGACCATGCGCATACGACCAGTAGAGTGATGTCCGTTCAGTGTGGTCCTTCGGGCGGTTTCTCTGTAGTTCGAAGTCCTCAGGGCATCGGATCTGAAGAATCAAACTTGTTGAGACGGAGGCCACGGAACGAGACAGTCTGAAAGGCTTTACCCTCAGAAGAGGAGCAGGGACACTTTCTTAGTGTCTGTTAAGTCTGTGTAGCGCTGACAGGAATAAGGCAATTAGTCAAAAATGTGTTGACTATAAAATGCTTAGAACTTAAAGGAGGACAGAGAACTTCATCATTGTCTCTCCTTCGGAGAAGTCAGGAAAAAGACCTGGGGAGAACTAGGCGTTGTCCCCCTGGCAGCTGCTTTGTGAGCACCGTCAGGCCCTTGGTGAGGGCTCGGGCAGGACTCTGGAGGCAGACTGCATTCTGGCAGGGCTGAAGAAGAACTGGAGAAAGACTAGAGAAGAACTCTGATAATGGTCTTTCTTTCCCTTTCCCCCTTTGACTCGGTGCCAAAGCTGAGCCAGTGGGAAGGCAGATGAGTGAGATGGGGTTTCTCATGTTACACATGAACCATTAACACAGATGAAGTATTCACATTTACATTCACATTTACAAATCAATATTAGAACACAATCTGATTCAGAAATCTGAATAGTTTGCAGAATGTTCAAGTTCATTCCTTTCTCTAGGGGAAGTCCATTGAATTGAAATGTTTGATAGACAAACAACGTGTCTTTTTATTTGTCTCAGTTATTTACTTAATATAATTTATTTGAATTACTTCAGTCAGTGTAATTTCTTTGGAAGAGGGAACGTAGAAGTCTTTTGAGTCTCTTGTCTCTTGTCTTCGAGTTTGAGAAGAGGATACAACCCCCTGGTGAAGTGGGGCTGCGGCAAAGGTCAGGACATTCCTCAGGCAGGTTTGTTGAGGCAGATAACAGTGACCATTCTTTAGTCTTTAGTTTGCTTAATCCAAATGGTCATGTTTAACATTGTAGAAATGGCAGATTCATAGGGCAATCTTCCTACACTTACTATTTTTACTTTATTGATCCATAAGGGAAATTATTTGGACGCAGCAGTTCACACATCACAATATATTATAATAACAAAGAGAAAAAATATGAATGTAATAAATTCTAAATAAGTAGCAAAAATATCAAGAGACAAGTGTCAAATAAGGCATAATTATATAAATGTAAATATACAAGTAAAAATAAAACAGAAAATAAGTGAAAAATTTAAATATTTCCATTATATACAAGAGGTTGTAAGAAAAAACAGTGTAAAGATGATTTGATGATTGAGAGGACATAGGATTATCTGCTGAGTTCTTTTTACAATACAGACTATGCTGGCTCGCTGCAAGTCATCTTCAGAGCTCTCACAGGTGTTGGTTTCATGTAACAACATCTGATACACCACAGGTCACTACCCACAACACAAGCGACAGTTCTGGAGATGATTTTCAGCCAGAAGTCGACACCTGTCCACAGGCTCTATTGTCTTGAAAAAGAGCCAAAGTGTGCTGACTCTTCATGTGATAGAAACGGGTAATAAAACAGACAGTTAGCTGCTATTGTCCTCAATTTAAACAGGTGATAGGTGACTATGAAATCTGCCATAAAATCCTTGATAAGAACAGGCAGTTTAGCTAGCATCCTGAGCATATCTGTGACTGTTGAATTTCTCCACTGTGAGATCACACTCTTATCTTATCTGAGGCGATATTACGAGCCAATAAACTGGATGGTCATTCAGGCCATAAATGCATTATGGACCTGATCAAATGACAAGACTGTGACAGCATTATGAACTTTGGTACAAATGATGCTGATAAGATGGATAAATAAACTATGATTGCATTCTACAAGCGCTCTTTCATCTCTCTTTGTTTCACATGGATCAGAAATCCTAAACCTGGTCAAAACTCAGCCCTACTTAGACTCGCCAGAAACAGACCGTCATTTTGGGCACTATTGGCTGAACTATATTGTATTGGTACAGCCAAGCACAAAGTTTTCACAGCAGCACAACAGCTGCTTTCCGACAGTTAAACTAAATCCTATAAAGCTCAGCCCTTCTTAGACTCAGTGCTGTGTGAACCCCGCCTGTTGTCTTCAGGTGAGACATATGTCACCTGGACTCTGCCCATTTTGAACATTTTCCACATTATAAATTCATGAGGTCTAAAGACTGTTAGGGTCTGCTGTCCTGAGGTGGCTTTTTACTCACTTACATTTGCTGAATAACCTTTGAAAGAAATTGTACTTTTCAGAGTACTTTTCTAGCAGCATCCTCTTGAGTAATATTTTACTTGAAGTAACAGTACTGTTACTACCTGAGTTAAGTTGAGTAAGTTGTGCTTTCTCTTCCCACTGTGAGTCTGAAGTGACAAAAGCTTTATGAGACAATATGAAATGATTTGAACATTTGTGTTTGTTGCAGCCTCCTTCAGATGTGATTTACTTTGTCTCATTTTTGTCTCTATCCTTTGAAAATACCACAGTTTGTGCATTATTTGATGTTTGGTGGTTAAAATTAAATTAACTTCAAATTATAAATCAGATGTTACGTCCCAACAGTTAGGCCCTAAACACCCTGTAATCTCCGCAAAGCACAGCCACATGTCGACACCAGGATGTCTGCCTCCTTGTTTCTCAAAGGGAAAGTTACAATGAAACTAACCAGCTGAACAGGTTTGTGTCTATTGTCATGCTTGGTTTGGTCGGTCCGGGTGTCTGTGGAGGTGATAAATGTTGTTTGTTGTTAGAGTTTAACAGTGACTCATGTTCACTGTAAACAAAGATCTGGTTCCTTCAGTGAAAATCTGGCCCTGTGTGTGAATTTCCAGGAACTCAAAACTGTAAACCCGCCCTAAAGCTGAGCAAAACCCGCCCTAAAGCTGAGCAAAACCCGGGCTAAAGCTGAGCAAAACCCGCTCCAAAGCTGAGCAAAACCCGCTCCAAAGCTGAGCAAAACCCGCCCTAAAGCTGAGCAAAACCCGCTCTAAAGCTGAGCAAAACCCACCCTAAAGCTGAGCAAAACCCGCTCCAAAGCTGAGCAAAACCCGCTCTAAAGCTGAGCAAAACCCGCCCTAAAGCTGAGCAAAACCCACCCTAAAGCTGAGCAAAACCCGCTCTAAAGCTGAGCAAAACCCGCCCTAATGCTGAGCAAAACCCACTCCAAAGCTGAGCAAAACCCACCCTAAAGCTGAGCAAAACTCCGCTCTAAAGCTTATCAAAACCCTCGCTAAAGCTGAGCAAAACCCGCTCTAAAGCTGAGCAAAACCCGCCCTAAAGCTGAGCAAAACCCGCTCTAAAGCTGAGCAAAACCCGCCCTAATGCTGAGCAAAACCCGCTCTAAAGCTGAGCAAAACCCGCCTAATGTTGAGCAAAACCCCGCTCTAAAGCTGAGCAAAAACCTCGCCCTAAAGCTGAGCAAAACCCACCCTAAAGCTGAGCAAAACCCGCTCTAAGCTGAGCAAAACCCGCCCTAAAAGCTGAGCAAACCCGCTCTAAAGCTGAGCAAACCCGCCCTGATGCTGAGCAGAAACCCACCCCAAAGCTGGAGCAAGAAAGCCTAAAGTGAGCAGAAACCCACCCTGAGCTGAGCAAAACCCGCTCTAAAGCTGAGCAAAACCCGCCCTAATGTTGAGCAAAACCCGCTCTAAAGCTGAGCAAAACCCACCCTAAGCTGAGCAAACCGCTAAAGCAAACTCAAAGCTGAGCAAAACCCGCCCTAATGCTGAGCAAAACCCGCTCTAAAGCTGAGCAAACCCGCCTAAAGCTGAGCAAACCCACCCTAAAGCTGAGCAAAATAAACCCGCTCAGGCTGAGCAAAACTCCGCCCTAATGCTGATAAAACCGCTCTAAAGCTGAGCAAAACTCCGCCCTAATGCTGAGCAAAACCCGCTCTAAAGCTGAGCAAAACCGCCTAAAGCTGAGCATAACCCGCCCTACAGCTGAGCAAAACCCGCCCTAAAGCTGAGCAAAACCCGCTCTAAAGCTGAGCAAAACCCGCCCTAATGCTGAGCAAAACCCGCTCTAAAGCTGAGCAAAACCCGCCCTAAAGCTGAGCAAAACCCGCCCTAAAGCTGAGCAAAACCCACCCTAAAGCTGAGCAAAACCCGCTCTAAAGCTGAGCAAAACCCGCCCTAATGCTGAGCAAAACCCGCTCCAAAGCTGAGCAAAACCCGCCCTAAAGCTGAGCAAAACCCGCTCTAAAGCTGAGCAAAACCCGCCCTAAAGCTGAGCAAAACCCGCCCTAAAGCTGAGCAAAACCCGCTCTAAAGCTGAGCAAAACCCGCCCTAATGCTGAGCAAAACCCGCTCTAAGCTGAGCAAAACCCGCCTAAAGCTGACCAAAACCCGCCCTAAAGCTGAGCAAAACCCGCTCTAAAGCTGAGCAAAACCCGCCCTAAAGCTGAGCAAAACCCGCTCTAAAGCTGAGACAAAACCCACTCTAAAGCTGAGCAAACCCACCCTAAAGCTGAGAGCAAAACCCGCCTGAGCAAAACCCCGCCTCTAATCGTTGAGCAAAGGCTCTAAAGCTGAGCAAAACCCGCCTAAAGCTGAGCAAACCCACCCTAAAGCTGAGTAAAACCCACCCTAAAGCTGAGCAAAACTCCGCCCTAAAGCTGAGCAAAACTCCACCCTAAAGCTGAGCAAAACCCGCTCTAAAGCTGAGCAAACCCGCCTAATGTTGAGCAAAACCCGGGCTCTAAAGCTGAGCAAACCCGCCTAAAGCTGAGCAAAACCCGCCTAAAAGCTGGAGCAAAACCCGGCTCTAAAGCTGGAGCAAAACCCGCCCTAAAGCTGAGCAAAACCCGCTCTAAAGCTGAGCAAAACCCACCCTAAAGCTGAGCAAAACCCACCCTAAAGCTGAGCAAAACCCGCTCTAAAGTGAGCAAAACCCGCCCTAAAGCTGAGCAAAACCCGCTCTAAAGCTGAGCAAAACCCACCCTAAAGCTGAGCAAAACCCGCTCTAAAGCTGAGCAAAACCCGCCCTAATGCTGAGCAAAACCCGCTCTAAAGCTGAGCAAAACCCGCCCTAAAGCTGAGCAAAACCCGCCCTAAAGCTGAGCAAAACCCGCTCTAAAGCTGAGCAAAACCCGCCCTAAAGCTGAGCAAAACCCGCACTAAAGCTGAGCAAAACCCGCGCTAATGCTGAGCAAAACCCGCCCTAAAGCTGAGCACAACCCGCTCTAAAGCTGAGCAAAACCCGCCCTAATGCTGAGCAAAACCCACTCCAAAGCTGAGCAAAACCCGCTCTAAAGCTGAGCAAAACCCGCCCTAAAGCTGAGCAAAACCCGCCCTAAAGCTGAGCAAAACCCGCTCTAAAGCTGAGCAAAACCCGCCCTAAAGCTGAGCAAAACCCATAGACTGTATAAAAAAGTGGACTTAGTGCCACGGTTACAGGAGTGAATCTGGAGCCAGACTCTTTGTTATGAAGAGGGTTTTTGATGGACAAAATTGCAGAGAAAAAAATTCAGGATCATGTGTCGCGGGTTCATACAAACATTTTAAGACCAAAATGACAAGGCCACAGCAGCAGTTACAGAGAGAGGGGGTGACAAGATCCCAATTTAAGCCAATGGGATGGAGGGTCAGAAGGAGCCAGAAGAGCCTCCTGGAGCACTTCCTAGTTAGCATGTGCCAGCTAATGCGTTAGCTATGTCCACTTATATGCAAAACCAAAAAAAATTATTGTGTAAAATAATATGACCATCTTACCCTCTCCTCTTTTGACCCTCTCCTCTTAACAGTGGGGGCCTCGGTGACCGGATCTCCACTCCGGACATGGAAACTAATGCAGATTATGATCATTTTAAAATGTTTCTAGTAATTGCTCTGTTGCAGGGAGGACCTGTTATTTTGTCTCTGAAGCACAGCTGTGGTCCTCTGTATACATGTGCAATCCTCTAAGACAAGCGGCTGGCCTCTCTGGTTGTAAGAGTGCATGTAGAACTCATGGAAGCACAACACAAGTTCACGGGACATTTGGAATTGCAGTTTTTGCAGTTTGCTCATTGACCAGAAGACTGTAGTAAAGGACACCGTGCATATAACCATATTTCAAATGGACAGAAGTGAAGGGAAAACTGGATTATTTGGATATAATTAGGGCTGTCAACGTTAACGCATTAATCCCGATTAGATTAATGCAATCCATAATCCATTTAGTTGTGATTATAGTTCGCCAGCCTTTTTTCCCTTCTAAAGCGATGATGAGTTGGAGCGGGAAATAGTTTCCGGTGCTTTCCCCGGGAAGAACCAAGTGCGCAGAGGATGGACCGCTCAGAACAAATTACAATGAACCAAATTGGGTTTGCGCTACTGTCCATACGCTCTGCACCACTGCGGAACCAGCCGTTTTGGGCACTATTGGCTGAACTATATTGTATTGGTACAGCCAAGCACAAAGTTTTCACAGCAGCACAACAGCTGCTTTCCGACAGTTAAACTAAATACTATAAAGCTCAGCCCTTCTTAGACTCAGTGCTGTGTGAACCCCACCTGTTGTCTTCAGGTGAGACATATGTCACCTGGACTCTGCCCATTTTGAACATTTTCCACATTATAAATTCATGAGGTCTAAAGACTGTTAGGGTCTGCTGTCCTGAGGTGGCTTTTTACTCACTTACATTTGCTGAATAACCTTTGAAAGAAATTGTACTTTTCAGAGTACTTTTCTAGCAGCATCCTCTTGAGTAATATTTTAATTGAAGTAACAGTACTGTTACCTGAGTTAAGTTGAGTAAGTTGTGCTTCCTCTTCCCACTGTGAGTCTAAAGTGACAAAAGCTTTTGGCTATTGGCATTTACTCACAATTGTTACAAAGCAATGAAAAATCGACTGAGTCCACTTTGATTGTAAATGGGATCAGATTCAGTTTCTAGTGGACTCTGGGGCTACGTGTTCCGTAGTATAAAACTCAGCTCTTCCCCCTGTGCCCGAACTCAGTGGTCTATTTACATATTCTTTAGCAGTGTCTGGAAACACAGCAAGAGAGCAGCACACGTCTCCTCTAAAGTGTTCTGATCCTGGAGGCAACTAATCCATTTCTCTATTGCCCATTATGTCCAGTCACTTTGCTTGGATGGGATCTGATGTGTCTTTGCCTCACCTCCACATCAGAACGTTTCCATGTGGTCTCAGAATTGGCAGCTCTATCTTGTATGAGGGCACACACTGAGATGTTGACCCCCACTTATTACTTCCATTAGAAATTGTCCGCAAATCCCTGGATTGATCTGATTGACTTAATGCACGGCAAAGTACGACTCTCTGAGAGTACATAGTTTAAGAACTTGTGTAAAAGAGACGTGTCATAAAACTGTGTAATTAAAGCAGAACTAAGTAACTTTTTTACCTAATTAAATGTCTCTGAAAGCCCCTCTGATGGTCACATATGACATTTTGGTGTGTTTGAAGGGTTCACTGGTGCCTCCATCTGCCTCTGAGTGGAAAAAACACACATGCAACTTTGCTCCTACCGACCTGGGGCCTGTTCCAGAAAGCGGGTTCAAACATACTCTGAGTTTAACCATGAGCTCTGGGTTGACTTACCCTGAGACGGGAAACCCTGAGTTTTCGGTTCCAGAACAGGTGATATGAATGAGGTTAATCAACTCTGAGTAGGTTTACCTCGAGTTACGCGCGTGCACGACTTCTATAAAAAGCCATAGTCAATGGATCCCCGAAACCATGAGCGTCACCATGACAACTACGAAAAAGCGATCCACCTACTTCAGCCCGCTTGAGCTCGAAGTCCTAATGGAGGCATATGCGGAGAAAGAACATATTTTACCTCTATGAAGGTGCTATTGCTTTGCCTGGAATATAATATGGCATTAACATATCTATCATGCATTTATTCTTCTACAGCTAAAAACTATGTTTAATTTGTTCAGTTATGGGTGTTTTCATGGTTTAAAAATCACTTGAAAAACGTGTTCTTACACTGCGCAGGTCACCTCTCTCCTATTTTTCCCTTGTTTTTATGGTACAACAATTTTAATACAACCACATGTCAAATAGAATGTGTTTTTAAGTGTAGACCCCCTTGTCTCATCTTGGATGTACTGTATGTATTTTGTACCATTCTTCAGCTGTTCTTCTGGTTAAAGATCTAATTGTCCTGTTCATAAAGTCTGCAGGAGTCTCATACACTTATGTCCAATATTTATTGTCTAATAATGTCTAATAATGTTCTGAATTGTCTGTCACATGTTTCATTATTAAGCCACTTACGGGTATGTGTGAAAAAGCTTTTGTTTCTTTCTGAATACAACTGCCTTCTCTCTTAATGAGGTTATACCATATACACAAAATATTTCTATGACTGTGTACTAGAGACAGTGCAAAGAGACATAAAATTGTTTCTGACGTTATCCCTAAAGGAACGTGATGTCTTTCCAAAAGCTGATCCCTCCCTGTAGGCATAATATGTGACTTGCTGTCTGTACATGCCCAATCCAAATGACATAATCTGGAATGCTATGTCAGAGTTGTACACACATTTACACCTTAGCCTACATTTGCATATTAAACAACATGTATCTGTTTTTTCTAATAAGTGGGATTGTCTTTTTTCCACAAGGTATGTAGCTATATTTTTTATTAGTATCTCAATGCCATCCTCTAATATTGTTGTCTGTATAAATGAATGTGTGTCAAATGTGTGTTTTTCAGCCTATACTCTAAAATGTAATGAGTGTAGTACCTCTGCTGCTACATGTGAAGGTATGGAATCGTCATGTGCTGCTGAGGCTACTTGCTGTGCAACCATGAGAATACTTACCTATACAGGTTTGTGGCTTGTGCAGAAAAAGAAACATTTGTGCTGCGTAAATCAAACACCGCTGCAGCGGCAAAGGAGAGAGAGGCGCGTGGAAAGAAATTGCAGCCCGAGTCAATGCGTGAGTTTAAATTGTTTAATTAAGTTAACATTCAACTGTAAGATCACCGCTTATTTGCTGAGTTAAATAGGAATAAAATCTGATTTTCGTTTAGGTGCAATCCAACAGGGGAGAGAAGAACTTGGAAGCAGCTAAAAATGAAATATAAAAATATCGTACAAAGCGTAAGGCATGTTTTTTTAAATGCCTTAGGTTGTTAAAGTAAATGTTAATTCAGTGGCTACTTCAAATAGTAATGCTAATTATTAACAAAATGCTGTTTAAACATGCCCTCCCACTTAAAGTAAATGAAAACTTTATTTGTTTAGCCTATACATTTATAGTTTAATAGGCTGCATTTGAAATGTGACTGTGCACATGACAAAAAATCATCTGAGTTCTGCTCAGCCAACAGAAAGAAGGCAGAGGCCAAAAAGACAGGTGGAGGGCCACCTCCACCCAGTTTGACCGAGGCTGAGGTGAGGCCCTCAGCCAAAACGCTCCCCGGCCAGTGGCTGAGGGCCCTGGGGGAAGCTCTTCTGAGCCCAGCACCCCCATGGACACAAGTGCCTACATCAGATGCAAGTAAACACTTCTGTCTGCATTTAATCAAATCAAATAAGACCAATAGATATATCCTATTTTATTCACCCAACAGTTGAGGATGGTGTCCTCTGCCTGGTGCAGCCTCCCCACCCAATACAACACCCTGCAGCTGTAACTATTCCATACTCAGATCCTGCCTCAGGTGGTAGTTGAAAGTACTGAAACAGTCTCTCTCTCTCTATCACAGGAGGAGGAGGAGGAGGAGGAGACGCTGACTGCTGTCTCAGGGATAGATCCAGAGGGGCCAACTGAAGTATGTGTTAATATGATGTGAAGTTACTGCAGAGCCATGAGGCCCATTCACATTTCTTTACACTGTTGAGTGAAATATAGTTTCATGTACACTGAAGTGATGAGTGGACAAAAGACTACGTACATTTTGATGTTTCAACAGGACATGGCTGGGCATCATGAGCAGCTCCATCAAGTTCAGCCGCACAGCTTCATACAGTGAGATTTTCCTGTGAAATCTGTATGTAGAACTGCAGCACTTAAATGTTGTGCATATGTTTCACAGTTACCAGCCAAAGAGTTGCACCTGATAAAGAAAATAAAAAAAACTGAAAAGGAAATGACCTATCTAGATCTGCAGATAAGGAAGGCAGATCTGGAAATTCAGTTACTGGAACGCCAGTTGAGGAGGTGCATTGGTGAAATGGAGGAATATGTTAATAATTGGAACTATTATAAATCCTAACTGTTGCTTTTGTACTGTAGGGAATAAAGATGAACCAAATCACATTTGAATATGTGTTTTATTTTCAAAAGTAGTTCCTGCAAATGAGGTCTCTCACAGCTCTTCCATCCCGGACATCTTCAGGGTGGATGGGGTGGTCATCCTCTGGGTCATTGATTTGTACGGCAGGGTGTTGCTCTCCCCTAATAACTGCAATATTATGGAGAACAACACAGGCCACAATGATGTCACATGCCCTCTCTGGAGTGACCCTGAGCTTGTGCAGGCACTGGAACCGGGATTTGAGTAGGCCAATGGTCATCTCAACCCGGGCTCTAGTCCTGCAGTGGGCCACATTAAAACGCTGTTGGGGCCCCGGCTCAGGGTCAGGGTCAGGGGTCAACAGAGTGGGCTGGCATGGGTAGCCTCGATCCCCTAATAGGTAGCCATTAAACTCCCCTGTAATTATAGAGAACACATTTGAGTTCATTTAAAAAGAGACAAAGAACATCTGTACAAAGCTTCAGCTTTCTTACCACGTGCAAGTCTGTTGCTCAGACTAGACTCCCTGTAGATCCGAGAATCATGGACAGAGCCAGGCCACTTGGCTTCTACATTTGTAATGTAGGTTGCATCGGATATGATCTTCACAGTGCAGAGAATGACATGAGTTAGTTGTATTGTACTGTAGCCTACATTTTCATACAGCCTACATATTTTTTAAGATTATAGATCATATACCTGTACATTGATGCTGTGAAAAGATTTTCTGTTAACATAATCCGCCTCATTCTCTGTAGGTGCAGTGATGGGAATGTGGGTCCCATCTATGCACCCTATTATATTAGGAAGCCCTGCAAAATTACATTTAATTAAGTTAACTAATCTGACTGACTGAGGTAGCAGCAGAATGTAAAGAAATAACCAAAAAAATAAATTAAATGAATAGGCCTATATTATTTCTACATCAATTACCTGCAATCCTGTGGAATTCCTCCTTGATGTTGCGGGTGGGTTTGTGTCCGGGGAACACCACCATCACCGGCAACAGGCGTTTCAGTGCCAGGGTCACTTTCCTCACCGCTCTGTGCGGCCTTGCCATAGTGCTCCGCGTCACCAATATTGTACAGAAAACTCCCGTTTGCATAAAAACGTAGCGCGATGCACAGGATTTGAAGGGAAGTGAACGCACGTCCGCGGTGGGTGAAGTTTGTAATATGAGGCCGAAGGAGACTTTCAAGATAAATGATACCGTTTGATGAAAAGCGGCAGCGCTCAAACAGATATTCATCTGGAAATGACAGAATATCCAGCCTGGGCCGAAAGATTCTCTCGCGGCACAAAGCGTTTCGAATAATTTGTGCTTCCATGTCTATTGGGTTTGGGAGGAATGGACAAGCCATGTTGTGTCAAAGCGATTTTCATGCGAGAGGAGCGGAAAAACTCAGGGTTATTTCAAGTAAACCTGCCCTCGAGCAGGTTATGTTCACAGAGTCTGTTACCGCGGTGACTGACTCAGTGTTTCAGTTACCTCGCTTTCTGGAACAGAAAACCCAGACTTTCCCTCATCTCGGGGTTAACTTACTCAGAGTTTTCACATAACCCGCTTTCTGGAACAGGCCCCAGGGGCCTGTTCCAGAAAGCGGGTTCAAACATACTCTGAGTTTAACCATGAGCTCTGGGTTGACTTACCCTGAGACGGGAAACCCTGAGTTTTCGGTTCCAGAACAGGTGATATGAATGAGGTTAATCAACTCTGAGTAGGTTTACCTCGAGTTACGCGCGTGCACGACTACTATAAAAAGCCATAGTCAATGGATCCCCGAAACCATGAGCGTCACCATGACAACTACGAAAAAGCGATCCACCTACTTCAGCCCGCTTGAGCTCGAAGTCCTAATGGAGGCTACGCGGAGAAAGAACAGATTTTCCGGCGTAAATCAAACACCGCTGCAGCGGCAAAGGAGAGAGAGGCGCGTGGGAAGAAATTGCGGCCCGAGTCAATGCGTGAGTTTAAATTGTTTAAGTTAACATTCAACTGTAAGATCATCGCTTATTTGCTGAGTTAAATAGGAATAAAATCTGATTTTCGTTTAGGTGCAATCCAACAGGGGAGAGAAGAACTTGGAAGCAGCTAAAAATGAAATATAAAAATATCGTACAAAGCGTAAGGCATGTTTTTTTAAATGCCTTAGGTTGTTAAAGTAAATGTTAATTCAGTGGCTACTTCAAATAGTAATGCTAATTATGAACAAAATGCTGTTTAAACATGCCCTCCCACTTAAAGTAAATGAAAACTTTATTTGTTTAGCCTATACATTTATAGTTTAATAGGCTGCATTTGAAATGTGACTGTGCACATGACAAAAAATCATCTGAGTTCTGCTCAGCCAACAGAAAGAAGGCAGAGGCCAAAAAGACGGGTGGAGGGCCACCTCCACCCACTGTGACCGAGGCTGAGGTGAGGCCCTCAGCCAAAACGCTCCCCGGCCAGTGGCTGAGGGCCCTGGGGGAAGCTCTTCTGAGCCCAGCACCCCCATGGACACAAGTGCCTCCATCAGATGCAAGTAAACACTTCTGTCTGCATTTAATCAAATCAAATAAGACCAATAGATATATCCTATTTTATTCACCCAACAGTTGAGGATGGTGTCCTCTGCCTGGTGCAGCCTCCCCACCCAATACAACACCCTGCAGCTGTAACTATTCCATAGTCGGAGTCGGAGTAATGTGTTAATATGATGTGAAGTTACTGCAGAGCCATGAGGCCCATTCACATTTCTTTACACTGTTGAGTGAAATATAGTTTCATGTACACTGAAGTGATGAGTGGACAAAAGACTAAGTACATTTTGATGTTTCAACAGGACATGGCTGGGCATCATGAGCAGCTCCATCAAGTTCAGCCGCACAGCTTCATACAGTGAGATTTTCCTGTGAAATCTGTATGTAGAACTGCAGCACTTAAATGTTGTGCATATGTTTCACAGTTACCAGCCAAAGAGTTGTACAGGGTGCACCTGATAAAGAAAATTTAAAAAAACAGAAAAGGAAATGACCTATCTAGATCTGCAGATAAGGAAGGCAGATCTGGAAATTCAGTTACTGGAACGCCAGTTGAGGTGGTGCATTGGTGAAATGGAGGAATATGTTAATAATTGGAACTATTATAAATCCTAACTGTTGCTTTTGTACTGTAGGGAATAAAGATGAACCAAATCACATTTGAATATGTGTTTTATTTTCAAAAGTAGTTCCTACAAATGAGGTCTCTCACAGTTCTTCCATCCCGGACCTCTTCAGGGTGGATGGGGTGGTCATCCTCTGCGTCATTGATTTGTACGGCAGGGTGTTGCTCTCCCTAATACCTGCAATATTATGGAGAACAACACAGGCCACAATGATGTCACCTGCCCTCTCTGGAGTGACCCTGAGCTTGTGCAGCCACTGGAACTGGGATTTGAGTATGCCAATGGTCATCTCAACCCGGGCTCTAGTCCTGCAGTGGGCCACATTAAAACGCTGTTGGGGCCCCGGCTCAGGGTCAGGGTAAGGGGTCAACAGAGTGGGCTGGCATGGGTAGCCTCGATCCCCTAATAGGCAGCCATTAAACTCCCCTGTAATTATAGAGGACACATTTGAGTGCATTTAAAAAGAGACAAAGAACATTTGTACAAAGCTTCAGCTTCCTTACCACGTGCAAGTCTGTTGCTCAGACTAGACTCCCTGTAGATCCGAGAACCATGGACAGAGCCAGGCCACTTGGCTTCTACATTTGTAATAATGTAGGTTGCATCGGATATGATCTTCACAGTGCAGAGAATGACATGAGTTAGTTGTATTGTACTGTAGCCTACATTTTCATACAGCCTACATATTTTTTAAGATTATAGATCATATACCTGTACATTGATGCTGTGAAAAGATTTTCTGTTAACATAATCCGCCTCATTCTCTGTAGGTGCAGTGATGGGAATGTGGGTCCCATCTATGCACCTATTATATTAGGAAGCCCTGCAAAATTACATTTAATTAAGTTAACTAATCTGACTGACTGAGGTAGCAGCAGAATGTAAAGAAATAACCAAAAAAATTAATTAAATGAATAGGCCTATATTATTTCTACATCAATTACCTGCAATCCTGTGGAATTCCTCCTTGATGTTGCGGGTGGGTTTGTGTCCGGGGAACACCACCATCACCGGCAACAGGCGTTTCAGTGCCAGGGTCACTTTCCTCACCGCTCTGCAAACTGTGGCCTTGCCATAGTTGCTCCGCGTCGCCAATATTGTACAAAAAACTCCCGTTTGCATAAAAACGTAGCGCGATGCACAGGATTTGAAGGGAAGTGAGCGCACGTCCGCGGTGGGTGAAGTTTGTAATATGAGGCCGGAGGAGACTTTAAGATAAATGATCCCGTTTGATGAAAAGCGGCAGCGCTCAAACAGATATTCATCTGGAAATGACAGAATATCCAGCCTGGGCCGAAAGATTCTCTCGCGGCGCAAAGCGTTTCGAATAATTTGTGCTTCCATGTCTATTGGGTTTGGGAGGAATGGACAAGCCATGTTGTGTCAAAGCGATTTTCATGCGAGAGGAGCGGAAAAACTCAGGGTTATTTCAAGTAAACCTGCCCCGAGCAGGTTATGTTCACAGAGTCTGTTACCGCGGTGACTGACTCAGTGTTTCAGTTACCTCGCTTTCTGGAACAGAAAACCCAGACTTTCCCTCAACTCAGGGTTAACTTACTCAGAGTTTTCACATAACCCGCTTTCTGGAACAGGCCCCTGTAGGGGAGCTCTACCGCTGAAGATAAGATAAGATATCCTTTATTTGTCCCACAATGGGGAAATTTCAGTGTTGCAACGCACAGTAAAGAGAACAGCAAGAAACAGTAGCAGCAATAGAGTACAGTTAAGTTAAAAATAGACAAACACTATAAGGATCTATAAAGATAAGGATTATAAAACTGTGTATCATATAAATTGCTAGGCCAATATATACAATAAATTGCAATCTAAAAACTATATATACGATAAATTACTATCTTACAAAGTTACTTCTGCTTTAAAATGTATTAAAAGTCTAAAAGTGAAGTCAATTGAAAAGAGATTTATTCTATAAAAGCAAGAAAAATGGCCAAGAATTTAATTATGACTTGAGAGGGGGTAGGCCCACCCAGAACAAATCAGAAAGTGCTGCTATGCAATCTCGACAAAAGAACTTAAAAACCCAAAGGGCAAACTAAAAAAGTATGGGCTAAACCCTACCCAAGTACACCTCAGGAACTTAAACCAACATGAGGTAAAACATACCATAGCTAAACAACCTCCAAACACAGACGACTCATCTGGTTCAGCTGAGCATCGATCAGATTGCCCCTAAGGATCCCACTATTCTAAATGATGAGAATGAACAAAGTAACAGCTTGTTGTTTTACTGGATAAAGACAGAGCAGAGTGACCTGTCCTGAGATACCCCAGAAACAGCAGATTACACTATCACATGTGGCAGGAATACAGAAACACTTTAGCAGTTGTGAGTTAACATAAAATACATTCTTTAGCTTAAATAGATCACAACAGAAAACTAAGTAAAAGATTCCCACCACAAATCCCATTTTTCTGAAATCTACGCATGCAGGACGTGCTGCTCCATATGCGTCCAGCACAGGTAGTGTGGCTGTCCTCATTCATTTTTAATGCATTCTAAGAAATATGTGTCCAAAACGGGCAGTTTTCAGCTTGCGTACGGTGAAATACGTGTGCGGTGTAACCCTGACCTAACACTTATACCACAGTTAGTGAGAATTCCAGTGGCTCTCTGCTGTGTGAGGAGCTGTACGGTATGCAGCATTAACCAAAGACTGTAAAAATAAATGGACATAGCCAGCGCACTAGCTGGTGCATTTCAAATAGGAAGTTTGCATGTGGGCACTGCCGGCTCCATCGACTCTGGCTCACAGTGACTTACACTGGAATATTGTGGCTCCTCTCTCTGTCACTGCTGCTGTGGCCTTGTCATTTTGGTCTTAAAATAGTCAGATTATCCTGC
Organism: Odontamblyopus rebecca; assembly: GCA_030686955.1. NCBI lineage: Eukaryota > Metazoa > Chordata > Actinopteri > Gobiiformes > Gobiidae > Odontamblyopus > Odontamblyopus rebecca. Next base: position 12,100,537 of record CM060653.1, on the reverse strand, counting down.
TCTACATGATTTATTTTATAATTTATTTTGTTATTTTGTCCTCTCAAGAAGTCATATTTCTAATATAGAGCCTAGATCCAAATTCTCCCCTATTCTGCAGCACCACCACCTGCATTTGAGACACAGTCTAAAAATCATCCACTGACCCACAGGTTGGTGGTGTGATTCCAGTCTCCTAACCATAACCCTAACCCTTGAATACTGTTGTTGTGTCCTTGAGCAAGACACTTAGCCCCCGTCGCCCCCAGTGTCGACATAAGCTGTTGTATGAATGTGGTGAATGTGTGTGAATAGGTGTGAATGTGTGTGAATGTGGTGAATATGAGTGAATGTGTGTGAATGCAGTGAATATATCTGAATGTGTGTAAATGTGTATGAATGTGTGTAAATATGTGTGAATGTGTGTGAATGGGTGTGAATGTTTGTGAATGAGTGTGAATGTTTGTGAATGAGTGTGAATGTGTGTGAATGAGTGTGAATGTGTGTGAATGAGTGTGAATGTTTGTGAATGAGTGTGAATGTTTGTGAATGAGTGTGAATGTGTGTGAATAGGTGTGAATGGGTGGGTGGTTCCTTGATGTAAAGCACTTTGAGCTTGTGACCATGTTTTTTTTACTCTTATACTTTCTGGGTTTACCACTTGGTACTTGAGTAATATTGTTCTTAACTTTACTCTTAAACGTTTGTTTGCTCTTCTCCCCTCGGCTCGGGTGTGTGCTGCAGTCTGGTGACCTTCAGAACATGGAGCCTCAGAAGGCGAAGGTGGTCCTGACGTTGGACTCTGAGGCGGTGGATTCGCTCAAAGACGGAATCAACTTCAAGAAAAACCCACAAGACGCCAAATGTTACATCATCTACAAGAGCGCGGAGGGGTACCGCGCCTGCAAGAACCAGTGCAAACACCAGGGGGGGCTCTTCATCAAGGACATAGAAGATCTGGGAGGATGGTGAGTTTTTTTTGTTTTGTTTTTTAACTCTACTTGACTTTTCTGTAAAACGATTAAATACGATAATAGTTGCCAGTTCCCTCCGTCTCTGTCTCGAGCCAGAACCGAAGAAGATCGTCCAATCAGATTTGCTCATTTCTTTGGACCATGGATTGTTTAGGTGTTCGTTACCTGTTTGTTTCTATGGATATGTCTCTGGTCTGTCTGGAATGTTCCACAGTATGACATTAAACAGTTCTTCTTTACATTCATTCAATTACAAGTGGGGTTATAGCTCAAAAATACCTAGAAAAACAGGCATTCTGACTGTGAGGGGCTTTCGCCTCTCCACAGATCTGGCCTGTAACTTGGTCTTGTGTGATCTCCACGAAGATAAAAAGGTTTAATGTCGTACTGTGAACTATTTCAGACAAAGCAACAACATGTCCATGGAGAAAAGCATTTGAGTCCACCAGAAAAGTTACACAATGCACTTATAAGTCATTTTAGATGAATATTGTGATCTAAAATGACCAAATGGTTTTAAATTAACTTCAAATTATAAATCAGATGTTACGTCCCAACAGTTAGGCCCTAAACACCCTGTAATGACACCAGGATGTCTGCCTCCTTGTTTCTCAAAGGGAAAGTTACAATGAAACTAACCAGCTGAACAGGTTTGTGTCTATTGTCATGCTTGGTTTGGTCGGTCCGGGTGTCTGTGGAGGTGATAAATGTTGTTTGTTGTTAGAGTTTAACAGTGACTCATGTGCACTGTAAACAAAGATCTGGTTCCTTCAGTGAAAGTCTTGCCCTGTGTGTGAATTTCCAGGCACTCAAAACTATAAACCCGCCCTAAAGCTGAGCAAAACCCGCCCTAAAGCTGAGCAAAACCCGCTCTAAAGCTGAGCAAAACCCGCCCTAAAGCTGAGCAAAACCCGCTCTAAAGCTGAGCAAAACCCGCTCTAAAGCTGAGCAAAACCCGCTCTAAAGCTGAGCAAAACCCGCCCTAAAGCTGAGCAAAACCCGCCCTAAAGCTGAGCAAAACCCATAGACTGTATAAAAAAGTGGACTTAGTGCCACGGTTACAGGAGTGAATCTGGAGCCAGACTCTTTGTTATGAAGAGGGTTTTTGATGGACAAAATTGCAGAGAAAAAAATTCAGGATCATGTGTCGTGGGTTCATACAAACATTTTAAGACCAAAATGACAAGGCCACAGCAGCAGTTACAGAGAGAGGGGGTGACAAGATCCCAATTTAAGCCAATGGGATCGAGGGTCAGAAGGAGCCAGAAGAGCCTCCTGGAGCACTTCCTAGTTAGCATGTGCCAGCTAATGCGTTAGCTATGTCCACTTATATGCAAAACCAAAAAAAATTATTGTGTAAAATAATATGACCATCTTACCCTCTCCTCTTTTGACCCTCTCCTCTTAACAGTGGGGGCCTCGGTGACCGGATCTCCACTCCGGACATGGAAACTAATGCAGATTATGATCATTTTAAAATGTTTCTAGTAATTGCTCTGTTGCAGGGAGGACCTGTTATTTTGTCTCTGAAGCACAGCTGTGGTCCTCTGTATACATGTGCAACCCTCTAAGACAAGCGGCTGGCCTCTCTGGTTGTAAGAGTGCATGTAGAACTCATGGAAGCACAACACAAGTTCACGGGACATTTGGAATTGCAGTTTTTGCAGTTTGCTCATTGAGCCAGAAGACTGTAGTAAAGGACGCCGTGCATATAACCATGTTTCAAATGGACAGAAGTGAAGGGAAAACTGGATTATTTGGATATAATTAGGGCTGTCAACGTTAACGCATTAATCCCGATTAGATTAATGCAATCCATAACGCGATTTTTTTTTAGTTGTGATTAAAGTTCGCCAGCCTTTTTTCCCTTCTAAAGCGATGATGAGTTGGAGCGGGAAATAGTGTCCGGTGCTTTCCCCGGGAAGAACCAAGTGCGCAGAGGATGACTGCTCAGAACAAATTACAATGAACCAAATTGGGTTTGTGTTACTGTCCATATGCTCTGCATCACTGCGGAACCAGCCGTGATCCTCGATTAGATTAGATTAGATTAGCCTTTATTGTCTCCCTTGGGAGAAATTTGTCTTGGGACAGGGGTACTCCTGGCACATAGACATACAACAAACAGCACACATACAGTGGACACATCAATTCATACAGTTCAACATTTGATAATATAATCGAGCACGGAGAACCGGAGCAGCCAGGACCTGTAGTCCACAGCGCGTTGTCGCTTTCGCCACACGGATCCAACGCGCAGAGGACGGCACGGAACCGCTCTGCGCACTGGTCTTGCTCATCCGGGAACCAGCACATGGAGGGCCAATTTTGGTTCATTTGTCGGTGTGAAAGCGGACCACACTGGAGCCTATAGGCTACATAATAACAACTGTATTGCCTGGACCAAATAATCGAATTAGCGGTGTGAAAATGCCCTAAATTAACGATGGAATATCTGAGATTAATCGCGATTTAAAAAAAAAAAAAAATGTTTGACAGCCCTAGATATAATTTGAAACTATTTAATTATACTTTTGACACGTGGTGATTTATTGGTCAACCACTGCTTACCTTGACTGCCCTGACCCTAGAGGTCTGCGCGGGACAGAATTTTCATTCCCACTCCCGCATGGGGCCGTTCACTTTCTTTCTCACGAATGGTCTTTTCATTGGCTTGGTAAAACCTCTCTTTAAAGAAGAACTTCCTTCTAAAGCACTGTGAGATTCACTAGAGGTGCTCTGTTCTTCTGTTTTTATTAATGCCAAATAAAATATCCAGCTCACATTATTAGTGATGTGCAGATGAAGCTTCATGAAGCATTTAAGCCTTTCATCCAATTGGTTCACTCCATAACCGCAACTCTCCATCAAACACCCACTCCCTGAACCAGTCACGCGGTATAGCCGGGCAGCAAGGCTTCAGACGTCATCATTTTCAGCTCCTCCCCTAAATGAAGCCTCGATACAAATCACAGGGACAGGTGGAGGGTCACCCTGGGAGGAGGTTGCTGGGGGACTCGTGGGACTCAGGAGACAAACGTGGGAGGACTTTTGTCATGGATGTGAGAGATGAGATTCCAGAGCTCAGGAGTAGGGGCACAGCGCCTGTGAATGTCTGGTCACCAGTCCCACCGTAGTTGCTCCCTCAAGCAGAAGTTGATTGGGCAATGAAGGAAAGTATTAAAGAAAAAGGCAGAGGGTGTGCAGTAGATATCACAAATGAAATAGTACAGACCAAGTGGGGAAATTACTTACAGGTCTTCACTGATGGGTCCGTAGACCCTAACAATAGAAGTGGCGGATTTGGAGTGCATATTCCAGCACTGGCGACTCTCAGATGGTGTAGGACTCTATACAACAGAAATTTCAGCAATTGTGTGGGCTTTGAAGTGGACAGAGCAAATGAGGCCAGAAAGAGTTGTCATCTGTTCTGATTCAGCTGCTGCCTTAATGTCACTGGAGGCGGGAGTATCTCGTGCTAGACCAGATCTGCTGTTTGAAGCCCTGATTGTATTGCAAAAGATAGAGAGAGGAGGAGCGGATGTGGGGTTTTTGTGGGTCCCAGCCCATGTGGGTATTGTGGGAAATGAGGCTGTGGATAAGGTTGCGAAAAATGCAATAAATCAAAGTGAGGTGGATCTCAATATTGTCCTTAGCAGTTTTGAACACCGCAGCATGATTAAAAATACAATATGTACCCAGTGGTAGAGAGAATGGGACTCGGAAAGGAGAGGAAGGCATTTTCATAGTATCCAGAGGAGCAGAAATGGGGATGACACCATAACCCGGGGAAACAACAGAAGAGAACAAATCCTGATCATGAGATTACAACTGGGTCACTGTGGTCTGGCATTTGACCTTAATATCATTGACAAACATCAGAATGGATTATGTAAAAAATGTGGAAAGGAAGAGACTGTACGACATATTCTAATGGACTGCAATAAGTTCTCACGCCAAAGAAGAACTCTATTCACCCAACTCAGTGATCTTCGTTATGAATCCATCACATTGAAAAATATGCTTGGCCCGTCTGTACATCGGCAAGAAGTGTACAAGACAGTGCTGGACTTTATATATTAATGCAGACTCTACAATAAACTTTAATGGGGACACGTGCAGTAAGGCTTTCCACCAGAGAAAGGCAGTAATGCGCCGGGCAGCGCGCAGTCTGCCAAAAATTCACAAGAAGAAGAAGAAGCCTCGATACCATGGATGTATAATAAGAGTATAATAAGATTTTATTATAGTTCTATGCTCGGTACAGGCATCGCGGAAACGCCCTCCTGCCCTACTCGGCACCATCATAGAACTATAATAAAATCTGTTATTATACATCCATGGTATCGAGGCTTCTTCTTCTTCTTGTGAATTTTCGGCAGACTGCACGCTGCCCAGCGCATTGCTGCCTTTCTCTGGTGGAAAGCCTTACTGCATGTGTCCCCATTAAAGTTTATTGTAGAGTGCGGCATGGTGGCTGAGTGGCAACACTCAGGCCTCACAGCAAGAAGGTTGCGGGTTCGATCCCCGGGTCGCCTTTCTGTGTGGAGTTTGCATGTTCCTCCCCGTGTCTGGGTGGGTTTCCTCCGGGTACTCCGGTTTCCCCCATCAACCCAAAACATGCCCGCACCCCTATGAACTAACATCAAGGACCATAATGTCCACCCTCCTGTGGACTCACCACCTGCAGAGGGGTTCATAGGGCGGGTCAGGTGCTATGAGTATTGGGCAGCAAGCTGCCCCCGCGACCCAGCCGGATTAAGCGGGAGAAGATGGATGGATGGACATCCATGCCTGGCACACGCTTCTAAACCTCAATATACGCGGTCTATGCGTCTACGTCACATCACTACACATTATGTTTGATAGGCAGACATTAATCATTTCTATATTTTACTTTACACTCATATTTAGTTTGTGCAGTCCTGCCCCCGCATTGTGTCCGCAATGAGCTGGCAAAATGTGTCTGGCCCCGCACTGTTTTGCATCGGGTCCTGCAGGGCTCTACCGTACGCCACTGCTGAAGAATTAATTAATTAATTCCTCCTTTGTGTTCCAGCACGGTGAAATGCACAAAACACAACTGGAAACTCGACGTGTCCACCATGAAGTACGTGAACCCTCCAGACAGCTTCATGCAGGACGAGTTGGGTGAGTGCAGAATGCTAAGGCTAATGCTAATAAGAAGGCTAATACTGATGCTAATGCTAAAGCTTACGTAGACTTAAACTTAAACTTTATTGATCCACAATTGAAATTATTTGGACAACACCAGTGATGTTTCTCTGTATTTTTAATTTTTTTTTATATTAACTATTATATTAGTTTTTATATTAGCCAAACATGATCGTTCAATCAGATTTGTTTATTTCACATCATAATTTTTAGACTATAAAACTAACAATAAATGACAACACCTTTATTTTGTCAAACCAAGGTCAGAAATTGATGGATTGATATTGGGGGTATTGTTCAGGAGTTACCGTGGTGACACAATGCACACATTAGCGAACATTGTCAAAAACGTTTTACACAGATTAAAGACTAATAAAGCCTCAGACAGAGCAGAGCCTACAGTTAGCATCACACCCACAGGGAATGTTGATGGCATCAGCAGCAAAGTACCAATTCTGTTTTGGAACTCACCTCTGTGTATTTCCTGTGTTTTTGTACTTTTCTTCTCAACTTTTTTCCCCCATAGACAGCCACTGAAAGCTGCACCGTGCAATTTTTTGGTTAAGGGTCCGTCACCTGCTTGTTTCTATGGAGATGTCGTTGCTCTGCCTGGAATGTTCCACAGTATGACATTAAACAGCTCTACTTTACATTTATTCAATTACAGCTGGTTTTATAGCTCAAAAATACGTAGAAAAACAGGTATTCTGACTGTGAGCGGGGTCGCCTCACCACAGAGCTGACCTGTAACTTGGTCTGGTCTCCATGATGATATTTTTTTTTATATATATATTTTTTTTTATTCACCCTGTGACAAATGTACAGTTACAACATAACATACCACATTAGAAAAAACGTACACACATAAATTAAGAACCACCACAACTACACTAATAATAATAATAACAACAACAACAACAATCACAACAACAATATAATAATATTATAGATTATGGGGGATTAAGGAATGTGATGAATGATGACCAGGATGTGCAGGATGGGTTTGATATGTTTTCCAAAGAGATATAGTCTATTGTTAGATTTTCCATTGTGATATATTGATATTTGTCTTTGTTTTCCTGTTTATCAGGACTGTTTTTTTTGGCAATGTCTAGCGCTATGAGTATAATTTTATTTAGATTTTTGTTAAAGTTGAATGATGATAAGTCTGCTAAAAGACAAAGGGAGGGATAAGCTGGGATGTGGCAGCCCAGATATGTAGAAAGCAATGTTGCTATTTTGACCCAAAAGCTGTTTACAGGAATGCAGTACCAAAGTGCATGAATGTATGAATCCGGTTTATTTTGTGTGCAGTTGGAGCAAGTGTCTGTGGTGAAGCCCATTCTAAATAGCCTATGCCCTGTGTAGTGATATCTATGCAGCACCTTGTATTGAATTAATTGGAGATTGGCGTTTTTTGTCATGGAGAAATTGTTATTACAGATTTGTGTTCTAGAGTGAAGGATATCGATAAATCTGTTTCCCATTTTATTACTGGAATGGATATTGATTGGTCAAATGATGTAATAGTTTTATATATTTTTGATAAGAGTTTATGTGATATATTGATTGAAAGAATAGAAGAGATGTGAGTTGGGAGAACTCGATTGAAGAAATTTGTGTTGAATTTAGCTTCAAGACAGGACTTAATTTGAAGATATTCCAGATAGTGCTTATTGTCTAAATTATATGTTTGGACCAGATCTGAGAATGAAGAGAAAGTATTATTGGTGAAGATGTGTCTTAGATGAGTGATACCTTTATTTTCCCTGAAAGTCAAAAGATTTTTTTATTAATTTTAAATACAGGGTTGTTCCAGATGGGAGTATTGTTGGATGGGGACAAAGTGCTATTAGTCATGTGATGAATTTTCCACCAGGCTGTCAGAGCTCCTGTTATTGTTGGTGTCTTGAAGCATGGGTGTTGTTTGATTGCTTGCCTGCAGAAAGGGAGGTCTGAGATAATGAGGTTATTACAAAGTGTTTGTTCTATGTCAAGCCTATTAATTTCATGAGGGAGTGAATGTATCCATTTGAGTATGTACTGAAGTTGATGTGCTAATGAGGAGTGGAGAGGGCGTTGGCGTTGAATGTTCGCCGCTTCTTTGCAAACCCGTAAAATTACTGTAGTTCCAGCTAACAATGCAGGTTTACCACAAGTGACAGATTGTTAAAGTTTCCTTGGGTGTGGCCGACACTCACCTGTCATTAGCCTGTACCAGGTACAGCTCAAGCGACGTCATCAGAGCACCGCCACTTCAGATACAGACAGATCTGGCAATCCCTGGCCTACCGGAAAACCCGGAGTGGATTACAGCGTTCTCCGCCCACTAAACAAACTGGATTCTAAAACACAAATCACACTTGAACAACTAAATGTTCAGTCACTCTCCAATAAATCCGGGCTTATTCATGACCACATCCTGGAAAAGGAGACAGACCTTATGTGCCTCACAGAGACATGGCAACAGCCTGAGGTTTTCTCAGCCCTCAATGAGGCCTGCCCTTCAGGATACCTGTACCTGGATAAGGCCCGTACAACTGGCCGAGGTGGGGGGCTTGCTGTTTTACATCGCAGCAATATAGTTCTGTCCCTTTTGTCTGTCCTACATTTCTGTTCCTTTGAAAGCCTGGTTTTTAAATGCATACACCCATTTTCTGCAACAATAGCACTCATTTATCGAACCCCAAAACCACAGCCATCATTCTTCTCTGACATACATGATTTTCTCATTTCACTCTGCACATCAAACACAAACATCCTGATCATTGGTGACTTCAACATCTACATGGACTCTCCTAAAAACAAACTCACCTCTGATATCAAACAGGTCCTGGACTGCCTCAACCTACAGCAGCTTGTTGATGGTCCCACACACATTAAAGGCCACACACTGGACTTAGTCATCAGCGATTCTCTCTCCATCACAGATCTTCATATTTATGACATTGGTGCCACTGACCACCAGGCAATCACAATCAAAATACCCCTGTCCTCTCATTTCGCCAAACCAAAACGACACATAACTTTTAGGAACATCAGGAACATTAACTCTATTGCCTTCACTCAGGACCTTCAGTCTCTTTCAAACCCTCCACACTCATCAGTTTTGGACCTCGTGGACTACTACAATAATAGCGTCAGTTTCATCCTGGACAAACATGCTCCCTTAAAAACCCGGACTGTTACATTTACCCGTCCAGCTCCCTGGTACACTAACAACCTCAGGGACATGAAAACGTCTGGCCGTGTCCTGGAGCGTGCCTGCAAAACATTTGGCCTGATGGTGCATAAGTTGGCTTACCGGGAACATCAACGGTCTTATGCAAAAGCTCTCACTGCGGCTAGATCAGAACACTACTCTACAATCATCAACAACAACCCAGGTAACTCAAAAAACTCTTCTCCACTATCAAACCTTCACCACAGATCTCCTCATACTACACCCCAACAGCTGAAAACTGCACCGTGTTTCTTGATTTTTTCACATCCAAAATTCATAATATTCGTTCTTCTCTCTCTCTTCCACACATCTCCATTTATGATATACAAAAACACCTATCACACAGCAACTCTTAAACTTTTCCCTCACGACGCAGCAGAAGGTTGAGAAGATTATCCACACTTCAAAAACTTCTGCTTGCTCCCTGGACCCCCTTCCCTCTCCTCTGCTTAAAAATCATTCCCAATCAATTAGTCTCCTTATAACCAAAATAATAAATTTATCTCTTGAAGCAGGCAACATTCCAACCCCCCTTAAAACAGCTCTCATCAAACTTCTTCTCAAAAAACCCACTCTGGACCCCCAACTGCTGTCACATTATCGCCCCATCTCAACCCTCCCATTCATATCCAAAATTCTTGAAAAAGTAGTTTTGTCTCAGCTCCACATTCATCTGAAATCCAACAACCTGTATGAAAAATTCCAATCTGGTTTTCGCCCATCCCACAGCACAGAAACAGCTCTCATCAGAGTCACCAGCGACCTGCTGATGACTTCTGACTCCGGTTCCACATCCCTCCTCATTCTTCTCGACCTCTCGGCTGCCTTCGACACCACTGATCACAACATTCTCCTCCACCGTTTCCAGCACTACATTGGCCTCTCTGACACTGCCCTTCACTGGTTCCACTCCTACCTCACTGAAAGGACCGAGTACATGGTCCTGGGGAATGTTAAATCCAGACCCCACACTGTCACCTGTAGGATTCCCCAGGGCTCCGTACTCGGTGCAACCCTCTTCACCATCTACATGCTTCCCCTCGGGTGTGTCATCAGCAGGCATGGAATCAATTTCCATTGCTATGCTGACGACACACAACTCTACCTCAAAGTCACTCCTTCTGAGTCCCCCTTTGCCACTGTCAACCGCCTCAGCTTCTGCCTGGAGGGGATAAAGTCATGGATGAAAAACTTCCTGCAGCTGAATGGCTCAAAAACTGAAGTCTTTCAAACTGGTACCTCTCAACAACTTCTCTCTTCCCCCATCACTTCAGTTTCACTTTTTGGCCATAACCTTCCCCTCTCATAAATCATGTCTCCCACACAGGGCTCTACACTAACTTTTTTTTTCAGGAGCACACGTGCCCCTAAGTTAAAAATTTTAGGAGCACAGAAAAAAAATGGGGGCACAAGTAGGTTTTCGTTTGAACAATTATTACAGTGCAGAACTTACGCACACCAACACCAACCCTGAATAAATTTAATACAAAAAAACAAAGAATTATGACTGTACTTTTCCTGCATGATCACAATGTTTTTCTAAATATATCTTCATTTTACCTGATTAATATTTAGACTTAAAATAAGCCAAACAAACTGTACTGCACTTTAACACTCTGTGGCCCTTTTTGGACCTTCACCCACAGTTTAAGAACCTCTTCTTTAAGAGAACTTCCACTGGCACTTTACACAAAACTGTTTCAAAGTGTAAAAAGTGGGTAGGATTTTTAAACCTGTATTTTCAAATTCATAACTGGAGTTACATTCTCTTACTGGTTTTACAGTGGTTAATAGCTGCACATTTGCACATTTACCAAACAAAACGCACATTGTGACAAACAGATTTATTTGGAAAACTTCAGCCCACATACCGCCTGCTCTGTGCTGTAGGTCTGCTCTGTGCAGACAAGGACTTAAAATTAGTATTGGCATATTTGACGTGAGGCAGATGGACAGGTGAGATGTTTAACCTGCCCTGTGATGCAGGCTGAGGGTGCCGCTGTGGACAAGCCGCGCCCTGGCGGTGCCACAGAGTCCGCGGGCCCCAGCGCACAGGTCCCACACACCAGTACAAGTTTATTCCCCGCAGTAGCGGCTGTAATGATATATGACCGCACTCAGTATTCAGACCCTGAGTCCGTGACGAGACCGAGTCCAAATGCGCTTGAGTCTGAGACAAGACCAAGACAAAACTCTTGCTTTGTCGGAGGAGAAAGTCCAGCGGCACGGGGGTGTCTACTGAGTGGTGGGACAGATGTGGGTCCTACTGCGGTGCGATCCTTTAGGGGCGATCCAGGCTTGGGCACGATTCTAAAGTCCTAATGTGACTGCGCCCCTAATGTTTGACACATTTAGAACATTAAGCTCATCAGTTATGTGTGTGCGCAGCTCTCCTTATTGTGGCTGCAGAAGCACTCGCACAGGTGCGACTGTTTTGTTTTCGTCATTTGCACGGTGAAATATTTACTCGCAAATGCGAGTGAAATGGGCGCACTGTAGTGCCCTGCTCCCACATCTGCAAAACTTCCTTCTTTCACCTCCGTAATATTTCCAAACTCCGTCCCTCTCTTTCCCTTCCGGCTGCAGAGAAGCTCGTCCATGCCTTTGTCTCCTCCAGGTTGGATTACTGTGACGCACTCCTCATCAGGATCCCTGGCAGGAGCATTCAAAAGCTCCAGTATGTACAGAGCAGCGCTGCCAGGGTGATGATGGGAGTGCGGAAACACGAGCACATTACCCCCATCCTCCGGACCCTGCACTGGCTTCCTATTCACCTCCGTATTGAGTACAAGATCCTCCTTCACACCCATCACTGTCTGCACAGTGAGGCCCCCACTTACCTCACAGAACTGCTCACACAACACACCTCAACCAGGACCTGGTCAGGCCAACAGCACCATCTGGTCCCGCCCAGGACACGGCTCAAACCATGGGAGACAGGGCCTTTGAGGCAGCTGCTCCCCGTCTGTGGAATGGCCTACCAGACCATCTCAGGCTCCACAGACGGTGGATGCTTTTAAGAAAGGACTTAAATCCTTCCTTTTTATAAAAGCCTACAACTAGACTGTTTTAATGTCCATTATCTTTTAAAATTGTAAATTTTAATGTGTTGTTGTTGTTTTTACTCTGTAGCACTTTGAGATTTGGAGTCAAATGTAAAGTGCATTATAAATAAAATGTATTATTATTATTTATTATTAATGAGTAGTGAAAAAAAATGTGGTGCTTCAAGACCTCCCTTGTCCTTTGTTTTTTGTAATGTGGTAAGCTTGATTCTTGGTTGTTTATTTTTCCAGGAAAATTTAAATTTAGAATTTAAGGATTGGAACCATGATGTCCCCTATGAACTAACATCAAGGACCATGTTGTCCACCCTCCTGTGGGTTCACCACCTGCAGAGGGGTTCATAGGGGGGGTCAGGTGCTATGAGTATTGGGCAGCAAGCTGCCCCCGCGACCCAGCCGGATTAAGTTTGAGAAGATGGATGGATGGATGGAACCATGATGTATCTGGGTGTGTTGGAATCATTGCAAATAGATAATTTATTTTAGGGAGTATGGTCATTTTTAGGGCTGCAACAACTAATCGATTAAATCGATTAAAATCGACTATTAAAATAGTTGGCAACTAATATAGTAATCGATTAGTTGACTAGTTCACGTGACAAAGTCCAAGCGGGAGAATCGGGTGTTGTGAGATGTCTATATTGTGTCTATAGCTCAGTGCAGGAGAGAGAGAGAGGGTGAGTGATTGCGCGCTGGATGTATGTCTGCGCGGAGCAGTGGAGCCGGGTCTCGCTCCTTGTGTGTGTCCGCGTGTGCTCTCAGGGAGAGACAGAGATGGCGATCGGGCAAGTAGAGGGTAAAAGGTGCTACTCCTACAGTGTAGTGAGCAAATAAAGCCCCACTCTGCAGCGAAACTGCCTCCTTTTATTTACATTTTCATACACCGCAAACGCACGAGGTCCTCAAGGGAGTTAACCCCGGAGGGAAGCAATCCCCGGTCCTGGAGAAGACGATCTCCCCTGTGCTCCCCAACCACGGTTAGGGGGCGAGAACAGGAAAGGTTAACAGGGGGAAAAAAAGAGGACACTTGAGAAATGGCGTCTCCCCTTTAAAATCAGTCGGACTCTGGTGAGATTTCACAAACATATTGGCAACCTTTTTTGACATGAAAAGTAGTTGGGTTGCATTACTGGTACAAGTTAATAGGAACGTTTTAATCACAACGTATTGTTTGACACTATACAAGTTAAACCGCTTGGTGTTAGCTAGTTCGCACATATTAGCCGCGATTGCATTGGAACAATGTGTTTCTAAGCCATTAACTAGTCCAGTTAACCTCTTAAACCCTCTCTGTGATTCGCTGGTGCTCCTGTCCATCACAGAGTGTGCGGTACAAGCCCACGAACACCGTGATTGGTCAAAGCTTTGTTGATCTGACCGCGTGCGTAATAGAGAGAGGGGTTGGCAGAGCTAGCACAGCTTCTGTGCGTAAACCCAGGACGCACGGCTAACTTACTTTTAGCACAGTTTTGGAGCACTTTCCTTCTTTTTATCCGATTAATAATCGATTAGTTGAAAAATAATCGCCAGATTAATCGATTATGAAAATAATCGTTAGTTGCAGCCCTAGTCATTTTAATGGTTGCAATTCTGCCTGAAAGTGATAGTGGTAGGTTTATCCGGCGTTGAAGATCCTCATTTACTGATTTAAGTAGTGGAACAAAATTCAGTTTAATAAGCTCTGACAGCCTGGAGGAAATATTTATTCCTAAATAAGTGATGAAGGTTGTGCAAAGTGGAATTGGTGAAAGGGCTGCCACATCCAAATGTGTATGTAAGGGTAAAATAGCTGACTTAGACCAGTTGACAGAGTAATCTGAAATTTTCGAAAATGATTCAATAACTTTGATCGTTTTTTGAAGTGAGCTTTGTGGGTTCTGTAAGAAAAGTAAAATATCGTCTGTGTACAAACTGATTTTATGGTGTATAGATTGTGAATTCCTTTAATGTTACTGTTTTGTTTGATAGCTGCTGCAAGGGGTTCTATAAAAATTGTGAACAAGCCTGGAGAGAGTGGGCATCCTTGTCTAGTCCCCCTGTGTAAAGTGAATTTTGGTGATATTAGTCCATGACAACCATGGCTGAAGGTAAATTATAAAGAATTTTAACCCAGTTAATAAATGACTCTCCAAATCCAAACCTTTCCAGGGTGGCAAACAGGAAAGGCCAAGAAACTCGGTCGAACACCTTTTCTGCATCTAATGTGGTTATTATTGTGTTATTATTTTGGGTTGATGAGTAATGCATTAGATTAAAAAGTCTTTGGGTATTATTGGATGCTTGTCTGCCTTTCACAAAACCGTTCTGATCTGGATGGATTATGTCTGGAATTACCTTTTCTAGTCTGAGGGCTATTGTTTTACTTATTATTTTTATATCTACATTGATTAGGGATATGGGTTGATAATTTGCCGCAGAAGTGGGGTCTTTATTGGGTTTTAGTAGTAATGTTATTTTGGCAGTATTCATGTCTTTTGGTAGTGAGTCCTTTTGTAATGATTCTTGAAACATTCTGAAAAATAAAGGTGACAGGATGGACCAAAAGTGTTTAAAGAACTCAGCAGGGAAGCCATCTGGACCAGGTGCTTTATTATTAGGCATTATTTTGAGTGCAGAGTGGAGTTAGTTTAGAGTGATCGGAGAATCAAGCATTCTGACTTGATCTGATGTTAACTGAGGAATTGATATTTTATTTAAAAAATGCTTCAATGCTGTGCTTATCAGGAGTTACAACGGATGAATATAGTTTTTGATAACATTTTTGAAAGACTTCATTCATTTCTTGTGGTGAATGTACTAGCTTCCCTGCTGAGTTCATAATGCTACTAATGACTGTTTTTTCCCCTGTTTTGTTTGAGCAGTTTCTCCTGATTTATTGTTATGGTTAAAATGTTCTTGTCTGAGTCTTGTCATAATATATTTTTTAAATTAATTATATCATTTAATTCAAATTTATATTTACACAGATTGTTTTCTATCATTTCTCCTCTGCTCCTCTGGCCTTCACCTCTGCTCCTCTGACCTCCTCCTCTGCTCCTTTTTTAAATTAATTATATCATTTAATTCAAATTTATATTTACACAGATTGTTTTCTATCATTTCAGTTGGATTTCTTGCGTGACTATTTTCAAGTTCTTTAATTTTTCCTTGTAGTTCTTTTTCATGTTCCTTTTCTCTTTTCTTTTTATTAACTGAAAAGACAATAATTTTCCCTCTTAGTACAGCCTTCCCCGTTTCCCATAAAAGGGAGGGCGAAATGTCTGGACAGTTGTTTATTTCTAGAAAGGATGCCCACTCTTTTTTAATAAAATGATGATAAAAAGGTTTAAAGCCATACTGTGAAACATTCCACACAAAGAAATAACATCACCAGAAAAGTTACACAATGCACCTTTAACTAATGTAAAACTATGATACATATTGACCACAGGTACTGTCAGTGGGACAGTACCTCCTCCTCTGACCTCCTCTGACCCTCTCCTTTGCTCCTCTGACCCTTTCCTCTACTTCTCTGACCTCCTCCTCTGCTTCTCTGACCTCCTCTGCTCCTTTAACCTTCTCCTCTGTTCCTCTGACCTTCTCCTCTGCTCCTCTGACCTTCTCCTCTGCTCCTCTGACCCTCACCTCTGCTCCTCTGAGCCTCTCCTCTGCTCCTCTGACCCTCTGACCCTCTCCTCTACTCCTCTGACTTCCTCCTCTGCTTCTCTGACCCTCACCTCTGCTCCTCTGACCTCCTCCTCTGACCTTCTCCTCTGCTCCTCTGACCCTCACCTCTGCTCCTCTGACCCTCTCCTCTGCTCCTCTGACCCTCTCCTCTACTCCTCTGACTTCCTCCTCTGCTTCTCTGACCCTCACCTCTGCTCCTCTGACCTCCTCCTCTGACCTTCTCTGCTCCTCTGACCCTCTCCTCTGCTCCTCTGACCCTCTTCTCTGCTCCTATGACCTTCTCCTCTGTTCCTCTGGCCTTTACCTCTGCTCCTCTGACCTCCTCCTCTGCTCCTCTGACCCTCTCCTCTGCTCCTCTGACCTTCTCCTCTGCTCCTCTGACCTTCTCCTCTGCTCCTCTGACCCTCACCTCTGCTCCTCTGACCCTCTCCTCTGCTCCTCTGACCCTCTCCTCTACTCCTCTGACTTCCTCCTCTGCTTCTCTGACCCTCACCTCTGCTCCTCTGACCTCCTCCTCTGACCTTCTCCTCTGCTCCTCTGACCCTCTCCTCTGCTCCTCTGACCCTCTCCTCTGCTCCTCTGACCCTCTCCTCTACTCCTCTGACTTCCTCCTCTGCTTCTCTGACCCTCACCTCTGCTCCTCTGACCTCCTCCTCTGACCTTCTCTGCTCCTCTGACCCTCTCCTCTGCTCCTATGACCTTCTCCTCTGCTCCTCTGGCCTTCACCTCTGCTCCTCTGACCTCCTCCTCTGCTCCTCTGACCTTCTCTGCTCCTCTGACCCTCTCCTCTGCTCCTCTGACCCTCTCCTCTGCTCCTATGACCCTCACCTCTGCTCCTCTGACCTCCTCCTCTGCTCCTCTGACCCTCACCTCTGCTCCTCTGACCTCCTCCTCTGCTTCCCTGACCTCCTCTGCTCCTTTAACCTTCTCTGCTCCTCTGACCCTATTCTCTGTTCTTTTGACCCTCTCTTCTCATTCTCTGCTCCTCTGACCCTCACCTCTGCTCTACCATCCGCTAAACCAAGTCAAAATGATAAAACTATGAACCCTAACTGAGCTGCAGCCCTGTTGTTGTGCAGAGGTGGAGGTGCTGGAGGGGGGGTGCTTGCAGCTGGTGGAGTTGTGCCCACAGGACCCCTGGTTATTGGACCCTCGGGAGCCTGAGGAGCTGCAGCCTGGAGAGGTGCAGGTCTGTACCACTCCTATTCTAACTGCAGAAATATAACAGACTTAGAAAATATCACTCTTTTATGACAAAATAGCCCTATAATCAGGGCTCTACGCTAACGTTTTTATTCAGGAGCACATGTGCCCCTAAGTTAAAAATTTTAGGAGCATCGAAAAAAAAATGGGGGCACAAGTAGGTTTTCGTTTTGAACGATTATTACAGTGCAGAACTTGCACACACTAACACCAACACTGAATAAATTTAATACAAAATAAAGAATTATGACTGTACTTTTCCTGCATGATCGTAATGTTTTTATAAATATATCTTAATTTTATCTGATTAATATTTAGACTTAAAATAAGCCAAACAAACTGTACTGCACTTAAAGACTCTGTGGCCCTTTTTGGACCTTCACCCACAGTTTAAGAACCTCTTCTTTAAGAGAACCTCCACTGGCACCTTCCACAAAACTGTCTTAAAGTGTAAAAAGTGGGTAGGATTTTTAAACCTGTATTTTCAAATTCCTAACTGGAGTTACTTTCTCTTACTGGTTTTACAGTGGTTTTTAGCCTCTGCACATTTACCAAACAAAACGCACATTGTGACAAACAGATTTATTTGGCATTTTCTTAGGCAAACTTCAGCCCACATATCGCCTGCTCTGTGCTATAGGACATAAAATGAATATTGGCGTATTTGATGTGAGGCGGGTGGACAGGTGGGATGTTTAACCTGCCCTGTGATGCACACTGGTACACGAGGGTGCCGCTGTGGACAAGCTGTGCGCTGGCAGTGCCGCATGGACTGTCCGCGGGCTCCAGTGCACAGGTCCCGCACACCGGTACAAGTTTATTGTGGATAGCAGCGGCTGTAATGAAATATGATGCACTCAGTATTCAGACCTTGAGTCCGTGACGAGACCGAGTCCAAATGCGCTCGAGTC
This sequence comes from Odontamblyopus rebecca, assembly GCA_030686955.1. Taxonomy (NCBI): domain Eukaryota; kingdom Metazoa; phylum Chordata; class Actinopteri; order Gobiiformes; family Gobiidae; genus Odontamblyopus; species Odontamblyopus rebecca. Next base: position 12,082,341 of record CM060653.1, on the reverse strand, counting down.
CGAGACAAGACCAAGACAAAACTCTCGCTTTAGCAGAGGAGGAAGTCCAGCGGCACGGGGGTGTCTACTGAGTGGGACAGGTGTGGGTCCTGCTGCGGTGCACGCTTCTAGTTTAAGGGGGCGTGAGTGTGTTTTGAAGCTGAGTTTGTTTGTGATATTGCCGCACACGCGGAGCTCGTATGCTGGGGTCATGCGCGGTTCGGTTGCGCTCGCGCTGGGAAAGCGTGTGGCGCTTTAGGGGCTCCAGGCTTGGGCACGATTCTGAAGTCCTAGTGTGACTGCGCCCCTAATGTTTGATACATTTAGAATGTTTAACTTGTCACGTTACGTCTGTGCGCAGCTTGGTGCGACTGTTTTGTTTTCCTCGTTCGCACGACGAAATATTTACTCGCAAATGCGAGTGAAATGGGCACACTGTAGAGCCCTGCCTATAATATAAAAAATATGCATCAAATAAATAAATGCACACGTATGAGTAAAGTGGAAGGAGATGAGGAGATCTGTGTTTTGAAAGTAGAACAAAATATTCATCTATGTGAATTTTATGGCCGTTTAACAAAAGGGACCCAAGGTGACGGACATAGCCTTTTGTTCTAGCCTTTCAACCGAAGAGGTGACATAAAAAATCATGGCAACATTTTAAAATTTAACTCAATTCACAATACTTTGGGCAATGTCACATGACTAAGATGACCAGATTTTCAAAAACAAAACCTGACACAAAACAAAACACACTCAGTTTGTGGTGGTCGGTAATAATAAAATTGTGAAACGAATATGTAATGAAGGAGAACTGTTCTGCACTCGACCCATTCACGACTAACATGCGAGTCAGTATTGTCACGTTTTCATTGTATTTTCATCATTTTAAGCAGCTTTTCTGTATTTTACGTAAAGGGACAGCTCAGAATTTTGGATATAGGGCCTCATTTCCCATTTCATTGGAGACGTGTGGAGGCACTTTTGTAAATCTTCCATCCAGTCCTTGTATTTGGAGAGGTTGCTGGTGCTAAGCTAGTGCATGTCAATGTCACTAAAAACAGTCTTACGCACTCCACAGAGCATCCGAGGCAAAACTATTAGAACTCCAGACTGTCTATGTGAATGTCTGTGTCCATAGAATAATGTCTGAAATAAAACTAACTTTGCATCACATGAATCGTCGCATGTTGAGGGACTATTTTCTCATATATCAGTTCGCCGCTACTGAGTTTTCTATCAGGAGGTACAACTCACTGCTGCGGCTCAGACAGAAATCCTTCAAATGCAACGGTTGGATTTTCTTTTGAAATGATTCTCTGGACGCAGACGTTCACATGGACAGTCTGGATTTCTAATAGTTTTCCTCTGTGCTCTGTGGAGTGGGTAAGACTGTTTTTCGTGGCAGGACAACTATGGCCATTGACATGCACTAGCCTAGCACCAGCAACCTCTCCAAATACAACGACTGGATGGAAAAGTGTCTCCACATGTCTCCAACACTGGCTCATGAGGAAATGAGGCCTTGTCCAAAATTCCAAACTCTCTCTTTAAATAAATGGCAATTTCTATCTTTTTACTGTTGACAGAGATCAAATTTGTCAAAAATAGGGACACCTTTGACATTTCTTGTATAAAACTGAGACAAGTCACTGTTTTGGGTTAAACCTGCTGGGACTTAGGGGCTCAAAACTGGGACTGTGCCAGGTAAATAAGGACGTCTGGTCACTCGACATGTGACTGACCTCAATAAAGCCAAACAAAATGAGCTTTGAGGGTCCCCAGATGACCAGAAGGTTATTTGAGGCAGATGAAATCTTCTGTTTAAATAAACGAAGAATTTGTGTGCGTTTTAAAGGTGCATATAGTCACCAGAGAGATCAGAGCATTAAACACAGAGGAGCCGTGTGGGGCTGTGGAACTGCAGAGACTGTAGAATCCTCACAGACAAAAAGCCGATACCTGATCATAACATGCCTTTGTAGGTGACGTACCTGACCCACGCCTGCATGGAGCTGAAGCTGGGCCAGTGCACGTTCCTGTTCGACCCGTGGTTACAGGGCCCCGCGTTCGCTCGGGGCTGGTGGCTCCTCCACGAACCTCCTGCAGACTGGAGGGAGCGTCTATGTGGAGCTGACCTCATCTATATCAGCCACATGCACTCAGACCATCTCAGGTACCTGTGGCAGAGCGCTCAGCCTTCCCCTCTTCTCACTGGGGAGGTGGTGGGTTGGACTCCTGACCTCTCTGGCCTGTGTTCTTCTGTTGTTGCAGTTACCCCACTCTTAAAGTCCTGTCAGAGAGAAGACCGGACATGCCCATATATGTCGGGGACACTTCCAGGCCTGTGTTCTGGTCAGTTTATTACATTATTTTACTTTTTTTACTTACTTTGGTCATGACTAGCACCAAACCAGGTCTAAACCAACATCAGAACTTAAAGTGGGACTAAACACCCCTCTGTCTATAACAGTCCTTCTCAAATAGTTTGGTGAGTGTGACCTCGGGGAACATGCTGTTTCTTGCCGTACTAGGATGAAGTGTAATTGCACATCCACTACAGTAGTTGGCAGTATAGTGTTGGGCTTTTTGCACAGAGTATACAGCACAGAGCGGGAGATGTGAAGTGCAGCGAACAAACCATCAAAGAGACACCATGGAAAAATATTTAACAAGGATAAAAAGAAAGGCAGAGAAAGACGGAGATGGTGAAATAAACAAGTCTCCCGAAAGATAAGTTTTAAAGGGATAGTTTGGTTTTTTGACAAGAATCTGTACGTCCCCGTCAGCAGTGTGGCGCATCAACACCGACTTACCTCCCGACAGCATCCGGTGAGCCGAGTTCCTCCCCGGTTTCGGTGCTGATGAAAGTATCCGGCAAGTTGTCTGGGGTCATGAAAATAAAGTGTTTTTCTTCTCAAAACAATATGTGTTCAAAAGAGTGAGACATTTGCATCACAAAACATGAACGGAAAAAACGTCGGACCTCATAATCACTTGGTACTATTTTCTCTCCGCTCATATCACTGTGCGCTGCCGCCAATCCAACCCTTTTTTCAGTAGTTCAGCAGCGTTTACGTGCTCAGACCAACGACGCCGCGACGTGAGAGAGCTAATGTGAGAGCTACAGCGATAAGTATTTAAGTTTGTATAAGCTATATAAGAATATATATAAAAATGGTGCAGACTTGTGATTCTCCGGCTGGAACAACAAAACTCCAACTTCAGCTTGTCCCGCTCTGTCCCTCCTCTCTCTCTCTGCTGTTCTGACTCCATCTGGTGAATTTGGGCATCAGTATATTCGGGTTCATAAACATCTCCCCTTGGCTCTGTGCTAAAGGCCATGTCTTCATCTTCGGTGTCGTAGTAGCAGAAAATCACTGAGAAGCACTAGTCTATGATAACTGGAGAGGGAATTGCTATTTTAGACCTGCCGCAGGTTGGACTAGTGGCCAGTCTGTGGTACTGCAGCGGAAAAAAATCCTCTGCAGCCCACAAGGGATTTTTTTTTCCCAAAGAGCACAATGTAATCACAAGGGACATGGACTGACAGGGGCTGACAGGGGCTGACAGGGGCTGACAGGGGCTGACAGGGACTGACAGGGGCTGACAGGGACTGACATGGACTGACAGGGGCCGTACAGGGACTGACAGGGACTGACATGGACTGACAGGGGCTGACAGGGACTGACATGGACTGACAGGGGCTGACAGGGACTGACAAGGACTGACAGGGGCTGACAGGGACTGACAAGGACTGACAGGGACTGACAGGGCATCTACAGCTTTCAAAAAGGTGAGGTTTTTTGTCCATTTTTACCTTTTCTCAGCTCAAAATCCTTCAGTTGTCTTAAAAACAGCGTTGGCCCACTCTAACTATTCTCACTCTGATTGGTCAGAGTGGTCACATGGTCTGCAAGACTGGAGGACTAAAGGGGAGAGTGTGAGGGAGGAGGGCTAAAGGGAAGAGTGAGGGGCAGGAGGACTAAGGGGAGAGGGAGGAGGGCTAAAGGGGAGAGTCAGGGGGAGGAGGACTAAAGGGAGAGGGAGGAGGGCTAAAGGGCAGAGTCAGAGGGAGAAGGACTAAAGGGACAGTGACAGGAGAGGAGGACTAAAGGGAGAGTGAGTGGGAGGAAGGCTAAAGGGAGAGAGAGGGGGAGGAGGACTAAAGGGGAGAGTCAGGGGCAGGAGGACTAAAGGGAGAGTGAGTGGGAAGAAAGCTAAAAGGAGAGTGAGTGGGAGGAAGGCTAAAGGGAGAGTGAGTGGGAGGAAGGCTAAAGGGAGAGTGAGTGGCAGGAGGACTAAAGGGGAGAGTCAGGGGGAGGAGGACTAAAGGGAGAGTGAGTGGGAGGAAGGCTAAAGGGAAAGTGAGGGGGAGGAGGACTAATGGGGAGAGTCATGGGAGGAGGACTAAAGGGAGAGTGAGTGGGAAGAAAGCTAAAGGGGAGAATGAGGGAGAGGAGGACTAAAGGGAGAGTGAGGGGGAGGAGGACTAAAGGGGAGAGTGAGTGGGAGGAAGGCTAAAGGGAGAGTGAGGGGGAGGAGGACTAAAGGGGAGAGTCAGGGGGCAGGAGGACTAAAGGGGAGAGTCAGGGGGCAGGAGGACTAAAGGGAGAGTGAGGGGGGAGGAGGACTAAAGGCAGAGTGAGTGAGAGGACTAAAGGGGAGAATGAGGGAGAGGTGGACGAAAGGGAGAGTGAGGGGGAGGACTAAAGGGAGAGTGAGGAGGAAGTCCCACTTTAGTAAGAGCAAGAAACGCATTAGGTAAGCACTCTACTCACGGCACATAGGTCCCAGGTTTGATTCCCGGCTCATGTTGCCTTTATATGTATTATATTATATTTATTTTATTTGTTTGTTTATTTCATTCATAAAGTGTAAAGAGACATTAAGAGTGTCATAACATTAAACATATAAGAAATGAACAAAAAGGAGCAGAAAGAAGAGTAAAAATGATACGTAGAGTCTGAACCACTTTCCTTCAGGACAAGTGCAAAAATGAACATCTACGAGAGTGAAGACTCATAGTTAAGCATTTGTGGAATATTGATCCAAAAGTACAAATACTAACTAACTACTGTCTTTGTAATGTTGTAGGTATTTGGAGCAAAGTCAAGTGAAACTGACTAACATCAACGTGATTGCTTTTGGCGTCTGGAAAAATGTGAGTTGATGAATTTTAAAGGAGCACTGTGTAACATTTCTGGTGGAAGAGCTGTTACCTGCTTGTGTCCATGTTATTGCTTTGCCTGGAATTTTTTACAGAAAGGCATTAAACTTATCTATTTGTATGGAGACAAGCAGGTGAAGCTATCAGACCAAGTTACAGGTCAGATCTGTGGAGAGGCGACCGGCTCTCACCAGAATGCATGCTTTTCAAGCTATTTTTGAGCAATAAAAATACTTACTTAATTAAATAAATGCAAATCGGAGTTAAGTTTAAAGCCGTACGGTGAAACTTTCCAGGCAAAGCAATAACATCTCTTTGAGGACAAGAAGATGGCTCTTACCTCCACTAGAAAAGTTACATAGTGCTCCTTTAAATGTCCTGTATGACACAAAATTGACTCTTGTGAGCTTTAAGTCATGTTATAATGTTGTTATCTCCTTAAAAACAGTTGTAGAGATGTGTTTGTGTTAATATGTTTGAGTAACTCTTTATTATTAGTCTGTCTTCTGTCATCTCCAAAGCTCCAAATGCTCTGTTCCAAAATAAAGCAGCACAGCTTTTCCTACACTGTCCATTCAGAACAAGCACTGATGAGATGCATAACTAGTTGGCCTGGCTGCATGTAGGAGGAAGGATCAAGTACTGCTTAATTAAATTCATTAGAAACCAGATGGTCACAAAAACACTATAAACACTGTACAATAAACCATGTTCAGTGATGAGCGTTGGTAGGTCGGTCAGGTGAGAGTCGCTTTCTGTTTCCAGCCTGTCGCTCAAACCAAATCCAGAAGACAGTGCGCTGTAGGACAATGGTGGTATGGAACTCACTCCTACAGTTTCTTATCTTAGGAATGTGCATGGTTAGTTTCTATAAAATGGTTTAACTATTAATTTTCACTTGGGTGTAGCTATGTTGGAATGCGTGTGATTGAGCGTGCTTTATACTGCAGCCTTGTGGACGGATTAAAACGTTTTATAACTGAGTTGTGCTGTCTCTGATCCGAACAGAAATAGAGCTTATATTATTATTTTGATTTAGATTATCTTGATTATTTGTATATTTTTGTTATTTTGTTTTATTCTTTGGTTTTATTGTTGGTGTGACTGTGGTACTTGTACACCCCGTCTGTTTTTCTGTAGAAAAAAATGCATTTATGGCCTGTTAGAGACACCAGGAAGAATAGCTGCTGTTTTTCACTAGCTAATGGGGATCTAAATAAAAACAAACAAACCTTGTGATGTCATCTAGTGGTTCTTTTCAAGTTAACAACCACTTTTTGCCTATTGTTCAGTAGAGGTGGGCAATTCCAGGTCCAACTGTTTCTAGCGAAGGTGTATGGAGTTTAAATACACAGTGGAGCACTTTGTTTCCGTTTGAGAGAAGAACTTAAATTTGCAGGGTTTGTGTGTTAAACATGAACGAAGAAAAAACACAACTCCAGGTCTGTTTGTGACAAATGAAAAGTTCAAACTTCTCTTCTCCGTGTGATGTAGGTAAACGAACATTTGCGTTTCATGATTCTGATGGATGGAGTTCACCCTGAAATGGACACCTGCATCATCGTCCAGTACAAAGGTAAATAAAGCATAAAATAATAGTATAATTATATCTTGTGTAGTGACCTTGAGTTTGATTAAAGCGTCAGGCTGCAGATACTTGGTGGATGAGTCTGCCGTTGAGTGAGGAGGTTGGGGGTTAGACTCCTGATCGCTCTGAGTAGACTGTGCAGTAATGGAATATACCAAAGTAAGAGTACTGTACATAAGTATACATTTTACTTAGGTAGACAGGTGGATAAGTTTTACTTTTCCTTCACTACATTTGAGAGCAGGGATCTGTACTTTCTACTCCACTACATTTTTGAACTGGACTGGAAAGTAAAAGTATTTTTTATTATAGTTTGAGACCTGCTGAAAAGGCTGAGGATTTATTTTTAACACATTTGTAGCTGGAGCAACAAAAATATACAGATAAAAATTGCAAAAAGTACTAATTCATTTGTTTCTATTCAACAAAATTCAGCACAAATCTTTAACAAAATCATTATTTGAAGTTTTATTATATCTCCAAATCTGTGCGAAATACTTGAACTTTTTACTCTTTAAGTACATTTTTGAACAGGTATTTAAATACTTTTACTTAAGAGTATTTCTTTGCTCTGGTATCTGTAATTTCACTTAAAGGTGCACTGTGTAACTTTTTGGTTGGGGATCAGTCACCTGCTTGTTTCTATAGTTACGTCATTGCTCTGCCTGGAATGTTCATTAAACAGCTCTACTTTACATTTATTCAATTACAGGTGGTTTTATAGCTCAAAAAATACTAAGAAAAACGGGTGTTCTGACTGTGAGCGGGGTCGCCTCTCCACAGATCTGACCTGTAACTTGGTCTGGTTTGGTCTCCATGACGAGAGAAGGGTTTAATGCCATACTGTGAAACATTCCAGACAAAGCAATAACATCTCCTAGAAGAAAAGCATTTGATGGACTCTCCACCAGAAAAGTGACACAGTGCATCTTTGAGTAATAAACTTGAGCACTTCCTCCACCACTGAGTGCTTGTCCTCCCTGTGCCACTGTGGCAGAGTGGTTAGCCGGTTGGTAGATTGTGCCTGTGCATTTTAGGTCACATGATCTTGAACACAGTGGACTGCACCAGACCAAACGGGGGCAGGCTTCCTCAGAACGTGGCCCTGATGATGAGTGACTTTGCCGGGGGAGCGTCAGGGTTCCCCATGACCTTCTACGGAGGAAAGTACACAGGTTAGAAGTTACAGTTATTAGTAGTATTAGAATAACAGCAAAACTCTGGCTTATGAAAGAACAAAATGCACTTATAAACTCATCGTGGTGAATAATTAGGAAGATCCATTGCCCCTTATAGTTTTGAACGATTTTTCCTGAAACATCTCACTAAAATGACGCTAATTTCAAACGGCATCTGCTGGACTCTTTAGGCGCTTTCAGACTGACAGAACTGTGCCGGTGCCTGCACCTAATCTCAAACCGACTGACATGCTCACGCTGAAAATCAGAGCATTCGGGAACCAAAAAGTAAAGCTTAGTAAAACTTGTTTTATCCAAGCGAACCGTGACGTCACACACAACGTCAGCAGGTTCATCCGGGTCACATGTGGTAAAATAAACAAAGAAAACATGTGTGGAATATGCATCCTTGGGAATATGGCAGAGAAAAGTGACAAGAAGATTGTGCAGTGGTCAGCCGAGGAGACCAAATATTTGTTGGCCATAAGGACTTCAACAGAATTTCAACAGAAGCTATAGACAGCAGCACAAAAAAATATGTTATATCGATCCATATGTGATATGCAATCCATGATTATTTTCCGTGCTCTGACATCCGCTTTTGTATGGCCTTGTTTTTAAAAGCCACGCCCTCTTTCGATGATGCATCCTGGGTTCACTTAAATGGTTTGAACACGGGTCATTCGCCAGTGAGAACTTTGGTTCTCAGTGGAACTGGTGCAGGAACCGGCATCAGCACCGTTCTGGCCGGCCTGAAAACAGCTTATATGAAGCTGAGGCTCTGGAGTTTTGGCCTCTGCTGTCCTTTAACTGTACTCTGTTTATAAGTGGAACAAGCTCAAGTCAGATTTCAAATTCCGCCTGAATTCTTTGGGGTGAATATAAGAAAAGGTAGAGCTAGTGTCCCTGGGGATGGACTGAGAGGCTGTAGACTGAGCGTTTGATGAATCTTGACAATCCCCATGTCAAAGCTGAAGCAGATCTCACTAAACATGAGATTTGTAATGAGGCAAAAAAAAAAAAACCCATCCAGGTGGAATTCATATAAAATTCCTATTAACTTTTTTTTTTAGTTTGAGTAAAGCATCTAGCTGCAGATACTTGGTGGATGAGTCTCCCGTTTAGTGAGGAGATTGGGGGTTACACTCCTGATCTCTCTGACTGTGCAGTGGTGGAATATAACAAAGTAAGAGTACTGTACAGAAGTATACATTTTCAGGTATCTGTACTTTACTTAGGTAGATAGGTGGATACTTTTTGCTTTTACTTCACTACATTTGAGTGGTTTTGGGAAAAAAAGCCACCTCATTGTTCTGTTATGTTCATATTTTGATTTACAAAATAAAAACGGGATCATGTAGAGTGGGTTACGAACATTTTAAGACCAAAATTCTGAGCGTGACAGCAGCAGTTACAGAGAGAGGGGGCGACATTTTTTTCAATACAAGTCAGTTGCAACCAGACCTCGATGGGACCTCTTCACTCCCATGTCCTATTTGGAACACAGTGGGTAGTGTGTTAGCCTCGTCTCTGGGATGCTGTGAATGTATAAGGTAAGTGAGGAATAACTTTGGACCACTGCAAACCTTTTAAAATATACAACTTCTGTTTTTCATGGTTTGAATATACGAAAAATGAATGCCCAATAAACCACTTTTAATACTATACACATCCTTTCTTGTCATCGCTGGCATAAAAGAACTCACTCTTTATTCTACCAGTGACTAAACGTTAAAAGAAAAAACAGTAAGTAAATGTAATTTCTTCTCCTCAGACTCGTGGAAGGCCGAGTTTGTGAAGAATGAGAGGAAGAAGCTGTTGAACTACAAGGCGTCTCTGGTGAAGTCTCTGCAGCCCAGAGTCTACTGCCCCTTCGCCGGGTACTTTGTGGAGGCCCATCCCTCTGACAGGTAAAGCTCCGCCACACAGCGAGCACGTCCCCGGTTCAGTTCCCAGACCGAGTTTTCATGGATTTTCATGGATTGGTCTTCATAGCTTTTTGTATGTGGAAATAATCTGATTTGAGATTTCATTTTTGACACTGATTCAAAGGCCCTGTATTACACAAACTTTATTCTTCTGAGCGTTTAGCCATGTGATAATGTTAGCTCATCAAAAAGACCTGGAGATGTGTTTTATTTCATTCACATGTTTGAATAACTCTATCTAGTCTGTCTACATCTCCAAAGCTCAAAATGATCTGTTCCATCATGTAGATCAGAAAATATACACAAAATATAATATGGCACCTATCTGAGTAGAACTTTCTTTGTTAAATCTAAGTAGAAATGCCTCATTGTTGAAGTCAAAGTACGATACAAAATACTAGTCAGTTTATACATCCACCAACTGGTCTATAAAAGGTAAATAATCCGTGCTCAGGATTCCAGCAATGTAATAAAATTCAGTTCTCTGTAGTGGAGATACACAGTAAAAACAGGACGTGTGCAGTTTGTGTTCCAGTGCTATTTGCTTTACTGTGACGCAAACTGTGGCAAGCGGAGTGTTGGACTAACTAAATATAATGCTAAATAAATAGACAAAATAAATAAAGCAGCAGCGGCACAGGGTATTGTCCAGAAAATAAATAAAAGAGGAAAGTCTCAGTTAAATAAAGCCACATGTTGGTTCAATGACGAAGAGGCTGTTCAAGTTAAATAAGTTCACATTTATTCACTTCAGTGCTCTTAAAGTATGAGTTCTGTTTTATGTCACATCTTCAGATATTAGGTCCTTCACTCACTGTTTTGCACAGTTAACAGTTCAGACCCCACAATGTCACATGAGGTCTGGACCTCTTTAAAGTGGACTAGTTCTGTTCTTAAGACAGTAAAAACCAAATACATACAGTGCTTTTTAAAGGTTATCAGTGTCACCAGACCCAGGGCCTGCTCTGGTTCTACAGTCCCTGACAAAAGTCTTGTCACTTATCCATTTTGTAGAAACAAACGCTTATAACCTGACTTTAAATTAATCGATTGGTTTTAGAAATGTCTCATATGAAACCTAAAACCCTCCCAAATTATGCTCAATATACTAAAATAAATTTGCTTCACTGAAGAAAGGTTGATCATTTAATGAACACAGAAAGATCAGATTTTGGCAAGACAAAAGTTTTGTCGCCTACAGAAAATTGAACAAATAATTTAGTTCAAATACAAAAATCTGTTGCATAACGTCAGTGAATTAAGTAGTGCTGCTGTGAGATCCATATTTAATATTTTGTATGACTTCCATGAGCTTGAAGGACTGCATCCATGTGGTTCAACAATGATTCATACAATTTGTTGATGAAGTCATCAGGAATAGCAAAGAAAGCAGTCTTAAATGCCTCCCAGAGTTCATCAAGATTCTTTGGTTTTGCCTTCCATGCTTCCTCTTTCATTCTACCCCAGACATGCTCAATGATGTTCATGTCTGGTGACTGGGCTGGCCAGTCCTGGAGCACCTTGATCTTCTTTGCCTTGAGGAACTTTGATGTACAGATAGAAGTATGCTATGGAGCACCATCCTGTTGCAAAATTTGACCCCTTTTATGGTTGGGAATGTAAGAGGTGCTAATACTTCCTGATATTTTAGGCTATTGATATTGCCTTCCACCCTGCAAATGTCTTGCACACCCCCATACTGGATGTAACCCCAGATCATGATGTTTCCGCCACCAAACTTAACTGTTTTCAGGGTGAATCTTGGATCCATGCGGGCTCCAGTAGGTCTCCTGTAATATTTGCGGCGGCTGTGATGTAATTCAACAAACGGTCCTCCCGAGCAGTTGTCTTGCGGGGTCTGCTGGACCTGGGCTTGTCAAAAACATCTCCAGTCTTTTCAGATCTTTTTCTTATTCTTTGTACTTGACGCTGAGACACATTGAAGGTGTCAGTCACCTCAGCAGTGGATCTGGTCTTCAGCCTCTTGATAATTAATGCTTTGGTCTCAGGGTGGATCTTAGGCATGTTGTCAGAGGTCAAGTTGCAGTTGATGTGAAGGTCTGGTGTGCTGGGGTTCTTTTTATACACACCCACTAATTGATTGATCAGTACCTGATCACAGGTGAGGCTGTAATCTAGGACTGGGTGCATCACATGACAAGGCAACAAGACTTTTGTCTTGCCAAAATCTGACCTTTCTGTGTTCATTAAATGATCAATTTTTCTTCAGTGAAGCAGATTTATTTTAGTATATTGAGCATAATTTGGGAGGGTTTTAGCTTTCATATGAGACATTTCTAAAAACCAATCGATTAATTTAAAGTCAGGTTATAAGCTTTTGTTTCTACAAAATGGATAAGCGACAAGACTTTTGTCAGGGACTGTACATGGACAGTCCTGGACTCAAGCACGAGACTGTGCGCCCCCTACAGGAGCCAGGACAACATGCACTGCCTTGACATTAAGAGCTTGAGCCCTGACTCCAACAATTTGCTGAATGTTTCATCTCACTCTTAATAATTTGACTATTTCATACATTATTCTTTCACTTCACACTTGGTGGAGGTAAACTTCTACTGTAGCCACAGCTGCCCTAAGGACACATCAGCACCAGTGTTGGGAAAGTTCTACATGAACTAGTTCAGTTCACATACTTCAAAATTAACTAGTTCGTTCATACTTCATAATTGTTTATAGTTAATAGTTTGTTCATAGCTCCAAAAATGAACTAGTTTTTTTAAATAAGTTGCTGTAGTGTCTGAATTTGCAAACCTGACCCTTCTCGTGTTCACAGATACATAAAGGAGACCAACACAAAGAACAGAGCCACCGACCTGAACGCACTCATCAACAAACAAGCCCCAGAAGTCCGGACCTGGACCCCACAACCAGGAGCGGTACTAGACCTGGGACTGGCCCTGAGACTGGAGCCCACAGACAGGTACTGAACCAGGACTGACCCAGGACTGACCCAGGACTGAACCAGGACTGAACCAGGACTGAACCAGGACTGAACCAGACACTGAACCAGAGACTGAACCAGACACTGAACCAGACACTGAACCAGGACTGAACCAGACACTGAACCAGAGACTGAACCAGAGACTGAACCAGAGACTGAACCAGAGACTGAACCAGAGACTGAACTAGAGACTGATTGGATGGATTGAACTGAGGACTAAACTGAGGACTAAACCGAGGACTAAACCAAGCACATTTGAATGTTTGGTCAGGAACATGATTTGACTTTGTCACTGTGTGGAATGGAGTTTTGCATATAGTCAAATTTGCAGCAGAAAGTGAAGGAAAATTTGAATCTGTGCTTGTGTTTATTATTTTAGATCTAAATTAAGCTTTGTCAGAAAAGTCTGTTTTTAGATCTGGCAGCAGGGCTGTAGATGGTAGACTAATTTATATTAGTGGGGGGCCCATTTGAGGCTTGTTGCCCTGGGTCCCCAAAATTCCTACTGACGGGGCTGCTGGGCATCTCAGGTACATAGGAAAACGCTGTTTTAAAGTGGGTTGCCATGGTTGCAATGGATCATTAAGTCTGTTTAGATAAAGTTTAATGTCATACTTTAAAACATTTCAGGCAAAGCTAAACATCTCCATGGAAACAAGCAGGAAAAGTGACATAGTGCACTTTTGTCACTTATGTGAGTGGAGCTCATTCCCCACCTCTGGAACAAAATTTCTCATACATTATTCCCATAAACTTAAAAAAAAAAAAAAAAAATGGAATGTCTGGAATGTTTCACAGTATGGCATTAAACCTTTCTATTTTCATGGAGATCAAACCAGACCAAGTTACAGGTCAGATCTGTGAAGAGGAGACCCTATTCACAGTCAGAACGCCTCTTTTTCTAGGTATTTTTGAGCTATAAAACCATCCAGAATGAATAAATGTAAATGTAAAGTAGAGCCGTTTACTGTCACATTTCGAACATTCGAAGCAGAGCAGTGACATATCCATAGAAACAAGTACTGTAGGTGATGGACTGCCAACCAAAATGTTACGTAGTGCACCTTTAATGCTTTTCTTGGACGTTTAAATTTCTATAAAATTCTACAAAATCTCAAAATGATAATTAAAAAATAATATGGAGGCTGATGAAGAGCTGAACTTAACGGTGCAACATCTCTGGTGGAGGGTCTGCTACCTGCTTGTCTCCATGGAAACGTTATTTCTTTGTCTAGAATGTTCCACAGTATGGATTGATATGGATGAGGGAGCAGGCTACAGCACGAACCTAGTTTGCATGTGGAGCTAATTTTACTATGTGGGCACGATTTTTGCATTTTACTTTACATTTTGTTTTTCGCTCACCTTTCATAGTATTTACTTTGGTGTTCCTTTATTGTGAAGGATCTATGTGCTTACCATGAAAAGCACTATATAAAACAGATGTATTATTATTATAATCTTTTCTTCTCTACTGTGAACCATACATTAGCAAGACAACAAAATTTACAGTTGTAAATACAGCTCTTGTGAGTTCATGTTAAACCAAGAGATGTACATGAAGGATAAATTGCTTAAAGGGGAACTCCAGCACGTTTGAAGCTAAAGTCCGTTGCTAGTGGTGGTGAAATACTGTCAGAAGCCAAAAAATGGCACAGATCAGTGTTGCCTCGGCGGAGATCTCACTGTGGCAGTGAGTCTGTCAAGGAAACAAACTAGTGTAGTGATGGGGGCAAGTTCTTAACTTCCAAGTAAAACTCCAATTTGCTTCACACAGAAGAAGCTTAACACCACTTTAACCCATCTTACAACAGCCACGAGTCTAACGAACAAAACGCTCTGCCTGGTTCACTCATTAGTGTCTGGAAACGTTAGAAAACAACTTTATAAGCAGCCTTACACTTCCCTCTTGATTTCCCACTGTGCATGTGAAAGCAAAGACCTGATTGCCGACTCCAGTGGTGGCGAGAGGCTGCTGACTGTGAAGAAGAAGAGAAACTGAAAGTTGTTGAAAGAAAATGGTTTGGTAATGTATTGTTTAGTGTTAGTGTTTTTCAAAAAATATAATTCACTCGTAAATAAATGGGATTAAAAACGACATTGACAATAGAGTCTTTTGGGCTTTCACATGTGCAGTGGGAAATCAACAGAGGGAAGTGTAAGGCTGTTTATAAAGATGTTTTCTAATGTTTTCAGACACTAATGAGTGAACCAGGCAGAGAGTTTTGTTTGTTAGACTCGTGGCTGTTGTAAGATGGGTTAAAGTGGTGTTAAGCTTCTTCAGTGTGAAGCAAATTGGTGTTTTATGTGGAAGTTAAGAACTTGCCCCCATCACTACACTAGTTTGTTGCCTTGGCAGACTCACTTCCACAGTGAGATCTCCGCCAAGGCAACACTGATCTGTGCCGTTTTTTGGCTTCTGACAGTATTTCACCACCACTAGCAATGGACTTTAGCTTCAAACGTGCTGTAGTTCCCTTTTAAGCAATTTCTCCTTCATGTACATCTCTTGATTTAACATGAACTCACAAGAGCTGTATTTACACCATGATCTTCTCTTGGCGCCATTGGCGTACCACTGTCTAAACTGTGGCATATTGCTGTCTAACTGGTGTCTACTGACCTTCATAGTCTCACCACATTCGCTTTATAAACCTCCTCCTTTGGAAGCAGAGTGAAAGGACTCAAACACTCAAAGATCAGACTATGTTCACTTTTGAAATCATACTATGTTGACTTTTCAAGCCCATATTACTGATAAAGAAACTTCCCCTGCTTAAGACATCCAGTTGGTCTCCAGCCTTTTACTTCCCCCTTTCTTGAACAAGCTGAAAACCTCTTCATGTGATAACCTACATACTGTCTGGAAAACAAAAAAATCCCAATAATCCCAAATCCCTGTTTCCTTTCCCACACTGGCCTTCACAGTGGAGCAGTACGTGACCCTCCGGCTGATACTAAAGTGTACAAAGACCGCTGGGACATAGAGCCGTACGTGAACGAGCAGAACAGTGCCATCAGTGCCGACATTTTCCATTACCCCGAGTGGATACGCGTCTACTATACGTGGGCTGGATTCAGTGACTACAATCTGGTCCTCAGGGTAACAATTAACAACTGACAAAACAACAAAACTCCCCTCTTTCACTCTTCTGCTGGAGCCCACTTCCTGGCTTTTATTTCTTAATGCACTCTGAATTTGGTTTATTCCAATTTTTCTTCAGGCTCAGTAAATACTTTCTGCTTCTGGGTTTCTGCTTTTATCCCATTAAATAATCCTGATATCCTGTTCCAGGATAGTATCTCTTTAAGGCTCCATATTTACGCTATTTTCTGGTCTGTTTTGATGTCGTTTTCTCGTCAAAACAGACCTGGAGTTGTGTCTTCTTTCATTCACACATGTTTAACACACAATCATTCTCTCAACTGACTCTGTTCCAACTTGTGAAGTCATGTGGTAAAACAGGAAGTGCTCCATTGTGTTTTTAAACTCCACACACTTTCACTAGAATCATTTAGATCATTTTCAGCCCTGGAATTGCTCATTTCTACTATACAAAAAGTTAAATATAGCTTCATGGAACAGAGCATTTGGAGCTTTGGAGATGTAGGCAGACTAACAATAAATTCTACTCAAACATATGAATGAAACAAAACACAACTCCAGGTACACTGCCTGGCCAAAAAAAGTGTTCACCTGAATTTAACTAAGCAAATATGTACGAGGTTGCTGCAGTTGGTCAGGTCCAGGTTCAGCAACAGTGTGTGCTCAAAGAATGAGGTCAGATGAACCTGAATATACTGAAAAATGTATCCCACAGTGGATGGAAAGAAGTCTTGTGACATTGCAGAAGTTTATCGAAACAATCCCAAAGATTCTCTGGACTCTCCATGTGTGAAAATGATGTCTCATGCTCCCTGAACCGCTCTTTCACAATTTGAGCCTGATGAATCTTGCATTGTCATCTCAGAATATGCTCGTGCCATCAGGGAAGAACAAATCTACTGATGGAATAACCTGGTCCTTCAGTATATTCAGGTTCAGCTGACCTCAGTCTTTGAGCACACACTGCTGCTGAACCTGGACCTGACCAACTGCAGCAACCTCGGACCTGTTTGATTAGTTAAATCCAGGTGGCCACTTTTTTTTGGCCGGGCAGTGAATATTTGTTTTTCTCTGCGCTGTCCAAGTTGTTGCTTGTTGTTTGCTCACAGTTGTATTCTTCGCATCATCGTTTGTAAACCAGTCGCAGGTTTCAGCTTCCTGTTATAGGTGCCGTTTTAAGGACCTTTTTCCCTTTTAATTTGATTCTGGATCTGCTTTTCTGTGTGATTCTTATTGCCATGTTCCTTCCTGTCTATTCTGCTACTGTTATAAGATTGTTCAAATCTTATTAATTCACATTTTTGGCTAATATTTCTGTGTTGAAGGTGATAGAGACCAACGAGGACTTTGAACCGTTCCCTGGAGGTTACGATTACCTGGTGGACTTCAGCGATCTCAGTTTTCCAGCCCAAAGACCCTCCAGAGAGCACTCATATTTAGAGGTGAGAACAGTTGAGGAAGAGGTACTGAATTAGTCAAGTAAAAGTACCACATGACAAAAAAATGTACTCACGTAAAAGTTTTAAAGTACCTGTTTACAAATGTACTTAAACAGTAAAGAGTAAAAGGATTTTGTGCCAATTTTTAAGTCTTCTAAAGCTTCAAATGTAGTGATTCTGATACAGATTTGTGCTGAAGTAAATCCCTATATTTAACATAAGTGCAGTACTTTACTACTTTTACTTTATTACCTTCCACCACTGGGTTTAGTTTAGTTGATTAAGATCCCCATTAGCTACTGAAACATCAACAGCTGTTCTTCCTGGGGTCTCTTCAAATTCATTACATACATTTTTATATAATACATAAACCACACACACACACACACACACACACACAACCACAAGACATGAAAGCTCAATGTGCAGTAAACAAGTAGCAACCAAAATAAATCAATAATAATTAAAAAATAGAACATATCAATAACAATAATACCTACATAAACCGTAACTAATCACTGTGTGAAAAGGAACAGTTTTAACTTTTTTTGAAACAACTTTTTTATTTTCAAACACTAAGATTACAGGTAATGTGTTCCATGCAACCATCACTCCATAACCCACAGTACGCTGCATTTGATTGGTTCTGCACACAGGAAGCACCGCACTTATGTTTTGGCTTGGACGGGTTTCATATTTGTGGTTGTCTGAAAAAAAAAGTGAATTTGTTATAAATTATTTCTGGGATTTTGGTTAATAAATTGTATTTGAGTCTGCATTTTACAGTCAACCAGGCCAACTCATTGTGCATAGAGATTGTATTGGTCCTGTATGGGCAACTCAGAACAATCCGGCTGCTTTATTCTGACCGATTTGTAACCTGTACAAGTTGCTCTCACATGTTTTTGACCAAATGACTGATGCATAACCCATCCGAGAAATAACCAATGACTGGACTAGATGTTTGATCAACCTCTGTGAAATACATTTCCTACAGTGTCTGATCGTGCCCAAACTTCAACCCATTTTATTCAATACTTGATTCTATGGCTGGTCCATGTTAATTTTGCATCCACTATTACACCCAATAATTTGACCTCTTCTACTTGTTCAATTAAATTAGTTCCCAGTGTTAAGTGTAAGAACATCAAACTTCTTCTTGGTCAAAACCTGCATGAATCAGTCAAAATAGGACTTTGCTTAAGTTAGTGATGAGGAAATTGTTATAACATAGTCACAAACTCATAAAACTGTGTTGAGTAGCTTATATTTATTTGAAAAAAGTAAAAAAAAAAAGAAAGAAGTAAATGTATTTGCAAAGATTTTGAGATCCAGTAAAGCTTCAGATGTAGTGACTGTTATAACCATTTGTGCTGGACTTTGTTCGACAGAAACAACTGAATCAATTCGTTTTTTTTACTAGATGTTTTTATTTGTACATTTTTGTTTGCAGAAAATGACTACAAATGTGTTAAAAATAAACCCGTAGACTTTTCATTCAGCACTTTTCAGTCCTGTTCAAAAATGGAGTAGAAAGTAGAGATACCTGCCCTCAAAGGTGGTGAAGTAAAAGTAAAGTACAGATGCCTGACATTTTAACTTGAGTACAATACTTTAATAGTCTTATTTAATTACCATCCACCACTGGAACCAAAACACAAAATTATAACATGAACAACTTCCTGGGTCCATGTACCAATTAAGAATGAAAAACAATCAAATGGGAAAACAGTTTATTTCATTATTCCATTTTAGTGTCAAACAAAAAACAGATTTCTCTATTTCGAATATGTAATTTAAAGTTTATTTCAGATATCATCAATCAAAAAACAGTCTTGGTGCTTATTTCAATTTAGATATTTTATTCTCTGGTTTATTTGCCCCTGCTAGGAGGACTTACCTGAAGAATCGTTGCAATTATCTGGACAAACATGTTCTCTTGTTTTATAGCGACGTGTTTACTTTCACGTCCTAGGAAGTAATTGTTAAACTCCATGAAGAGAAACGAGAAGCAGTGAGGCAATAAACTTTGTTCATTTGACCCTGAAATCACACACGGAGCAATAAGCACCAGAACGTCCGGGGCAAATAAACCAGAGAGAATAAAATATCCAAACTGAAATAGGCACCGAGACTGTTTTTGATTGGTGACACCTGAAATAAACTTTAAATTAAATATTGGAAATAGAGGTTGAAATCTATTTTGTTTGACACTAAAACAGAATAATGAAATAAACTGTGTTCCCATTTTATTGTCTTTCATTCTTAATTGAAATTCAAAAGAACGAACGGTACATGGACCTTCTGCCATCATTAATTTATTTTGCAAACACACTCACTGAAACATTTATTTTCTGTGTTCAGCTGAAGAACCGTGTTGGAGTGATGCGCTGGGTGGTTTTAAATGGACGCCTGTGGGACGACCTGTACATCGGATTTCAAAACCGGATCAGCAGAGACCCCGACACCTACCACCACAGGTACACTTTTACACTTCACAACTTAAAGCCGCACTGTGTGACTTTTCATTTACTCAGTTACAGGAATTTTTGTTTCTCAAAACTTCCACAAAGACATGCATTATTAATTCAATTCAATTCAATTTTATTTCTATAGCCCAGAATCACAACAAGAGTTGCCCCAATGGGCTTCACAGTGAAAAACATGGAAACATGATCTAACATAGACATCAGCAAACATATTGTCCCATCCTCAGTCTCTCGATAAACGCACTGTGAGTGGGCCCACTTCTCCACAGACCTGACCTGTAACTGGGCCTGGTGATGTGGCCTGGTTGTATCTTTGGAGAATATTTCAGTAAGAAACAATGACATGTACATGGAGTCAAGCAGGTAGCAGACCCCCCACCAGAAAAAGGTACAGAGTGCACCTTTAACCTCTTACCACCCGCACGCCCGCAGGCCATTACACAACATTAAAACGTCACCTTAATTATTTTTCCACTATTGACCTGCTGTACATCGTTTGAAATCTTAATTCCTCAGTAAAACAACCAAATCATTCATTTTATGCTGCACAGCCCAAAGAGCCATAAATTATAATTCCCGAAAATAATCAAACCAACAATACGCATTTCTTACCTTTGGACCAACCTTCTGTTGGTCCAAAATGGGTTCAGTCCAGGAATAGCTGTGCTCAAGCTTAGTCTATTACAGTCCACAGAAAAAGAATATCCAGTTGTTTTTTTCATAAAATAATTCCATGTGGGGAAATAACCCAGAAAGACCGTGTTTGTCTGAATGGATGAATGATGAATTAAAACATGTCTGTACTATTTCCATCCTTTCACTTAGCTTATCTTTCACTTCTGTTAGCGCTGTTGGGTCTGATTGTTTTCCTCACACTCTCGTCTTCAAAATGAGACCATCCCCGAAACGATACAGGCTTCAGTGTAGCAGGCACAGCCCGTTGAATAGAAGGAGCGCATCCTATTAGCACTCTTTACGCATGTGCGTGGCTGAACTGTCCACGGTAAAAGCTCTTCAGTCATTGGTTCTTCCAGAAAGTGATTAACATATTGTTTGAGCCTATTGCCAGAGCTTTACGACGATGTGCCCCATGTGGGGCAGAGGTGAGAGAGCAGCTCAGTGTGTGTCGCTCCGTAAAGCTCCACAGGAGCCTGTGGCTGGGGTTACGCGCAGACGCTGGGGGAGGGCATCTGACACATCTTGGAAGTCATTTTTGGCTTGTTTTAGTTTTTATCTTAAGAAAACATGCCTAAAGCTCAGAAGAAGACTTATTACACATTACATCTTATTACAGTTTGGAACATCTGGTTCATATTTGGACACTTGTGCCGAATTGTCACTTTTTTACAAAAAGGGTCACAGCATCCAAACCCTTAGGCCTAGAGGTCTGAAATTTTACACAGTTGTTGCCAACAAGTTCAGAAGTGAGTGTAGTGAGCCACAAATGCCTAGGATGAAGTATGCCCAAGTTAGAGCCTTTACTATTTGTATTTTTTCCAAGGCAAAAAAATTCAATTTTTAGAATTTTTGAATGTCTGTACTGTAAGTTAAGCTGCACTCACAGTCTTCATATGCATATCTACAGAAACTAGAAGGTCTAAGCTTTAAAATGATGTGTCACACAAGCATGTGGGGTCTAAGATTTTCTTTTAATAAGCTATGATATTTGGGTATGTGTTACCGTTGTGCACAGACCAAATTAGGTGGGTGGCAACAGGTTAAAGCCACAGTGTGTAACTTTTCTGGTGAGTTAATGTTCAGGGAATGTTCAACAGTGTGGCTTAAAACTTCTAAATCTCGCTGGATGATTTTATTGCAAACACCAGAAAACACCTTCAAAAACAAACTGTGAGCAGGGTGGCCTCTCCGCAGATCTGACCAGTAACTTGGACTTTGGTGTTCTCAGGTTCTGGAACCACTTCCAGATCGAGCTCCCGCAGCAGAGACCGGACTGGGACCAGTTCTTGAAGGAGGTCCGGTCCAGAGAGTCTGAGGATCTGACCCAGAACCAGACCAAGCCCACTGGGTCCTGTTCTCTGCAGTGACACAGTCTGGACCACGGCCCAGACCCACACGAGTCCAGGTTTATGTGAAGAATGTCTTAGGTTCTGAAGTTTAAAAGTACAGTATGTAACTCGTTTGTCCCAAGTGGTTATGCTGCTCCTTAAAGGTGCATTGTGTAACTTTTTGGTTTGGTCTCCATGAAGATAGAAAGGTTTAATGCCACACTGTGGAACATTCCAGACAAAGCAAGATCATGGAGAAAAGCATTAGATGGATCCTCCACCACTGCCTTTAATGCTTTCTGGAATGTTCCACAGCGTGGCATTGGTCTTGTTATTGATCAAAAACATATTGAAAGCAAAGACTCTTACAGAGTGGGGTCGCCTCTCCACAGATCTGACCTGTACTTAACCTGAAGGTATCACTTTCTTGTCTCCATGGAGATAGCCGTCTCCATTAATTAACAGTAATTGTTGCTAGGAGTGGGATCGCCTCTCCACAAATCGAACCTGTAATTTGGGTTACAAGTCTCCATGGAGATTCTTCCGTTTATGGCATATGGTGGAATATTCTCGGCATATCTCCATGGAGACAAGCAGGTGAGGGACCCTCCACCGGACAAGTTACACAGCGCACCCTTAATATTTACTTTTTTTTTTAAGTCTGTGAGAAAAATGTCGTGGAAGCAGTGTGAGCGTCACTGTTCTGGTCCTGGAGAGCACAGACTCCAGGAGTCTTTTAAATGGATTTAAACTGTCAGAAAACACAATCGAGTTTAATCTTGAGAAGAACAATCTGTATTTCAAGATATTGTTTATATATACAAGATATGGGCTCACCACCTGCAGAGGGGTTCATAGGGGGGGTCAGGTGCTATGAGTATTGGGCAGTAAACTGCCCCCGCGACCCAGCTGGATTAAGCGGGAGAAGATGGATGGATGGATATAAGATATTGTTTGATCTGTGCGAATTTTTTTTTTCAAGGATTTTTTTTCAGTTCAACTCTGACATGATAGATACTGACTGATACTTTACTGATACTTTATTGATATCAATGAAATTCAGGCCGTATGAACCATCTCGACTCCGAGGCCTCTGCTACTCTGCAAATTTGGCCAAGATTTTCAAGCTTATATCAGGTTTTTCATCTTGTTTTCAGATTATTTACTTACTAGTTCAGAGACGGTTTCATTCCAGTCTAGAGGTTGTTTATTTGAAGAACTTGTCGAGTAAAATGATCTGTCCATGAAGCGAGATCCTTTCACTACCTTCAAGTCATTTTCTGATAGACTTAAGTGTTCATATTTTAAGCTCTTTTGCAGTGTGGTGCCCAGAGTCAGAGTTTCAGATTCAACTAAAACCTGAACATGTGAGACAGACTCTACTCTGACTGTTTAAATCCAGGGTCAAAACAATAATTCTGTTTTGCTGCGTGTGACTGAAAGGGTTTTATTCTGCACTCTTCTTCTCTCTTAAATGACAATGTCTCTCTCTCTCTTTTTAATTTTATGATTATTTATGACTGATTTGTTGGTATTGTGATTTTAATGTATTTCTTATTGTGTAAAGCACTTTGAATTACTTTGTGTATGAATTGCGCCGTACAAATAAACTCGTCTTTCATGTTTGAGCTAAACCAGTGTCGCCACTCGAGGTTAAAGTAACTCCTCTGTGTTCTGTCGATACTTAATGAAATCTAACCCACTGCAAACTGTTTACAATGAAACATTTCTGTGTTTCGTGTTTTTAAGACGGTAAAAATCAGGTGCAGCTCCTTTCATAGTAGAATTAGACGCGCTGCTGCAGTATTCCGTCATTATGTTGATTTATGGGCTCAAATAAATGATACCGTTGCGCTTTCGGAGCTGTAAATGCACACACGATTTATTCATTAATAGTTAAAGGTGCACTGCGTAACTTTTTGGCTGGGGGTCTGTCGCCTGCTCGTTTCTATGGCGATGTCACTGCTCTGCCCGGAATGTTCCGCCTTTAACGGCTCCACCTCCACGGATCTGACCTGTGGCTCGGTCGGATTTCTCGATGAAGATAAGAAAGGTTTAATGCCACACTGTGAAACCTCTCGCTCTACACGGAGAAAAGCATTTAACAGACCCTCCACCAGAAAAGTTACACAATGCACCTTTAAAGTAGACGAATTAATAAAATCGTGAGTCATGAGTTTACTTGACTTGAATACTTCGGGATAATGAGTTTTAAATCGTTTTATTGTAACTGTTTTTAATGCAAATAAATTCTACTGGTGAAGTTAAATTGGTGATGTTGGGTTTTATTTTGGGAAAGAACGGTAAAGTCCAGATTCTGCCATCACCTGAACGTGTGCAAGGGTCAATTCTCAGAGAAAGTTCAGGGTTCAATTGAGAAAGAGAGAGAAAATTCAAGTTTTGCTGCATCAAACTGTCGCAGGTGATGGTTTGCACAGGTTTGGACTGGAAATCTGTACGACCGGTTCACATTTTGGTCCACATCCAGGCCCCACTTTCATTTTTAACCAGACCCTTATGTATTTGGAACACGTCGTCAACCTAAAAAAGTCCAGACGCTTGATTTGTTTTTTTATCTGAGATTTTCCCTCTTGTTCCTCTGAGCGAGATTAAGAAGAACACACGTCTTTGTTTTACCCATGTGGTCGTAGCACTGAAAAACATGTATCCTCACTGTGTGTAGGCTCGCATCTCCACAAACCTGACCTGAGTAGGGCCTCTTCCTGCTCGTTTCCCTACAAATGTTGTTCCTTTGAATATATTTGTTTATTTATTTGATTTTTATTTAACCGGAACAGTCCCCGCTCGGATTAAGATTCTCTTTCTCTGGGGACCCTTATTGTCCATGTTTGTAGTGGGAGGGAAAACCAGAGGAAAAGGCACAGGCAGAACATGCAAACTCAACACAGAAAAGCCCAGCCCCAGAATCAAACCCAGGACTTTGAGGCAAGAGTGCCAACCCGCTTTGACACTGTACCGCTTTGGCATAAAACATGTTCAGTATGGATTTAATTTTCTGTTTCCCGGAGTAAATGAGGTGACGTGCCACCTCCAGAAAGTGTCATACTTTAGCTTTAAGTTAGAAAAAGGGAAATACTTGTGATAAGGTGACCAAAAGCGAATGAAAGCCACAAGAAAGAGCGATATACTGACAGAAAACAGAGCCTCTGTCGATCCTCAGGAGATACGTGAAAGCAACTTTACTGATTCTGAACAGAACAAATAAAAACATGATCCAAATTCCTGGTGTCAGTCTGTTTGTGGACAGAGGCTCCCCAGAACATGCCTCTTGTGTCCACGTCATTGTCCCAAACAGGAGTCTCATGTTGGACAGTCCAGTCCTGCTCCAGCGCTAAAGGGACCTGCTGCTGCTGGTTTTGTGTTTCTTCTTGTTCTTCTTGTCTGTGGAGGCCGGAGTGGAGCTCTCAGGAGCCGGGTTCACTGGAGGAGCGCCCAGTTTTTTAGTTTTGGCCTTCTTCACTTTTTCTTTGAGCGCCTCGATGTCCATCTTTCCTTCAGAGGGCGCTGTGAGCCATAAAACAACATGGTTAGGCAGGAGTTACGGTTAGTCATGGTTTGGTCACAGGTCTGCTCGAATATTCATACACGTCATTCTCTTCCTGTACTTCATTCTAGTTCAGTTAAAGTGCGTGTGACAGGGACACCATTTATGACTCCCAAATCTTTACTTTATTTTGGTGGGATAATATCTGTAAATAGAAATAATAGTTTTATACTGATCAAGAAGGAATTTGTGACGAAAAGTAAAAAAAAAAATAAAAATACTACCAGTATGTTGAAAATGACTTGAAGAGAATTTCATCCAAAATGTACGCACAATTTTCACCCGGACCCTCCCAGGTGACCATGTCAGATTTTCAACAGGATATAAATCCCAAGTTTACCATCTAGCACAGTTTGGTGAGTTTTCCTGAAACTCTGGGCAGCAGATACTGAACAGACCAAATCTGAGCCCTGTACATGCAGCACTGAACTGCAGCTCTGTGAAAACGACAAAAAGCCCCAAAACACTTGCGAGCAAAATAGGAAGGTGTGACACCTCATTTTGTAAAATGTGTTTCTCGAAAACTATTAGGAATTAGAGCAAATAACCTGGCATTTGTTCATTACACATGTGCTAAAAAAAACTTTTCATCAAAATCTGAGTCGCCTGGGAGGATTCTGAGGATGTGGGTGATTTCAGGTGAAATGACTCATGTGGAAATGTACCTTTGTTGGTTTTCTTTATCAGCGGCTTCTCTTTTGGAGGAATGAACGCCTTGTTTCTCTTTTCTTGTTTTTTGGTCAGAGCTTCAGCCTGTTTCACCTAAAAAAGCCAAAACCAAGATTATAAAAACAACACAAACAAGTATTTGTGAATTTAAACTTGAGGCCCTCACCTTAATCTCCTCCATTTTCTTTCGTCGTTTGACACTTTCTCTGAGGAAGAATTCTCCAGAGGCCAACTCCTGATCCACCTGCGTACACACACACACACGCATCAGAAACAGACCTACTACCTACTTGTCTCCATGGAGATGTTATTGCATTGCCTGGAATGTTCCCTGGTACGACTTTAAACATTTCCATCTCACATTTATTCATTACAGGCGTTTCTGTTGCTCAAACACACATGAATTCTGTCTGTGAATAGGGACGCCTCTCCACAGATCTGACCTGTAACGTAGCGTAGTGCTGTAACCTGCTCGTCGCCCTCGTGATAAACAAGTTTAATCAATACTGTAGAATGTTCTAGACAAACACTAACATTTCCATGGAGACATCAGGTGGTGGCCCCTACACTCCGGGTTCACACTCTTTTTCACTGACAAAATTTCAAAACTTTTCTATGACTTTTTCATGATCTAAAGTGAATTTTCCATAACTTTATAGCACCTACATGTGTAGAACTGACTTTTAGGGCTAAATATAAAATGTTAATCCTTTCCTCTCACCTTATGGTTTGGTTTATAGTTTTGAACATTCTAAATCCTGTCCGTGCTTTTATTGTGTCTCTTTTCAACCAAACACTTTATTGTGTTTGTCCTGCTGGAGCGACTGCGCAGACGTTCAGAAATAATCAGAATAACCTCATCAGAACTTAACAGAATGGAGCTGGAGTCGTGTGAAAGAGATACTAAAATTCAGTGACATTTTCAATTTCCATGACTGTAGGGACCCTGTACACTAGAAATGTTACACAGTGCACCTTTAAATGAACTCAGGGTCCTCTAGAATGAAGCTTTTCTAGTTCCCTCTGCTGGTGTTTCCTATGGACACGTTTCTCTCCAGTTAAGCCTTTGAGATGCTACAGACACTACATTAAAGCTGCATTGTGTAACTTTTCTGAAGGATCTGTCAGATGTTTTTCTCCATGGAGATGTGATTGCTTTGGCTGGGATGTTTCCCAGTACGGCATTAAACCATTCCATCGTCATGGTGCGGAAACAAGACCAAGTTACAGGTCAGATCTGTGGAGAGGTGGTGTTTTTCTAGGTATTTTTGATCTGTAAAACCCTCTGTACTTGAATAAATGTAAAGTAGAGCTGTTTAATGTCAGACTGTGGAACATTCTAAGCAAAGCAATGACGTATCCATAGAAACAAGCAGGCGACGACCCCCAAACAAAAGGTTACACTTCTTCTTCTGGCTCTTGGTGAGGGTGGACTCTTTTTCTCTCCTCTCCTGCCCCTGATCTTTCCTGTTTTGTTTCTACGTCTTGTCTTGTCTAATGTGTCTTATTTGTTGAGAGAATCTCTCCGCTCTTTTCTCCAAAACTAAATGAACTATGGATTTGATAAACTGGTCTTTTAACAAAACTGACACTTCAACAAGACAAGCGGGATTAGATGGGCCTGCGTGTTCTGAAGACACAGAGGATCTATCCCTTCAGAACCAAGATTATGGGACTTTGCTGATTGGATCAAGCATGGACCTGATTTTCCAAAAATTCAAATACTGAAGCAGCTTTTCAAAGCCCCACTTGGCTGTCCAGAAATTGGAGTAAGGGGCAGAGCCTCAAGTACTCGAACTTTGTGACTCTGGGCCGGGGTCTGATGGACATGCTTGGACATGGAGGCTCTAAATCGCAATTTTTGGATAAAATCTGGAGGAAACTTAGAGTTCTGCACAGAAATGACCTTCAAGACCAATGGACAAACAGAGCAGTTTTATGGAAATTCGACACAGCCACTGGCTCTAAAACAAAACAAGCCTGTGGGATTGTCACAGATTATAATCTCTAGACTCATCTGTTTAGTTTAGCTTTGTGGGGGGTGGAGGGGAAATGTGGGATTGTTCTTTTTCATCACTCTGAAGCGCTTGGTGTTACATTTTTAGTATGAAAGGTGCTCTATAAATAAAGTTTGCTTGATCGATTGTTACACAGTGCACCTTTACTGTTAACCAGTGTTTGTTTCCACTTGTACCTTGCTCTCGGGCTGAGACGGGGGGAACGGCGTGTACTCCTTCTTCACACTCTTTTTCTTCGGTTCTTTTCGCTTCGTCAGATTTTTGTGTTTGAATTTTGGCAGGAAACGCTCCCAACTTTGACTCCGCAGCTCGGGGTCTTTGGCCAACTCCCGTTTGATCATCAGCGTCTGAAGCACAGAAATGCAGTCAGGGAATGTGCATGAAATAGTGCTGTTATGATAGTAAAACATCAACTCCATTTTGAAACTAAAGAAAAGACTTTATTCAGTACAGGTTTTGATCCTCCAATGATTATTTTAAAAGTTCTTTTGAGGCAGTATTGGAATTTCCAACACACAATAATGGTGAAAACGAGAGATGTAACAATAACCGAAATATGGTGATATCGTATCGTCAGAGGTCTCACAATAATATCGTGGACCATCACAATATATCGAATCACAAGTCTCTTTGCTTAAATGAATAGTTCTGATGCAGAAATAGCTAAAAAAAACAACAGAGGGAACTACATAGACCATGATCCTTTGCTCCGTTTCAGTGCAGACGACATGAAGAAATAACTGTTCTAAGCACTTTGAAATCTTCATTCTTTGGATTAAGTCTTGTGAAGCATTTTTAGAGGAAAAAGGAGCAGATTCACAGTTTTGTGCCTCCACAAAATATTGTAATAAATCTGGTACAGTGAGATGCTTATGGTGAAAATATCGTACAGAGAGATTTGGATATCGTTCCATCTATAATGACAATAAATGTTGCACCAAATGACTGGTCAAAGCATTTTAGAATGTCAGGCTTGTTATTCTGTAGAATATCATAATATCGTGAGCTTTCCCATGATATCGCAGTAAATATCGTGATGATATCGTATCATGAGACTTGGATATTGTTTGACCCTACTTGATGTATATCTGAGTCTCACAGCTGTGATCAGAGCTCTTATCTTCAAATGACTTCGGTACAATAATGAACTATAGTGTGAACCATAGTTTTGAAATGTTTGTCTGTGGGGTCATCCGTTGTTTGAGTTCTGCAAATCTTTCTCACAGACTCAAAGCCCAGATTTGCAGGCTGGTCCATGCAGTAATAAAGGATGTTTAATGTTTATACACCAGAGAGCTTCAAACTTCTCCTTTTTAGTTCCAGTGTCAGTTACAGTTCCATGTTGGCAGCGCTTTTGTTCTACCAACACTAGAGGAAATGGTGGTTTTCCCCAACAGTGTTAAATCTCTGTTTCCATCACAAAATAACAGTGTTTTACACATTTTAATCTAATATGTGTTTTTTGCTCAAATGAGGATCTAGTACCAATAGAGAAAGTTGGTTGCGTGCCAAAGATCTTATGGTATTGTTAAAGAACAAAGATCGTCTCAGCATTTTTAATTTAAATCACTTTGACTGAAGCTATGCCCATATTAAACACTGCTGCAGCCCTCAGCTCCACTCATGAGTTTCTTTCACTAGATCAAGAACAAGGATGGAAAAGTCTTCACTGGGCTCAACAGCAGATTTAATAAATACGGAGCGTTTTCTAAAAGGAAGTACTTGTCTGTTGACCGCGTGAGTTTAAAAGAGGACTGTACCTTTATGTTGTAAATGGGGTGGATGTTTTTCATCGTGTCCATCACCACTTTTCGCACCTGCACCAAGAGAACACACAAAATGTCTGGTACAATGTGAAAATCAACGGTAAATATATGAACTGCTGTAGTGCACGACATCAGACAGATTTGGTTGTAGGAGTTAACGGCCAAGATTATTTAATACAGATGGGGGTTGCTAAAATAAACACAGTTAAACTGTAGGTTTTTGTTGGAATAAAGCAATTTGACGGGTCTAGTCATATAAAAAAGATTTTAAAAAAAGACTGCATTAAACATTTGTGGATATTTTATGACAAAGTGCAATGTTGAAAAATATATGAAAATGTTTACACAAAGAAATAAAGATTATAGCCAAGACAGTAGAAGAAGGAATTGAAGTGAATGTGTCATTTGAATGTTCACTAAAACATTCTGAAATAAAGTTATTTATTTTGTATCTGGAGTAAAGTGACTTACTACTGTAAGAGTCCGGCAGAAGCACGTTACTGCTTTAATCGTTTTGTACTGTATGGGGGCAAATAAGCGTTTGCTTCTCCAAAGTCCTTTTCAGAAATATTGATTTTTTTTTGTAGACTACATTTGTGATGTGTAGGGTTAAATAATTGCCTTAATGTATCTGCTGCTTTCATTGGAACATAATGCAACTGATCATTTATGGAAAATGTCCAAAGAAACATTATTAGTTTTAGAAGTAGTTTTAGTATTAGTAGTACTAGTAACAATATTAGCTGTACTAGTATTATTAGTACTAGTAGTATTAGTAGTAGTATTAGCAGTAGTATTAGTAGTAGTAGAAGTAGTAGTACTAGTAGTAGTAGCAGCAGTAGTAGTAGTAGCAGTAGTAGCAGTAGCAGCAGCAGCAGCAGCAGTAGTAATAGTAATAGTAGTAGTACTAGTAGTAATAGTAGTAGTAGTAGTAGTAGTAGCAGTAGTTGTAGTAGTAGTAGTAGTAGCGGTAGTTGTAGTAGTAGTAGCAGTAGCAGTAGTAGTAGTACTAGTAGTAGTAGTAGTAGTAGTAGTAGCAGTAGTAGCAGTAGTTGTAGTAGCAGTAGTAGTAGTAGTAGCAGTAGTAGTAGTAGTAGCAATAGTAGTAGTAGCAGTAGTAGTAGTAGTAGTAGTAGTAGCAATAGTAGTAGTAGCAGTAGTAGTAGTAGTAGTAGTAGTAGTAGCAATAGTAGTAGTAGTAGCAGTAGCAGTAGTAGTAGTAGTAGTAGTAGTAGTAGTAGTAGTAGTAGTAGTAGTAGTAGCAATAGTAGTAGTAGCAGTAGTAGTAGTAGTAGTAGCAATAGTAGTAGTAGCAGTAGTAGTAGTAGTAGTAGTTCTGACCACTAGGTGTCTCCATACTCCACCAAATAAACACTAGAAAAAGCTTCAGTAAAGAATATGGAATGCCATACGACTTTAATTTAACGGACTAGATGATTTTCTTCGGTTTCAGCTTCAGTCCGTTTAACTTGTCAATTATAAATATGAGCAAAAATATGAGCAGTAAATAGTTGAAAGTGTGGATACATGTACACAATATATAAAGTGAATATATAAAGTGAGTGAGCGCTGACCTCCTTGAGTCCGTTGAAGGGCCCCAGAGCAGAGACCGTGTTTCCCTGAACCATCACGTAACAGTTTGTCAGCAGCTCCAGAGCCTGAACACACCCGGGGAAAGCAGACAGGATGGGTTAGACCTTCTGTCACTGCTAAAGGCGCACTGTGGAACTTTTCTAGAAACATCCAGAATGAATAAACGCTGGACGGATGTGTTTCATGTCATACCATAGAACATTCGCAGTGCACCTTTAACTTACTGAGTCAAGTTTTGGGCTGGGAAATGTGAACTCTGGTAAAGTGAAAGTGGCGTAACCTTGAGCGTGGATCCTTTGGGGCCGATGAGCCTCTGCCGCCTCTTCACGAACCTCTCTCGGTTTCGCACCAACGTCCCGATTTTGATGATGTCAGAGGCTACGTCGTCCTGGAGGATCCTCACCGCCTGAAGAGGGAACAAAAGGAGGACGGAATCAACCAAAATATACAACTAAACAATACTTAGACAAACGTTATTGATCCACAAGGGAAATTATTTGGACACCGCAGCTCACGCATCACAATATAATAGAATAACAGAGTAAAAATATAAATGGTCATAATAAATTCTAAATAAGCAGCGAAAAATAACAAGAAACAGAGTCAAATAAGGCATAATTATATAAATGTAAATGTACAAGTCAAAATGAAAATATAGAACTATAGTAACACAAATATATATCTCAGCTACAGTATATACAAGAGGTCGGTACAGTCGTAGGGAGTATTATCTGTTACATAAGGGGGAGTTGTACAGTTGTAGGAAGTACTACAACTGTATAACAACTCACCCTTATGTAACAGATAATACTCCCTACAAGTCCAAGTGTAATTATCATCAGTGAGACAGAGTGATCCATGGTTTAGCTGTGGTCACTGGTGGGTTACCTGTTCAAACGGGACACTCCGGGCCAGCAGTTTGATGAGGTCTCGTGCTTTGACGATGGCGTATGGGTCGAACGTTTTCTTGGTGGTGCAGACGGACATACTGCCCTCGATCAGGTCCAGAGACGCCTTTACGTGCTGAGGGAAGAGATAAAGACAAGAGGAAACTTTTAGGAAAAGAAGTGAAAATGTAAACTCATTTGTAATAAAAACATAATTGTTTTAAAAGGCCCCATATTACACGATTTTCTGATCTATGTGCTACTGTTTCCTCATCGCAAACAGACCTGGAGCTGTGTTTTGTTTCATTCATACACGTTTAAACCCTGCAGATTTAGGCTGAGTTCTTCCCTCAAACAGAAAACACGCTGTTCCACCTTGTGATGTCATGCGGTAATACAGGAAGTGCTCCACTATATTTTTAAACTCCACACACCTTCACTGGACCAGTTTGGATCATTTCAGCCCTGGAATTGTCAGTCTCTACTGAATTAAAGGTAAAGGGAGAGGTTCACTTGAAAACTGCCGCTTCATGACATCACAAGGTGGAACAGAACATTTGAGCTTCGGGGATGAAGATAGACTAAAATAAAGGGTTATTCAAACATGTGTGAATGAAACAAAACACAACTCCAGGTCTGTTTCTGAGGAGGAAAAAACATTCTAACATGATTTAAAGCTCACATGAGTCCATTTTACATAATAAGAAACTCTAATACTCACGCTGTCATGCAGGGCGTTCTCCACCAGGGGCCAGCACTCCTTCAGATACGCCTCTCTGTATTTGGGGAAGAGCGTGGCGAAGCTGCTCTCCTCTAGCAGGCCGCGAGGATTATCGTCTTTAGTAAACGACGGCTCCTTCCAGCCATCAGGCACCGTCAGCAGCTCACTCTCGTCCACTGCACAGGGACAGACACAGCACTTCCACATTCGACTTTTTATTTCAGATTTTCACTGATAAAAATTATAAAGTCAACTATGTCCTTGTAAAGATGTGGATTTAGACTGTATCAAAAAGGGAAAAAAACATTTAACCACAAAACATGTACTTTAAAAGCATTAAAACTAAACTACTACTCAAAATTCTGGACATCCAAGGTCGCCTTATAACAACATAAACATTAAGTACGATTAAAACATACAGTTAAAAGCTACAGTTAAAGTGGAACAGTATTTAATTGGTTGATTGTGTTTAGTATTGTATTTAGTGTTGTATTTTATTAGTATTAGTAGTTAAGAAGTCACCGATACGATACACACCTCGATACACAGGCCATGATATGATACGTCTCGATACAGTGAGCTTTCAATTTAATATGATATATTTCAAATCGATTTGCAACAGTTCACTAAAAAATAAAGGCTAAATCATGGGTGTGATACTAAAAGTCTTTGTTAAACCACTTCTTGTGCAAAGTGAATATGAAACACAAACATATTAATCATCCAAACAGTGAAAATGTCAAATGTGTCACACAAGTTTCCTTCCATTAAACAAACAACAAAACTGTAGCACCGTAAAATAATTTAGTAAAATATATCAAAAAATACTCCTGGTGATATATCGATACAGCATTCACCAATATCAATAGTGTATCATGACATTAAACGATATGATATATTGATATTTCAATATTTGTATCTGTGTTTAACATTTATATGAAGCATTTTTAGTGTAAAATGTCATGTGGTGCCACCGAGAATAAAATTAAAATAGTTTTATTTTCTAAAACACGGTTGGGATATTAATCTAAGTTCTGAGTAATATGAAGTGTATAACAACAAACTGTTGGCGTTTCTTTAGATTTTTAATGCATATTGAGATTTTCTTTTGCTGTTCAATATGACGTCACCTGCTTGTGTTTAATGAACAAACTACTGCCCTGTAAAATGCATCAAATGAAGAAAAATGCCTAAAGAACCACTCACCCAAGTCGACTTTGTCTGTTATTCAAACTCCAGCCATAGAATTCCTGCTGTTATTAATCGCACATGATGCACGGTCACACCACATGACATTTTAACACTTTAAGGACAAAAAACATGCAGAATAACTCATGATTTCTGAAAAAATAATTTGGTTCCATGTAGGTCAGAGGTGCTACAGAAATGTGCTGAATTACTATGAAATTTGAACCTTTTTAACTGAGGAAATTGCAACTGGACAGCGTCATGTCATTGACCCACTATACAGATACACATTATACATGTCTACACACACGGTAATACAGGAATATATACGATTCTCCACTGAACTGAACTGTAATGGCACTTGTAAATTGTAGTGCTGTAACCCGCTTGTCTCTCTAGTGAAAAAAAAAAATTCAGACAAAGCAATATTGGTTCCACAGAGACAAACAGGAGGCAGACTCTCCACTAGAAATGTTCCACAGTCCACCTTTAGGTAAAAGTGCTCTCCTTGGGTTCTTTACACAGATGGAAATGAACCTTTAACTGTAATCCGCTGTTTACATGTTTTATCAGGTCTGCCAATTAATATGCACTGTCCCAATAAAAAAAGAAATTAAACTAAATGAATAGATGATTTTAAAAAATCTAACCAGCGTTTAACCCTTTTTTGTTCAATCCAAATGCGAACACACGAGGAAAAAACTCACACTCAAAAACAGAGACACAAAATGGCTTGTTCTTGGATAAGGATGCTCAGTGTATTTCTTGTATTTTATTTATCTAGCGTGTTTTGTAATGTTGACATTTGTTCTCTACGACTGTTTGCAAGTCTGTCAATCAAAAAGAGATTAATTTGATAATTATGTCAACATTTGTAGAGAAATAAAGTCAAATTCTGAAGACACGAAAAATGAAACACAAACATGAACTTAAGCGTTTACAACTACAACAACCAGTGGCTGTGTGAACAACGGGCAAAATAACCAAACTTTGAACAGAACAAAAACTGACATATTACGGATATACAGCGCAAATTGTGACTTTTAAAATTATAAAGTTACAGGAGGAAATGAAGCCGCGGCATGTTTTGGCTGAACGTGCGTGTGTGCGTCGCCTCTGTATGCGACCACGTAAACACGCAAAAACAGCCTCAGATTTAACACGATTTCCTTATGAATGAGCTCAGCCTGTGCGCGAAGGGCTAAACCGTCAAAAAGATGCGAAACTCACTCTGGTTCTTGTTCTTTTTGTTGTTTTTATTCCTTTGAGAGCCGCTCACGCTGTCTTCCCCTGCGGAGGACGCCATGTTGAGCGGAAGTGACGTAGGACCAAGTCATTTTGGTGAGGAGAACGTGCGCCCTCTAGCGGCGACAAGAACAACCACAGAGAAAAACTAGATGTAGGGAAAAATGTATACATATATATGGAGAAAAACTATATTTAGAGAAAAATTATATACACACAGAGAAACTAGATATAGAAAGAAAAATTATATATATATATATATATATATATATATATATATATATATATATATATATATATATATATATATATATATATACACACACACACACAGAAAAAATATCTATACAGAGAAAAACGATATCTTTTTTGTTTACTTTTACTTTTTTGTTTACTTCTTTATGTGAATAATTAATCTATAAGATCAAGAGTTTTATGTTTTGCAAAGTAGACGATGTAGTTGATGTGTAGTCGATGTCGTTTATACATTTTCTTACAACAGTTTTTCCAAATAACATTTCATTGAAAAGATTAAATAGAATAGCAATTACTGAAAAGAAATAAATGTGTAGAGACAGAATAAAAGTGGATAGTCTGAATGGCAGCTGTGAACCAGTAGTAATAAAATTATTTAAAAAATATATACAGCTCGTGTTCCCTGTCTCCACTCTCTTCTGTTCATTTAATGTATTTTTATGGTGCTGTATGTACACAGTCAGGTCACTTAGATTGAGTTATTTTGTCAAGTTTTACATACACATACTTTTATGCTATTGCAATTTGATTTTTAAGGATTAATTCATTATTTACCTTTTTTTTCTTTTCAGAGCATTATTGATTCACTCCACAGTGCTGATGGTAAAATACTGTTACAGCCTCAGCTACACAACTACACAAGACAGAGATTGTATGTTTATATTTCAGAAGTGCCTACATGAAGGCAGTTGGAGTCTGTGCTGTTTCTATATTCTGTCTCCTGCAGGTGTTTAGGTCACAGATTGTTCAGGGACTCATATTTACTCTTCTTTCTGCTTCATTTTTCATCATTCTGAATTCCACATATACATAGACCAAAAATATACCCAAAACATATGTTGATCATTATCATTACACTTTATATTGTAAAGTGACAATATCAAATGTAACATTTCCAAAAATCTAATAGAGAAATACAAAGAACCAATTCATATGTTTTACTCAGTCGACTGTTTTATTGGAGGGGAAAGTGACCTTATAAACCTACTGTGAAAGAACACAGCAGAATACTTTAGCTGACAAAGAAGTACAACACTGATTTTATTTTCAGTCTGTGGGCTCAGAGTACGTTCTTCCAGTTCTTCAACATAAAAGGTCAGAGAAAATAACACAATACTCATGTTTCTGCTGCTCATGTAAAACAGTGTTGTCACTTTTCACACCCGGACTTTATCAGGTCTAAATTTGGCCTTGTACGTGCTCTACACAGAAACTAAATCATGGATAAGGTGATAATCCAAAATAAGGACAAAAACATGAAAACTGTAGAAGCCCCACACTTTAAAGGTATAAAAACACTGATCCTACAAAGAAACAGGGCTAATATGAACACAACTGAATCTCTTTTTAGTCTGTCTCCATCTCCAAAGCTCAAAATGCTCTGTTCCACCTTGTGATGTCATGAAACAGTACTCGTCAAGTGAACAGCTCCTTTTACCTTTGTTGAGTAAAAAGCGGCACTTCCAGAACTGAAATTATGCAAAGGATTGTAATGAAGGTGCTGCTGACCACACAGTGGACTAAGGGCACATTCTCTAAGGGTTCCACAAACTGGAACATTATTTCCTCCTTAAGGTCTTATCAAAAAATAAAGGATAGTTTTTTGTGAATATACGAATAAGCCTTAAATGTAACACACTCAAACACTCTGAACAGTTAAGTGAGGTGCACATGGGTCTGGTTAGTCCCTGGTGTTGGCAGTGGGTCAGTATGTAGTGCTGGCCTTATAGAAAGTAGACTGTAGACATGTATTCAATTCAATTCAATTTATTTTGTAGCGCCCAAAATCGCAACAACAGTAGCCTCTAAGGGCGTTCCAAGATATGGATGAGTAAAACATACACACAGACATATCAAAACAGGAATAAACAACATTCATGTAAAGCAGCAAATGAAACATTGTCCATTGACCAGTCATCCCCTGTCCTTAGACCCTCCTTCTCAGCAAGGAAAAACTCCAAAAAACCCAGGGTCCTGGGAAAAAGAAGAAACCTCGGGGAGAACTACAGTGAAGGAGGGATCCACTCCCATGGACGGACAGGCTATAGATGTCCAGGCCCGTGGGCCAGTTCAGTATGACCACAGCTACCCAGGTGGAGGAGGAGGAGGAGGAGGAGGAGAGGGGCGAGGAGGAGGAGCCGGGCGAGGAGGAGGAGCCAGGCGAAGAGGAGGAGCCAGGCGAGGAGGAGGAGAGAGGTCCAGCTGCCATCAGGCGCCTGAAAGAGTTCCACTCCACAGGGGGAGTGGGACAGGGGACAACATGTGAATAGCAATGAACAAACTACAGATGAGAACATAGTAAGTGATGCTGATGAGAAAAAGGAGGAACAGAGGACAGTGCTCAGGTTGCCACACTTCCCCCAGCTTGTTATCTCTGCGGCAGCTTATCTTAGTGACATCAACTAAGTAAACCGGGTCATAAGCTATTCCGAAGAGGAAGGTTTTAAGCCTGGTCTTAAATAAAGAGACTGTGGGTGCCTGTTTAACATCAACAGGAGTTGATTCCATAACACAGGAGCCTGGTAACTGAAGGCTCTCCCCCCCACTGTACTTTTAGACACTCTAGGAACCACTAATAATCCTGCATTCTGAGAGCGAAGTGCTCTATTTGGCTGATAGGAGACAATGGCATCCTGAAGATATGATGGGGCCATATTGTTTAAGGCTTTGTATGTCAAGAGGAGAACTTTGAATTTAATTCTAAACTCAACAGGAAGCCAGTGAAGTGATTTTAACACAGGACTGATGTCATCACGTCTTTTAGTTCCTGTTAGGACTCTGGCCGCTGCATTTTGGACCAATTGGAAGCTTCTTAAAGTACCTTTAGCGCAGACGGTGAGCAGAGAATTACAGTAATCTAGTCTGGATGTAACAAATGCATGGATAAGTTTTTCGGCATCATTTTTAGGCAAAATTTTTCTGATTTTAGTTATGTTTCGCAGGTGAAAATATGCAGTTTTACAAGCTTGGTTTATATGAGCTGTGAATGAGAGATTTTGGTCAAATACGACTCCAAGGTTCTTTACAGTAGAGCGAGAGGCTATACTCACATTGTCAAGTGAGATTATCTGGTCTGACAGAGAATCTCTCTGACCTTAGGCCTGACAACAATGACCTCTGTTTTTTCAGGGTTTAAGAGCAGGTAATTCAGGGTCATCCAGGTTTTGATGTCCTTCACACAGGCACTGAGCTTATCGATTTGATCGGTCTGATTAGGTTTCATTGATAAGTACAGCTGAGTGTCATCAGCATAGCAGTGGAAATTAATGCCATGTTTTCTGATAATGTTACCTAATGGCAACATATACAGAGTAAACAGGATTGGACCAACACAGATCCTTGTGGAACACACTTAAGCTACTTTAGAGCAGGGAGAGGTGCACTGGTTTACACTAACAAACTGGTACCTATCTGATAGATAGGATTTAAACCATTTGAGGCGGTCCCTCTGACACCTATGTCACATTCTAACCTCTGCAGTAGAATGTTGTGATCAATGGTGTCAAACGCTGCACTGAGGTCCAGTAGGACCAGGACTGAAGCCAGCCCGTTATCAGCAGCTAGTAGCAAATCATTTGTCACTTTAAGCAGAGCAGTTTCTGTGCTGTGGTGAGCTCTGAAACCAGACTGAAATTTTTCATATAAATTATTGCCCTGCAGATGGTGACAAAGCTGTTTCACCACAACTCGTTCCAGAATCTTTGAGAGAAATGGAAGATTCGAGATAGGTCTGTAGTTGGCTAGTTCATCAGGATTTAAGCTAGGTTTTTTCAAAAGCGGTTTAATTACAGCATATTTACAGGACTGAGGAACAAAGCCATTTTCTAATGACATATTTATTATGTTATGGATGGAACCTATTATTAAGTGGAGAGCTTCTTTGAGGAGTTTGACTGGAATAGGGTCTAGCAAACAAGTTGATGGTTTGGACGACATGATGACTGAGGTAATCTCCGCCTCATCGACAGGAGTAAATTTGTCTAATTCTACTAGAGGATTTATGTGGGATATTGGTGTTACAGACTGGATTTGCTGAATTTGCTCGGCTGATTTTTGGAGTGGCTTCGTTGATCTTGTCTCTAATGGTTATAATTTTTGTAATCGAAGAATTCAAGAAAGTCATCACAACTGAACTTGAAGGAGAAAGAGACTCAGGGGCAGTATGCGAGTTTGTCAGCCTGGCTGCAGTGCTGAACAGAAATCTGGGGTTGCTTTTGTTTACTTCATTAGGTTTGAATAGTATCTGGTTTGTGCTTTCCGCAGAGCGTACTGCCTTATAAGAGAGCAGGCAGAGCTTCCATGCCTTCAGAGACTGCTCAGAGCCTTGACGCTGCCAGAGCTTCTCTGTGCGTCTTACGTGTTGTTTGAGTGATCGCAATTCTGGAGTATACCAAGGAGCCGGAGGTCTTGGTTTAATGCTTTTTCTGTTTTAAGCGGAGCTGCAACATCGAGAGCAGATTTTAAGGTGGCATTGTCCTATCAACAAACTGATCCATGATAATTGGATTAAAGTTGTTCTCACTGTCACATGGCATATCATTTAATACTGGCTCGATTATTTCTTTGAACTTCGGCTACCGATTTTTCTGATATTGTTCTTTTCATTATAGTTTCTCCTGCTGAGCTGGATAGTCTTTTTAAGCAATTGAAAGGTTATTAAAAATGGTCAGAGAGTATAGGGTTTTGAGGAATTACAATTAAATCATTAATCTCAATACCATAAATTAGGGACGAGATCAAGAGTGTGATTGTGACAGTGAGTCGGCTTGTTCACACTCTGGGTAAAACTTGATCCCATCCAGGAGAGCACCAAAAGCACTGCTGAGGCACTCACTGCTGTTATCAACATGAATGTTGAAATCTCCAACTATAACAATCCTTTCCCCATTCCAAAACTAAACTTGAAATAAAGTCAGAAAACTCTGACAGAAACTGCATAAGGACCAGGAGGTCGGTAGATTGTTATAAATATAACAGCTTTTGTTTTTCCAGTTGGTGCACGTAATAGATAGTGCAAGGCTTTCAAAGGAGCGGAATGTATAATTAGATTTGAGGCTGAGAATTAGGCTGGAGTGAGAAATGAGCGGCCACACCGCCACCTCGACCAGTGCTCCTGGCACTTTGAAAGTTCACGTGACTTGGAGGTGTAGATTCTGTTTAGTCTAACATAATCATTTTCCTGAAGCCATGTTTCAGGTTAAAAGCTAGAAGATCAATATTAAAGTCGCCAATTAATTCATT
The DNA here is from genome assembly GCA_030686955.1 of Odontamblyopus rebecca. Classification (NCBI taxonomy): domain Eukaryota; kingdom Metazoa; phylum Chordata; class Actinopteri; order Gobiiformes; family Gobiidae; genus Odontamblyopus; species Odontamblyopus rebecca. The sequence goes on along the minus strand of CM060653.1, from coordinate 12,041,348 downwards.
TATTAAAAGAGATTTAGAGGAGAGGGACCTGATGTTTAGCAGTCCACATTTTACACACTTATCATTTTGTTTATTTGCGACACATGTATTTATTTTTATTAAGTTATGAGATCTGACGCCTTTCCTATTAGAGTTCAGTTGACTTTTATTTTGTGCTTTTACATGCTTAATTTGTTTTGTTTGTTTGCAACACAATTATTTATTTTTATTAAGTTATGAAACCTGACGCCTTTCCTATCAGACTTTAGTTGAGTTTTATTTGTGCTTTTTATACATTTATTTTGTTTATTTGCGATGCATGTATTTATTTTTATTAAGTTAGGAGATCTGATACCTTTCCTATCAGAGTTTAGGTATGTTTTGTTTGTGCTTTTTGTGCGTGGGACATACACAACCTCAGCCAGTCTGGGAGAATTGTTCATGCAGCGTGGCTCAGAGGAGGCCCCTGTATGTGGGGCACACAGTCTCAGCCTGTTTGGAGCTGTTCTCGCTAACAGAGCAGTGCCTCACTAGTCTACTCTGCTCCCTAGCGTCACTGACACTCCCTGAGCTATTCTGTGTGCTAGTCTTACCTGATGGTCATCTAAGGCTAGCCATTATATTCTGCGCTAAGAGGGAGGAGCCAGCCGCTGTGGGATGAATGCCGTCACTACGTATAAGCCTGGGCTTCCCCTCAAATGCCCTCCAGTGTCTATGAAGATGACACCATTCTGCGGGCACCAATTGGACAACCACTGGTTGACAGCTGAAAAGCGGCTGAACATTACACAATTGGCATAATTTGGAAGGGGGCCAGAGAAGTATCTGCAACTTCACCACCTCTGACTGACCGCGCCGAGTATCGTTACCCCCCGCGTGTATAACGATCCGGCGGTACCTGTTCTTACTTCTCTTTAAAAGCCTCAGATTCCCCTCGATGTCGCCCAATCTGGCTCCAGAGTAACACCGTGTGGAAGCTGCAGGCAGTTCCACGTCCCTGACTATGGAGCTCCCTATGACTAGTGTGTCCCGCGTCCAGCTCAGGGGGGCGAACCTGTTCCGGACGGGGAGCGCCCTGCTCTCAGCCCTGTGTCCCTGGTCTCCTGGAGTCCTGCACTCAGCTATGTGTCCCTGATCTGCAGTCCTGGTCTTAGCCCTGCGCCTGCGTCTAACTGTCACAAACCTGTCCTGGTCTGGTCCCGGCTGCACGGGATGCGCCGGGGGGCCGCTTTCGCTGGCCCTACGCTCAAGCTAATGCGGTCCGCGGTCCCTGCTACTGCCTGACTATAACTCCGGCTTCAGCGCCTCCAATGAGCGGATCCGCGTTTCTAACTCTGTAACCCTGGCCCCGAGGGCTGCCACTACGCTGCACTTAGCGCAACTATCCCCTGTCACTATCAAATAAGCCAGGGTTCTCACTCCACATGTGGCAGCTAGAACAGGAAAGGGGGCAAGGGTTTTGCCATGATGCTGGGCTGAGGCTAGATCAGGCTGAAACTACAAGCTGAAACTACAGAGAGAGAGAGGCTTAGACCACACTACGGAGCACTAGATGCTGAATAAACTTGATGGTTTGATGAAGTACTCAGGCACTAGTTTAGATGGATTCGTGGATTAACAGATTCAGTAGAGAGATGTTAGTAAGAGTGCTCGTAAAACAGCTCATAAACAGAATTCGTAAACAGAATTCACTCACCCGGAAGTGACGTCCCTAGAAGGCCCTAGAACAATTACAAAAACTACAAGGATTTTTTAAAAGAGAGTATAATGGGTATAAAGTGTATATAGTTCAAATAAGAAATACAGTTGTTGGTAAACCACAAACTCACAATATTCCCGAGGTTTATTTGTGCAAACAGAGAAGATGTTCCTTTAGTTTCAAGTGGACAACTACTGTACTAACCAACATTGGCTGTTTATGCCAAACAGATAATATGAACCAAAACTCTGCCAAAATCCTGCTCCTCATCGTCATTGGCTCCAGCGTGGAGCACGTGTGCGAAAAGATGGATCCAAACAGGTCTGCGTAAAGTTCTCCAGAATCATGCTCCGTCCAGGAAACCGCGGAGTAAAAGCGTAAAGTTATTCATCAAAAAGAGGGCATACTTCATGCGCTGCTTTTGATATAAAGTGCAGAATACGGAAAATAAAAGTGAAACTGAAGTCAGTCCTCGTGAGGATCAGCTGTGCGTTCATTTGTATTTGGAGTTATAACGGATCCACGTAGCCTACTCTGTTTGAAAATATGAATCAGGTTATAATACTGCTAACTCTGCTGCCTGTGCAATACTGGAACCATGTGCAATACATAAGATGTCCAGCAGTCACTTTACCCACTACAAATCTATTTATTACTGTACAAACTGTAGCCACTGTATTCAGATAGCAATTTAATGTATATATAATTTTATTTTATAATCCTTATCTTTATAGAGTTTGTCTATTTTTAAGTAATTCTGTACTTCTCTGCTGCTACCGTTTTCTTGCTGTTCTCTTAACTATGCGTTGCAACACTGAAATTTCCCCATTGTGAGAGAAATAAAGGATATCTTATCTTAAAGTCATTCAAGGATTGAAAAGCATTTTTTTAATATCGGCCATTAATTTAGATAAAAATATAAATGGTAAATATACGCTTTGAGCACTTATGGTAACTCAGTCGTGTTGCACATTCACACTAGACAATGTGGGTGTAAGCAAGTGTCTTGCCTAAGGACACTACAACAGTGGTTTCCCAGTGGTCTCCCATCCAAGTACAAACCAGGACCAGCCTCACTCAACCAAACATTGAAAAGCCTAAAATGTGTTTTGTTCCATTTGGTCAAAGTACATAAAAATCCAGGCCCAGATCAGTGGTGTTGGTGCTTTATTTGTGTCTAAGTTGTTCATAATAATTCATAACAGCTTTAACCGCAGAAACAAAAAGAAGAATTACAGCCAAAAGTCCAATGGTTCCAGCCACGACATAGAGCACAGTGTTGGGCTCCGACCCTGCAAACACACACAAACGGTTTAGTTTAATGCCCTATTGCGGAATATTCCAGGAAAAGCAAAAACATCTCAGACAAGCAGGTGGACAAAAAAATGACAAAAAGCACATTTAAATATAGACCCAGTTCTTTTCAATGTTGTGAAAATGTTGCATGTAACGCAGGAAGCTGAAACTCCGATGTGGAGGAAATGCAAACACACTGAACTCACGCTCAGAGGTTTTGTCCAGGGACGCTCTCCTCTTGGTCACCACTAGAGGTCCCACTGACACCACAGCAGCTCGAGAGGCGTGAGCTGGAGACGGAGACACTGACCTCCTCCTCCTCTGGTCAGGGCAGCTCTGAGGAGACAGTTACAGATGCACTCTTACCTACCGATCATTACCGTGTGAGTTTTGTGGTCCTATTTGATTTATTTGACACATTTATTGCTTTTTTTAACGATTTTATGGTTTTGCTTTTATTTTATTTAATACGGGTTTTATTGTTTTACGACTGGATGATCAAATATCAATCACATTTTTATATGGCGCTTTACGTCAAGGGCATCAGTCACACAGTCGTACACCAGTGTGCGCAGACAGGGGCGATGGGGGGGTAAGTGTCTTGCCCATGGACACAACAGCAGCCGCTAACCTTCAGATCAGTGGACTCACGGTCTACTAACCGAGCTTCTGTCGCCCGTTTGTGAGCAAGGAAGGAACAGGTAAACTGCGACAAACTTACTTACAGAACTCTCAACTTCCTCTAGTTTTCCACATGTTTTTAAACTTTTCCTCACAAACTGCTGGATTGGAGCGTCCGGAGCAACACCACAGTCAAAGGTGCAATGGGCCTGGGTCGAGAACGTAAAACTAAACATTTATTTGAATTTCTTTGTTTGGAGGATAAGCCCCTTGAGATGTGTCGCTATCTTGTTTGAGGGGCGTCCTCATAATTACAACAGCAGAAACAGATACAGCAGGGCAGACAGTCGGCGTCAGAAATTCAAATAAGCTTAGAAAAAACCTAAACGAAATCAACACACACACACGGCGAGCGGTGGTAGGACCAATCGAGCAGCAGAAAGAAAGTCTGTAGTGAGCGAGAAAATTATTTTTCACTGGAGAAAAGTGGAGGAAACTCGAACTGCATTGAAGAAAACAAAAGCTCATCGCGGACTAAAAGCTGGATTTAGCTGGAGTTGGTGGAGATGCTCAGAAGTGAAACCGAGGATGAAGAATTCAGTGGATTTATTGATTTGGAGTGAGATGGAGAGTTCGGTAAGTTTATTCTGTTCTGTTGTTTCTGCTCTAGTTTTGTGAATAACTGTTCATATGTGACGTGAACAAGCCAGACACATGTTCAGCCTGTTCTTCTCTGTTCTGTTGATAGTTCTATGACTCGCCTTTCAAGATGAAGTGTCTGTTCTTGGTCTCTGATTTTATAAAATAAATTCCCCCCAAAAAGTGCGACTTATAGTTCGGTGCAACTTGTATGTTTTTTTTTTCTTCATTGTGCATTTTTTTATGCATTTTTTGGCGACTTATACTCTGGAGCGACTTATAGTCCGAAAAATACGGTAAATCAAATTTGAACAAAGACTAAGAAAGAGTTCAAATAAACAACAAACAACAAAAATTCAACAAAATTATCAAAAACATTTACACGGTTTACGTAAATATTGAACCAGAGCATTTTTAAATGAAGGAACAGACGTTAGTGCGTGAATCGAGATGAGGGAAGATTGCTCCATCCAGAGGGAACTTTATATTTACATGACTGTTTTCCTATTTGTTTTTTGACACTTGGGGACAACAAAAATATCTGATTTGCAGGACGTAAACTGTAAGAGGAGTGGAATGAAATATTGTTTGAGATATTCAGGATAACTGAGATGATGCATTTAAAGGTAAAGAATAACCACTGAAGGTGACGAGGCGCTTTGTGATGCATTTTTAGTATGAAAACACTCTATAAACAAATGGATTGATTGACGTCGGGAGGACAGTGAGTCAGGACTAGAGCCCAGTGTGGTGCGGGACACATTTTGAAAGCTCATGGTGGGAGGGGACGGGTGGGATGATAAACTGCAGTCCTGCAAACTAAATATAAGTGTAAAGTAAAATATACAAATGATTCATGTTTGTTTATCATATATAATGTGTGCTGGATATTTTATTTGGCATTAATAAAAACATTTTAAGCAGCCTAAACTTGCAGATGCTCTAATCTCGCTCTCTACATTTTAGACAGTTCCTTTCAGCTTCTCCGAGTTTGATGGAGTTTCGAAGTGAACGTCCGTATCTCACGGGATTTGCAGGCGGGAGCAGGACAAAATATTGCAGATGCGAGCGGGAGCGGGACTGAAAATTCTGTCCTGTGCAGAGCTGTAGCCTCGACAGCTGGTGATACTTGACACAGTGGTGAACTGTGTAAACGCGAGTTGTTTTTACCTTGTGGCAGTCTTCCAGTGGTCCACAGACGACAGCTCTGCAGTGGAAGTACAGGGGGCGCCCTAGAGGCAGCTGGAACATCTGGATGGAGAATCTACAGCGCAAATCAGCTCCGTTCTTCGAGAGCCAAGAGAACGTTTCATCCACCGGACAACTGAGGAAAAGAGCGCGAGTTTGAAGTGAAGAATAAATGTTTAGGAATGGGAGAAGGAAAAAAATGGTGGGGATGGGATGAGGAATATTAATAAACCTACTAATCTGCATAATCACAAATAATCCAAGTCAATCAACAAATTAAAGCAAAAACAAATTTATTGATTTTATTTAAAAATAAAAAAGGCAAAACAATGACCTATCCAACTTCTTAAGTGCCCAAATCTTTCCTTTTTTTAATGCACCGCATAAAGCTCGGCATACATACAAAATGCACACTGGGGGAAAAAACTGTCATTTTAGGTATGGCTTTTTGGGCACATGAATAAATAGGAGGCTTAAACACCAATCTGAAAAAAAAACAACTCATTAACAAACTTAACCAGGTTCCCCACCTCTTCCTCTCCACACAGTTGTGCTCATAAGTTTACAGACCCTGGCAGAATTGATTATTTCCTGGTCCAGAAGCTGCACATGGGACGTACTTGGATATTCCAACATAATGATGATCCAAAACACAAAGGCAAGTGGACCTGTCATTGGCTCCAGCAGAATAAAGTGAAGGTTCTGGAGTGTTCGTCTCTTCTGACCTCAGTATCACTGAGCCTCTGGGCAGATCTCAAGCTGCAGTTCAGACAAGAGCCCAAGAATTTACAGGAACTGGAGCCTTTTGCCAAGAAGAATGAGCAGCTTTACCATCAGAGAAAATAACACATCCACAGCTACCACAAAAGACTCCAGGCTTCATTGGGTCATTTGGGTAGTTTCTGTGGTCATTAGGATTTAAAAGGAGGAAACACAGTTGTTTGATAATAAATGGATTCACCCAAGCACTAACCATGAGTGAAAGAAAAGTTTTTGTGTTATTCATATTCTCTGAAAGATGGACAAGAAATCCTAAATTCTGTCAGGGTCTGTGAACTTATGAGCACAGCTGTATCTGTACAGACTGGCACATGTACTGGGATCAGTTGACATTATTTTCTACATTGAGTTTATCCCTCCAATAAATTGTTTAAGAATCTCTACCTAACTATACACAATTCATTTATATTTAATGCTGAAACCATCACTTTTACTCATACACGCACACTTTTAAACACACACACACACACACTTTACAGCTCATCTGCTGTGCTGGTGCTGTTTCCTATCGTTTTGTATTGTATTTATTTTCCTGTCTAATGTCTGTATGCAGGTTGTATGTTGCAAATGAAATGTAAAAATTAAAAAAAAAGAATGGGACAAGACCGTCAAACTCTTATCTCTGTGGAGACGGTATGTTTCACAGTATGGCTTTAAACTTTTCTGTCTTCACGGAGACACAAGCAAACCAAGTTACAGGTCAGATCTGTGGAGAGGCTCACAGTCAGAATGCCTGTTTTTGTATATATTTTTGAGCTATAAAACCACCTGTAATTGAATACATGTAAAGTAGAGCTGTTTAATGTCACACTGTGGAACATTCCGGGCAGAGCGATGACGTATCCATAGAAACCAGCAGGTGATGGACGCTCCCCTGGGAAAGTTATGCAGTGCACCTTTAAGGCATATCTAAACTAAATATATCTAAAAACTCAACAGATAATTTGGTTGCCATAGAAACTGACCCGTCCTGTAGAAACACGCCCTGCACCTTGTCCTGAGAGTCTGGGCTTTCTGTGGCCCAACACGAGTCCACCTGAACAAGCCAACACCACAAATACATCATTATTATTATTATTTTTTTCCATTTTTTTATTTAATTTTTATTTTTTTATTAGTATTAGTATTAGTATTAGTATTAGTATTATTAAAATATTATATCAATATTACACAATTTTCTAATCCAGGTTATTTTTCCTCATCACAAACAGACCTGGAGTTGTGTTTGTTGCATTGAGCTCATAAACTCTGCATATTTAGGCCAAGTCTCTCTCTCAAACCGAAAACGCTCTGCTCCACCTTGTGACGTCGTTTGGTGACTGTCATGATTTTTATACAATCACAATCCAGTGAATGTATTTGTGACATTTAAACGCCAGTCTCCTACCAATTGGGATTAAATCAAACTGAGTCAGTTCTCTTTTACGTGCCCTGCACGGGGAGAGCTCGGCCGTGCGTGCGCTCTCTAGGCTCGTCCACGCTGCTCTTCCAAAGTTCACCCCTTCCAGCACGGTTTTATTAAGTTTTCCAACAATCCATCATGTCAGTACAAAGCATGGTCATAAGCTTACAACAGATAACATTTAGTGAAGTATATCATGACTTTGTTTTACATTTGATCAGATAAGTACAAATTTATGATCTGGGAACCTAGCTGGGTACGAAGCAAGAGGTCACAAGAGGTCACACATCTGGTTTTAGCAGAGATAGCGTTAACACAGGCTCTTTCATCCTCTGCAAATTGAGATCACCTTTTAACTTAGATGTACATTTTTTAATAACTTCATCATTATAAGCATTTTATTCTAACAGTGACACAGGAAGAGCTCCACTGTGTTTTTAAACTCCTCACAACTTCACTACAGTCACTTGGATCACTTCAGACCTGAAATCGCCGACATCCACTGAACAAAAGGTTAAAAGGACTCGAAAACTAGCGCGTTGTGACATCACAAGGTGGAAGAGAGCGTTTTGAGCTTTGGAGATGTGGAAGCGGGATTATTAAAATGTGTGAATGAAACGAAACACAACTCTGGATATGTTTGAGAGTGTAAATGATGGGAACAACTATAGCACGGATAAAAGCTGGGAAAAGTAGAATAAGTCTGCTTTAAAGGTCAGTTACACTACAAATAATGCCTAATATTTGTTCTTGAAATAACTGTAACCGGTCATACCTGTAGTCTCAGGTCGCGGATGAAGGTGTGTGAAGTCTGCAGCGAAACCTGGAAGTACAGAGCGTCGTCTGGAGTGAGCGTCACTGCGTCTGAGTAAATGGAGGCATAAGACTGGTCCCTGTGAAGAGTCATGAGGAGAGGCAGCTCCACAGACGAGTTATAGGCCACCACAGAGAAGGACGACGGGCTACGGGGAGAGGGGCGGGGCAGAGACAGGGTTTTGTTAAAGGAATATTCAAAAGAAGCAGTTTATGCTCTCGAAATGACTCTCAAACGTGTTCACCACAAAATAACACGGTACAAAACAAAAGATCGGGGCTTTTCGTGTGGCGCCAGGTCTGAAGCAGGTCAGGACTGTTCCAGGTCTGATCTCAAAGAAAAGACGTGATTGGTGGAGGAAGAAGTCAAGTATGTTTACTATATCTATGGAGGAATGTTCAGCAGTTACCATGGTGACACATGTGTAAGTGTACATACGTTTTCACATAGTCTGAAAACTCGAGAAAAAATACAAAGTGGATTTAAACGGCACATTTTCAGGAGCCTGTGATAAATATGAGCGTTTATTATCCTGTTTAGGTGTTTGATTTTCAACTATTGGCCAAGTAAGCATTAAAAACTGTGCGTTATGGGGTTTCAACACACGCCGCAGAGTTGTAGGTGTTCTGTTCTAAAATGTCTCACCGGTGAATCTGAAAAGCCTGTCCACGTTATGTAGTAAATGAGTTAAGTTGCCGTTTTAGGAGTTCATGATGAGAACTTGGGGGGAGGACGGCCCGCGGTGTTTACGGGCATCGGTATCTTTCGCATGCGCTGAACGACCGGAATTACTTTTAAGCGGAATAAACGTTTACTTGATCGAGGAATAATTTAAATCGGATTTAAGAACGGAATAAACCACCCACTTAATTCAGAATTAAGGTTAAATCTGAATAAACATTAGGAATTAAGAGTTTACATGGTCTTTTTAAATCAGAATTCAGTTTTATTCCGAATTAATTTATTTTTAATCAGATTTAAAAGGTCTCATGCAAACGGGGCAAGTGTTTTAAATGAAGCGAGTCTCTACAGTCTGTTCAGAGCCGTCAGGATGGGTTTACCTGTTGCTATGGTGATGTCATGGCGATGGCAGCAGAGCACTGATATGTAAAAGCAATAAACAACAAGAGCGTTAAAACTGCACAACGCACAGCTCCAAGTTGTAATGTACCGTTACCACGGCTACAAACTGAAATGCGTCACCTGTGTAGCTGCCATCAGAGGCTACTGTTTAAGTGAATGTTTTCTACTATTTATGTAGTAAACTCATGTTGGTTAATTTCATTTTATGTTGGTTATAAAGGGAACCTTTTATTTGTTTTGCATAAAACGGCAGTGTCGTTTCTGAGGGAAATTTTGCGGAGTTCACCGCCTTTTTTTTTATTTATTGGGAAACACACGGGGAGCTGCGCTCTGACCTCTAAGATGAAGTGGGCAAGGACGTTGCTTTTAAGCTGAAGTTTCTTTGAGGACATTCTAAGACTTTATTCCCTTTGAGTGAATGCGGCCAATGAGGCGCCTTTCTAATTATTCTTTGTGTTGTTTTATTTATCTGTAAAAGACTATTTTACGGGGTTTAATTTAAGTTTCATATTTCTGTTCTGTAGTTCTGACGGCATGTTCGGCATGGTGAAAGTCTGCCTGTCAAAATAAATGTTTGTGAAAACCAAAGAATAAATAATTTTGAGCCTTTCTTAAATTCGAGGGGAGTAACAACCTGTGAATGTGTAAAGTCTGTTCTGTCTGTAAATGTCCAAAACATCAGTTATTTCAGAGTTTTAAATGATGCTAGTTACTACACTGTTCCCACAGCAGTTGTTTACCAGTGCTATAGAAGAGTGATTGGGCTGTTGCCGGAACTACTTGTACATTATTAAAACACAACAGACAGAGGCCGTAATGTTATACGAGAGAGATTTGTGCAGCACATATCAGCTCACCTGTTGTACTTCCTGCTAAATCAGTGTGACAAAACAAAGCTCACATTAAAGACTAACTTGAGTAACAGACCTTGAGACACAGCAGGGCCTCCAGTTAGCATCACCCCCCCCGTGGAACGTTGGTGCCATCAGTAGGAAATGTGTTCAGTTCCTCACCTGTCCAGCTCCACTCCAACCTGAGCTGTGCGCAGATAGTGCCGTGGATACACACACTTCCACATCAGCCGGACCTTTGCGCCTCCTCCACTTCCTTCTTTTCCCTCTTTTCCTCCTCCTCTTCCGCTCACTGTCAGGAGGTTCTGGAGCTCGATATGACTCTCATTCACCTGCACAAAGGAGGAGGGATTTAGATTTCCAGAAGTATTTTCTTCTTTCCATAGGAAACTCTGTGCAACTTAAAGAGGGGGATTATGCAAAACTACTTTTTGTAGCTTTCTGCCATGTTATAAAATGGTTCCCTCATCAAAAACCTGCCTGAAGAGGTTTTAGATGTTATCCACGCAGGTGTACGAGTAATCTAGCGATCTCTCCTGGGCCCTATTCAGACCTTCCTTACAGTTACTCATGTCAATGACTCCGTCCACAAGCCTACATCCCCCATGCTCCCACGTGACAACTCTCCATAAATATACAAAAGCAGGATACAAAACTGTACACTACAACTACACAAACCTGATGCGATGTGCAGTAGTTTCATTAGCGGGACGCACACTGATTGTGTTCTGATAGCGCAGTCCCATTTAAATGTTCAATTGATCGTCAATCAACCATAATTATACATTTTACCTGCACCAAGAAAAGGACAAAACTATAAACAAAACTGTTTCAGGACTAAACCAGGACTAAGCCTGGACTAAACCAGGACTAAGCCTGGGTACTAACTCAGTCTGAACAAAACCAGCCCCAAAACAGGTCTGTCCACGTTGGAAATTTGTAGTAGTAAAAGTAGTAGGTAGTAGTGGTAGTAGTAGAAGTAGTAGAAGTAGCAATAACAGTAACAGCAGCAGTAATAGTTATTGAAGTAGAAGTCGCAACAGCGGTAACAATAGTAGTACTGAGTAGTAGTGACAGTGGTAATAGGCTTAGTACTAGCAGTAGTAGTAACAATAGTATTAGCAGCAGTAATAGCAGCAGTAGTAATAGTAGTAGTGTGGTATCTGTTACACTACTGTATTATACTTCATGACCTTTCTCAGGATGATTATTTCCTTATTTTTGGGACCACCAGTTTGGAGCATTAAGGGGTCAGAGGTTAGGAGGAAGTGCATCCTAAAGACATCTGACAAGAGGTACGATGGTGTCAATTAATCATAATTGGGTAATAAATGGAGAAGTGTTCTGTGCAAAACATGTTTGAGAAATTCCAGATGTATAAGAGTGGGATGTCCTATAGAAGCTATAAATGTAACTCAAACAAACTCTTCTGGGTCTTTCTTGCATGGGGCTTTTAAGAGGATCCAGACTTAAATTGTCTGTTAATTGGCCGACTCTATTATCTGCAAAATAAATCATATTTACATTTACTAGAGTTGTCTTTAAATAATTTCTTAAGCATCTGCCCTTCTGTGAAGCATCTGGGGAAAACGTGGCTACTAGAGAAGGTAAGCTCCTGGATTGGGGATCTAAACCACAGTAGCAGTAGTAGTATTAGCAGCAGTAGTATTAACAGTAGTAGTATTAGTAGTAGTAGTAGTATTAGTAGTAGTAGTATTAGTAGTAGTAGTAGCAGCAGCAGCAGCAGCAGCAATAATAGTAGTAGTAGTAGTAATAGTAGCAGTAGTAGTATTAGCAGCAGTAGTATTAGTAGTAGCAGCAGCAGTAATAGTAGTAGCAGTAATAATAGTAGTAATAGTAGCAGTAGTAGCAGCAGTAGTATTAGTAGTAGTAGTATTAGCAGTAGTAGCAGCAGCAGTAGTAGTAGCAGTAATAGTAGTAGCAGTAGTAGTAGTATTAGCAGCAGCAGTAGTAATAGTAGCAGTAGTAGCAGTAGTAGTATTAGTAGTATTAGCAGCAGTAGTAGTAGCAGCAGTAATAGCAGCAGTAGTAGTAATAGTAGCAGTAATAATAGTAGTAGTAGTATTAGCAGCAGTAGTAGTAGCAGCAGTAATAGTAGTAGCAGCAGTAATAGCAGCAGTAGTAGTAATAGTAGTAGTAGTAGTAGTAGTAGTAGTAGTAGCAGTAATAATAATAGTAGCAGTAGTAGTATTAGCAGCAGCAGTAGTAGCAGTAGTAGCAGTAGTAGTAGTAGTAGTAGTAGTAGTAGTAGTAGTAGTAGTAATAGCAGCAGTAGTAGTAATAGTAGTAGTGACTCACCCGTCTCCTGGTCCCACACTGGCTTTGGTCTGGTGGGGTTTTAAAGAAGTAAAAGTCTTGTGTCTCGTTCACTTCACACTGGCCCTGGTTCAGAGAGACCTTCAGCGCCCCCTGGAGTTGAGAGCGGAGGTACAGCTTTGAGATTCCTCCCATCAGCTGTTTGTCCAGACAGCGACTGAACATGCCTTTATCTGAGGAGAGAGAAGAAAACACAACTCTAACTCCACTGAGGCCCTTTAGAAAACTTTCTGCATACGCCCATATACTGTATGTGCAAAGTGAACAGCACGACTAAAGAGTGTCCAATCAAATACCACCAACAGATGAATTTGTTTTTTTAAATCTTAATCTTGTCTGTAGCTCTCATAAACCCAAAGAACATTATTCATGTTTTACATTCCTTTCCAGACACAGGGTTTAGCCCATAAACCATATCCGGACCCATCAACACCTAAATGCTTCAGAGGTGTAGTTTATATTCAGGAGATGACTAGAAATGCACTGCGTAACATTTCTAGTCAAGGGTCCAACACCTGCTTGTCTCTATGGAGATGTTAGTGCTTTGTCTAGAATGTTCCACAGTATAGATTAAACCTATCTATCACGAGGGGGACAAGCAGCGCACAGCCTTACGCTACATTACAGGTCAGATCTGTGGAGAGTCGCTCCTATTCACAGAAGGAATTCGTGTATTTCTGAGCAATGGAAACACCTGTAATGTATAAATGCTAGATGGATATGTCATACATGTCATACAATGGAACATTCCAGGCAAAGCCATAACATCTCTGACTCTACTTTCTGAGAAAGCGCAGGCATTTCAATGTGTGCAGCAAGATAGTGGATCTTCTACAATCTGTGGTGGCAGCGCTCTGTACTTCACTGTGGTCTGCTGGGGGAGCAGCAGCAGTAAAAGGAGACTGACAAACTGATCCGTAAAGCTGGTCACATCGACAGGAGAACACTGGACCAACTGCTCTTCATCATGGACACTCCTGCTCACCCTCTGCACCAGACTATAGAGGGACAGATAATACTCCCTACAACTGTACAACAACTCACCCTTATGTCATAGATAATACTCCCTACAACTGTACAACTCAACCTTATGTAACAGATAATACTTCCTACGATTTTACAACTCACCCTTATGTCATAGATAATACTCCCTACAACTGTACAACTCAACCTTATGTAACAGATAACCTGTGTCTTGTCAATCATCATATCATTTTTGCACTGTTTTCCTGTATACAGCTGAAATTTTGTATTACTTATTTTTCTATTTTATTTTGACTTGTACATACAATTTGCCATCTTTTTTGTTACTTATTAGAATTTATTATTAACATTTATATGTTTTACTCTTTATTGTCCAAGTAATTTCCCTTGTGGATCAATAAAGTTTGTCTAAGTCTAATCTCCATGGAGACAAGCAGGTAGCAGACCCTCCACCAGAAAAGTTACACAATGCACTTTTACGTTAGAAAATGTGAAATATTTAAACCTAAGTTCACCAAAAGCATGTTTTAAAAAATTTATGGGGTGTTAATGGGGTTGTGGGTTGAGTCTTGAACAGGACACTACTGTTATGGAGGGTTCAAACAGTGTCTGGGAGAGATCGCTAGATTGCTCAGACATGCAAGGACGACATCTAAAACCTCTTCAGGCATGTTTTTGATGAGGTAAGAACGTAATAACATGGCAGAAAGCTCCAAAAGGTGGATTTAGCTTGAAAGCCCCGGTACCATTGCAGACAGGTGAAGGTTTCCTCAAAAAGGCGCTGACGTCGTAGTGTCCGTCTCTGCACAAACACCTGAAGGAGCCCAGAGTGTTCAGACAGACGGAGCTCTGAGGACAGGGGCTGGACACGCACTCGTCTGGACCTGACAAAGACCCACACAAAACACATGATTACAGTATGATTAGGACCCCGTGTACATAACTGTGACGACTGTATTTATATTACTATATTTAAATTTTTTACTTGTACAGATACATTTAAATCACTCAAGTGGAGGAGTTCATATCTCGGGGTCTTGTTCACAGTGAGGGGAGGATAGAGCGTGAGATTGACAGGTGGATCGGTGCAGCGTCGGCAGTGATACGGTCGCTGTATTGGACCATTGTGGTGAAGAGGGAGCTGAGCCAAAAGGCTCTCGATTTACCTCAGTCTATGTTCCTCCCCTCACCTATGGTCATGAGCTTTGGGGAACGACCAAAAGGACCAGATCACAGATACAAGCGAAATGAGTTTTCTCCACAGAGTGGCCGCGCGCTCCCTTAGAGAGAGGGGAAGGAGCTCAGTCACACAGGAGAAGCTCGGAGTAGGGCCGCTGCTCCTCCCCGCCGAGAGGAGAAGCTGAGGGGAGGGCACCTGTTCTGATGTCTCCTGGACGCCTCCCTCAGGCCCCCCGGAGGAGCTGGAGGAAGTGTCTGGGGTGAAGGAATGGGAGGCCCTGCTTAGACTGGTGTCCCTGCGACTCGGCCCCGGATAAGAGGAAGAAAATGGACTGATGGAGATACATTTAAATAATTTACCTTATTTGACACCAGTCTCATGCCATTTTTGTTATTAGAATAGAATTATTAAAATAGAATATTATTAGAATAGAATATTTTATCACCACTTTTATTTTCTCTATTATTTATTATCATATATTGTGATGTGTGAGCTACTGTGTTCAAATAATTTCCTTAGTGGATCAATAAAGTTTTGTGCTTTGTGAATGGAATGTATTTTCTCTCAGTTCTCTGCCTCATTCTCATGGTTGTTTAAAAGCTCTGCACAACATTTTCCCCCATGTATTTGAACAGAATGAGTCTTGCAACAGCACAGATCAACTGTAGAAGCAGCGTTTGGGGTCAAAATAAGTCAGCTGTGTACTGCCTGTTTGTAATTGTAAAGCTTTATTTTCCAAGAATCAGAAAGTGCATTGTTAGCATTGCTAGTCGTTACTGGCTTTACTGTGACGGCAAAACTCTGCTCTGGTCTCTGAAAGCTGTGAAAAGCACTTATGAACTCATCATGGTGAAACAGATCCGTGTCTAGCTGTTCACGTTAAAAGGTGCACTGCACAACTTTCCTAGTAGAGGGTCTGCTACCTGCTTGTCTCCATGGAGATGTTATTTCTGTGCCTGGACTGTTCATTCATGACATTAAACATAACCAGCAGGCATTTAATCATTATGTGTGTTTCTATTGCTCAAAAATTCAATAATTCCTTCTGTGAATAGGGGCAACTCTCCACAGATCTGACCTGTAATGTAGTGCGGTGCTGTAACCTGCTCATCTCCCTCTTCACAGGTTAGAGACCCTGGTATAGATTAAACCTTTTTCCCCTGGTGAGCTGCCTTTACAAAATGAAAACGCCGGAGAGTTAACTAATGTTAGTCACAAGAAAGAGTATAAAAGAGCCACAACGAGCTTTAGAAGAGGAACATTTAGAGCCTATGAAGCATAAACCTACTGGCAACTCCTGAGCTACAGGTAGGAGATCCCTGATCTATATTGTGGAACATTCTAGACATCTCCATGGAAATATAAGCAGGTAGTGGGCCCTCCACCGGAAAAGTTGCGCACCTTGTTGTGCACCTTTAAGGAACAACTCAAAAGAACCAACTTGTTCACAAACGTCACATCACAACCTGAAGCTTGGATACTATTAATGATGCACACAGGCCCAGCGACAGACACCTGGGAGCCCAGCGACAGACACCTGGGAGCCCAGCGACAGACACCTGGGGGCCCAGCGACAGACACCTGGGAGCCCAGCGACAGACACCTGGGGGCCCAGCGACAGACACCTGGGGGCCCAGCGACAGACACCTGGGAGCCCAGCGACAGACACCTGGGAGCCCAGCGACAGACACCTGGGGGCCCATCGACAGACACCTTGGGCGCCCATCGACAGACACCTTGGGCGCCCAGGGGAAGAAGCCTCATGTGGGCCACACTCCATGAAGAGGCAAAGGTTACAGTTTTGGGCCCCTAAGACCCTGGTGGCCTGGAACAACAGACCCATTTGTTCCCCGGTCTACTGCCCTGGATCCATGCACCACAGTTTGAGAAACACTTCTTCACATAGCTATACCTGTCCAGTGTAAGGCCCCGTCCTGGATGGTGATGTTTTTGACTGAGTGCCAGAGAGACAGGAAGAAGGGCCGAGAGGCCTCAACCCACAACGGCTCTAAGGGGCCCTTATCTCCTTTGGTCTGCCTCAGCATCTGAAACAGGATCTCTGTGCTCTCTGGGGCCTTCGCTGGTTCAGCACTGAGCAGCTCCACCCGAAATATAGGAACTACAGTGACCTTTCTCAACAGATCCTCCATCTACAAACACACACACATAGAGGCATAAGAGAAGCAGATTTGAGAAGGACCTTGGTGTTTCTAGGGTCATTTTCCCAACAGAAGAGGGTCTGTCTACCTTAAAGATTCTATATTAGACTCTTGTTAGCTTTTAGCCATGTTATAAAAACGTACAGGAGTTGTGTTTTGTTTCCATCACATATCTGTCTAAATGTTCTGTTCCACTTTGTCATGAAGCAGTTGTTTAGTTAGCCGCTGCCTTTGGCCTTTTGTTTAGTAGAGATGGAATATTCCAATACTGAAATTATCCAAATGACTCTAGTGAGGTTTTATGGAGTAAAAACACAGACACATTTGATCTTCAAATGACATCACAAGGTGGAACGGAGTGTTTTCCGTTTGTGTCAAACATATATGAATGAATCAAAACACAACTCCAGGTATGTTTTTTTATCAGAAACAGCAATATGGGCACTTTAATACACTAGTTGCAAAATGGGGTTGGGGGGGAGGGGGGGGGTTAACCTAGTTAACTAAAGCTAGTTATTGTTGGCTTTGCAGTCACAAATGTCCACTCTGGTCTCTGAAAATTGTGAAAAGCTCTTATAAACTCATCACTGTGAATAATTAGGATGATCTGAAAGCATAAGGTAAGTGAGGAAGAACTTTAGACCACTGCAAACTGTTTACAATAAACTCATCCTGTTTTTCATGTTTTCAGTCTTCAATGTCAAAGTAGAAAATATACATTTTTGATCATTAACTTAGAATAAAATATCTGGGACAGAGCCTACTGCAGTTTTTTATGTTCATTAAAAGGTGCATTTGTGTAACTTTTCTGGTGGAGAGTCAAATGCTTTTCTCCATAGAGATGTTATTGCTTTGTCTGGAATGTTTCACAGTATGATGTAGTATGAAACTTTTCAATCTCCATGGAGACCAAACCAAGTTACAGGTCAGATCTGTGGAGAGGCGCCACGCTCACAGTCAGAATGCCCATTTTTCTAGGTATTTTTGAGCTATAAAACCGCTTGGAATTGAGCAAATATAAAGTAGAACTGTTTAAGGTCACAATATGGAACATTCGAAGCAGAGCGATGACATCTCCATAGGAACAAGCAAGTGATGGACGCTAGTAGAAAGTAGAAGCTAAAGCATTAGGCTGGTCACCCTGTGCTGGAGGATTGAGGTCATCTGAGCCCACAGTTCTGAGGTCTCGTCCAGCAGATGTTCAGGGAGAGTCCAGGGCACCACCAGAGCGATGATGCTTTTAGGCTCTGCAACACAAACAAACCAAAGAGGGGCAGGTTCAGGAAGAGCGGCTCCCGATCTGACCCTCTGGACTTATCACACATCATAACTGAGGAACTATTCCACTACAGTTACACTTTCATTTTGGTGAAAATTAGAACACAGATTTAGTTTCCAAAAATCAAAGGAATAAATTGCTGTACTTGATCATCCAATTTAGACATCAGGCATTAGTGAGAAAAACAGGAAACAGCTGGGGTGTGTATAGGTGTGATTTTTTCAGTGAGAAATGTACAACAAACAAAAAGCTAATACTATTTTTGAAACACTATAATATAATACAACATAAACTGTATGTAAGATTTTCATTTTAAATTTCATAAACATTGCCCCTCTGTGTCACCAGATACAACAGACGGATCAAATACACCTTTTACTGATACAGGAATTGCATTGCTGATTTATTCTTAATTACAAAACACTGGATGTGATGGTCATGTTGTTTATGTAAAAAAAAAAAAAAAAAAAAAAATCAAGATTTTCCAATCAGAAAGCAGAATGAGCCTCCCATGACTCTCATTTGGGTGACCAGGTTCAAACCAGTTGGCTTAAACCTAAAATGTCTCTCTTCTCTGATCTGAATGGTCACTCCTAAACCCCAGCACCTGCACTAGTCAGGAGTCAGTGCTAGTGCAGCCTCTGCAGCTCAGGGAGGGAGTTCTGGAGGTTCTGAGCTTCACACATGAGGCCTGTCCTTATACTGAGAATGAGACAAACTTGTGTCTCTAGCTGCAGGTTAAGATGTGATTGTACCTTTTTAAAACTGTAAGATGCAGTTCTTTAAAAGTGAAAGTATTCAGAGTATTCAGTACTTTGATGAGATCACAGAATATGATTTTAATGCATTGAAGCGCTGTTCCATCTCTGCTGTCTCACCTTGTGGTTTCCTGATGATGGGCCTCCCAGCTCGTGCTCTCGGCTGCAGCTCTGTGGAGTTTTCTGCTTTAAACTCCAGAGTTGTTCTGTGCGAGGAGCCCAGGCCCTCACACTCCTCCCACACAGTCAGGCGGTACGAGACCCCTCCCTGCAGAGCGGTCAGGGGCAGGTGCGGCTCCCACACCCTGTCGGACCACAGCACCTGTCCTCCATTGACCTCGGACAGTTCAAACATGAAGGACACGCCCTGGAATGGTCCCTCTGAGCCCGGGGTCCAAACAGCCACAGACTCATCAGCCAGAAACTGGAGCCCGGAGACACCACGAGGGACTGTGGGTGCGCAGGACACAGGTGATGTTAAAGGGGACATCTTTTCATGGTCTGTTTGCTTAAACTTCAGAAATGTTATGATGAAAATACAGGGTTTAGTTTGTGACATGTAGATCCTGTCTGAGGTCAGTGTTACAGTAAAATTATATTTGGTTATTTAAAGCTACCATCTGTAATTCAACTGGCTCCTGTTGTATTCTCACATGTCACCACTAGAGGCTGTCTACATTACAGCTGTCTGACAGTGTGACAGCTTTGACCAAGAATACTGAACAAATACGAGGTGAGGGGAGAGGGGAATTGGTTTTCACAATATGGCATCTTGAAAATAAGAGATTCAAGATGACTCACACATGCACTAATGATTCCAATTACAACTTCAGTTGAGTAAATGATGAAATAACTATAACAATTGTTAAAAGCTCTGAAAAACTGATTTTACAGAATAGGTGCCCATAAAGCAGGTATTCAGAATTCTGTAACTTACTACATTTCATCCATCATTGTTGTCCACAAGGCATTTTCATAAGAATAACTCTAATACAAAAATCTGTTTATTAACCACAGTAATTAAACCTTTTTTCACCTTTAGAATATTGTGACACGTACCTGTGTGCACCTGCATCGTCTGGGCGTCCATGACTGTCCCCTCTCCACACAGCGCCTCCACAGTTAGGGAGTAGATATGGCAGGGCTGCAGAGCCCTCACAGTGAAGCTGGTGTTTAAGGTGCTCCCCTGCTTGACTCCGTCAAGTGACACTCTGAACCGTGACACCGACGAGAGCTGCCCCACCTCCCAGTGCACCGAGACCCAGTCCGGACCAGAGGAGGACTGAGCCATGTTCAAGATGTCTGACTGATCTGCACAAGAGGAAAGAAGAAATCATGTTCAAAATGTTAAAGGCACTGCAACCGATTTTTACCAAGTATTTGGGCAAAACGGGTCTCTCTTTATTACATAGATATTGTATAAGCAGCTCTTGAGAAAATAAGTCTGTTGTGAACCATCCATATGTTATTGTCTGATAATTAGGAACTGCACGTTTAGCATGCTAGTTGTTGTTAGCTTGACTGTGATGACAAAACTGGTCTCTGTAAGATGTGAAAAGTGTTTATAAACTCATGTTGAGTAATTACGATGCTCTGAATGCATAAGGTGAGGTAGAACTTTGAACCTCCAAATACAGTTTAAAATGTGGCCATACCATCTTGTCAAAGCCTGATCTAGTCAGACCTCAGAAGCTAAGCAATGCTGAGCCTGTTTAGTACTTGGATAGGAGACTGCTGGGAATTCCAGGTGCCACAGGGGGCGCCTGTGGCAAAAACCTGTCACTGTGTCCTTAGGCAAGACACTTCACCCATATTGCCTAGTATGAAAGTGGTGTGCGCATGCCAGGAATCCCTTGAAAAAGAGATTAGTAATCTCAATGGGACATCCAGGTTAAATAAAATGAACTAGTTCCATTGTTCACATTTTTAACCCAGAAAAATTCTGATACAGCGGCTTGAAGCTTTAACCTAGAAAGTGTTGCACATCTGTTGGACTACTCACCTGGAGATGGAAACGATGGTACGTGTAAATGAATGGTTCTAATGGAGCTAGAGCATGACCTGTTTCAGTCCTGGGTTTAAGGAGGGTTAGGCTTTGGGTTAGTTCTTGTCTGGGAGACCACTGGGAATACCAGGAGCCACACTTATTGCCACCATTAGGGAAAGTTGTCCTCTGCATCTGACCCGTCCTTCAGTGTCTCTGGGTTAAACCTGTCAGGAGCTGTGGGACTCATTTCCAGATCTTGAGCTGGTCTTGGACAGGACTAATTTAGCTGGAGGATTTGACCTATAAACCCTTATAGTATTAGTAAAGTACGGCACAACTCAGCAGTTTGTCGAGATCTGTGAAAGGATTATTGTCAAAAGATCGAGAATATTTCCACAACAAGCTGAACTTTGAGAAATGGTGACAGACTGCCAGGTCCTTGTGCGATCAAATGAGTAAAACTTTAGTTCACTGGTAGAATATCGATTCTGACAACCATACATAACCAGACATTTTGGAAATGTTTTTATCTCCGTCTTCTTCTGTCTGTGTTCAGTCTGAATGAATCATGAATGGGGACAATGCCACTTCTGTTGCATGCAGCTTTATTTTTTTATCACTTCCGCCCTAAAAGGGTCTATAGGCTCTATTCACATTACGTCACAAACCAGGAAGATACAACTTCTGGTGGGCTCTGTTTGCAGTAGTAAGACTGACAAACTCGAGGAGAAATGAGAAAATGTCCCAGTTTTCTTCATCTCCATGTCATTGTTGCGTTCCATTATGTTCGGCTCATCAACAATTCCAACCACACCTCAGTTGTCGGTCGGCATTCCCAGTGTTGGCAACTACACCAGAAGTTGTAATCGCATCTTTCGAACCCAAATGTGAATAGAGCCTTGTGTGCATGTTTTGGGTGCCCAGAGCGAGCCCAGAGGAAACCTACCCAGACACAGGGAGAACATGCAAACTCCACACAGAAAGGACCCGGGAAGCTGGGGGTCAAAGCTGGAACCTTCTTGCTATGAGGTAAGTGTGTAAAATATGGAAACATCGATACATCGTATCGTTTAATGTGGTGATACAGTATTGATATCGTGGGCTGCTGTATCGACATATCGCCAAGAGTATTTTTTTGGTATATTTTACTAAATGATTTTGTTACAGCACTACAGTTTTGCTTGTTCAGAGGAAGGAAACTCATTTAACATTTTCACTGTTGATTAAAATGTTTGTTTCATATTCACTTTGCACAAGAAGTGGTTTAGCGAAGACTTTTAGTATCACAGCCACGATTTAGCCATTAATTTTTATAGAACCGTATCAAATTGATTTGAAATATACCGTATCGAACTGAATGCGCACTGTATCGAGATATGTATCGCACCATTGACTATGTATCGAGGTGCGTATCGTATCGGCAACATCTTAATTAACGCAGTGGCTTTAGGGAAAACTGTAATGTGAATGTTGGTTGGAGGGGTCTAGACTGGCAGCCTCACTTCTGCCCGTCTGTCCCAGGGCAAGATAATAGTCAGGAACGCCAGCATTAAATTCTACAGGTAAACTGTGCTCTTGTTCCTCACCGGAGTTGCCCTTGTGGCGGATCTCGGGGCTGTATCGCGCCTCTGCTCCACTCACACACACTGTCTGCACCCCGAAACTGAGGCGCGAGCAGGGGGCCAGGTCCGAGACGGTCCACTCGAGAGGATCCTGGACCAAGAGTCTCTGCTGCTCCACAGGCAAGAGGGGGGAGAGGGGAGGGGAGAGGGGGGAAAGGGGAGGGGTGAGGGGGGAGAGGAGGGCGTGTTGGTGGTGGTACACGGTGAGGAGGAAGGCAGAGTACCTCCTGTTCAGGGGGCAGTCCCAGGACACAGACAGACTGCTGCTGTTCACCGAGGACACCTGCAGGTCTCTGGGCTCATCCGGGTCTGGAGGAGACGAAAGGTTAAAGCTGCATATTGTAACCTTTCTGGTGAATGGTCCACTACACCTGTTTTATGTTATTGGTTTGGCTGGAATGTAAAAAAGTCAAAGTATGATAATGTGTTTAAATAGTGTTTAAATAGTGTGACAGCAGCTCAGTTGGTTGGAGTGTTGGTGGTGCAATTCCAGCTCCCACAGATGAATTTGTAGTTGTGTCCTCGGGCAAGACTTAGCCCACCTCGCCCCCGGTGTCTGTGTACCCTGGTGTTTGAGCGAGTGTGTGGATGGTGAGTGGTTCCTTGATGTAAAGTGCTTTGTGAGCCTTGAAGGGGCCAAAGCGCTGAATAAAAATGTGAGTGTTTGTATTTTTTCTTGCGTTTTCAGAGCTCCACCGCCCGGTGTGCAGTCACTGATGTTACCTGTGATAGTGGACAGACAGGTGAGCGAGTGGGTTCCTGAGATCTGCACACAGGGAACATACACGGAGCAGGAGTTCAGTGCTGTGAACCTGTGGTGGGGGTCTGTGGTGGTCTCCAGGCGCTGGAGGGAGAAGGACCCCAGTTCAGACCTGTACAACTCCACAGAGTGAGCCTTCGCTGGGGCAGAGGAAGGCTGAGGGGCCCTCCAGGACAGCAGCAGCATAGAGCTACTCCTGGACTCCAGCTTCACCGGCAGACGGGTGGTGTGACCTGGGCAAGATAGAACGATGTCGTCATGATATAACTGATCTGGACGGTCTCTCCCTAAACCCCAGCACCTGCACCAGTCCTGAGTCAGTGCTAGTACAGCCTCTGCAGCTCAGGGAGAGAATTCTGGAGGTTCTGAGCGTTCACATGATTATAATTTCAAACACACCCAGTTTATAAATGAAATGTACCGCATAAACCTGTTTCAATTCTCTAAACAAGAAACAAAAAGGCAGTAGTAATTAAATGGAGACGTATTAAAACAACAGATCACAATATAGATCTGCATCACCAAATTTTGGCACAATATTTCTCACTCTCTCATCTCTGCAGAAGTTTCTCACCAATGGCCAGAAAGAAGTCATCCCGCTGGTGGAAGAACAGAGTACTGTTTTCACACGCAAACGCCTCAGAAGGACCGAGCCTCTGCAGGAAACTCTGAAAGGAAATAAGCACATTTGTTATTTCACTTTTAGGAGAATAGAGCTTTTGTTTACCTGACCAGATCTTTATGCATTTTTACACAGAGGGATATTCATCTGGTCCCCACTCCTTCTGTTGCATCATGGCCCAGAACTAAACATGACCCCGATTGGCTCATCCACCTGTCAATCACGCCCATCGACCCGCATCTTCCTAAAGTAGTGTGTGTCTACAATCGTCCATGAGTCTACCCCAGGGCAGCTGTGGCTACAGAAGGACCCAGTACATTAGTCTTAATTTGAAGGGATAATGTACAGAGATATTAAAGGGACACTTTGGAATTTTGGACATAAGGCTTCATTTCCTAGTGAGCCACAGTGTTGGAGACGTGTGGAGACGAGACTTTTTTAAATCCTCCATCCAGTCCTTGTATTTGGAGAGGTTGCTGGTGCTAGGCTAGTGCATGTCAATGGCCATAGTTGGCCTGCCACTAAAATCTTACGGCCACCACACACTACAGGAATTTTTGGTCTTAAACAATTTTTAAACATGCGTCAAAATGCGCAGACCACAGACATGAGGAGAATCTGATGAGACCAAAAATATGTTTGCTGATGTCTATGGCAGATTATGTGTCCACGTTTATTCACTGTGAAGCCCATTGGGGCAACTCTTGTTGTGATTCTGGGCTATATAAATAAAATTTAATTCAAGTAAAAAATCTCTGATCTCACAGACTGCAGCAGGATCTGTCTGTAGACCACAGGATATAAAGCCGTGAGCGGGATGGCGTCGGCTGTTTCCTGTCTACAGTAAAACCACTCGCTCTCAGATTCTGAAGTGTTCAAAGATCAGAGCTCTGCACTTCCAGTTTAGACACAAGTCAAAACTGTGTTATTATTATTTGTGAAATGTGGAGCTTCAGATACAGGATTTTTAAAGCGTAAAAGAACTCATTAACTCCTCATTAACTCTGGAAGCCACATCTGCTGGTTCTGTTTTATACATACTATGCTGAGGTCACCTTACTAGTCCTGCACTATTGCATGATATTGTACTGCATTCTGCATTTTACTCTATATTTATACTATTTGTGTATTTTATTGTATTGTATTGTTTTGTATTGTTTTTGTATTGTATTTATTGACTGCACCCAGCACTACGTGCCCAAGACAAATTTCTCCCTCGGGGGACAATAAAGTTTATCTTATCTTATCTTATCTTAAGATTGGAGATCAAGTCCACAGGAAGTAGAGTCACTATCACTAATCTGCAGCTTCACTGCACTGCGTGTGGATGTAAACAGACACATGTAAGGAAACACTGCCTTTTTTACTTTTAAAGAACACCACAAACTGGATTAATAGCGCTGTTTTGTGGACATTATTTGCAGAGGACAGTTTCTATGGATAATGTGGGTGAGATGTTGCACTTTAAGCGTACCACTTTACAGGAGGTGAGTAATAAAGTCTTTATTTTTGCTGCACCCAAGTTTTTATCCGTTTTATCTGTTACCGTAGTGTTGCTGATATTTGGTGGTTACGGGTCACGCCTCCTCGAACTCTGGAAGAAGAAATCGCAGCCAAAATCAGGCAAATTCTCCTGTAGTGTGTGGCGGCCTTTACCCACTCCACAGAGCACCCGAGGCAAAACAGTTATAATTTCAGACTGTACATGTGAATGTCTGTGTTGACAGAAATTTGAAATAAAACTAACCTTGCATCACATGAATCATTGCATGTTGAGGGACTATTTTCTCATATATCAGTCCGCCGCTGCCGAGCTTTCTATCAGGAAGTACAACTCGCTGCTGCTGCTCAGACAGAAATCCTTCAAGCGCAAGGTTCGTTTTACTTCTAAAATGATTCTCTGGACACAAACGTTCACATGGACAGTCTGGAGTTCTATTAGTTTTCCTCGGGTGCTCTGTGGATTGGATAATACTGTTTTTAGTGGCAGGACAACTATGGCCATTGACATGCACTAGCATAGCACCAGCAACCTCTCCAAATACAAGGACTGGATGGAAGATTTTAAAAAGTGTCTCTACACGTCTCCAACACTCTGGCTCACAAGGAAATGAGGCCCTATGTCCAAAATTCCGAACTGTCCCTTTAAGATAAAAAAAAAAAACTCCATACTCAATAGCTACGGTTTAATATCTCTGCACTTTGTCTCTTCAAATTAAAACTAAACTAAACATTACCAGAGTTGCGTTGGTCGGCTGATCTGTTGGCTTCACCGTGCCTTTGACTTTGGTGTGTCTTGTGCCTGTAACAAAACATGGGAAAAAAGTGAATCACAGACTGGAATCATGCAGAATATAGGCGTTGTGCTGCGTTACTCACGCTGGTTGAGAGTGAAGACCCAAGCGACAGTGGAGTGTTTGTACTGTAGGGCGAGTTTGTTTTCCACACCTGGATACACCGTGAGCGAGATCAGTTTGTCTGCTTTCCTTATGGAGCCTACCGCCGTCCCATTGATCCAGATATTATAATTCTGACTGCAACACAAAACATCACGCACCAAAGAACAATGTCAACATAGGCCAAATGTCAAAATATAAAAACTAAAAATATTGTGAATAAAGTCAACAAGTCAAATTAAGTCAAGTTAACTTTTTCTAAAGGATCCATATTACACTATTTTCTGATCTGTTATTCAGCTTGTAAGTCTGATGTCTCACACAACTTCTGGGTCCAAGTAAACATTTGTTCAATCCCATCACCTCCTTTTTTAGTGAGGTTTCAACTCGAGCATGGAAACCCAATGAGAACCTGAAGAGAACCAGACATGTTTGGACAAATATTTAGAACTTCTCTTTGGGCTCGGGTCGGACTCGGACACATCAGTGCATCAGCCTTTTTCCTGTCTACAGTAAAACCACTCGCTCTGAGACCCTGAAGTGTTCAACGATCAGAGCTCTGCACTTCTAGTTTAGACGCAAGTCAAAACTGTTATTATTTGTGAAATGTGGTACAATACTTCAGATACAGGATTTTTAAAGCATAAAAGAGAAGATAGTCCACAGGAAGTAAAGTCACCTCGATCCGTGCGCTGTGTGGATGTAAACAGACACATGTGAGGACCTTTCTCACCTTTTTACTTTTAAAGAACGCCTCAAACTGGATTCACAGCACGGTTTTCTGGACTGGATGTCATTATTTGCAGAGGACAATTGCTGTGGATAATGTGGATGAGACGCTGCCCATAAAGCCTTCTCATTATTTTTGCTATATCCCGAGTTTGTATTTTGCGTCTCTGTGTGGTTGCCTCTCCAGAAATTATAAATTAGCTCATAATTTCTAAGTAAATAAATTCAGTGTTAGAGTTTTTTTTTCTCTCTGTTGTGGATATTAATAACGATGAAAGAACGTGTAATGTGGCAATTTGGAAGAATAACTTCAGATGATATTCATCAACTGGAAAACAAAAGAACAACAGTTTGTCTTCACCATTTGTGTGGTTTCTGATCTGTTCAAACAGTGGAACACAACACCAGCATTTTTACATGTAGATCAGTCGGGCCAAATTCAGCGAGTTTGCGGCATGGACGCGGAAATCGGGTGATGACATAGCAACTTATAAGCTAAACATTGTTTCCTCATCACAAACAGACCTGGAGTTGTGTTTTGTTTCATTCACACGTTTAACACACAAACCTGCAGATTTAGGCTGACTTCTTCTCTCAAACAGAAAACACTCTGTTCCACTTATATCATCATGTGGTAATTTAAATTATAAATAAATATTGTCCTGCACCTTTCTACTTTAGTTAAGTTTTACTCTGTTTGGTTAAAATCAAAACCCAACACTGACTTTTGAAATGAAACAATATTATGGTTTTAATTCAGTAAACTCTTTTTAAGACAAATTTTAAAACATACCTTTCCAAACCATGATTCTTGTTAAACCAACAAAGAGAGAAGGAAATGTCACTGCAGTGCCCTAAAACACAGAGAGAAAACGAAGTGAGAGAAAGCTCACTGTGACTGGGATTAGAAAAGTGGGGTTTTCTTCTTCCCACTCCTTTCTAGGCAAATTTTATTGTTGTTATTTCTGTTATAATTTCACTAATGTTATATGAATAATACGGTGTTCCATTGCAAAGAATGTATATTTTTACTTGCCCAAAATACATACATTAAAAATTAAAATGTCAACACTTGGCATGCTAACAGGCTTATGCTAACAGGTTCATGCTATCAGGCTTACGCTAACAGGTTCATGCTAACGGGTTCATGCTAACAGGCCTATGCTAACAGGTTTATGCCAACAGTAGGTGTCCTTTTCGCCACTTGACGTTAATACCACTGCCATCTTGGTACAGGCTTCACCGAGTGTCACTGACCGAAGCTTTTTTTACAGGATCAGCAAGCGGAGATGCGGACTGAACCAGAACCGAACCAGAACCGCACCAGGATTAAACCAGGACTAAATCAGGGATAAACCTGGACTAAACCTGGACTTGAGAGAGATTTCACCTTGTCCTTTAATGATGCTAGTCCATTTAAAGCAGCGGTATCCCTATATCAAGATGGCGGCTTTGTTGACACATTCGTTCCAATAAACAGTGGCAGTAAATGTGAGATCTACTGTTCATATCTATGGGCTTATGCTAACAGGTTCATGCTAACAGAGTGATCAGATTTTCAAAATTCTAAACTGGGACCATACCCTGTGTAAATGAGTGGACTAAGTGAGTTTGATGTCACCCATAGAGCGCCACTCAAATGAGGCTCATCAATCATGATTGAGGTCATTAAAGGTGCCCACCCTACTCACCAGGGAGTGCTAGCTAGCTGTCAATCAAACCTGCTGCTGAGGCTCGGCGGCAGCGACCTCGGGGAAAGAAGGCGTCTGATTGGTCCGTTATTTATGTTCATATCTTGATTTAGGAACAGAATAGCAAAATGAAAAATCCAGGATCCTGTGTCGCGAGTTCATATGAACATTTTAAGACCAAAATGACGAGGCCACAGCAGCAGTTACAGAGAGAGGGATGATAAGATCTCAATGTAAATCAATAGGGAAAAGGGAAAGAAGGAGTCGGAAGAGCCTCCTGGAGCACTTCTTGTTTGGCAGCCAACGCTTTGGCTATGTCCACTCATATATACGGTCTATGACTGGGACACACTTTGGCTGGGATGGTTGTTGTAAATAAAATGGTGAAAACAGCATTTAACATAGTCCATTTTCTTGTTAGTCATAATCTGCGGGGCTTCTGATGGTGCTTTTTTTTTTTTGCTTTTTGGTGATTCACAAACACGGATTTGTGTATTTAGGCAAAACAAATGACAATTTAGTAAACCAAAGATGTTCATTTGTCTTCTTATGTACTTTAACTTGGGTTCTTTTTTAAAGACAATACAGTGAAGTGTGTTTATCTTGTTGACATGTTTTGGCTGCTGCTGCTGTCTTCTGAACTACTGTATTGTCTTTAAAAAAAAAAAAAACAAGACGTTAAATGACAATTTATGCTCCTCTTTACTGTTGCCCGGGACCAGATTACCGACAGTTAAAAATTGTGATAGTCCTGGTTTAGACCTTGTCTAGTCCTGGTTTAGTCTTAGTTTAGTTCTGGTTTAGACCTGGTTTAATCCTAGTTTAGTCCTGGTTTAGACCTGGTCTAGTCTTACTTTAATCCTAGTTTAGTCCTGGTTTAGACCTTGTCTAGTCCTGGTTTGATCCTAGTTTAGTTCTGGTTTAGACCTCATGTAGTCCTGGTTTAATCTTAGTTTAGTCCCGGTTTAGACTTGATGTAGTCCTGGTTTAATCTTAGTTTAGTCCTGGTTTAGACTTGATGTAGTCCTGGTTTAATCTTAGTTTAGTCCCGGTTTAGACTTGATGTAGTCCTGGTTTAATCTTAGTTTAGTCCCAGTTTAGACCTGATGTAGTCCTGGTTTAATCTTAGTTTAGTCCCGGTTTAGACCTGATGTAGTCCTGGTTTAATCTTAGTTTAGTCCTGGTTTAGGCCTGGTGTAGTCCTGGTTTAATCTTAGTTTAGTCCTGGTTTAGGCCTGGTGTAGTCCTGGTTTAAACTTAGTTTAGTCCCGGTTTAGACTTGATGTAGTCCTGGTTTAATCTTAGTTTAGTCCTGGTTTAGGCCTGGTGTAGTCCTGGTTTAAACTTAGTTTAGTCCTGGTTTAGCTCAAATTGGTCAAAAATAGGGACTCCTGGAACATAACTTAATGGTTTTGTCTAAATCTGCTGGGACAGGGGACACAGTTTAACAAAGACACTCACCCAGAGAGATGCCAAGTGGAAGCAACACCAGGAAACTGCACAGAACAGGGACGGTGCTCCTGAAGGACATTTCTGCTCAGGTTTGGTGGTAGATTTCCGTTGTTTGGTCAATATTGAGTATTGATTATTTTAAATGTTTGTCGTGTTTTATTGTTATTCCCATTAAAGTGTGCATGTGTATGTGTTTGTGTGTTTGGGGCCTGCTGCAGTCACATGGTCCTAATGAGTGACAGGTGTGTGCTGCCTTCACTGCTCCTGGGACATTCCAGTGCTGTGCTTTATGGAGTGGTCAGGTAGGGCGATTTTTACATGTATTTATTCATTGTTTATTTTACATTTAGTTAGTTATAAATATTGGCATCAACATTGTTTTCTCCAAAGAGCTAATTAGGCTGTGGTTGAATCTGTTGTAAACATTTTACATGGAGGGCTAATATTACAGAGGTGACGTGTGAGGAAACAGGCGATTCTAAAGGAAATCTTGAACCTAATTTAGTATTTACAGGTAGTTGTGGTGACGTTTAACCAATCAGAGCGGAGCTAGTGCGGCTCAGAGAGGGGCTAGGCTAACTCTTACAAAGCAGATTTTTAGGCACTTTGATGATTTAAACTGTACTGTAAAAATACAGAAGAATTCCTACAAAATCTGACCTTTATGAAAGCTGTGGGTGCCCTGTCAGCCAAACACGGGCAGTTTGATTTCATAGAAAATGTGCTTCTGTGAGAGGATTTTAGGGTCCAGGATAGAGGAGGCGTGTCTTATCCAGCTCTTATTATAAGGTCGACTCTGACCGGCCTGCATAAGATAATTTGGAATTACAAAATAAACATTTTATTATTTTGCATCACGCGTGGACTAAAGCTGCATTGCTTTTATTATTATTTTATTTTAGAGGTGTTTTTTTTTAATTATTATTATTATTTTTGTAAGGAAACCTCACTAAAACAGAACTAAACCTGGACTAAACCAATAATGCATCAGTTTTATATAGCGCTTTTCTGGACACTCAAAGACGCTTTACAGAGCATTATTCATTCACTCCAGACCTGGTGGAGGTAAACTACTCTTGTAGCCACAGCTGCCCTGGGGCAGACTGACAGAAGTGAGGCTGCCAATCTGCGCCATCGGCCCCTCCGACCACCACCATCACTCACACACACACCACTTTCATACTAGGCAATGTGGGTGATGTGCCTTGCCTAAGGACACAACGACAGTTTTTTTTGCGACTGGTGCCTCACTGTGGCACCTGGAAATCCTTGTGGTCTCCCATCCAAGTACTAACCAGGCCCGGCCCTGCTTAGCTTCTGAGATCTGACGGGATCAGGCTTTGACAAGCTGAAATGGCCACACCAGAACTAAACCAGGTCTAAACCTAGACTAAACCAGGTCTAAACCTAGACTTAACCAGGTCTAAACCAGAACTTAACCAGGTCTAAGACTAAGGTTTAGTGGTTTATTGCTTTTTATAATGAAATACAATTCATATTGAGCATTTTGGCCTGGCCCTCCACAATATTTTCTGTTTCTCATTGGCTCCATGGAAAAAGAACCGCCTACGCCTGCTCTATCCTGTAATATCAGCCCTGCCAAAGTGAAGATATCACAACTTTTACTTCTTGGTTAGAGGTCTGCAAAAATATTGAAATATCTATATATTGTATCGTTTAATGTGATGATACAGTCATATCAATATCGTGGGCTGCTGTATTTTTTGGTATATTTTACTCAATTATTTTGTTACAGCGCTACAGTTTTGTTTGTTCAGAGGAAGGAAACTCATTTATGTGACACATTTGACATTTTCACTCTTTTGATGATTAAAATGGGTGTGTTTCATATTAACTTTAACAAAGACTTTTAGTATCACAGCCATGATTTAGCCATTATTTTTTTTATTGAACCGTATCAAATCGAATTGAAATATATCGTATTGAATTATATCGAATCGTAAGCTCACTATTGAGGTACTGGTATGTATCATATCGTGGCCTATGAACAGAACCGGTGACAAAGTGCAGCCCTGGCAGGATCCTTCATGTCACCAGGTCTGTTCAGTGTATTTATGGACAGAATTTCTAGTCAAATCCAGGGGCCAGAGGGGGTCCAGTTCGGGGACCACAGGATCTCATCTCTGCTGTTTGCGGATTATCTTGTCCTGTTGGCTTCATCAGGACAGGACCTGCAGCACTGGGGCGGTTTGCAGCCGAGTGTGAAGCAGCTGGGACGAGGATCAGCTGTTCCAAATCTGAGGCCATGGTTCTCGACCAGAAAAAGGTGGCGCCCTCTCCAGGTGGGTGGGGAGTCCCTGCCTCAGGTGGAGGAGTTCAAGTATCTCGGGGTCTTGTCCACAGTGAGTGGAGGATGGAGCGTGAGATGGACAGGTGGATTGGTGCAGCGTCGGCAGTGATGCGGTCGCTGTATTGGACCATTGTGGTGAAGAGGGAGCTGAGCCGAAAGGCAAAGCTCTGGATTTACCTCAGTCTATGTTCCTCCCCTCACCTATGGTCATGAGATCTGGGGAACGACCGAAAGGACGAGATCGCGGATACAAGCAGCCAAAATGAGTTTCCTCCGCAGAGTGGCCAAGTGCTCCCTCAGAGAGAGGGTGAGGAGCTCAGTCACACAGGAGGAGCACGGAGTAGAGCCGCTGCTCCTCCACGTGGAGAGGAGCAGCTGAGGGGAGGGCATCTGTTCTGATGCCTCCTGGACGCCTCTCTTAGGAGGTGTTCCGGGCCCTGGGGAAGACCCAGGACACGCTGGAGGGACTATGTCTCTGGGCTGGCCGGGGAACCCCGAGGCATTCCCCCGAAGGAGCTGGAGGAAGTGTCTGGGGTGAAGGAAGTCTGGGAGTCCCTGCTTAGATTGCTGACCCTGCAACCCGGCCCTGGATAAGAGGAAGAAAATGGATAGATGAATCGAGCCTATGTACCATGTCGTTTCGGCAAGTTCTGAGCAATGCCCAGGCCTATTCCTGGTTGGACACGTGCAGCAGACATGACATAAAGATGTGTATAACTGCAACCATTAAGTTAACAAGACAACTTGTCTAAATTGCACAATATTTAGTTTTATACTTATGCAAATAAGTGATAACACCTTTATTTTGTTAAATGAAGGTTTAAACTAAGCTTAAACTTCTGCATTTTAGATGGAATTGTCCGTCTTGATGACATAAGCACAGGGGTTCTGTTTTAGTGCTATTTCCTGTATTTTTTGTACTTTTGATTTAAACTCAGTCTGTGGCATTTCTCATTCGTGTGACTCTGATTGAATTAGCCCAAACCAAAGACGACATGTCCTGCGTTACCATCCTCCGCTGTTCCACTTGCACCCACAACTTCTGCTTTGTCTCCTAACTTCCACATAATCACAAGATCTCTCCTCTCCTCCCTGCTCTCCCTTCTCTGCACAACTTCTACCATGTTTTAAGCTCATTTTGTGGATCCAAAATGCAAAGCTGTCAGGTTTTATTTCTGCTGTTAGCTTCCATGCTTGCTCCAGGAAATACATGGACAGACGATGGTGATATTATTGACTTTGCTGCATTTTTAAAAAGCTTCTTTCCAGGATTTTTGGTGCGGGATGAACCGTCAGTTGGAAACCAGGAACTGAAATTAGATGTTCCAGAAAATGTCCAAACTCCAGACGAGGAGAAGGTGGATTTTAATGGGGTTTCTGGGCCGGTGGTGTTGACCAAAAACGGGCAGATCCGAGGTTTGACCCTGGACAAAGCTCATGTGTTTTACGGGGTCCCATACGCTGCTCCTCCCACGGGGGCATACCGCTGGAAGCCCCCCAGGCCCGTGAGCCCCTGGTCAGGAGTGTATGATGCCACGTCCCCCCGAGCAGCGTGTATGCAGACCTGCAACGGGCCCCTCACCCAGGATTGCCCCAGACTGGTGAGGGACACTCTCTCCCTCTATTTAGGGCTCATGTCACTTAATACACAGCTATTAACTTTAAAGGTGCACTGTGTAACTTACTGTAGTCTGTCCGCACACTTGATTATCTCCATGGAGATGTTACTGCTTTGTCTGGAATGTTCCACAATATCAGAATCAGAATCAGAAAGGTTTTATTGCCATATGAGTGAACAGGGTCACAACATTAGGAAATTGCTTCGGTACTTGGAACATGTAACAAATAAAATAGAACAAAATAAAGTAGATATATAGCATTAAACATATCTTGCATTTAATTAGTCACAGTTTGTTTTGCACACAAAAAACAAAGCTGCTGTATCGATATATTACTAAGAGTATTTTTGGTATATTTTACTAAATAATTTTGTTACAGGCTACAGTTGTGTTGCTTGTTCAGAGGAAGGAAACTCGTTTATGCGGCACATTTGACATTCACTGTTTTGAGGATTAAAATGGTCTTGTTTCATATTAACTTTGCACAAGTGGAAGGAAGTGGTTTAACAAAGACTTTTAGTATCACAGCCATGATTTAGGCATGTATCTTATCGCCAATTTCTTAATGATACCCAGCCCTACCTGAGGGTTTCAGGCAAAGCAACAACATTTCTAAGTAGATAAGAAATTGCTTCCATCAGTAAAGGGAAAAAAAGGAAAATTAAAATAATAATAATAATAAAATAAAATAATGCATTGGCTTTATATAGTGCCTTTTATATTGCCTTGATCATCTCTTCATACTCTGCAGTAAGCAGTTTTCTCTGTGTTAAACCAAGTCAAATTTCTCTCATGGGAGACTAAAGGATAATCTTATCTTATCTTAAGCACTGCTGTTGCCACAGCTGCCCTGGGACAGACTGACAGATGTGAGGCTGCCAACCAAACACATTTTTCCTCATAAACTCTCTTCTCTCAGCTCTTGTTTTGGAGTCTGTGTATAGTTCAGAAGATTATTTGATCACTAAATTAACTGACGATTAATGCAGTAATTGATCAGTTGTGACGAACTGATTTACTTGTTTCAGCCTTATACAATACAGACAAGCTTTGACAAAACTTTACAAAGATGTGTCTGGAGCTGTGTCCCGTCTCCATGATTACAGAGGGTGTGAGTGACAGGTGGATTAACCAATCCGAGAGAAGCATGCTCCATTTGGGTTAAAACAAACATGACTGCTTATGAGTAAAGAAGGAAGAACAAAAAAAACATAAAGGACTGAGAAACAGAGTGTATTTGTGCAGGATCAACAAACAAAGCACCAAACTATTACTCAGTTAAAAGAAATTATATATTTTGTTCTGAATGAAACAAACATTTTCTAGAGGAGATCTTCTGCATTTGAGAGATCCATGACCCAGATGTGGTTGGAGTGTCAAAGCTGTAGAACAGACTGTATCAGGGATGTGCAGGTCAGGCCCACACACTTCACATGTGTCCCTCCTCCTGTTGTGTCCAGGTGAGTGAGGACTGCCTGTACCTGAACATCTTTGTGCCTCTGGAAGTGAACCTGGCCGTGCCCCTCTGGACCCCCCTCCCGGTCCTGGTCTGGATCCATGGGGGGGACTTCATCGCCGGCTCTGCCTCCAAGCCCCTGTACGACGGCCGCTTCATCAGTAACTTCACGCGCACTGTGGTGGTCAGCATGGACTACAGACTGGGTCAGTGAAAGGGGAGCATACATTTTGATACCATGCAGTGACATCACACCAGGGGTGTTCTACATGTATGTCTGTGATGGAATGGTAAGCAGTTACCATGGTGACACAATGCACAATGGAATGTTAGCAAATTCCACCAAAAAAAAAAAAAAACATTTTAAGGTGGATTAAAACAACACATTTTCAGGATCCAACAAAATGGTTCATGGTTCAGTAACAAGGTGAAAGTAACTAACTGAACAACTCTTGGCTAATGCTAGCTAGCTTGTGACTAAAATGTTTGAGAGGAACTTGTTGAACATCATCTCACCTCTTGTAGTTCTAACCAAGTCAGTTCCTTCTGGTCAGATTGTGTTAAAACAAAGCTCTGATTAAACTCTAACTTGAGTAACAGAGCTTCAGACAGAGCAGTGCCCACAGTTAGCATCATACCCCCAGGGAAAGTTGATGACGTGAAGCTAATATTAGCTCAAGGTCAAGTGCATTATTGAGCAAAATGTATGTATGTTAAAGATACAGTATGTAACTTTCTGAAGGTGGCACATCACCTTCATGATTCCATGGAAACAAAATGTTAAAACCATACTGACCAGACTGATATTGTTTATGTGAACATACATACGGCCATATTTTTAGCCTAAAAATGCTGCATAAATATTGGTCCCAAATATTGGCAAAATTTGCTGAGAATTATGATTGTTGTTAGCACCAACCATACTGCCCATTTAAATGTAACTCATTTAATTGTTTATTTACTTTAATTGTAATACTATATACCCTTTTCGTCTTAAAATGTAATGTTTTTATTTTACTAACCTAATTACTCATCCGGGGATTTGGCAAATCAGGGGAAAAAGTTTCATTTAAGTTGGCGCAGCAGTTTTTAATTAGGGCACTACTCTGACTGACTCGCGCTTCAGTTTCAATTTTGTTTCTCGTATTCGGCACATTTATATCAAAGGCAGCACATGACGCACATGCCCTTATTTTGATGAATAACTTTACGCTTTTACTCCGCGGTTCCCTGGATGGAGGAGAATTCTGGAGAACTTTACGCAGACTCATTTGGATCCATCTTTACTCACACGCGCTCCACGCTGGATATATTTACCAATGAGGAGCAGAATTTAGGCAGCGTTTTGGTTCATATTGTCTGTTTGTCTTAAACTTTACATTACAGCTGTGACTGGATGTGGATTTATTATGATGCGCTTGGGCTTTGAGACACTATAAACAGGACGGCACTGGAGGCGGGGTGTTTTCAGGTGGATATAAGTTTCAGGCTGCACGCTGTTTCTTCAGCTCTAACACACTGCGCTTTGTTTGGACACACATAAAACATGTACTGAATGTGTACTGAGAGTGTGTGTGGGTAGTTATTTTGTGAATCTGACTTTAAACCTAAAAGAATGTGCACTTTTTACTGTGGAGTCTCATGAAACGCATGAATCCATCACAGAAACGGTCTGAAAACAGCAGAAGTGAAGAAGCAGAGAAAATGTGCAAATGAACAGAGTGCTGCTCTTCATTATAGACTCCTGATCATGAGACCTGCTCTGAGCTATGGAGGACTAGACCAGGACTAGACCAGGACTAAAGCAGGACTAGACCAGGACCATAACCAGGACTAAACCAGGACTAGACCAATCAGTAAATCTTGGCTAAACCTAACATAATTTAAATGATCTGCCATTGGTCATGCTTATTATTTAAACCACTTTAAATCCAGGCTTTGTTCACACATGAATATTATAGAAGATTAGAACAAGAGTGAACAAGATGTATCCAGGAGGCCCTTATTAGACTATTTTCTTATCTGTTCTAATGTTGTTTCCTCATCACAGACTCGGAGTTGTGTTTTGTTTCATTCACACATGTTTAACACAAACTGGAAACATACAAACTGGAAGTGCCAATCTCTACTGAACGAAAGGTAAAAAGAGCTGCTGAAAACTGTCACTTCATGACATCACAAGGTGGAACAGAACATTTTGAGCTTAGGAGATGTAAACAAACTAATAATAAAGGGTTATTCATGTGTGAATGAAAGAAAACACAACTCCAGATTTTTGAGGAGATAACATTATAATAACACGGCTTAAAACTCATAAGAATCTGTTTTGAGTAACAGGACCTTTAGAGAAAAGCAACCAAGAAAACTAAAATGTGAAACAGACAATATCATTCAGATAAATGTATGTAATAAATAAATTAAAGTTTTATCAGTATCATTTTATTTGTTCCTGTAGGGGCGTTTGGTTTCCTGGTGTCAGGGAAGGACCCGCTCTCGTCTGCAGTGGGGAATTATGGGATACTCGACCAACAGGCGGCGCTGCTGTGGGTCCAGCGTAACATCGCTGTGTTTGGAGGAGACCCCGGGAAGGTAAATGCTATTCATATACGTTACTAGTTCTTTTTTCAGAGCAATACTTTGTTTCAATACCTGACCGTTTGGACTGCTCCTGCGCTCTTCCTCAGAGTGCTCACGTGATGTTGCTGTGACGTGTCCACTTAGTTGATTTAAACAGGTTTTGGCGCTGTTTTCCTACTAATGGAGGCAGGACGACAGCGCCACCTGCAGTCCCACTTACTCAGGACAGTATTCCAGGTGTGTGAGAGTAACAAAGCACTCTCTTCCCAGTTTATAATTCCATGGACATGTTTCTGTATTTCTCTTTAATAATTAGAGGTGGTTCAACAGTGGTTTAATAAGACTTTTAGTATCACAGCCACGATTTAGCCATTATTTTTTACTGAACCTTAGGAGGGGGAAGCAGTGCTTCACCAACACTGTTTACAGTGCGGGGGGAGAGCTGCTGACCTCGACTGAGAATGTTGTGGGACGGTGGAAGGAATACTTTGGGGATCTCCTCAACCCCACTGTCACGGAGGAAGCAGAAACTGGGGACCCGGAGGTGGACTCGTCCATCACCCTGGTCGAAGTCACTGAGGTGGTTGGAAAGCTCCTTGGTGGATTCGGGGGTGGATGAGATCCATCCTGAGTATCTTAAGTCTCTGGATGTTGTCGGGGACAGTGCCTCTGGACTGGCAGACCAGGGTGGTGGTCCCTCTGTTTAAGAAGGGGGACCAGGGGGTGTGTTCTACAGGGGAATCACACTCCTCAGCCTCCCCAGTAAGGTCTATGCCAAGGAGGATCCAGGAGGAGCAGTGTGGTTTTTGACTTGGCCATGGAACACTGGATCAGCTCAATACTCTCCATCAGGTGTTCAAGGCTTCATGAGAGTTTGCCCAACCAGTCTACAAGTGCTCTGTGGACCTAGAGAATGTAAAAGTTTTCAGCTTGTCCAAGAAAGGGTGGAAGTAAAAGGCTGGAGACCAAAGGGATGTCTTAAGCAGGAGAAATGTATTGACCATAAATAATACGGGCTCGTAGTCTGATTTCAAAATCTGATCTGATAGTCTGATCTTTGAGTGTTCAAGCTCCTTGACCTGCTTCCAATGGAGGAGGTTTATAAAGCGAGTGTGGTGAGACTATGAAGGTCAGTAGACTCTAGTTAGACAGCAACGTTCCACAGTTTAGATGGTGCTACGTCAAGAGAAGATCATGGTGTAAATGTAGCTTTTGTGAGTCAATGTTAAACTGAGGGATATGCATGGAGGATAAATGACTTAAATTCTGTTACAGAGAAGGCATTCGACTGTGTCCCTCGTGATGTCTTGTGGGGGGTGCTCTGGGAGTATGGGGTCTGGGGCCCTTTGCTAAGGGCTGTCTGGTCTCTGTATGACCAGAGCACGCTGGAGGGACTATGTCTCTCAGCTGGCCTGGGAACACCTTGGGGTCCCCGGAGGAGCTGGAGGAAGTGTCTGGGGTGAGGGAAGTCTGGGAG
The DNA here is from genome assembly GCA_030686955.1 of Odontamblyopus rebecca. Taxonomy (NCBI): domain Eukaryota; kingdom Metazoa; phylum Chordata; class Actinopteri; order Gobiiformes; family Gobiidae; genus Odontamblyopus; species Odontamblyopus rebecca. The sequence goes on along the minus strand of CM060653.1, from coordinate 12,001,600 downwards.
TCCCTGCTTAGACTGCTGCCCCCGCGACCTGGCCCTGGATAAGAGGAAGAACATGGATGGAAGGATTTCTATTGAACCATATCAAATTGATTTGAAATATATCGTATCAAACTGAAAGCATATGTATCATATCGCGGCCAGTGTATCGAGGTGTGTATCGTATCGGTGACTATTTAATGATACCCAGCCCTAATCAAAATGGTTTTGAAGATATGCAAAATTAGAATAAGTAAATCTCCTATATTATTAATTATTAAAAATCAGTGAATGAATAAAGAAGTGTAACGCTTCTTTGAGTCTCCAAGAAAAGCGTTATATAAAACTGATTCATTATTATTATTGTTAATTCCCACTTTTACTGCTAACTGCCCTGTTGATAAAGTTGCTGCCTGCTGCCTTCCTCAGGTGACCATCTTTGGGGAGAGCGCTGGGGCCCAGTCTGTGAGTCTCCACCTGATGATGCAGAGCAGTGCCCCTCTGTTCAGACAGGCTGTGCTCCAGAGCCTGCCCTTCTCCATCCCGCTCAAAACAAGGTCAGGAGTTTAAAGAAGACGTTTGAAGACTTTACAGCTTTTTCCTGCTGTTTGGTTCCTAAATGTAGATGATTATTTTACATTTTGTTCATTTTAAAAGTGGAATGTTAGGGCCACTTTATCAGTTACAAGTTTAGTTACCCTAACCTATGGAGAAATATGTCCTGTGTATTTGACCGTAGTCCAGTGTGTCTTTGTCTTTAAGGGCCTTTAGTTTGGTCCTGGCTGGAGGATTAGCCTGCTGCACATTATGTTAGTGTTGGCAAAATTTCAATAGAAATCCTTTGTATTGAGTTCAATACAAAGGAATAGACTCTTTTGGAGATTAAACCCAGTTTTGTAATATTTTTTTTAATATTTTTATTAATCAGAAATGTATTCCTATTTTGCTTGATTTAATATTTACTTAAAATGCATGATTTTTGGCAATTTTGGTCATTCTTTATGGTTATTATTTGGTGATTATTTAATTAAAAATAATATGATCTATTTACATTTTTCTTTAAATTAATTATTGCTAACGTTTATCATAAGTTTACCTAAATAATGTTTATTTTTTGTATTATTTTGCGGCCTTTGGCTTGTTATTTAAGACGAGTGCAGGTCCAGTATGGTGTATTTTTTTAAAAACATACCCCCTTTTGTACATTTTATATGTTCTCACTCAATAGGAAAGAGTTTTAACTGCTCTTGGATCGCTCTCTGTGGATTTATTTCACTCTTGAGGCATTATAAGAGGTGGAACAAGGTGCTCAAAGCATCAAACTATGGCTTCATAAATGTTTGGACCTTATAGACTCGATACTCAATACTGATTCCAATACCACAATGAAATTTAAATCACACTTTAGACAATATGCTGTGATTTTCAACATTAAATCATAGTACTTTCGTTTCTATTCCCATGTGGCCTTATATTTGTGGAATTCCTCAGTGTTCAGTTGTATCTCAGTGTCTCTCCTCACTCCGGCCTGTAAACTTCTCTTCTCTTTCAGACACGATGCAGTGAAGTTGGGGAAGAGTTTTTCTCATCAGACGAACTGTTCTGTGAGTGACCTGGTGTGTCTGCTCTCTCTGTCCGCTCAGGAAGTGCTCGCCGCGCAGATGAAGACCAGTGAGGCTCCACATTCTCACCTATACAACTCTGGTGTATTTTAGTTGATTATTTTGAGTTGCTAGTTTGATTTTATTTAGCGCACAAATTCTTCAGTCTAGTCTTGACTATGTAAAAACTGTCCATTGCTGCAAATCACAAGACCAAATATTTGCAACAAAAAAAATACCCAAATCAAATCTCAAGTCAAAGAACCTGGCCCCTCCCCCTCAACTGGCCCCTCCCCCTCACCTGCCCCCTCCCCCTCACCTGGCCACTCCCGCTCACATTTTTTTCACTGAACAGTCCCATGTGACAGCTATTGATATTTTTGCTGCAGGTGCGAAGTTGGTGAACCCTTTTCGTTTCCTGGAGGTGTTTGAGACATGGGGGCCGTTCATAGACGGAGATCTGATAAAGGAGCAGGCTGTGGAGGCTTTTCAGAAGGGACACTGGCAGAAGGACAAACCTGTGCTGCTGGGTAACTCACACACACATGTACACACACACAAACAGACCCACTTGGAGAAGTTATTTTAGGATCCACAGAATATCACAGCACTAAGGCTTCACTGAGTGAATTGAGACAGAACGGCCTTCAGGAATAGAGTGGCTGGCACCCAGGGGTGTCATTAAACAATATAATATAACATTTATAACTCAAAGAGCTCTGCCTCAGCTCATCTGAATCCAAGAAGCTCCTTTGTGTTTGTATTTTTATCATCTTAGCCAGCTCACTATGAGCAGACAGTGTTGTAGCTTCAAACTGCTTTCTTTTTTATTGCATCAGGAGGCAGGGATGTGGGCTTTTTATATACACATTTATTACAAAAACATTAGTTTTGTCTTTTGTCGTAATTCCACAAACTTATTTAGAAGATGTATTCACCTTCTTTACAGGATTTGACTGGCGACAACTGCAGATTACTGCAGTTTTGAAAAGAACCGAATTCTTTGTTTTTTACAGAAAATACCACAGAAAAGTCTAAGACTCCCAGTGTACAACGTGTAGCCTAAAGGCCGCCACATACTGCATGATTTTTGGGTCTTAAATGATTTTTAAACATGGAACAAAATGCACACACCACAGACACAAGGAAAATCTTATGAGACTTAAAATCTCTGATCTCACAGACTGCAGTGGGATCTGTGTGTGGACCACAGGATATAAAGCTGTGAGCGGGATGGCGTCTGCTGTTTCCTGTCTACAGTAAAACCACTCGCTCTGAGACTCTGAAGTGTTCAAAGATCAGAGCTCTGCACTTCTAGTTTAGATACAAGTCAAAACTGTGTTATTATTATTTGTGAAATGTGGAGCAATACTTCAGATACAGTGGGGTGTAAACAGACACACGTGAGGAACTATCTCGCCTTTTTACTTTCAAAGAACGCCTCAAACTGGACACATAGCGCAGTTCTGTGGACTGGATGCCATTATTTGCAGAAGACAGTTTTGTGAATCATCTGGGTGAGATGCTGCAGTTTATATTTACAACCTTTTGAGAGGTGAGTAATAATTATTTTGGCTGTATCCTGAGTTTGTGTCTTGCTCCTGTGTTTGTCACTCCTCTGCCCCTGACACTCTGCGCTGCTGATGTTTGGTGGTTACGATCTGACACTGACACCACACACGAGGAGCAGCGGCTTTAAAATCACACACAAAGACACAAAGTCGGGTCAGATGTCCCCGAACTCCAGAAGAAGCAAATAGCTGGCAAAATCGGGCAAATTCTTCTGTAGTGTGTGGCGGTCTTAAGTTCAATGATTAGGGCAAATGGTCAATAATAATTCTCTAATCTTCAGTGTGTTGTTTATAGGCACGACATCAGAGGAGGGCATTCTGTTTGTGTACGCTGTCTTTAACAAACCGGTGTCTGCAGTGGAGAGCACGGTCTACATCACGGCCATCTTTAAACAGCACGCGCTCAGAATCCTCCACAAGTACCTGCCTCTGTACCACGACACAGACCGCAGGGGCATGCTCGCTCAGGTGAGAGGGGAGGGGCTCAGGGAAGAGGGGCGGGGCTCAGGTGAGGGGAGGAGCTCAGGGGAGAGGGGAGGGGCTCATGTGAGGGGGGGAGCTCAGGGGAGAGGGGAGGGGCTCGCTCAGGTGAGAGGGGAGGGGCTCAGGTGAGAACAGAGGGGCTCAGGTGAGAGGGGAGGGGCTCAAGGGAGAGTGGAGGGGCTCATGGGAGAGGGGAGGGGAGAGGGGGAGAGGGGAGGGGCTCATGGGAGAGGGGAGGAGCTCATGGGAGAGGGGAGGGGCTCAGGTACGAAGGGAGGAGCTCAGGTGAGATGGGAGGGGAGAGACGCACACACCTACACACTGACGCACACACACAGATGCACACACACACACACACACCTACACACACACACACACACTTATGCACACAGACTGATCCTACAGGTCATGAGAGCAGGTTAAAGGTGGTGAACCTAATTTTTGACTGTCTTAAATACGTGAAAAATGTATCATATGGATTCTTCAGACCAGTCTCCTCCATAAGGCACTATGTAGTCCAGGTTTAGTCCAGGTTTAGTTCGGATTTAGTCTCTAGGGCTTTGGTCTCTGTAGTCAGCTGCGGACCAGAAGCCCTTACAGAGGTGATGACCGCAGAAAAGATAATCAGATCACACCAATCAGCCATTCAGGACTTGTACACATCCTGCTGCAAGAGAGCCATCAATATCATCCAAAACACCACCCACTAGCACCCAAACTGTCCTCCCTCCACCCACAGCACACAAACTGTCCTCCCTCCACCCACAGCACACAAACTGTTCTCCCTCCACCCACAGCACACAAACTGTTCTCCCTCCACCCACAGCACCCAAACTGTTCTCCCTCCACCCACAGCACACAAACTGTTCTCCCTCCACCACCCAAATGTTCTCCCTTCTACCATCTGACAGATGTTATTGCAGCATCCAGTGCAGCACTACTAGACCCTGCAACAGCTTCTTCCCACAGGCCATCAGGCTCATTAACATGCTTATAATGACATGAACATGCTTTTGACTGCACATTGGAGTTTTGGGTGAAATCAGAATCTCGATCCCCCTGTGTAATTTTGTTACATGGTGGAGTTGACAAAAAAGTTCACGTTGACTTTGATTATGTGTAAATGATCCATGTTCTCTCCTTCCTCCTCAGATCGTGACGGACTTCATCTTCTTGTGCCCGGCTCGCCGCTCTGCCCGCTCCGGTGTGGCGTCCGGCAGCCATGTTTGGACGTACGTGTTTGATCATGTTCCCTCGGATCACCGCCTGTGGTCTGGACTGTCCTTCTGCTATCAGCACGTCTGTCACGGTGCAGAACTGCCTTTCGTCTTTAACTCCGGCCCTGTGACCAACATGAGCATGACGCCCACGGAGAGGCTGCTGTCCAATCGGATGCTGTGTTACTGGGGGGCGTGGGCGCACAGCGGGGACCCCTCTGCCCGCACGGGGCAGACGGGCTTCTGTCGAGAGCAGAGGCTGCCCCTGTGGCCCAGATACTCAGACACCTCAGGCTGGCTCCTCATGAACCTGACTGTGAGGTCCCACGCCCAGGCCGGCACCAGGGAGCACATCTGTGACTTCTGGGACAAACTCGGGATTTACTAGACACACAGATTCTTTCTATGGGGTCGAGTTTAGGAGGCTGCAAAATGTAAAACGACCAAACATCAAATCATCAGATGTGATTCAGCCCTGACACACACAGCACAAGGAGCAGTGTTACACTTAAAGCTGCTTTGTGTAACTTTTCTGGTGGTGGAGGGTCCATCAGATGCTTTTCTCCATGGAGATGTTTGTCTGGAATGTTTCACAGTATGGCATTAAACCTTTCTGTCTCCATGGACCAAGTTACAGGTCAGATCTGTGGAGAGGCGACTCCACTCAGTCAGAACACCTGTTTTTCTAGGTATTTTGGAGCTATAAAACCACCTGTAATTGAACAAATATAAAGTAAAGCTGTTTAATGTCAGGGCAAAGCAAACCATAGAAACTCTTAGAAGACTGACCCGCAACCAAAAAGTTACACAGTGCACCTTTAAATCAACAATTTTATTTATAAAATGTTTTTTTATTTGGCATTTGACACACATGTGAAAGTTTTTTCTTTTTTTCTTTTTTTTTTAAATCTAATCTTTTGTAACAAAAAGTCTCATGTTAAACTCTCCAATTCTCCCATTCAGAGTAAAGATTCATCCACATTAAAATTCTGCATTTTGTAAACATTTTTGTAACAGTTGTTGGTCTCCTCATTGTAAAAACAATAAAACAGATTCTCAGATTCATGTTTCACTGGTTCAGGCGTTTGTATGTTTCAGTCACATTTTTCACTTTTACTCAATCGCTTTTACTCAGTTGTGTTTTTACAATCACAGGTGTTTGGCTCTGGGTAGTGTTGAGTGTTCTTTAGTTTCTGCTTAGATAAAGAATACACTTGAAACAGAAATTAAGTCCAGATAATCTACTTCATCAAACATTAGAAAGTAATACTTGTACAAGGAGTGTGTGTGGACATTCACTCACAGAGACTCAATCCTTACACCTATACAGTGAGTTTTAAACACAAACTATAGTGGAAGGAGACCATGGTTTAGACATACACTCTTCGTTGGTGGTGCACGGTCCAAACAGACTCCATCCAGGGTGTTGTCTGGGTAACAGGTCATGATATCGTCCCTGTCAGTCCTTCTATTTATATCTAGTCCTGTTTAGTGAGTTTGTTAGAAAGATTGGAATATAATTCATTTGTCTTGACATATGTTTGAGGCTCACAGATGTGATCAGAGCCCTTTTCTTCACATGATCTTAAAGGAACAGGTCCGAATTTTGGACATAGGACCTCATTTCCTCGTGAGCCAGAGTGTTGAAGACGTGTGGAGACACTTTTTTAAATATTCCATGCAGTATTTGCAGAGGTTGCTGGTGTTAGGCTAGTGCATGTTAATGGCCATAGTTGTCCTGCCACTAAAAACAGTCTTACCCACTCCACAGAGCACCTGAGGCAAAACTATTATAAAAAGCTTGACGGCGGTGGACTGATATGAGTAAATAGTCCCTCAACATGTGATGCAAGGTTAGTTTTATTTCCAACATTATTCTATCAACACGGACATTTACATGGACAGTCTGATGTTATAATTGCCTTCAGGCGGTCAAATCTGACGAATCAAACGAGTCGGGACAGACGGAGGCCACAGGATCTAAATGTTATCTCCAGGCTCAGGCAGCTGAGGGAACGCTGTAACCTCTGTTTTAAGAGGAGCAGGTCTGATAGTGCTGGTCATTGATTAAGGCCAATCAATCAAAAAGCTATTATGTACAAAAATGCAAATATTTAAATTTGGAAAAATATGCTTCGGTCAGATTAGCTACAGTAATTTGGATAAAAACACATCAAAAGTCGGGCACACAATTTGGCAGAGAGAGCTTGAATTTTAACCTCTAGAGTGTTGTCCTCTGGAATGTCTTTGTTAAAGGAGTTGTACTGTTTCTCCCTGTCTCACCAAACTGTCTCTGCATCCCTGACCTGGGAAGAACTTGGTGGGGGTTTCAGTGACCACTCCTGCCTTGAGTTTCAGCGGGAAAGTCTAGACCAGTGATGTCTTGGCTAAAGTTGGGTGGAGTTAGAGGAGGAGGAATAGCTCTCACATTACGTTTCAGAACCATTAATAGTTTTACACACTTTTACGCTGGTCTGCTCCTTGACTTGCCTCTGTGCCTCTGCTAGCTCCATGCGCTTCACTTTCTCCTCCAATGTGGCGTTCTGCAGCTCTGGTAGCGCCTCGGTAACAGATCTGTGGGTTAGTGAGCGAACACTGGCTTGGGATCTGGATCTACTGTGGTGAGAAGCTACTGAGCCTCAGCGTGACTGTATTCTTACAGGTGGTGGTGGCGAAGGTGGTCTCAGCACGGTGAGCTCTGGTCTATCCTCAGCTGTAGGTACTGGTGCAGGTTGGTAAATGGGTCTGTAACTGTAGGATGCTATCTAACTTCAGAGTCATCCAGTGTGGAGGTAGCCATCTCCCCTGCTGTGGTCTAGGATGCACAGCTGGGTCTGTAGGCAGTTATTGTGACTCCATGTTCTCAGCAAATCTCTATCCAATCCTGCTTGAAGGACCATGTGATACAGTGAGACACTCTGTTTGCTCATCTGAGATCTGTGAGATGGGCTCCGGTCAGAGAGTGGGCATGGAAAGGGCTGTTTATTGAACGAACTTGAACTGAATGAACGCACTGTATTACTGGCTGATGTACGAACTGTGAACATGATCATTCTGGTGTCTCTGAACGGCATGTGCTTCTTTCACTAGGGCACCAGATTTCTGTAGTGTTCCAGGTGAAAACTCGGCTAAGCACACCGTAAAGAGCACTTAATATTTAGCAGAAAAACATTCAATCTGGCAACAACACGAGCCACCAGCGTCGCATCGCCACATGCATCATCAAACAAGACAAAACACTTTGTACTAGAATGCACATGTCTCATGCAAAAAGAGCCTCTGTCCTGTCTGGTATCATGTCTCCTGTAAAGAGCCACTGTCCTGTCTGTTATCATGTCTCCTGTAAAGAGCCGCTGTCCTGTCTGGTATCATGTCTCCTATAGAAACAGCCGCTGTCCTGTCTGGTATCATGTCTCCTGTACAAAGAGCCGCTGTCCTGTCTGGTATCATGTCAGAAAGAGCCGCTGTCCTGTCTGGTATCATGTCAGAAAGAGCCGCTGTCCTGTCTGGTATCATGTCTCCTGTAGAAAGAGCCGCTGTCCTGTCTGGTATCATGTCAGTGTCTTGTAGGATTTCCACAGATTTCAGGCTCTCCAGGGGCAGGGATAGTTGTATTGATCAGGTATAAGTGGGTGTTCGGCTCCTGAAGTTTGAGACATTTTTTTTTCGTCATTTACACACTCACCTGCATTAACGCATTTAAGGCATTCCACTCACTAATGTTCATTTAGCATTGGAACTTATTTTATCACTCAGTGATAAACTGTTTTTGTGCTGATAACATCACGAGCTAACGTTACCACATGTTACCTGTGCAGCAGTGCTCATCTGCAGCTGCTCTAGTGTGGACTGAACAGAGCAACACTGGGGAAATGTTCCCTAAAGGCTCATGTGAACCCTGGTTGGATAAGGATTCAAAATTTGATATGAAGATGAAATCTAGCACATTGTTTCATTGTTAAAACTGATCAAATAATTACTGTCTGTGGTTCTTTATGGGCTTTGGCAATGAATAACAACGTATTGAAAAAAAAAGATCTTTGAACTAGTTCATGTAGAAAATGAACTTTCCCAACACTGTATGTGGACTATTGTTAGCAAACAAACACAGGGGAGACTGGAATGGTACGGCGGTCTTTGGCGCCCTCTGTCGGATTAATAGCGCAACTGCACGGCTGCACACCGCGTGCTTCTGTCGGCTTTAATTGGTGTCGGGTTCCACTCGGCGGTAATAGAGAGGATGCTATGGACACCTGACGGATGAAGAAAAACTTAAGGAACGGTAAAGTGGACAGATGCACTTGTAAATACAGATATAACAGGAAACATACGTAGCACAGCAATAATATAATAACATGTGACACATGCACGCACACAGAGGACACCACACAAACAACCAGTGCCGTAGAGAAATGCAAAGAAAACACAAACGGGAAGTGACATCCCTACTGTTGTCAACCACAGACATGACAAAATAAAATAACACTCTACAAAGAAAGACTTTCCGACAGTTAGAAAAGTTGACATGTGCTGCATGAGCGTCCTCCCCTGCTCCACTCCCACCCGGATCTATTATGACTTCCACCCACAACTTCTGCTTTGTCTCTCCTGTTCTCCCTTCTTTGCACAACTTCTACCGTGTTTTAAGGTCATTTTGTGGATCCAAAATGCAAAGCTGTCAGGTTTTATTTCTGCTGTTAGCTTCCATGCTTGCTCCAGGAAATACACGGACAGATGATGGTGATATTATTGACTTTGTTGGATTTTTTAAAAACTTCTTTCCAGGATTTTTGGTGCGGGGTGAACCTTTAATTGGAAACCAGGAAATGAACTTAGATGTTCCAGAAAATGTCCAAACTACAGACGAGGAGAAGGTGGATTTTAATGGGTGAATGTGTGAATTCGTATTTGTATTGAAGAAAGCGTAATCGTAACTTTTCATTTCGTGACTGTAATTCTTGATGTCGTAACTTTTAAATTTGTATTCTGATGGATGAAATACATACAACACATTTTATCTACGACTGGACTCATTCGAGAGTTTACGAATATTTATTTTACGCTCAACTACAACCAAATACACAGGGATTTCCCAAATATGGACCCATTCCCATGCACACGAATAGTTCTGACTTATCTCACTCCAAAGAGGAGCTCTGTTCTGCTTACAGAGCCGCACAGCTGCACGTGACCAGCACCTGAGCCTGCGCACCAAGTAAAAAGAGATTACCCACAAGCCCCAGCCCCACAGAGCAAGCCCTGGCCCCTCTGAGCAAGCCCCGGCCCGCGGAGCAAGCCCCGGCCCCGCGGAGCAAGCCCCGGCCCCTCTGAACAAGCCCCGGCCCCTCTGAACAAGCCCCGGCCCCTCTGAACAAGCCTGGTCGACTCCGATCAAGCCCGCCGCCCCATCGCAAACAAGAAGTCGAGAGAGCCGCAGCTGGACTTATGGGTGCGCTTCTTTTCAGCACCGTCACTGCCAGCATATGAAAGGGTACTGAGTAACAGCAATGTCCCTGATGTTTTAAAACGCATACTTGGAGTAAACAAGTTCAGTGTCAAACTAAAAGTCAATAAAAAGATTGTACTAATGTAGTGTCTTTAGTTCTTCATGTCATCACATCACATTACATTCCCATATTAGTAATAACCAAAAAAAATATTTACAGTCATTCTGAAACTTATGCTATGTGGAATGGCAGACAGAACACAGTATCACTGAGCTACTCTCAGTTACATGATGTCTATTACATTATAATTGCACTCAAAGTCCTTGCTTGTACTCAACATATTTCATTTTGGTACCTAGCCTTGTATTTATTTCTTACATCAAATTAGTTTTGGATGTTAATTGTATAATGGCTGCCTGCTGGGCTCACACTGGCACTTATGTTGTAATAACAATGACATTACATTCTGATAGGAATGTCCTCATTGGAATACAGGGCCCTGATTGTACTTTTAAGAAACAAACAATAGCTGAAAGGTAATTGTTTGGGGCAATGGTGAAACAGGCACATTTGGACTGCATTAACCATGAAATGTCTTATTTGCATGCACTAATTAGCAAATGGATACGTACAAGGACAACATGTGAATGCATTTTAGAGAAATCAAACATATCTGATTAGGATTTTCACAATAAATGGCCATTTCTTTAGGCCAGTCTGGAGCTGTCACATAGGCACTTTCTGACACGTGTTCTAAACATGGTCCTTTTTGCATGTGTGAAAGTCCACAGTAGCACAGTAACAATTACACCTATATTAACTGAGTAATGACTGCAGCTTTTTCTATTGAAATGATCTGAAATGCATGCTTCTGTCCAACTATGAAAGGAAATGTAAAAATATGATGAATCAAATCTTAAGATTCTAAATTGATTTCTGCTTCTCTTCATTCAAAATTATACATACATACATACATATACTATATTCTAATCAAATGTTCTTGATCGCTCTGTCAAATACATTCATGGTTTTATGCAGGTCCTATTTGGACCTGCATAGTTCTCTGAGCAGTTCCCTGGCCATCTATAAGAAAACAAAGCATCAGTGAGCATGATGGTGGCCATTTACAATAACAAAACAGACTTTTGCTTGAATAATGTTGGAGCAATAAAGCCTCACATGCTGCATCTGCATATTAGAATGCCCTTATTGTGAAGTGTACATGTACATTCCATATATCCTAGTCCATTTTTAGAACGAGCATAAAACTGTCACTGGAAAACCTACTCCACGAGACACCAGGAGGACTTCATTTATTAAATGCCAAAGCCGGCTTTCACACAACTACACTCATCATTACATTACCAAAACTCCACAGCTACTGCCGTCTTGCTGGAAGGAATGCTTCACCACTCCCCCTTGCCTCTTCTTCTCAGTCCACTCCAGCTTGCTGCAAGATATCCTCCTCATTTTGATCTATTCACTGTATAGGTTTAGCAAAGAGGAGTACAAGAGCCTGAAAAACGTCTTTATTCTCGCACATACGGTACTGTAGAAATGTCCAGTAAAAGGAAACAGATCTCAATCTCTTGGCAGCATCAGTGGCATGAGCTTGCTCTGTGCTGTTTGCCAATGGATCCACCAGGTAGACAACACTGGTGACAGCACTGATGAAGTGAAAGACAAGCATTCTTACACATAGCATTTAATAACAGAGTCATGAATAGAGTGATACACACTAACCAACAATTTCCAATGGACACTGTTAACATTTACACAAGCAACTTGACCTGCAAAGTGAAATAGTCGAACAGTTCATAACTGCATCTATGCAATTGATGTTGTGGGTTACTTTGATAGCAGCCATGTTTGTATGCATTACCTTTGATAATGTACAGCGTGCAACTGCTGCCCTTGACCCAAAAAGAATAACCCCTGCTTCAAAGTGGTTCAGCACATAAATGTTGGTTCCCAACTTTTTCACTGAAAGGTGCAGCAGGTACTCAACAATCTAACATCCATTGGATGCATTAACATTAAATATAAACCTACAAAGTCCAACATTTCACCCTTGGGGATGAATAATAGCAATTCTGAAGCTAAAATACTCAACGGAAATAGGATACACATGTGCTTGATCAGGGCTGGCAATCATTTACTCAAATACGTTCAAAGTAATGTAACAACTTAATATTTTGACTACTTAAAGTTTGTTGTTTTTGTTTTTTGTTTAGTGGCATATGTTTTTGGTTTGAAATGTCTGATGGGGAACTTTCAAGTTTTTGCAATGTTTTCCAATGTGCTTTTAAACTACAAATGGCACATAAACTAACCTAAATTTATGGGAGCGTGAGAAAAGATGATAGTGTTACCTCGCCGGTCAGCCACATATGTGGCCTCAGAGTAAGTAATTTGCTATGGCGAATGTTAAGTTGCCTTCCTTTGGGTCCTTTAATAAAGGCCACAACCACCTCACACCTGGGCCTCTGCCACAAACTATGGAGCTGCAGAAGAAAACATTTTTATAACATGAGGCTGCATAACATTTGGTAAGATATGCAAGACTATGGTATTACATAATAATACCTGCTGTGCATTTTCAATTGCATTGGTGCTGCTTGCTCTGTGGTGGTCCTGTTTTGAGGTTCACTTTTCACTGGGGCTGCCCTCTTTTTTCTGCCCTTTCCTGGAGGTGGAGCCTCTCGTGCTACACGCGTTCGTGACACGGTCAAAAAAGTCAATGACGCCCCCATGCCATTACCCATCGTGTTGCCATGGAAACAGTCCAAACATCTGTCCTCGCCAATTGGACAACCGACAAAAACTTTGGTGTAGCCAAACCAAATTTGGTACACAGATGCATCATGGGAATAGGAACAAAAAAGTATATTGTGACCACGCCCCCTCCCAAACTGCCAGTCCGCCATCTTGGATTTGAAAAAAAAATCAACACATAAAAAAATTGAGAAAAATGGTAGGTTTAAGGTTAAGGTGAGGTGTTAGGATTAGAGTTAGGGTGGGGTTAAGTGCTAGAGGTTGGGGTTAGGGTTAATATTATGTTAGGGTTGGGATTAAAGTTAGGGTTAGGGGTAGGGTTAAATCTAGTGTTAGGATTAGGGCTGGGGTTGGGGCTGGGGTTAGATTAGGGTTAGAGTTAGGAGTTCAGGTAGGGTCAGGGGTAAGTATAAGGGGTTAGGGTTTATTTAGGAGTTAGGTCTAGGGGTTAGGTGTGTTTGTGGGGCACGGCATGTGCAGAACACAGTGTGGCCAGCTATATTGCTATTGTTGTAATTGTTAATTACTAAGGAAATGGTGCCAGAGAAAAGGGGACATTTTGAGGACAAAAAATATCCACATCCCAAATCCGTCTGACCTCTTTGATCAGTGAAGCGACAAATAATGAACACAAGTTTTGGATATTTACAAATTGCTCCTATTTGCTCAAACAAACTCTGATTTCAATGAAATTTGACACAGTTCTTAAACTCTCTGCCCTAAAGCTACTGAATGTGAAAAAAAATAATTTGGTACATTAGCGCCCCCTACAGATTGAAATAAACCTGACCCCGCAAACACGTTGAAAACATTCAAAAACTCACCAAACTTTGTGAAAAGTTCAGAAATGATGAGACATTCGAGAAAATATAGGTTTCATGTGTGGGGATAAAAAAATGGAGATAATACGCCACCTCGAATATTAGGCTCCGCCCACTCCTATGGGAGCCGTCCCAGCTCAACTTTGTCGTAGAGCCACGAAATTCGGTACATGCATTTGTCATGTGAAAACAAACAAAAAAATATTATTATGGCCACGCTCCATGACAAAGCAGAAGGCGGCCATCTTGGATTGAACTCTTCAAAATGCAGAATTGGCATTTTGGCTCATGTTGCGTTTGAATGCACTCCTCTGAAGGCGCTTCGCCCACAGGGCTGAAACTCACCGTACATCATCTAGAGAAGTGCGGCTTCAAAAGTTACCTCAATTTTTTTGAAAACTGTCACGGTTTATGTGCGGCAAAGCTGCAAAGTTCCATTAAAATTTAGACAATATTGAATGTGAAAATGTACACTATAGCGCCCCCTAGACATGAAACATCAACATTATCGGATTTGTACCAAATTTGGGAATTAAATTCTATGTATGACTACGAGCAAAAAATACATTACGGACATGGTGAATTTTTCACTGTTGGCCACCAGGGGCACAAAGACTCCTCAAAAATCATTTAAAGGTGCACAATGTAATTTTTCTGATGGAGGATGTGTTGACCTGGGAAATTTGAATCACTAATACGTGATCTCGACCTAAATATAACACACTGTAAAGCATATGAAAAGTGTGGCTGTGGTTCACGGTTATTAGCGTTAGTGTGGGGCATTGCATTTGCTGGGCGCTGCGTTTGCAGGGCGCGAGGTGCTGGGCACGCTGTTTGTAGGGCACACTGTTTGTAGGGCACACTGTTTGTAGGGCACACTGTTTGTAGGGCACGCTGTTTGTAGGGCACAGTGTTTGTAGGGCACACTGTTTGTAGGGCACGCTGTTTGTAAGGCACAGTGTTTGTAGGGCACAGTGTTTGTAGGGCACACTGTTTGCGGGGTGCAGTGTAGGCACACGCGAGGGCCGATCATCGCCACTTGCGGCTATATTATTTTCATTATTATTTACTTAAAATTGATTGATTTTTTGTAATGTTTCTGATTCTTTATGGCTAACATGATTATTTGGTGATTTGCTTAAAAATAATACCATCTTTTTTACATTTTTCTTTAAATTAATTATTGCTAAAGTTTATCATAAGTTTACCTAAGAAAGGTGTATTTTTGTATTATTTTGTGGTCTGTCCCATGAATGAGACTTTTTTAGTATCAATATCTGCCTACATGAAAATGAGTATCTAATTTTGATACCAGTTTAATATCTCATTTATCTGCAAATTTCTCTGATCTGATTTTAAAACCTATATCAGGTTATTCTTGTTTTCAGATTTATTCTCTCCTTACTAGCTCTGAGACTGACTTGTTTTAGTTGGCACGGTGGCTGAGTGGTTAGCACTCATGCCTCACAGCAGTAAGGCTCTGGGTTCAATCTCTGGCTCCCCCAGGCCAAGTGGTTTGTTTTAAGATAACTTGTAAAATGATCTTGCTGCATGGACAGATAATTTCCCTACATTTTCTGATAGATTTAAGAGTTTATATTTTACAAGCCAAGGTTTGTGGCAGCAGACTTTGACAATCCTCCATTAGTTTTCTGCTTGTATATCTTGTCTCTCCTCTCTCCAGCCTGTAAACTCCTCTTTTTTTCTCGTCAGACAAACTGTTCCTTGAGTGACCTGGTGTGTCTGCTGTCTCTGTCCCCTCAGGAAGTGCTCGCCGTGCAGATGAACTTTGGCTTATTTTAGTTAATTATTTGGAATGGCTACTGGATTTTTCGGACATAAAATTCTTCAGTGCACCTTATAATCTGGTGCGCTGTATGTATTAATTCTGGTTGCACTTTACTGACCTCAAACTGATTTTATGTGGTACACAGCTCTCAAAAAATGCTAAAATGTTTTAGCACGACTTTGTTAAGCTACGAAGCCGCGCTGCTGGATGGATTGACGGGGCATTAGGGCTCCTGTAGTCTGGAGCCTCATATTACTATCACCAAGACAGAGAGGCAACATAGGGCCTCATTTCCTCATGAGCCAGAGTGTTGGAGACGTGTGGAGACACTTTTTGAAATATTCTATCCAGTCCTTGTATTTGGAGAGGTTGCTGGTGCTAGGCTAGTGCATGTCAATGGCCATAGTTGTCCTGCCACTGAAAACAAAACAATTATTACGCTCGACTGTCGATTCATTCCCCTAAAACAGTGGTTCTTAACCTGGGTTCGATTGAACCCCAGGGGTTCGGTGAGTCAATCTTGGGTACAGCAGGAGTCAAGACACACATCCAACTCATATGATTGGTGATGACACGCTCCTTTTGGACGTTATTGGCTGCAAGAAATTTTGTGTGTGCAATAGTCTTAGACTGTTGTGATGGTGTTGTGTAATTTCTTTCTTAATATCTTGCCTTCATACTAACTATGTCAAGCAAAAAAAGAAAGTGGTCAAACAAATATGTGCAATATGGATTCATGTGTGCATCAATGAAATATATATACACCTTTGTTTTGAATTTGAAAAAAAAAACATTTTATTTTTCCATTTATAAGGGTTTGGTGAATGCGTATATGAAACTAGTGGGGTTCAGTACCTCCAGCAAGGACCACTGCCCTAAAAACTATCACAAACAATATAATAATAAATTACCATTCTATGTAACGTTTATGACAAAACTGAGTAAAATCAAAGTGTGTTTTTTCATTATGCATGTTTTTTACTGCACTGAAAAACAGAGAAAAAGCATGCATCCTTATTCTGAGCGGCTTGCATCCCCACAAACCTGACATGAAATGTTTTTAGGCAAGTTTGGCACAGGAGGCACTGGCTCTAAGGGGCCTCCATACAGAGATTTTAGAGATCCTTGGATGTTTTTGCTGCAGGTACAAACATTCACAAGCACACACATACTCACACAAACAAACATACACACATACATGTACACACACACACACACACACACACACACACACGCTTATAAGGCTGGAATGACTAACTCACTCGAGCTGTAATCTGCACATTGTTGAAACATTGAACCAAACAGAATAAACAGCACTGGTGTGTGGCAGTGTGTGACCAGACCCACTTGGAGAAGTTATTTTAAGATCCACAGAATATCACAGCACTAAGGCTTCACTGGGTGAACTGAGACAGAACGGCCTTCAGGAATAGAGTGGCTGGCACCCAAGGGTGTCATTAAACAAGTAATATAATATAACATTTATAACTCAAAGAGCTCTGCCTCAGCTCATTTGAATCCAAGAAGCTCCTTTGTGTTTGTATTTTTATCATCTTAGCCAGCTCACTATGAGCAGACAGTGTTGTAGCTTAAAACTGCTTTCTTTTTTATTGCATCAGGAGGCAGGCCTAACAACCCTCTGCTGGCTTTGTGTATATAACTTTCATAAACTGAGGGGCTTTTTTATATACACATTTATTCCAAAAAATATTACTTTTGCCTTCTTCGTAATTCCACAAACTGATTTAGTGGATCTTTACAGGATTTGACTGGTGACAACTGCAGATTACTGCAGCTTTGAAAAGTCCGAAGTCTGTGGTTCTCACAGAAAATACAACAGAAAAGACTAAGACTCCCCGTGTACAACATGTAGCCGAAGTTCACTGTTTAGGGCTGATCAAATGGTCAATAATAATTCTCTAATCTCATAGGCACGACGTCAGAGGAGGGCGTTCTGTTTGTGTACGCTGTCTTTAACAAACCAGTGTCTGCAGTGGAGAGCACGGTCTACATCACAGCCATCTTTAAACAGCACGCGCTCAGAATCCTCCACAAGTACCTGCTTCTGTACCACGACACAGACCGCAGGGGCATGCTCGCTCAGGTGAGAGGGGCGGGGCTCAGGTGAGAGGGGAGGGGCTCAGGGGAGAGGGGAGGGGCTCAGGGGAGAGGGGCGGGGCTTGCTCTCTCAGGTGAGGTCATGTGACAGCAGGATTAGCTCATTCTGCTTTCTGGATAATTGTCTTGAGAGCCAAGAATAAATCAGCATTACACTTGCTATCAGTACAAGCTCTATTTGATTTGAATATGTTTACCTCGTATCTGCCGACACTGTTGGGTCAGGTGTCTGGAATTTCAAATCAAAATCTTGCATACAGTTCTTTTAATTTTCCCAGTGAAATGTAAAGCAGTTGTGTATTCACCTGTAACCTGTAGGAGGAGCAGCAGACCACTCTTGTGCCTTCATTTTAAAGCACTGGAGAGAGAGGAGGGCTGGAGAAGAGGCGAAGGGGAGGAAAGAGAGAGGGAGAGGAGAGGAAGAGGACCTGAACCGATTGGCATTCATGCTGAGTCTCTCGCTGGAGAAGATGTGATTGTCTGGTATAAAAATAAAGCCAGCCTTTAGTAACACACACACACACACCTACACACTGCCGCACACACAGACACACACATGCACACAGACTGATCCTACAGGTCATGAGAGCAGGTTAAAGGTGTTGTACCTGATTTTGTATTGTTTTTTGACGGTTTAGTCCAGGTTTAGTTTTAGTCTCTAGGGCTTTGGTCTCTGTGATTATGTGTAAATGATCTATGTTCTCTCCTTCCTCCTCAGATCGTGACAGACTTCATCTTCTTGTGCCCGGCTCGCCGCTCCGCCCGCTCCGGTGTGGCGTCTGGCAGCCATGTTTGGACGTACGTGTTTGATCATGTTCCCTCGGATCACCGCCTGTGGTCTGGACTGTCCTTCTGCTATCAGCACGTCTGTCACGGTGCAGAACTGCCTTTCGTCTTTAACTCCGGCCCTGTGACCAACATGAGCATGACGCCCGCGGAGAGGCTGCTGTCCAATCGGATGCTGTGTTACTGGGGGGCGTGGGCGCACAGCGGGGACCCCTCTGCCCGCACGGGGCAGACGGGCTTCTGTCGAGAGCAGAGGCTGCCCCTGTGGCCCAGATACTCAGACACCTCAGGCTGGCTCCTCATGAACCTGACTGTGAGGTCCCACGCCCAGGCCGGCACCAGGGAGCACATCTGTGACTTCTGGGACAAACTCGGGATTTACTAGACACACAGATTCTTTCTATGGGGTCGAGTTTAGGAGGCTGCAAAATGTAAAACGACCAAACATCAAATCATCAGAGACCCTGTGATTCAGCCCTGACACACACAGCACAAGGAGCAGTGTTACACTTAAAGCTGCTTTGTGTAACTTTCCGGGTCCGTCAGATGCTTTTCTCCATGGAGATATTTGTCTGGAATGTTTCACAGTATGGCATTAAACCTTTCTGTCTTCATGGAGACCAAACCAGACCAAGTTACAGGTCAGATCTGTGGAGAGGCGACTCCACTCAGTCAGAACACTTGTTTTTCTAGGTATTTTGGAGCTATAAAACCACCTGTGATTGAATAAAGATAAACATTACACACACAGCGTGTAGGGCACCAAGTGCTTGTGGAGATACCACCAAAAAAATCAGGTTTGGGAATCCTCACAAAACTCTCCATCCAAAGTGCACGGAGAGAGGCGAGAAGCCTGTGCCAGCACCAACACAATCCCCTGAAATCTCTCTTTCTCCTTTACTTTTTCCCTCTCTCTCTTGGTCTCCGTATCTCTGCAGCAAATTCTTATGTAAAATTCCTTGATTGAGTAAATTGTATTTGTTCATTATTTAGCAAAGAAATGTGGACATTATTACGTCCAAGGGTGTAAACTTGTTCTGTGTTTAAAATGTTCATGTCAGTGTTCAATGTTCAGTCTCCCGTCATTAGACAAATCTTTGTTCATATTAATGGTGGTGGTATTTATGTATAAACCTTTAATCATTTATTATTTTAATTTTCTTGTTTGCTGTATTTCTTTTGGAAATAAAGTGAATCACACTGATAAATTCTGAATTATTTTTCATTCCGGGCAGGGTGGGGTGGTGGGGCACCACAAAGCATTTGTACTTACGGCACCCCAATGGCAATGGCCCTGGTTGGGTTTTTACAATCAGGTGTGTGACTCTGGGTAGTGCTGAGTGTTCTTTAGTGAGATAAAGAATACACTTACAGTGTTCAGTGAGTTTTATACACAAACTATAGTGGAAAGGGACCATGGTTTAGACGTAGTGCCTGTTCGTTGGTGCACGGTCCAAACAGACTCCATCCAGAGTGTTGTCTGGGTAATGGGTCATGATATCGTCCCTGTCAGTTGTTCTATTTATATCTAGTCCTGTTTAGTTAGTTTGCTGTTAGAAATCAACCATAGCAGTGGTTAAACAGTATAGTTATTAACGATATTCTCAGATAAAGTCTAGTCTAGAGAAGAGATAAAACGTTTTCAGGGAGGTCCAGATCAGTGTTTTGTGTTGTATTTCTCATCCCCGAAAGCCTGTGGAGTCTCTGTACCCCACATGGTTCAGTATCAGCCTGTCACGTGAGCTGCTGTTTGCGCACGTCGATATGTTTCCCCTCATTATCTCCGTCAGTGATCAGTCAGCTCCACAGAACATCCATACCACCAGCAATCAATACTGCAAAACTGCACAGTCTGCACCTTCCAATGGAGCTGTTAAATTTAAGATGAAATTTAACCTCTAAGATACCGTACACTTTATTGTCCACATAAAGAAATGTGTTCTCTGCATTTGACCCATTCCTCAACCTCATCTCGTTCTCATTCTGACAAGATGGCTGCCAGGAGCAGTGGTGGTTTGTTAGGCTCCACTGCTGCTTTTGTATTCCCATTTTTGCTTAAGTTTTGTTTGCTTGATTGGGGTGGACTTGGCCAAACTATACAACAACTCTATTTGTGTGGAACAGAAGTTCTAAACTGGAAACAAATACCAGGAACTCCATCTCCGAGCTGTAGCACAAGAGACAAAGGCTACAGCAGCACATGGGAAAGATATGGGCAGCACCTTTGTTCTTTTATGGATTATATCTGGACACTACTACACCTTTGTTCAAGAGACAAACACAAACTAAATGGTAAAGAGAAAGCAACAAACTATAAGAGGTATGTGTTTGTGTGGCTACTTTGTCTGTGGTATCTCTGCACCCCACTGGGACAATGCTTCACTCATCATGAAATATGCAATCTAACAACTCGTGCTAAGCCAATAACTCTGAAACCAACTTTGTCCTTTTAGGATGGATTTCATGTTGCATATGTAACATTCTGGCAAAATAACCATAAAGTTTGCACCACCAGCAAGATTAAACAACCAAGGGGGAAAAGGAAAGGATCTTATGGCACATTTCTACTCCTTCTGCTCCTGTTAAGTGGTAACATACAACTAAATCCAGGTCCTTTAATGAACAATGATTCAAGTTTATTTGCTGAATCACACACGAAAGAGCATCTGCAGCACCATCTTGTGGCTACACCTGATTTGGCAGTGGTGAGGAATACTACCACTACTGCACAGGATCACAGTTTCCCCTTGGAATTAAATTGCAACACTGCGGATGCAACAATTGTTGGAAATCACAAAATCATGAAAGTGCCAGTTTCCACCATCCAGTCTACCTCCCCCACTTCTCCAATAAATTCAGCCCTCGGACATGCATCCAAGAAACAGAAAGAAATGAAATATGTTCAGACAGTGGATCATGCTTGTGTGATATGGGACTCAAAATCAAAACCCAAAGGTGTATTTGGAGGTCATCTTACTATTCTAAGTGTTCTGTCAAAACTAAATGAAGTTCTCCATTTATTGGATCAGTCCAACTTAGATTTTTTAGCTATGAGTGAGACGTGGCTACACAGCAACATCCCAACACAAATGACTGATGTAGCTGGTTATACATGTTATAGGAAGGATCATCCAAACGGAAAAGGAGGAGGATTTATATACAAGAAACATTTAAATGCTCTGTTATTGACTTAGATATTTTTGGTATAGAATGTCTTGCACTAACTGTTGCCTTATCCTCAACAATGAACTTTAATATTATGGTTTTATATAATCCACCCTCTCATACTGTAAACTTTTATCATGACTTTGATGAATTGTTGAAATAAGTGAATGTAAAAACAAACAATTTTAATGGGAGATTTTAATATAAATTGGATGGATAAAGGGAGAAAGGACAAACTAAAAATGATACCACCAAAACATAAATTTGCTTCAAATTCTTAAACATCCAACAAGAATTACTCGAACTAGTCAGACTTTAATAGATTTGATTTTCACAAACAAACCCGCACGGGTCATTAAAACATATCATTTTGTCTGATCATAATATGACCTTGATGGTAAGAAAACTAACTAAGAAGTGATTAGGGGGATTTTCCTCTGTTTCAGTCAGTAAGAACAAACAAAGAAAATTTTCAAAAGATAAATTGCCCCAATTTGAACATGAACTGAAAAACATAAAGCGGGAAAATGTAACGCAAATTGAAAATGTACATCAGTGTTCTGATCTTCTAATAAAAACAGTGACAGATACCATTCAGTAATTCTCCAGAGTTTTAAAAGCCAATAACAGGAAAGTAACTTTGCCTTGGATAAATTATAATATTGGATTAATCATTTTATTAAAATGCGCGATTTGGCTCTTAAAAAAATCAATTAAGACTAAACTACAAACAGATATACTAGTCTTTAAAGGACTAAGGAATAAAGTTGTTAGTGAATTGAGAAAAGCAAAGTCGTCTTATTTAATGCAGCTGTTTATGGAATCACATGGTAAAACTTTGCATATATGGAAACATATTAATAAATTAACTAATAAATCGAGTCAGAGCAAAAGTATCACTAAACTGAACATAAATGGAACAATTAGTAGTAATGCTAAAGACATTGCAAATGCATTTAATTCCTACTGTGTTAATTCTGTGGAGCAGCTTGCTGCCACATTCAATCCAGATTCTGTGCTATGGGATGATAAAGATTCAGTCTCATCTTTTTACATCACACAAACGGATAAGATAAGATCCATGAAATAGTCAGGCATTTAAACAGTTCAAAAGCCAAAGGTTTTTTTTATTTAGATGCATCTTTAATTTAAAAAAGTACAGCACTGAATTATTAAGACCAGTATCACATTTAGTAAATTTGTCTATTAAAAACAGTGAACTTCCTGAAAATTTTAAAACCGCTGTTGTGACACCAATCTTCAAATCTGGAGCAGCAGATGAAGCAAACAATTATCGGCCAATTTCAGTTGTGCCTGTAATATCTAAAATACTTGAAAAATTGGTGGCCAAACAGTTGATGGCCTATCTGGAGGAAAATTGTCTATTAAACCCTAAACAATTTGGATTTCGACCAAAGCACTCCACAGAGATGGCTGTATGTTACCTCACAGAAAATATAAAAAGCTGATCAAGGCAAATGTGTTGGAGCAGCGATTCTCGACTTTCAAAAGGCTTTTGATACTGTAAACCACCCAGTGCTAGTGAGGAAATTGAAACAACTAAACTTTTCCAAACAAGTAGGAAATTGGTTTGAATCATATTTAACATCAAGACAACAATGTGTGAAAATAAATGGTGTCAAATCAACAATTCAAAATATATCGTACCGTGAAGTTCATACCATGACGATATCATATCGTGAGACTTGGATATCATTACACCCCTAATATTTAGATCATCATGTGACCTTTTTGTGTGCGAGCATGGCTGACAGAGGCTTGTGGGCGGAGCCTTGTACAGAATCTTACAGCAAACCATAAGAAGGGTTCAAAAAGGGCCTGAGAGAGATCACTAAATGACTCAAACATGCATGGATGACGTCTAGAACCTCTTCAGACATGTTTTTGATCAGCGAACATACAAAAAAATGTAATACTCTCCATTACTTGATTACACATTTGTAATTGATTATCACAGGAATAGTAATTGTAACTGAAATGTGATTAAATGCACAGTTTGATTTCGTTTTTTATAGTTTGTCTAACCCAAAGCCGTGAGCACTCGAGTCAATTTAAACTGTAATTAAAAGTCCTGAAAATGTCCTTAATCATCATCTTTCAACATTCAAACAGCAGCTCCTCGGGCCAGAGCGGTGCTGACTCTGCTGTGGCCATAAGAGAACCAGAGGAGGGGGCTTCAGGCTACCGCTCCCCAGAGGAAAGCACCGCTGGCTGTGCATTCATCACAGGGTTTGTCCTGAGTCTATCCACCATTAAAGGAGGTATATGACACAAAACTGACTCCTGTGAGCTTTAAGTCATGTTAGAATGTTGTTACCACATCAAAAACAGACCTGGAGTTGCGTACATCTCTAAAGCTCAAAATGATCTGTTCCACCTTGTGATGTTAACAGCTTTCACTTTCTGTTCAGTAGA
Source organism: Odontamblyopus rebecca (assembly GCA_030686955.1). Taxonomy (NCBI): domain Eukaryota; kingdom Metazoa; phylum Chordata; class Actinopteri; order Gobiiformes; family Gobiidae; genus Odontamblyopus; species Odontamblyopus rebecca. The sequence continues at coordinate 11,977,415 of CM060653.1, read as the reverse complement.
GATGGGCAATTCCAGGGCTGAAATTATTCAAATGATTCTAGTGAAGGTGTGTGGAGTGTTTTTCTGTTTGAGAGAAGAACTCAGCCTAAATCTGCAGGTTTGTGTGTTAAACATGTTAATGAAACAAAACACAACTCCAGGTCTGTTTTTAAAGAGGAAACATTAGAACAGAGATCAGAAAATAAAGTAATATTATAGAACGATAGGATCTGAGAAAAATATGGCATTATTAAAACAGATAACAAATTATTTTAAAAAATATCGGTGAAACCAACATATTCGTATCAAAACAAATACGGCTGCTTAAGAGGATAAAAGAACAGAAAAAAACACAGGGGAATGAAAAACAGGGGGGATTTCTGCAGAATCAATCAGTGAAGCACTAAACTCTACTCTAAACTCTGAACTTTATCCTGTTGCTTGGGCCTTTCTGTGTGGAGTTTGCATGTTCTTCCTGTGTCTGGATGGGTTTCCTTGGGGCTCCGGTTTCCCCCATCAGCTCAAAACATGCTACAGGTCTCCAGGGAGAAGAGCTGATAACTAACTGTAAGTCAATTAAATACAATCAGTCAATACTGTCTAATACGTTTCTAAATATTAAATACTACTAAAATACAATACTAAATACAATACTAAACACATCAGTCAATTAAATACTGTCCCAATTTAACTGTCAGCTTTTAACTGTAGGTTTTAATCATACTTGTGGCCATACCAGCTTGTCAAAGCCTGATCCCGTCAGAACTCAGACGCTAAGCAGGGCTGGGCCTGGTTAGTACTTGGATGGGAGACACTGGGAATTCCAGGTGCCACAGTGGGGCCAGTGGCAAAAACTGTCGTAGTGTCCTTAGGCAAGGCACATCACCCACATTGCCTAGTATAAAAGTGGTGTGTGCATGAGTGATGGTGGTGGTCGGAGGGGCCGATGGCGCAGATTGGCAGCCTCGCTTCCGTCAGTCTGCCCCAGGGCAGCTGTGGCTACAACAGTAGTTCACCACCACCGGGTCTGAAGGGAATGAATAATGCTCTGTAAAGCGTCTTTGAGTGTCCTGAAAAGCGCTATATAAAACTGATGCATTATTATTATTATTACTTCATTTATGTTGTTGTAAGGCGTCCTTTAGTGTTTATTATCTGAGGGAAGACAACTCACAGGTGACCAATGAGATCCTTCTGTTCACATCCGAATGAAACAAAACTCTGATTCTGACTCTGACTGTCATGTTTGAGCCTGACTCAAGTGCGATGGGAGGATGATCTCTGTAAAAAAAAAAAAAAACAATACGGAGAGATCAGTCTGCACCTGCCAGGGCAAAAAACCCCTGTTAGAGTGGTGAGTGAGCCCCTCGGCCCTGCACCCCTCTCCCCTGTGTGGGACATTATACTGGTGGGAACCCAACGTAAAGAGACTTCACAGGAGCCTCTGTTCTCTGCTATAGCCTCTGCAGTCCAGACTTACTGCTGTCACACTGCACTGAACAACTACTTCATTCATGGGCTCATTCATTCATCACTGGATTCATGCAGCGTTTTGTACACACCCGAAGCTTCACAGCGTTTCTCCACTCACTCCACACCCTGAGGTGAGACACTTCTGCAGCCACAGCCGCCAGACTGGCAGACTGATGGAAGTGAGGCTCCAGTGTGCACCAGCCACAGAGACACACACACACATATATACACACAGACACACACACATATATACACACAGACACACACAGACACACACAGACACACACACACAGACACACACACACATATACACACAAACACACAGACACAGAGACACACAGACACACACACACATATACACACAAACACACAGACACAGAGACACACACACACATATACACACAAACACATACACACAAACACACAGACACAAACACACACAGACACACACACACACCCACAGAGAAACACACAGACACACACACACACACCCACATAGAAACACACAAACACACACAGACACACACACACACCCACAGAGAAACACACAGACACACACACACAGACAGACAGACACACACACACTTCACTTTCACACTAGGCAGTGTGGGTGAAATGTCTTGCCTAAGGACTCAATGGCAGTTTTGTCAGTGGCTCTGCTGAGTGTCACAGCTGATGAGATCAGGCTGTGACAAGCTGCTATGGCCACAACTAGAACTAGCATGCTAACAGTGAATTTCCTGGTTATCACACAATAAAATGCTTTATAATTTGATGCAGATAATTCAGTTTACTTACTTAGACCTCAAGAGTTGCTAATACCACAGACCCGTATCAGACCCATATGGGCCAAGACAAAGTTTGCTGAAACACATGGATCCAGTCCAGGCTCTAATGGTTCAGGTAAACACTGGCCACACATGTCATATGTCATTATTTTTACACTCAATATCACTGATGATATCGACTTGAAAAATAAAAATCCAGATCAGCCATCTCTATAGCTCGCTCTGTGCTGTTTTCCCTCTTGGTTCAGAGTGGATGTGTGGATTTGACACTGGGCCTGCTGCTCTGTGTCTGTGTGAAGGAGAAATCTCACTCCAGTCTGTCACATCAGCTCCTCCGGCTTCAGATGGAACAGGCCAGGGCAAGAAGATGGTAAAAACATTGTTTTAGATCGTAATATGAAATGAATTTGGAAAATGCATTTGACCCATCCTTAAATATAACTGGGTTTAACTTGTCGTCACGTTTAGAATGTGGAATCCCACAGATTAGTGAAGAGGTGAACCCCGCTCACAGTAACAATACATTTTCTGTAAAGAAGAAAAACACATATATGCAAGATCAGATGACTGGGTCTTTGGTTGCTATACTTGTGTCGGAATTCCAAATATAGAACCCGGCTGCAAAGTAATCCCTATAACTATTAATGAACTGTTAACAAACTGTTAACAAACTGTTAACGAACTTCATTTGCCTGGTGCTGAGCGCTGTAGGTGACTTGCATTACATTTTTTAGGGTCTCCACTATTTTCATGAGCTCATCAATGTCTAATTTTCAATCCCAATCACTGGCATCCAGACAGACTCCAGACTCTAGGTGTCCCTCAGCAGTACAATTCTCATCTATTACCTCTGGCGTAATTTAAAAAAAAAACATTTAACTTTGTTGTAAATTAAAAACAAAACAAACACACACGACTCTCACTCAGTTTCAGTCAATTTTCTACAACATTTGAGAAGATATTATGTAATAAATTACATAAAAATACTTATTGTAAACACATACACAGCTATTTTCTACAGGATTTTAGAAGATGTTACATATTCATTAGATGAAAATGAGTTCTATTAAAGCTGTTTCGGTACATTTGAAGATTATGGGAGGAGAATTCTGTCTCCCTCTTACACACATCACATGCTCCAACTGTTTTTTACTCATTTTTTTACGCTATTCCTTTTGTTTTTTTCTGCCACGGGCTCTGACTAAATTTATCCTCTGCCCACACGCACTGGCGCTCCCTCAGCAGCAGGGGGCAGTGCTCAGACTCGCCTCACAAAGCGTTGAGTTAAAGAGGGTTTGAGCAGGACGGTTACCAGGCAACAGAGCTCACATTAAAATGGCTTGAATCCATTTCTGCTTATAGGAGTTGAAGATTTAGATTTCTCTCGTTATAAACTGTTTTTACTTCTACTTCTTTGGAGTTGGAGATGTTCTTGCTTTGTCTGGAATGTTTCACAGTACGGCATTAAACCTTTCTTACTCAAACATGTGTGAATGAAACAAAACACAACTCCAGGTCTGTTTTTGAGGAGGGAACAACATTAGAACATGACTTAAAGCTCACAAGAAGAGTCCATTTTGACTAATGTAGCTTTAATGGAGCTTTAAACATAAATAGAAACACAATTCTTGTTAGAAAAAAGGACAGATTTTCCCCAAACGGCACAGCCCCTCCTGTTCTCCACCCGCTCCATACATCACCACACCCTGACAGCTCCATAATCACCTTCACTGGATCACAAAACTGCAGCTGCAGCATTACAGTCCCCTACATGCTGAAGGAGGAGCAGGAGGAGGAGAAAGAGGAGGAGGGGTGAGTTTGTGTGGGGCTGGGTGGAGGAGGAAGAGGAGGAAGAGAAGAGTTTGTAAGAAGATGGGTGGAGGAGTAGGAGTTTGTGTGGGGATGGGTGGAGGAGGAGTTTGTTGGGATGGATGGAGGAGGAAGAGGAGGAAGAGAGGAGTTTGTAAGAAGATGTGGAGGAAGAGTTTGTGTGGGGATGGGTGGAGGAGTAGGAGGAGGAGTTTGTGTGGGGATGGGAGGAGGAGGAGGAATTTGTGTGGGGATGGGTGGAGGATTAGGAGGAGGAGTTTGTGTGGGGATGGGTGGAGGAGGAGGAGGAGGAGAGAGAGTTTGTGGATGGATGGAGGACAGAGGAAAAAGTCATCTCTCCTCTTTCTCTTTCCTTCTCTCTCTTTCTCTTTCCACCAACCACAGACTGAACTCCCTCCCTCTTTTCTGTGGTGGCCTGGTGTCTGTGGAGCACCTGAGGAGGCAGCGTCAGGGGAAGAGCTCCTCTACTGGCTCCTAAAGAGCCCCTGGACTGTCCTGGCTGGACACAACCTGCACTGTGACCGTTTCAGCTCTGGGGGTCCTCACTCTGGAGCAGCTGCTGGAGACACACACAGAGACTCTGGCTGTTCACCTGAGCCTGAGGTCTGCTCACCTGAGCCTGAGGTCTGTTCACCTAAGCCTGAGGTCTGCTCACCTGAGCCTGAGGTCTGCTCACACCCTGGACACTCCTGGCTCACTGTCTCCAGACTCCACTGACCCCTTCCTCAGCATCATCCTGAGTCCTGACCTCGCGGACTCTTCAGGCCCCCTGCTGGCCTCTGGAAAGACTTTCTACAGACTGATGGTCCAGGCCCTAAACCATCAAGACTCACGTGGACACAGTGTGGAGAGCTCACCTGGGCTTGGCCCCCACCCTCAGCCCAGCCTGGGGCTTCCTGTGCAAAATTGACGGACACAATAAAGGTCTGTTAAAAATCAAAAATCTTCTCTATATCTTTCTCTCTCGTTCTTTGTCTCTCTTTCCCTCTCTCCCTCTCTCTTGACGTATGGATGCCCCACAGCCTTTATGTATAAATGAACAGGAAGTGCTCCGTCGACTCTGGCTCTAATTCCGTTTGTATTGAAAAACCATGGCTCCTCTCCCTGTACCTGCTGCTGTGGCTTTAAATCCGTGCCTATAACCGCCGGCCTCTGTGAGCTTCATTTGACTGGAGGCGCACTTGTCTCTTTTATTAAAACTTTTTAGATCAATATTGCTATTTCCAATGTCAAATAATAACAGATCGATCCACAGTGAGAGATTAGAACTAAAGAACAGACACCAGCAGCAGTGAGGCCTGTGGTCATATGGAGAAACTCGTATATGTATTAAAGAAGAAGAAAAGAGTCGTTTTACGTGAAGACTTGTGCATTTTTAATCCTGTTCCACATAAATGATTCTCCTCAGAGGCTGAAATGTTCCAGCTCGGTTCAAAATCAAAACATGAAGCTCGTATTCAGAAAGAGAATATGTGATCGACCACAGACACGGGGGCTGGTGGAGGACGCTCTGTTTTATACTGAAATCTAACGACGCTCAGAAACATAGGAAATAAAAGACAACATTTTTAAAATATAAGAAAATTTAAGATAAGATTTGTGTTGTTGGTTTAGAGCGAGCAGCTGATTTCCAGTTTAATAACACAGCGGAGCACTTCCTGTATTGCCACATGACATCACAAGGTGGAACAGTGTTTTCTGTTTGAGAGAAGAACTCAAAAGAACCTAAATGTGCAGTGTGTTTGTGTGTTAAACATGTGTGAATGAAACAAAACATAACTCCAGGTCTGTTTGTGACGAGGAAACAACATTAGACCGATTAGAAAATGGTGTGATATGGACCCTTTAATCAGAATAACTAAATTTAAAGTTTGTGTTCATGGTGAAATTTGTGAAACAAATGAACGCTGGAGGAAATATTCAAACCCGATCTGTCATTCATGTGGAAGAAGAGAAAAGCAGAGGAAAAGTAGAGGAAAAGCAGAGACAAAGCAGAGGAAAAGCAGATAAAAAGCAGAGGAAAAGCAGAAGAAAAGCAGAGGAAAAGCAAAGAAAAAGCAGAGGAAAAGCAGAGGAAAAGCAAAGAAAAAGCAGAGGAAAAGCAGAAGAAAAGCAGAGAAAAAGCAGAGGAAAAGCAGAGAAAAAGCAGAGGAAAAGCAAAGAAAAAGCAGAGGAAAGTAGAGGAAAAGCAGAGGAAAAGCAGAGGAAAAGCAGAGGAAAAGCAGAGGAAAAGCAGATAAAAAGCAGATGAAAAGAAGAAGAAAAGCAGAGGAAAAGCAGAGGAAAAGTCAAGGAAAAGTTAAGGAAAAGCAGAGAAAAAGCAGAGGAAAAGTCAAGGAAAAGCAGAGGAAAAGCAGAGGAAAAGCAGAGGAAAAGCAAAGAAAAAGCAGAGGAAGAGCAGAGGAAAAGTAGAAGAAAAGCAGAGAAAAAGCAGATGAAAAGCAGAAGAAAAAGCAGATGAAAAGCAGAAGAAAAGCAGAAGAAAAGCAGAGGAAAAGCAGAAGAAAAGCAGAGGAAAAGCAGAAGAAAAGCAGACGAGAAGCAGAAGAAAAGCAAAGAAAAAGCAGAGGAAAAGCAGAAGAAAAGCAGAGAAAAAGCAGAGGAAAAGTCAAGGAAAAGCAGAGAAAAAGCAGAGGAAAAGTCAAGGAAAAGCAGAGAAAAAGCAGAGGAAAAGTCAAGGAAAAGCAGAGGAAAAGTCAAGGAAAAGCAGAGGAAAAGTCAAGGAAAAGGAGAGAAAAAGCAGAGGAAAAGTCAAGGAAAAGCAGAGGAAAAGCAGAGGAAAAGCAGAGGAAAAGTCAAGGAAAAGCAGAGGAAAAGCAGAGGAAAAGTCAAGGAAAAGCAGAGAAAAAGCAGAGGAAAAGTCAAGGAAAAGCAGAGGAAAAGTCAAGGAAAAGCAGAGGAAAAGTCAAGGAAAAGCAGAGGAAAAGCAGAGGAAAAGTCAAGGAAAAGCAGAGAAAAAGCAGAGGAAAAGTCAAGGAAAAGCAGAGGAAAAGTCAAGGAAAAGCAGAGGAAAAGTCAAGGAAAAGCAGAGGAAAAGCAGAGAATCTGAAAAGACACTAAGCTGTAACAAGTGCTCAGGGTGATTCAGGAGTGAAAGAGGAGGAGGAGGAGAGGGACAGAAAGGGAGCGAGGAGAAAGAAAGAGGAGAAGAGAGAAAGAGAGGTGGAGGGGGAGAGAGATGAGGAGGAAGAAAGAGAGAGGGAGTGGAGGGGGAGAGCAAGGTGAAGAAAGAGAAAAGGGGAGAAGAGAGAGAGAGACAAGGAGGAGGAAAGAGAGAGGGACAGAGAGAGAAAAGTGAGGAGGATAAAAGAGAGAGAGGAGGAGGGAGAAAGAGGAAAAGGGAGGACAAAGAGGAACAGGGAAGAGAGAGGGACAGAGAGAGGAGGAGGAAAGAGAGGGATAGAGAGAGAAAGAGTGAGGAGGCGAGAGAGGAGGAGGGAAGAGAGGGACAGAGAGAGGGGGAGGACGAGAGAGAGGACGAGAGAGAAAGAGAGGTGGAGGGGGAGAGAGACAAGGAGGAGGAAAGAGAGAGGGACAGAGAGCAGGAAAGAGAGAGGAGTAGAAAGAAAGAGCAATGGAGGGGAGAGTGAGAGGGGGACAGCGAGAAAGTGAGGAAAGAGGAAGAGAAAAGAGAGGAAGAGGGGGAGCAGAGAGAGAAAGGCAGAGGAGGAGGAGGGGAAAGAGAGAGAGGATTAGGGGGAGCAGCGAGAGAAAGGGGAAGAGGACAAGTAAGGGATAGAGAGAGAGAGGCATTTATACAGAGAAAGAGAGAGAGAGAGAGAAATAAATAAAAAAGAGAATGAGAGTGACGAAAAGAGAGATAGAAGATGGTGAGAGAGAGATAGTGAGAGAGGAGAGAAGAGAGAGCGCGGGGAGGAGAAGTGAGAGGAGAAAAGAGAGAAGGGGAGGAGAAGAGAGAGAGACAGAAGAGGGAGAGAGAGAACAAAGAGAGAGGGAAGAGAGAGAGGAGAAGAGATAAAGAGTAAAAATGGAGAGGAGAAGAGAGAGATAGAGGAGGAAAGAGAGGGGCAAAGGAGGGGACAGAGTGAGGAGGAGCAAAAGAGAGAAAGGGAGACAGAAAAGAGGAGGGAGAAGAGAGAGACCAATGGAAAGAGATATCACGATATGTTGATTGATAGAGAGAGAGTAAATGATAGATTGAGTAAAAGAGAGGACTGGAAAGTGAGAAGAGAGAGAGTAAGGAGCTGGAACAGGAGAGGAGTGGAAAGAGGAAAGAGAGAAGAGAGAGGAGAGTAAAGCGAGTGTGTGAGCGTGTGCAGTGTGACAGGTCAGTGTGAAAATATAAGACACCAGACACACACTGCAGGAACTTTACACTGACAGACATGTACTGGGAAACACTAAACACACACGTCACACACTAAACACACACATATTACACACTAAACACACTCATATCACACACATATTACACACACTAAACACATGTATATTACACACACTAAACACATGTATATTACACACACTAAACACACACATATTACACACTAAACACACACATATTACACACACACTAAACACACACATATTACACACTAAACACACACATATTACACACACACTTAACACACACATATATTACACACTAAACACACACATTACACACACATATTACACACATATTACACATATTACACACACTAAACGCACATATCACACACTCTAAACACACACATATTATACACTTTAAACACACACATATCACACACTTAACACACACTAAACACACATCACATACTCTAAACACACACATATTATACACTTTAAACACACACATATCACACACTTAACACACACTTAACACACACTAAACACACTCATATCACACACTTAACACACACATATTACACACACTAAACACACACTTAACACACATATCACACACTCTAAACACACACATGTCACACACTTAACACACACATTACGCACACTAAACACACACTTAATAGACATATCACACACTCTAAACACACACATGTCACACACTTAACACACACATTACACACACTAAACACACTCATATCACACACGTATTACACACATATCACACACATATTACACACACTAAACACACCATATTACACACACTAAACACACCATATTACACACACTAAGCACACACATATTACACACTAAACACACATTACAGACATTAAACACACACTAAACACACTTGTATCACACACTAAGCACACACATATTACACACTAAACACTCATACCACACACATTAATGAAGGTGTACTGTTTGTTGTGTTTCTTTTTCAGAACATGACACAACACAAAATAAGAAAATTAGTGCCGTTGATTAAAATATTTAATCTCAATTAATCTCATGAATGTGTGGAAAATGGGAAAATGTGGGAGAAATAATGTGCTGTGACCCTGAGGTACTTCTCATAGCTAAAGGACGTCCAGTGATCTCCAGTCAGCACCGCTGTGTTTGCCCCGGTGTCTGCAGAGTTATCACTATTAGCAGAGAGAATAAGTTCAGCGGTATGACATCTCTATTAAGCAGTGAGACAGATCTGAGTCCTGCTGCGATACGCTCCTCTGTGAGTCTGTGGATCTGATAACAGTGAGGAGGAGTGAGGACAGCTGAAGGAGAGAAGCTGCAAACCTTCTGTCGCTGGCCACAGTCCTTATCAAAGGTCAGTGCAGATTTGCCATATGCCCGGAATTTTCCACAGTATGAAACTCATCTATCTAGCATTTATTCATTACTGGTGTTTCTGTTGCTCAAAAATACAATAATTCTGTGAATAGGGTCACCTCTCCACAGATCTGACCTGTAATGGAGCCTGTAGTTGTCTCCCTCATGAGAGAAAGGTTTAATCTCTACTGTGGAACACTCTAGACAAAGCAATAACATCTCCATGGAGACAAGCAGGTGGCAAACCCTCCACCAGAAAAGTTCAGCAGTGCACCTTTAAGTAGTTAATGATAAAAATGAAGAAAATGAACAAATATGATGTAATATCATCTCTTTAAAAAAAAAATGTTTCTATTGCACTGAAAAACTGAAAAACATGTGTCGCTACTGTTAGTGGGCTTGTACCTCCACAAACCTGACTTTACTTAGCCTCCTGCTTGTTTCCATGGAAATGTTGTTCCTTTGGCTATAATCTTCAATACTATGGCATAAATGCACCTATTTCCATGAAGAAGGTTCCAAAGTGTGGTTTTATCTTTCTGTTTCCATGGAATCATGCAGGTGACGTGCCACATCCAGAAAGTTACATACTGTATCTTTAAATCAATTTGCATAATATTGTATATGTGTGTATAAATTTATATATGGTTGGGTCAAATTAGACAAAACACCAAAACCAGCAACAAACAAAAAAGAAATATAGCCACAAGCGGCAATGATCGGCCCTCGCGTGTGCCTATGCTGCGCCCTGCAAAAAGACGTGCCCAGCGAATGCAATGCTCCACACTAACCCTAATAACCGTAAACCCCAACCACACTTTTCATATGCTTTACAGTGTATTATATTTAGGTCGAGATCACGTATTAGTGATTCAAATTTCCCAGGCCAAGACATCCTCTATCAGAAAAATTACATAGTGCACCTTTAAATGATTTTTGAGGAGTCTTTGCGCCCCTGGTGGCCAACAGTGAAAAATTCACCATGTCCGTAATGTATTTTTTTGCTGGTAGTCATGTATAGAATTCAATTCCCAAATTTGGTAAAAAGCCGATAGTTGATGTTTCATGTCTAGGGGGCGCTATAGTGTAATTTTCCATATGTTTATAGTGTTTTATATTCAGGCCAAGATCAGCATCAGTGATTCAAATTTCAGAACGATTGGATTAAGTCTGTGCCAACGGGAAAAAATCTTCATATTCAATATTGTCTAAAATTTGTATTGAAATTTGGAGCTTTGCTGCACGTAAACCGTGACATTTATCAAAAAAATGGAGCAAACGTTTGAAGCCACACTTCTCTAGATGATGAACGGTGATTTTCAGCCCTGTGGGCGAAGCGCCTTCAGAGGAGTTCGTTCAAACGCAACATGAGTCAAAATGCGGACTCTGCATTTTGAAGATTTCAATCCAAGATGGCCGTCTTCTGCTTTGTCAGGGGGCGTGGCCATAATAATATTTTTTGTTTGTCTTCACGTGATAAATGCATGTACCGAATTTCGTAGCTCTACGACAAAGTTGAGCTGTGACGGCTCCCATAGGAGTGGGTGGAGCCTAATATTCGAGGTGTCGTATTATCTCCATTTTTTGATCCCCACGCATAAAACCTATATTTTCTTGAATGTCTCATCATTCCTGAATTTTTCGCAAAGTTTGGTGAGTGTTTGAACATGTTTGGTGGGTCATGTTTTATTTCAATCTGTAGGGGGCGCTAACACACCAAACAAAATTTTTTCACATTCAGAGTTTAAGAACAGAACTTGTTTGAGCAAACAGGAGCAATTTGTAAATATCCAAAACTTGTGTTCATTATTTGTCGCTTCACTGCTCAGAGACGTCAGACGGATTTGGGATGTGGATATTTTTGATGTTCTTGTCCTGGAGATAATGTGGACCAAAACTGAGGCCATTCGGGTGACGCCCGCGGAAGAGTGCATTTCAGCTTTGCAAACTTTAATCCAAGATGGCCGCCCCCTGGCTTGTCAGGGGGCATGGCCATAATATTTTTTATTCGTCTTGTCATGATCAACTTCTGTGTTAAATTTTATGATTCTACGTGCAAATTTTTTTTGGTGTCATTCGTATTCCCTAATGTATTTTTGTGATGTTTGGGGGCGCTGACGAGTCATTTTATTTATGTTTTGAAAATGGAAATAGCCAGCCAAAAGTTAGAGAGGCAGACTTTTTCACAAGTGGCCAAATTTCGTGAGTTTTTGACATTGTTCACTGGGTGAAAAATGGGTGAGTGCGTTAGGAGAAAAAAAAGAAGAAGAAGAACATAGCCGCAAGCGGCAATGATCGGCCCTCACGAGCTCCTACGTTGCGCCATGCAGATGCCACGCCAATGCCTCATAAATGGCGCACCCAGCACATGTCGCCGTGCAAACGCTGCTCCCAGCAAATGCCATGCTCCAACCCTAACTTTACGTCGTAACCCTAAACACCCCAACTCTAACCCTAGCCTTTACCCTAATCAAAACTCCTAACCCTACAAATTTTTGCACGTTGATTAAAAAATAAATAAATAAAAATGTCGGACTTCTGGTTTGGCCACCCAAGCCGACACATCCTCCACTAGAAAAAATTACATAGTGCACCTTTAAATGTGTTTTAGGAGTCTGCTGAGATTATAACAAATCAGGTGCCTAATTTCCCTGAGGTCACTTCCGTTAGCAACAGGTTTGATTGAAGCGAATGCTCCCTATACCAGTGATGTGGGTAAGAAGGGGCGTCATCTTCCACTGCCTTGCTTCTAATTGGCTCTTTAGTTGCTAAGCTACAAATATGAACTCCACATTCGCCCCTGTAACTGCTTGCGTCAACATCAGCTTCATTTGACTGGAGCTGAACACAGTCACACTCTTAGTCCACTTTATACAGTCTGTGGGTCTCAGGTAGCCTTAACCCTGATCTGTCCTGCAGAGCGGAGAACATGTCCAAGCATCTGGAGGTGGTGAATGGAGGAGTTCTCTCAGAAAGAGAAAGGATGGAAGTAAAACCATGGAGAAGAACTCACTTTGTGCTGAACAAAGACAGCAACAGCCAGAACTGACGTGTGTGGCACTGACAGATCCAGACCTGGTATCGTGTGGACATCTTGATCTCTCCCTGTGAGCAGAAGTCATTCAGCTCAAGTCAGGAAATAGTGTGCAGAGATTTACAGGGAAGTACACAGATATTGGACAAACTCTGTCCATAGTCACCTCCATAACGAACAGAAGAACCCCAAGAACAAATTTCATCACCTCACCTGACCAAACGTAGGTCAATGAGTACAATAATTAAATCACCCCTCCAGATGAGCCACAGATGCAACAGAGAGTAACTCATGTCTAGTTTATTTATCATGTATTAGCTTTAGCTGTGTTTAAATTAGCCAAACCTAAATCTACCTCATGTCTTGCAACTGTGTTATTTGTCCTTATTTATAACATAAGCTAAATCTACTTAAATTCATGTATAGTTTATTTTAATACAGCTCAAGGTAAAACATGTCTGCCGTTATGGTACTGACTACCCTGTACATTTTCAGGTTTTAAGATGGTGTCTAACCTTTTTTACAGGGAGCAGTTTTTTGTCATGTTTTAAACATTTATTGTCCATAACATAAGATAAAGCTAAAGCATAATCTACTTAAATTCATGCTGCACGTGCTGTGGCCAAATATGCGCCTTTTCCAGAGTTTAGCTGTTCTGGAGCTGCAAAGATAAACTTTCACATGTCCATGTTGCTGTGGCTAAATGCGCGTTAGAAGAGCGTAAAACTGTAGCGATGCTGTCACATAGAAATACTCGTATCCACTGGCTCCCGGTGGAGCTCTCCTGAGTACACATATCCTTGTGAGTACTGGGGTGCACCAGATTATACTCACCTGTGCTCTTGATCACACTCACCTGGCACTAATCACAGGCCAAGTGTCCTAAAGCTATTGGTGGGTTTCACTCATGTGACCGCGGTGACGCGCAAAATTCAGATACAGGCAGGAAGTGTTTTGCGCCCCTTCAAAACAGCACAGTCATAAGAGAGAATATTATAGATCCATGAGCACGATGGGTGACAGCGAGTCAGCAAACAGTTTGAACGGGCGGCACAGACCAGCTATCCAAAAAAAAAGAAAAAGTGTAAAATATGACTCTAGGACTATGTAGAAGTTGGACTTTTCATGCAATTTAATAATAAAATATCTTATTATACTTCCATATATATTATACTTATTATACTTACATATATATATATATATATATATATATATATATATATATATATATATATATATATATATATATATATATATATATATATATATAGCTAAAAATATTAAAATGACATTTTGTTATATTTTGCTGATTGTAATACAGTCAGTTCTTGGGTGTCGTCACTAATAGAAACACTCAGGTTCCACATTAGTGCATTTACCTTTTAGATATTTCAGGGCAAAGTACAGAAGTATAGAATCAAAGGACAGAGTTCCTTCTATTGTGGTGGAAAAATAAAGCTTTTTATTGCACTGCCAATGAGCAGTTTTAAAAGGTCAAACAACTAACCAATAAAGAGGGAGTAAAGGTGCTGAACATTCCAGGCAAAGTATTAACATTACCATGGAGAAAAGCAGGTGCAGACCCTCCAGAAAACAGCACATTATAATTACTACCACTAATTACTGACTCCCACTAATATTCGTTAACAATAATGTAAAACTCGTGGCAGGTTTATTTTTAGTTCTACACTAAATAAACAATAAAGACAATAAATTAAGACAACATTTGTAAATATTGTGCCTTTTATTACCAAAAATATGAAATTATCTTCACAGAAAGTAGAACTGGACAAAAACGCACTTAAATAAAGATGTAACAAACATTTACAGTGAGTCTGAGCCTCAAACGAGGAACACAAAACTCCGGCAGCCACTTTGAGTTTGAGCAGAGGAGCGGCTCATTGTGTCTGGCACTGGACTCCTGTTTGTGGGGCATCTTCATCCTCCTCGTAGACCTCTCCCTGGTGCTTCCTCTGCTGGGCCTGGACATCTACCTCCACCAGGTCCACCTCCTCCATGTTGACCGTCAGCATCACGTCCTCTCTGGGAGGCAGTCGTCACTTCAGCTGGTACATGAGGCGTTTAGGGAGCCCGTCTTTTTCTGGGAATTCAATCTGTAAACAAAAGCAAATTTAAGAACACTGCCACTCAGATGACAACAGGACATGTGATAGGTTTAACAAAATTTTTGACAAAATTAAAGCCGCAAGCGGCATCAAACGGCCCTCACACTCGGCCGACCCGGCGCTCCCATGGGTGCCGCTGATGAGCCTCTTGTCTCTGTGTGTTTGTGGCTTTGGGCTGAACTTGTCACTAAACACATAAAGTCCACACACACTGGAGATACTGATGTGCTAACATTGACGAATATGGGCACTTTGGGACATCGCCATGGCAACACCGTGCAAAATACAACTTTGGCCCCCCGGAATTTTTTGATCGGGCTGACCTGAAGAATCACTGTACCAAATTTCACGTTGCAAAGCACTATGAGATACTAATAGGCCCTTCGCCAGCCTCTGGCGCTCTGGCCTAATGAGACACCTGCTTGTTTCTATGGATATGCCATTGCTCTGCCTGGAATGTTCCACAGTGTGACATTAAACAGCTCTACTTTACATTTATCCAATTCCAGGTGGTTTTAGAGCTCAAAAAAAAACAAAAAAAACAGACGTTTTAATTGTAGGTGGGGTCGCCTCTCCACAGATCTGACCTGTAACTTACTCTGGTTTGGTCTCCGTGGAGATAGAAAAGTTTAAAGCCATACTGTGAAACATTCCCTCCTCCACCAGAAAAGTTCCGCCCTGCAGCTTTAAGTCTGTAACAGTACCAGGTTCTTCATGGGTGGCATTTGTTTTTCTTGGAGCTGCTGATTCGTTCACACCTTCTGAGAGCAAAGTCTGTGGTTTCACCTCCGCTCCATCACTGTCACACTAATATGAGAAAGACACACACACATGCACAGACACACACTCACACACACTCACACACACACACACACACACACACACACACATGTCCTTTTACACTGGAGTATGTCTTCATTAAGTGTCCTGTCATAACATGTTGTCTCTATATAAGTGGGTTTAAAGGTTCATTGCCCAACTTTTCTGGTGGAGAGTCCTTCACCTGCTTGTCTCTTTGGAGATGTTACTTTGTCTGGAATGTTCCCTGGTATGACGTTAAACACTTCTGTCAACACGTCCATCTGTTCATTACAGGTGTTTCTATTGCTCAAAAATACAGTAAATCCTTCTGTGAATATATGGGTGACGCTCCACAGATCTGAGCTGTACTGTTGCTGCTGAAACCTACTTGTTTCCCTTGTGATTGACAGGTTTAATCTATCTTATATTTAATTATAACAATAATGCATAAGGTTTATCTAGTGCTTTTCTGGACACTTTACAGTTCACTTTTCATTCTCTTCATACTCAGTGGTGTAAACTACTGTTGTAGGCTCCAATCTGCACCATCGCCCCCTCCGACCACCACCATCACTCACACACACCACTTTCACACTAGGCAATGTGGGTAGAGTGTCTTGCCTAGGGACACAATGACCGTTTTTACGACTGGTGCCCCCTCGTGGCACCTGGAATTCCCAGTTTCTCCCATCCAAGTACTGACCAGACCAGACCCTGAGCTGCTGAGATCTGATGGGATCAGACTTTGATGAGCCAGTATGTCCAATCTATTTATTTTATTCATTTATTTTGTTTTATTTTGTATTTATTTTATTATTTTATTTGTTTATTCTAGACAAAACAATACCATTTCCACTAGAAATGTTACACAGTGCATCTTTAAACACTAATAATTCTAATAATCTTTTTTTTTTTTTTTTTTTCCACATCTGACTTTAGGCTTGGAGGGAGAGTACCTATGTTCAATAATTATCACAGTTTCACATCAGTTAAAGTGGAAATTTGTGGGAGAAAAAAAAAGTTGAAAAGATGTTTTTTGCTTTGTTGGGAATGTTCCACAGTATAGTATTACTGTAAATGTATCTATAACAGGGGTCTCCAGCTGTAGCTCAGGAGACATCAGTAGCTCTCTACTCTCTTCCATTTAGCTCTCCACGGGATTTGTGAATCATGCCACTGTGCTGAGTAACACAAATGTGGTTAATCCTGTGCCTCTTACCTCTGTGCATGTGTCAGTTTGAAGCAGCGTCGTGCACTAATAAACAGACACTGGTTTATGTTTGATGGGTGTTTAACTGCACCAAAGGCTCATCCTCTTTCTTAGAATCGTCTCAACTTCTTGCAGCTGCATTTCTGTTTTGTAAAGGAGCTCACCAGAGGAAAAAGGCTGGAGACCCCTGATCTATAATCACGGCTGAACTAGGTCGTGTTACAGGTCAGATCTGTGGAAAGGCAAACCCACTCACAGTCAGAATGCGCAGTATGTTTGTCAGGGTATTTTGGAGAAATAAAACCACCCCACATGAAATAAATGCTAAATAGACACTTATGAAGGCTTACAGCTGAACAGCCCAAGCAAAGCAGTAACCATGGAAACAAGCAGGCGACGTACATATACTCAAATTGCATAGTGTAGCTTTAAGGAGGGGGTATTTTACTTTTATGGGGTATCAGTTTTGTCAGTCTTGTACAGGATCTCACAGCTAACCATAAGGATGGTAATGTTTGGGCCTGGGAGAGATCACTAGATTACTCAAACATGTATAGAGGTCATTTAAAACCTCATCGGGCAGGTTTCTGATGAGGGAACTACATTATAACAGGGTAGAAAGGTAAAAAGAAGAATCGATTTTGCATCATATCCCCTCTTTAACTTAAAGAGCAGCTCCAGGTGACCCAGGCCTCCAGTCTGGTGCCGCGCTGTCGCCTAACCCAGGGATCAGGTGTCAGATCTGGGATAGACTCTCCCAGGACCCCCCCTGAAGAACCACAGAGGAGCAAAGAGACACATGGGGAAAAAAGGGGGAATATAATGCATTTCAGTAGTACAGACTCGTTTAAACTGGTTTATTTGATGGTTTGAGTCTGAGGGGCAAGAGTTTGGACATGTCTGCAGAGAAGAGAGAGAAAAGAGGACAACAATGACACAGAGAGACACAGAGAGAGAGACAGAGAGAGAAAAGAGAGGTACAAAGAAAGAGAGAGAGAAGAGAGGTACAGAGAAGAGATAGAGAGAAAAAAAGGACAGAGAAAAGAGAGAGAGCTAGAGAGAGAAAAGAAATGTGGTGCAGAGAAAAGAGAGGGAGAAAAGAGAGAGAGAAGCGAAAATGGGCGCAGAGAAAAGCGAGAGAGATGAGAAAAGGGGTATAGAGAAGAGAGAGTGAGAGAAGAGGACTGAGTACAGAAAAGAGAGAGAGAAGAGGGGTACAAAGAAAAGAGAGAAGAGAAAACGGATACAGAGAAAAGAGAGAGAGAAGAGAAAAGGGGAACAGAGAAGAGAGAGACAGAGAGAAGAGAAAAGGGGAACAGAGAAGAGAGAGACAGAGAGAGAAGAGAAAACAGATACAGAGGAGAGAGAGACAAGAGAAAAGGGGAACAGAGAAAAGAGAGAGAAAAGGCGTACAGAAAAGAGAGAGAAGAGAAAAGGGGTACAGAAAAAAGAGAGAGACAGAGTGTAAAGAAAAGAAGAGAGGGAAGAGAAAAAGGGTACAGAGAAAAGAAAGAGAAGAGAGAAGAGAAAAGGGGAACAGAGAAGAGACGAGAGAAAAGGGAAACAGAGAAAAGAGAGAAAGAGAGAGTAACGGGGCACAGAAACGAGAGTGAGAGAAGAGAAAAGGAGTACAGAGAAAAGAGAGAAGAGAAAATGGATAGAGAGAAGAGAGAGAGAAGAGAAAAGGGGTACAGAGAAAAGAGAGAGAAGTGAAAGGGGGTGCAGAGAAAAGAGAGAGAAGTGAATGGGGGTGCAGAGAAAAAAGAGAGTGACAGAGTGGAGAGAAAATGGGTTCAGAGAAGAGAGAACGAGAGAAGAAAAGGGGTACAGAGAAAAAACAGAGAAATAACGAGGGAACAAGGGTGTAGACTAAAGAGAGACACAGAGAGATTGAGAAAAGGGGAAGGGAGGTGTATAAAAAAGGAGAGAGATGGGGGGATAGAGCGTCTCTTTTCGGGCGCATGTGGAGATGTGTCCCGCGGCAAAACTGACCCAAAACAACTGAGCTCCTGTTCGTGCCCGAATAATCCCACTCTGTTCGAGCCCGAGAAGTATTAAATATGTTTCTTTTTTCTGATGTGCGCTTGTTCTTCCTGTTCTGACGTGAACATCTGAGAGCGCCGCAGGATTCCGACGTGTGTGGACTTTCAAAACACCGTGAGTCTCTTCGGACACTTTTCTGGTGACTGCCTAAAAAACATGAAAAACAGAAGTCCAGTGGTTCTTCCTCTCTTGCCTTTTGCATTCAGAGCATCATAAATATTCACCATGATGAGTTTATAAGCGCTACTAACAACTACTTCACAACTTTCAGGGCCCAGAGCCGGTTTTTCACATCATAAATCTTATATTGTCACATTTTTCTACCTTTTTTCCCACACTCAAAGCTGTTTACATAAAAAAAAAAACATTCACCCATTCACACACATTCATTCACCAGTGTACACGGACACTGGGGGCGACATGGAATAAGAGTTTTGCTCAATCGCTCAACCAACTGCTCGTCCTGATGGTAGCATTGTATTTATTTTATTTTAGCTTAATTTTCCTATTTTTATGTTAAATCAATTTTTTAGCTTTCTACAATGTTGTACAATTCCCTCATCAAAAACATACCTGAAGTGTTTTATTTTTATTTAAAACATGGAGAGTGCACAGGAAACTTTAGACTCATAGAGAAAAGACACTGAGCCAGATTTAGCTACAAACTCCTTTCCATCTGCAGTCCTTGAGCAACTATTGAAAACTATTTACACATTAAATGACTCAGATTCATTGTCATGAATATCCTGTAAAATGTACATTTACCAAAATCATCAGTGTTATTATCCTCTAAAATACAATTCATCAACAACAACACAACCATCAAGACAAATGTCATGAGTCAAACACAACATGTACATCTACACAATGCATCCATGGTTTAATCAGTCAGAATGTTTAAATTTCCACACATGCATGTTTGAACAATCTAGCAATCTCTTCTGGGCCCTATTCACACCCTCCTTACAGGCCCCATCCACACTAGTACGTATTTGAGTCGTTTTCGTTGTGGATGCAGTGTTCGTCCACACTAATCCAGTGGAAAACTGCTCCAGAGACAGAAGATCTGGAGCCAGCTCAAACGAGGACGAGTGAAAACGCTGATACGCTGACGTAGGAGCTCTAGTTGCCGTCCTGATTCGCTGGGTTCGTGATATCGGGCATGCGACGCTATTGCGGAAAACAGTTTAAACAAACCGAGACAAATGGGAAACAGTGTCAATCCACGAAAAGACTGTTTTCACACTTGCATCTTCCTCGGCTCGAATTCAGCTGCTGGAACTTCCACAGAACTACGGCAACTTCAGACACGGTGCTTTACTTCCTTGTTTTTACCGCCCACGTGGTGTTGTGACGATATGACGCCAGCCGTCATGTGACTAGCCTTTCAGGCAGTCAGACATGTTGTTTCCAATACGGTGATACAGTGATTGTTTCAGTGTAAACATAACCTTAGTTTAGGGCAGTGTTTTTCAGTTATTTTCTGTCCCGAAGAAAACATTTCGCATCCCTCCCCTCCACAGAACCACTACCGAACATGGACAAATCGCAAACATTTTAGTCTTGTCTCCAAAGTGACTCCCAGGACACTCGGAGCAGGTGTCTGTGTGTATTCTGCACTGCGCTCACAGCGTCATGAGGCTCCTTTGTCCTCCTCGTCTTTATAGTTGATGTTCGTGTTATAGTTTGGGACAATCGTATCATCCAATGTGACAGAATCCATGTCTAAAGCTGCAGCAGGATCAGCTCAGCAGGAGCTGTGTTTGCTCCTCCTTATATGATGCTCACAGTGCTGCTGCTTTACTGAAGGAACATTCACAAAGCAGGATTATTGACGGTGATATTCGGCAGGTTTTCGCTGAAATAACTCAAGCAGCTTATCAGTGTGATTGGGGCGTAATGTCTTTAAGAGACGGCATCATTTATTTGGCTTCATGCTGTCACTGCTAACATGTTTAGACATAGTAAACACAGCGTCTTTCACCATTTCCACAGTCAAGCCGAGCGCTGCAGATGCTTTACATACAGTTTGTTCTCTGCAATTCATATCTCCTGCTCTGTGCTGGGTGTGCGTTTGCCTGGTGCAAAAAACCTGACACTACAGCGCTAATACTCGCACACTCTGACAATGAGAGCATCACTGCCAACTGCTGTAGATTCACAACAGTATTTGGCAGTGTGCAATTACACTTTATTCTAGTACGGCAAAAAAGCATGCTCTCTGAGGTCATACGCGCTCCCCCGGGATCGCCCCACTATTTGAGAAGGACTGGAATTAGGGTGACCAGTTGTCCCTATTTACCCAGAACAGTCCCAGTTTTGAGCCCTGTGTCCCCTGTCCAAGCAGATTTACCCAAAACCAGTGATTTGTATCATTTTAATACAAGACATGTCCTAAGTGTCCCTGTTTTTGACCAATCTGATCCCTGCCAAAGTAAAAAGAGGCATAAACTGTCATTTGTTTAGGTAAAATACAGAAAAGCAAAAAATGTGACTATACTGACTCACATGTTTGTGCTGAGTAAGTCAAGAATGGGTCAAGAACAGAAAAGTTTCCTTAATTACGCACTCGTTTCACAATTCACCAGTTATGTCTAAATTTTGGGGGAATTTTTGAAAATCTGGTCATCCTAGGTTAGCTGTAAGATTCCCGAACCCTAACCCTACGTCACCCACGCTCCCACACGACAATTCTCCATAAATACACAAAAACAGGATACAAAACCGTACTCTACAACTTCACAAACCCGACACGATGTGCAGTAGTTTCATTAGCGCTCTTTTTTTTTATGTCAGGAGCAGGATTCAGTCAAAGAAATTGCATTATAATTAGATGCAGACAGTACACAGCAGACACAGCCATGTAGCGCTGCTTATACACTATGTCTGCCCTTGGGCAAGACACTTTTTGAGCAAATACATGAAAAAAAGTCTAGTAAAGGCCTTTAAATGGGACTTTTACGCCTTAGTCTCATGATGGGTCTAAAATAGCTGCACAGAAATAAATGAATCTCGTGAGTTCTTTGTGGAGACGAGAGCTGCGCGTTCAAAACAGTTTGGCTAACGTCGAGCTAACGCCGAGCTAACAATGAGCGCACTGTAAAAGCTGAAAATGCTAAAAATACAGAACACAACACGAACCAAACGCATGTGACTGGGCAGTGTTGAGTGTGCGGTCGTTTCGGAGTGGCTCCAGGGCAGTGTTTTTGTAAAAGAAGAGAAGAGGTTTATTGTTAAAACGCCTGGTAAATGTTATGAGCTCGAGAAGGAGAAATGAATAGGCTCATCATAAAGCAGTGAGTTATAAATACATTCAGTGAACTCTAGAATAGAAAAGCAAGCTGATGTCTATGTTTTGCACTGTGGCGGTTTAAAGTTTTGTTTTATTATGAAAATCTACAAATAAAATTATAAATTAAAAAAATTAAGGATGCACCAAAATGAAAATTTGTGGCCAAAACTGAATAAAAATTAAATGCTTGGCCGAATACCAAAACTGATATCAAATGAAGCTGTTATGTTTTTCACTTTTTTAAGGCTAGAATATATTTTAGACATGCTATTAAAAGAAAGTAAATATTTTTTAAATATATATACGTTTTTCATTCATATTAGGCTAGGCCAGGGGACGGCATCCTTAAATACTCACAGAGCCTTTGAAGCACCTCCCACAGAAAAGAAAACACCCGGAGCCACTAAAATGAGGAGAAAACTGCAGGTGTTATTTTTCCTGTCTGCTCTGTATAAAAGACTATAGTGTCCTGCATTTATGGAATCAGTGAAACACTACAGAGAATAAACATGTATTATCTCTTTTTCCAGAGTTTACAGTTTATGCAAATGAGCCATGTGGTTTTAAGTTTTGTTTCTGTAAGACGTAAACAAATGTGCCAAAGCTGCATTAAACACATTCTAATGTCACAGGGGCTGATGTGGCTCTGTAGTGATTATGGTTTATATGTTGTAAAGTTGAGTTTATTTCTGCAGATTAGTAATAGTAATAATAATGATGATAATTTATATATAAAAACGTTCATGATTAGTTGATCATTAATTCTCCCGACAATCGATGAAGAAAATTTAATAAATAGGGTATAAGTGGCGCTTCTCTTGATTTTGCACTAACACTTGTGAAAAAAATAGTATCACTGCTTTAGCCCGACAGAAGCTGACCGCATCAGTTTTTTTTCATTGCTTATAATTTATGCTAATTAGTCATGTGGTTTTACGTTAATGTTATTTTATTGCATCACACTCCAGTATTCAGCCTTACTTTTAACTCACTCCACTGAAAGACAAATGTGGCTTTTTTTGCAATACATTTGGTTGCCGAATATTTGGTGCATCTCTAAAAAAATTTAATATAAAACAAAAAAATAAAAATAAAAGCCCTCTAGTGGATAAAAGCTGAATGGATTTTAAAAAGTCTAAAAAAGTCACAATCTTATAAAGGATGGAGGACAGTGAGAGAGAAAAAAGTGATAGATTGGACTTTTGATACTCTGCAGCGATATCACACTGGGGGGGTTCTATACAGTATGTATCTCTATGGTAGAATATTCAGCGGTTACCATGGTAATACAAAGCAAACATTATCAAACACTGTCGAAAAAGTTTTAAGATGGTCTGAGAACTAGAGAAAAAAACACAAAATGGATTTAAGCAGCACTTTTTCAGATTAAAGTTTAACTTGAGTAATAATAGATAGTAATAATAGTAATAGAGCCTCAGACAGAGCAGTGCCTTCAGTTAGCATCACACCCCTGAGGAATGTTGGCGATATCAACTACAAACTATCGACAGACGGGGACGAAGGGGCCTTTTTACTGTCACACACCCGGAAAATTGAATGGCAGATTGTATTTATTTTTATTTTACCTTTATTTTCCCGAGCAAAAACATTAAAGGGATAATATTAAAATACCCCCTCTATTTTTTAATTTTTAATTTTATTTTTTTTACAATGTTATATATGAAAACGAAATAAAATTGTGTTTAGAACAAACGATGCGAAGACCAAATGAAGCTCAATGGACCAAAGAACCAGTGATAGAAGAGAAGAGATGAAGAGAGACAGGACAGAGGGAGGAGGGGAAAGAGGAGGGAAAGAGAGAGAGGGAAGAGGAGGGAAAGAGAGAGAGAAAAGAGAGTGAGGGATGGAGAGGTAAGGGGAGGAAAAGAGAGAGAGAAAAGAGAGAGGGATGGAGAGATAAGGGGAGGAAAAGAGAGAGAGTAAAGAGAGTGATTGATGGAGAGATAAGGGGAGGAAAAGAGAGAGAGAAAAGAGAGTGAGGGATGGAGAGATAAGGGGAGGAAAAGAGAGAGAGAAAAGAGAGTGAGGGATGTAGAGATAAGGGGAGGAAAAGAGAGAGAGAAAAGGGAGTGAGGGATGGAGAGGTAAGGGGAGGAAAAGAGAGGGGGTGGAGAGAAAAGGGGAGGAAAAGAGAGTGAGGGATGGAGAGATAAGGGGAGGGATGGAGAATACTTAGAGAGAATAAAAGAGTAAGTGAAAAGAGAGGGGGGAAGGAGAGAAAAGGGAGGGAAAGGGAGAACACTTATAGTGCGAGAATAAAAGTGAGAGAAAAGAGAGAGGGAATGGAGAGAAAAAGAGAGAACACTTAGAGAGAGAATAAAAGAAAGATAGAAAAGAGAGAGGCAGATGGAGAAAAAATGAGGGAAAGAGAGGACACAGAGAGAGAGAGAGGGAGAGAGAGATTAAAAGAGTGAGAGAAAAGAGAGAGGGGGATGAAGATGGAGAGAGAGAGTGTGAAGGGCATGTCACGCTGCTTCGTTCCATCAGATTCACGGCTGTGGTAAACTGTTATGACTCGTGGAGGAAGAGAAGGAGGGAAGAGGAAAGAGAGAGGAGGGGGAGAGAGAGAAGAGGGGATATAGGGGAAAAGAGAGGGAGGAGAGAAAAGAGGGAGAGGAAAAAGAGGGAGACAGAAAGGGGAGGGGATAGAGGGAGGGAGACACGTGACGCTAATGCAAAATGTCGTTAGGCTTTTGACAATTTCACGCTTCACTTCTGCGAACACGTCTGAGCGGAGGGAGGGAGAGAGGGAGAGGAGAAGAGAGGGAAGGGAGAAGAGAGGGAAAGAAGGAGAGAGAGAGAAGGAGAGAGAGCGGGGAAAGAGAGCGGGAGGGTGGAGGAAAGGAGAGAGGGAAAAACAGAGAGAGGAGAGAGAGGGAAGGAGATAGGGCACGGAAGAAAGGGAGAGAGAAGGAGGGGGAGGAGAGAAAAGGAGAAATGAATGAGAGAGGGGGAGGGAAGGAAGGAGAGAAGGAAAGAGAGAGAAGGGGAGAGGGGGGAAGGAAGAAGAGAGAGGAAAGGAAGGAGAGAGGGAAAGAAGAGAGAGAGAGAAGTAGAGAGGGAAGGAAGGAGAGAGGGAGAGAGAGAGCCAGAGGAAAGGGAAGAGGGAAGGAGAGAAGGAAATAAAGAGAGTGAGAGAGATATATAAAAGGGGGAGAGAGAGAGGGAGTGAAGTAGAAAGAGGGAAGGACAGAGGGAGAGGAAATGAGAGAGGGAAAGAAAGAGAGAGAAGGAGAGGGAGAGGAAATGAGAGAGGGAAAGAAAGAGAGAGAAGGAGAGAGAGGGGAGGAAGGAAGGAAAGAGACAGGGAGATAGAGAAGGACAAAAAGAGAGTGAAGGAGAGAGACAGAGACAAGGGGAGAGGAAAGGAGAGAAGGAAAAAAGAGAGTGAGAGAGAGGAGGGGAAGGAGGGAAAGAGACAGAGAGTGAAGGAGAAGGAGGGAAAGAGACAGAGAGGGAGAGTGAGAAGAAAGAAGAGAGGGGAGGAAAGAGAGAAAGACAGGAAGGAGGGAAGGTAAATAGGAGAGGAAGAGCTGAGGAGACAGGGATGGAGGGATAGAGAGAATGCTAAGGAGAGAGGGAAGACAAGAGGGAGAGAGGAAAGAGAGAGAAAGGAAAGAAAGATAGAGAGCTAAGGAGAGAGAAGATGGAGAGTCGGGGCATTTATCAGGAGAACAGACGAGGTCGCGGAGGAGGAGAAACAGACTTTATGGTTCTGAGATTGAATTTATTGAACTGTACTTTTCCATTTCCACCGACGCCCGGAGCTCTGACCTTAAAGAGAGTTTTACCTGGAAACATTTTAATACTGAACAGCCTGAAAGATGCACTGTGGAACTTTGATTTAGGGTCCGTCACCTGCTTGTTTCTATGGATACGTCATTGCTCTGCCTGGAATGTTCCACAGTGTGACATTAAACAGCTCTACTTTGCATTTATTCAACTACAGGTGGTTTTATAGCTCAGAAATCCATAGAAAAACAACATTCTGACTGTGAGCGGGGTCTCCTCTCCACAGATCTGACCTGTGACTTGGTTTGGTTTGGTCTCCATGGAGATAGAAAGGTTTAATGCCATACTGTGAAACATTCTAGATAAAGCAACAACATCTCCATGGAAAAAGTCCAGAAAAGTTATACAATGCATCATACTGTGGAAGATTATAGTCCAAGGAGCAACATTTCCATGGAAACAAGCAGAAAGAGGCCTTCCTCCAGGGCAAAGAAGAGTCAGGTTTGTGGAGATGCGAGCCCACTCACAGTATTAGGACACGTTTTTCTACAGAACATATTAGGGGAGCTGTTCAGGACCAAAATAGTTCACTTTCACAGTACAAGCCTGAGACTTTGCCAGATTAACACCCCCAGGACGAATATTTGTGGATCTGGAACCAAGTCTGATCTAACACTGGAGCTGAGAACTGCACATGTCACAAAAAGGACTATGTGACAGTGATGTTGGCATAAAAAATACTGCAGAATCTGTTATGTTTTGAGTATATGAGAGAGGAGCCCGAAGCAGAGACAGAAGAGCAGGTAGATGTTAAAGAGGTTTATTGTGGGACTGCAGGATGTGGTGATGGGAGCTGGAGAAATGGGGGAAGACTCACGGGTTGTGGACAGGCAGGATGATGAGGACAGGCAAGACGACAAAGAGAGGCAAGACGACAAGGACGAGCAGGACGAAGTGGAGGGGCAAGACGACGAGGAGGGGCAAAATGACGAAGACGGCCAAGACGACGAGGACGGACAAGACGACGAGGAGAGGCAAGACGACAAGGATGGCCAAGATGACGAGAACGGGCAAGATGACAAGGAGAGGTAAGACGACGAGGATGGGCAAGACAACGAGGAGAGGTAAGACGACAAGGACAGGAAAGACGACGAGGACAGGCAAGACAATGAAGAGAGGAAAGACGACGAGGAGGGGCAAGATGACGAGGAGAGGCAAGATGACGAGGAGAGGCAAGACAACGAGGACGGGCAAGATGACGGGCAAGACGACGAGGAGAGGCAAGACGACAAGGATGGCCAAGATGACAAGAACGGGCAAGATGACAAGGAGAGGTAAGACGACGAGGAGAGGCAAGATGACGAGGAGAGGCAGTACGACGAGGAGAGGCAAGACGACGAGGAGAGGTAAAACGACAAGGACGGGAAAGACGACGAGGACCGGCAAGACGACGAAGAGAGGCAAGACGACGAGGAAGGGCAAGACGACGAGGACGGGCAAGACGACGAGGAAGGGCAAGACGACGAGGACGGGCAAGATGACGAGGACAGGCAAGACGACGAGGAGGGGCAAGATGACGAGGAGAGGCAAGATGACGAGGAGAGGCAAGACAACGAGGAGGGGCAAGACGACGGGCAAGACGACGAGGAGAGGCAAGACGACAAGGATGGCCAAGATGACAAGAACGGGCAAGATGACAAGGAGAGGTAAGACGACGAGGAGAGGCAAGATGACGAGGAGAGGCAGTACGACGAGGAGAGGCAAGACGATGAGGAGAGGTAAAACGACAAGGACGGGAAAGACGACGAGGACAGGCAAGACGACAAAGAGAGGCAAGACGACGAGGAAGGGCAAGACGACGAGGACGGGCAAGACGACGAGGAAGGGCAAGACGACGAGGACGGGCAAGATGACGAGGACAGGCAAGACGACGAGGAGGGGCAAGATGACAAGGAGGGGCAAGATGACGAGGACAGGCAAGATGACGAGGAGGGGCAAGATGACGAGGAGGGGCAAGACGATGAGGAGGGGCAAGACGACGAGGAGGGGCAAGACGAGGAGGAGGGGCAAGACGAGGAGGAGGGACAAGACAACGATGAGAGGTAAGACGACGAGGACGGGCAAGACGACGAGGAGAGGCAGGATGACAAGGAGAGGCAAGACGAGGACAAGGCGCACACGGAAAAATTTAAAAAATTTACGATGATTATTAATGTTTTGATTTGTTTGTATTGTGATTTTAATGTATTTCTTATTCTGTAAAGCACTTTGAATTACTTTGTGTACGAATTGTGCCTTTGCCTAAATTAGTTTTTAAAAGATCCTAGATGAACGTATGGTGGTTACTTCTGGATATATAAGGAAAGAGGAATATGAAATGTGTAACATCTATGCCATCTAGGTGAATAAAAATTTAAATAAGAAAATGCATATTAAAACAATTCTGACAAAAATACCAAGTCTGGAAAAAAAAAAAAACTCTTAAGTTACATAATGCAGCTTTAAGATGGAGGGTCCTTCAAATACTTTTCTCCATGGAGATGTTATTCCTGAGAAAACCCTTGAATCGGATTTTTGCTTGAAAAATGTAGTTAAATTAGAGCCCATTGTCATTGTAGGGCGCGCACTGAAGTTCATTCTCTGCATTGTCCACATGTGTTTGTTGTAAATGTAAATTCCTTTTTAAAATCTCTCTTCTTATGTGTACTTTGTTTACCATATTACATGTAGCCTTCTATTTATGTCATGAACTACTCTTTCTTTCTTTCCAGCACCATGCAGATGATTCAACATTAGACATAAGCTGGGGTAGTTTCATACTGTACCCAACTGTGCACTAGGATATTTTATTCTGTAGGAGGTAAAATCATACAAGAGTAAACAAATACAGTTTCTATACAGATTTTTTGCTTATCCTTACACTGGGGTTCATTGACCAGATCCTGAAGCTTATTGTCTGATTGTCCAGCTATAGTTCAGGCTTAAAGCCTTCTTTTAAATCTCTCTCTTTCCCAGTACCACACATATGACTGTAAGAGGGTCACTCATATCTGCAGAAGTGGAAGCATTAGTGCTAATGTGTGATAATTTAACATTATTTTCCAAAAAAAGGCGATTTAAGCAGTGATTTAGCTCCCAGCCTCATTTCCATGTTAGTCATTTTGTGACATGTGCAGTACTCGGCTCCAGGGTCGACTTGGCTCGACTGTATCCACACGTATTGGTTCTACAGTGAAAAAAAAATCACTTCTGGGGGTAGTGAAATATATTAAATCAACTGGGGTCATTTTTACACTGAAATACCATAATTCTGTGAGAATTACAACTTATTTAAAAGCAATGGACAAAATGGATTTCTTTTCCTCGTGTAGTGGAAGTATTGTGTTTAATGAGTCACTTCTACTGTAGAATCACCGATACGTTTAAAGGTTTTACAGTCGCTCCTCACAAACCCACAAACACTCAGTAACACCAGAGTCCTTCTGGAGAAGTCCGGAAACTTGGTGGAGACGTGTTTGGGGCTGAGGCGGCAGGAGCTCAGTTGGTTGAGCATTTGTCCACACCTATGAAGGTTTGTGGTTTGAATCCCGACTCGACATACAAAAAAAGAAAAACATTGGTTGAGCTTTAAAATAAAAAAAAATAATACTCTTTTCTTTTGGCCTCACTCCATCTCGAAAGATGATGGCTGCACATTTACATTTATTATTTCATCACAGCAATGCAATTCATTATGACAATATTTTAGATATTTGACTTAATTTATTTACATAAATATCAAACTCAAAAATCTGAGTAACAATTGCCTGATAATTTCATGACTGTTTATCATGTTAAGTATATTTTACTTACTACTGACAGGTCAATTCTACCTGATATTACAACAATAACATTTACTTAAAAGTAGTGCAAATTGTTACAAGGATTTTTTTCTAGTTAATTTTACAAGTTCTTTATTTCAGTGTAAGGATGTTAATAATCTGGCAGCGCTTTTATACTTGCGCACTTTTTTGGTCCTTCACAGCACCACTACAGCTTTTACTGTAGTATTTGGTATTTGTATTTGTAGTTTTAAGGTCCTGTATTACACAAAATGGATTCTTGTCAGAGCTGTGTTTTGTTTCATTCACACATTTGAGTAACTCTTTATAATTAGTCTGTCTACATCTCCAAAGCTCAGAATGCTCTGTTCCACCCTGTGATGTCATGAAGTGGTATATTCAAGTTAATATCTATATTTAGTTAATGTCTATATCTACATACCTTTAGATCAGATCGGCAATTTCAGGGCAGAAATGATCCAAATGATTCAAGTGAAGGTGTGTGGAGTTTAAAAACACAGTGGAGCACTTCCTGTATCACCACATGACATCACAAGGTGAAAAAGAGTGTTTTCGGTTTGGTGGATGAACTGTGTTTGTGATGGAAAATAGTGTAATATGGACCCTTTAAATGTTACACAGTGGGGCTTTACGTGAGCCTGAATCAACCTTAATAAACACATTTTTCATTATAATTAAGTCTTTGTTCATGTTTTATTAAAGCTAATTCAGTTGTAGTTATAATGAAGTGTTACCCGTTACTTTTTTAAAAATTGTAATATTATTAAAATTACTGAAAAACTCCAAATGTAGAAATACAAATGTGGATTTCACTTTTGGTTTGGGGCTCAGAATCTCCTCCTTTGAGATTCTGTCAGATTCTGTGCTTTTTTTTCTCTCTTTTTTCTCTTTTTTCCCTTTCTTTGTGGATGGAGCAAGGTTATAATTAAAGGCGTTCTTCAGAGACACAAGATTGAGCTGAACAAAAGTGTCAGAACTGTCAGAGGGAGGAGGAGAAAACAGAGGGAATTCAAACGAGAGGAGCGAGGGAGGGAGGAGAGAGGGAAGAGAGAGAGAGAAAATGAAAGAGAGGAAAGAGGGAGAGCACGAATTAGGAGAAAGAGATCGAGACTGAGAGAGAGGGAGTGGTAATGTGGCTGAGGGGAGAGGGATTCCCGAGGGAAGGATAGAGAGGGGGTAAGAAAGAGGAGAGAGGAAACAGAAAAGAGAGGGATACTCAAGGGATGGAGAGAGAGGAGATAGGGAGGAGATAGAAGAAGGGATAATGAGAGGAGGGGGTAGAGACGGTGTTGACGAGCAAATAAATGAACACAATAATGAGAGAGAAGAGGGCGAGGAAGGAGGTGTGGAGAAAAGAAGAGAGGAGGAAAGGAGGAGGAGAGGGGCAGGGGCTTTGGGGACACTTTCAGCAAGCCAATAAAATAATACAATAACGTGAAGAAGGGATTAGACAGGGAGAGAAAGAGAAGAGAGGGAGAGGAGGGTGGAAGGGGGATAGACAAGGCAGAGAAAGAGAGGAACAGAGGCACAGGTTAAGAAAAGAAAGAGAGAGGAGAGGGAGAGAAAGGGGCAGAAGGGGAATGTGCAAGACAGAAAGGAGAGAAAGAGAGGAAGGAAAGACAGAGAGAGAAAAAGAAAGAGAGAAAGAGAGATAGAAAGCGAGAGAGGAGAAGCGAGAGACTTAACCACTAGCCCAGAGGTTTTAGACTCACCCGTGCATGTCTGAGTCATTTAGTGATCTCTCTAGGCTCCCGTTCAAACCCTCCTTACGTTCCGCTGTGAGATTTTGTACGAGGCTCCGCCCACAGGCCTGCTGTACGTCGCCCACGCTCCCACACGACACGAACATCAGAATGTCTCACAGTACGGCATTAAACCCAAACCAGACCATGTTACAGGTCAGATCCGCGGAGAGGCGGCCCCGCTCAGCCAAAATGTCTGTTTTTGCAGATGTAGTCAGGCTAATAATAAATAATAAGAGTCCATTTTGCGTAATACAGGGAGGGATTATACACATATAAGGGTCTGTGTGCTATTCGTTCCTTCGAATATCAATTAAAAATGAAAAATTTATCTCATTTTTTCGTTCTACTGTCAGACAAAAAACAGATTTCAACCTTGATTTTTTTTTTTTTTTTTTTTTGTTTATTTCAAATACCAATCAAAAACAGTCTCAGTGCCTATTTAAATTTGTATATTTTAGTCTCTCTGGTTTATTTTCTCCATAAGTTCTGCTGCTTATTGCGTCACGTGTGTTGTGGAAATATTTGGGTGAGAATGAAATAAAGATCTTGAGTCAAAGAATTGTCTTTTTTTGAGGGACTGGACAGTGAAGGGAGAAAGGAATGTGAGTTTCGATGTGAACGTTCTGACCAGATAATTATAACAGACAAATATATTCAAGAACGTGTTAAAAATGAATTTTGCTCCATCAGTGCCAAACATGGATCTATAATAAAAACTATTAAAACTATTATTATATTATTATTATAGTTCTGTGGAGTTGAGTTTATCGCTGCTTCTTGTTTCTTTCTTCTCTTGGAGTTCAACAAACCTTTCTAAAATGCAAAGGTATAAAAGAAGAGCACAATTTTTCCTCCTTCTAAAAGTCCTTCTAGGGGCAAATAAACCAGAGAGAATCAAATATCAAAACTGAAATAGGCACCGAGACTGTTTTTTGATTGGTATTTGAAAACGTTGAAATTAAATATTGGAAATCTAGGTTGAAATCTGTTTTTTTTGTTTGTTTGTTTATTTGTTTGTTTTTTTGTTTGACACTAAAACAGAATTTTCCCATTTCATTGTTTTTCGTTCTTAATTAAAATTCTAAAGAACAAATGTATTGCACACGGACCATAAGGCCACATGGGAACAGAAAACAAAGTACTAGGATTTCATGTTTTTTCTTATCCTGGTGGTATCGGGATCAGTATTGAGTATCGAGTCTTTCTGGTTGAGCTGAATCCCCGTTTCAGGAGCTTGTGTTCTGAGCTCTGCAGTTTCCTTTTGTTCGCTTTAATTGAATCCTTTGAGTCGTCCCTTGAATAATAATGTATAATTGAAGTCAGGCAGAAACAATCACCGCTCTGCCCTCCTCCCTCCTCTCTTCCTCCTTCCATTCCTCTCCCACTCCTCTTTCTCTCCTTCTCTTCCCCCTCTCTCCTCCCCTTTCTCTCCTTCTTCTCTTCCCCCTCTCTCCTCTCCTTTCTCTCTACCCCTTTCTCCTCGTCTCTCGCGCCCTCTATCCTCATCTTTCTTCCTTTGTCTCTTCTCTCCTCCTTCTCTCTCCCCTCCCCTGTTTGCGCCCCTCTCTCGTTCTCCTCTTCTCTCACCTCCCTCCTCTTTTCCTTCTTCTCTCTCATCCTCTTCTCTCCCCCTTGCTATAACTCTCTCTCCTCTCTCTTTCTCCTCCTCTCACTTTCCTCATTACTTTCCTCTCTGTGTCTCTGTCACTCTCTCTCTCTTTTTCTCTGTCTCTCCTCCATTTGTCTCTCTCTCTCACTTCCTTCTCTTGCTTTCTCTCTCTCCTCCTCATGTCTCTCTCTTTCCTCATTACTCTCCTCTTACTCCCCTACCTCCTCTAATACTCCCTCTCTCTCCTCTCTCTCGGTCTCTCCTTCACCTGTCTCTCTTTCTCTTTTCCACCTGTCTCTCTCCTTCTTTTCTCTCTTCTTCACCAGTCTCTCTCTCTCTGTCTCTCTCTCCACCATCTGTCTCTCTCTCTTTCTCTCTCTCTCCTCCATCTGTCTGTCTCTCACTTCTTTTCTCTCTTTCTCTCTCTCCTCCCGCTGTCTCTCCCTCCTCCACCTGTATCTCTCTCTCTCCCCCACATGTCCCTCTCTCTCTCCTCCTCCTCCTTTATCTCTCTCCTCCCTCTGTATCTCCCTCTCTCTCTCCCTCTCCTCCACCTGTATCTCTCTCTCTCCTCCACCTTTATCTCTCTCTCCTCCTCCTTTATCTCTCTCTCTCTCCTTCCCCTGTATCTCCCTCTCTCTCTCCCTCTCCTCCACCTGTATCTCTCTCTTTCTCTCCTCCACCTGTCTCTCCGCCCCCACCCCGGGTCCTTCCCTCCCTCTCTCCTCTTCCCTCTCTCCTCTGTTCCTTCCCTCCCTCTCTCCTCTTCCCTCTCTCCTCTCTTCTTCTTCTTAAATTAGTCCTGTGATTGTGTTTTAATTCTCATTCTAATGAGAGACTGGCTGCTGTGTCCCTGTGATGTACCAACACTTTCACACACTTTATACCTTACCCCAGAACACATGGATTATATAAGCAGCTCTTGGGGCCAGAAGAAGTGCTCGTGTGTAATTATGAAGCGTTCCACTGTTCTTTTATTATATACTAACATTTCAAATACTAAGGAATAGACTCAGTACTGATACTGATAAAAAACACTTTCTTTAGACAATAGAAAGTGATTTTTTTCAACATTAAATCATAGTACTTTCTTTCACATGTGTGTAGTCCCTCAGTGGTGCAGTAGGTTCCACAGTGCTCCATGGGCCTATACTCGTCTATGTGCTGTGTGGAGTTAGTTATTGTTGGCTTTACTGTCATGTCATAAACTCATCGTGGTGAATCATTAGGATGGTCTGAATGCAGAAGGTAAGTGAGGAAGAACTTTGGACCACTGCAGACTGTTTAAAATGAACTAGTCCTGCTTTTTGTGTTTTTAAGATAGTAAAAATCAGATATAGCACTTTTTCATCTTCAGCACAACGGGCCGATACAGCGGCCGCACTGCACCGATCCACCTGTCAATCTCACGCTCCATCCTCCCCTCACTGTGACCAAGACCCTGAGATACTGGAACTCCTCCACCTGAGGCAGTGTTTGAGGAACCTTTTATTATTAGTCTGTCTACATCTCCAAATCTCAAAATGCTCTGTCCCACCTCATGAAGTGAACAGCTCCTTTTACCTTTATTTCAGTGAAGATTGGCAATTCCAGTGTCCTGACGATTTGAGCTAGGCAAGGCAAGTTTATTTATATGGCACAATTTGTACACAAAGTAACTGTGCTTTACAGAATAAGAAATACATTAAAAATTACAATACAAACAAATCAGAACATACATAATCTTCAGTCATCTGCACAAACAGAACTGTTTTGAGTCTGGATTTAAACAGAGTCACAGTAGAGTCTGTTTCACATGTTCAGACTGTTCCAGGTTTTAGCTGCATGAATCTGAAACTCTGACTCCTCAGAGTCGGAAAATAATGGAACAAAAAACCTAAGGTAGCTTATTTCGATGGGGCAGCATGAATGGATAGACGTAATTGTTGATTAGGCTGCTGTTACCTCATTTTGATGGGGAAATGATCCAAATGATTCTAGTGAAGGTGTATGGGGTTTAAAAACACAATGGAGCACTTCCTGTTTTACCACATGACGTGTGTGAGTTTTTCTGTTAGAGAGAAGAACTCAGCCTACATCTGCAGGTTTGTGTGTTAAACGTGTGAATGAAACAAAACACAACTCCAGGTCTGTCTGTGATGAGGAAACATTATAATAGATCAGAAAATGACATGTGGGCCCTTTAAGGCCTTGACGAGACGTGTTTTTCCCTGTTTTTCTTTGTTTTTTCTTCCTTTTTCCCCGTCTCTTTGGTGGAGCTGAATTATGGCTCAGGCCTCGTCCTTCTCTGACCACTGCCCCAGAACAGACTCACGATGATGGAGTCTTCATTCAGGCGTTCACACAGACCCTCACTGCTCAGAACGAGGCTGCAGCTCAGGACAAACTCGACACAACCACATCTACAGTGAAATCTGAACAGCAGAAATAAAGACTTTTCAGTTTTACCGTTTTGACTAAGACCTGGAAACACTTTTTCTGTATCTGAGTGAAATGTGTCTCGCCCCAGTACAGCTCCTGAGGTGAAGTAAGTCCTCTGTGTACTGTCTGCATCTGATTTGTGAAACTTTGGGGTGTTGTACATGTATCTCTGGCGTAGTTCTGCTATTACATGGTGACGGTAACAGGGGTAAGTGAGTATTGGTCCTCTTGCCACTTGAATTGAGTTTGGTTTCTTTCCTTTCCACATTCAGACTGAACACGGACAGAAGAAGACGGAGAAAAAAACATTTCCAGCACCAAAATGTCTGGTTGTTCTGTCTGTGGTTGTCAGAATCGATATTCTACCAGTGGACTAAAGTTTGAAAGTTTTACTCACTGATCGCACAAGGATCTGGCAGTCGAACACCATTTGTCAAAGTTCAGCTTGTTGTTGCAGTGAGTAAAACTTTAAAATTAAGTCCGCCGGTAGAATATCGATTCTGACAACCACACACAAAACAACCAGACATTTTGGTGCTGGAAATGTTTTTATCTCCGTCTTCCTTTGTCCGTGTTCAGTCTGAATGAATCCGAATGAATGGGGAACAATGACACAGCTTTTTTTTAATCACTTCCAGTTTAAAGGGTCTATAAGACTCACTGAAAATATTAAAATGATGTTCATGTTAAACTGAGTGTTTAACTAGATTTAATTTTGTTGTTTGAGCTAAATATCTGTATAGAGACTCTCTTTTGCCCACCACAGAGCCACACTAGCCCCACCAAAAGCCCAAACTTTTTAATAAACTCCTTAACGGATGACCGGATGCCCAAAAGGCGCCTGCAAGAGCGCTTGGCTCAGCATAAATCTGCTCTCCGTTCAGGCAGCACAAACTATCCTATGGCCACACACCTTTTGGACTTTCATAAGAGCGATCCACCGAATCTGCAGGCCCACAGAACTGACCATATACCAGGGTCTTTGCAAAAAGGAAACCGTACTGGAAAACTTAAACAACGTGAAACTTTCTGGATTTATAAATTACAGGCAATTGGACTTCTCTGTGTATTTATAACTTTTTTTATAACTGAGCTATATTTTTTGTCTGTTTGTACGCGAGTGTTTATCTATTTTATGGTGTCCTATG
This sequence comes from Odontamblyopus rebecca, assembly GCA_030686955.1. Taxonomy (NCBI): domain Eukaryota; kingdom Metazoa; phylum Chordata; class Actinopteri; order Gobiiformes; family Gobiidae; genus Odontamblyopus; species Odontamblyopus rebecca. The sequence goes on along the minus strand of CM060653.1, from coordinate 11,940,648 downwards.
TTTCTAACACTGCCCTCTAGTGTCGTGTTTGATGTAGTGTCCACAGGTGAAGCTCCACCTTTCCTCTTCCAGGTGGAGCAGCCCTATAGGGGGGTTTCCTGTATTTATCTCACGCGGTTCACTCTGAATTCATCGACAAATATTGATGAAATCGTTTTAAGATCTCAATAAAAATGCAAGAAAAAACACGAAATAGATTTAAACAGCGCATTTTCAGGAGCCTGTGATCGATACGCGCGTTCATGGTCCTGTTTAAGTGTTAGATTTTCAACAAAAAGGTGAGAGGGACTAACTGAAAAACTGTTTCTAACTAGATTGTGACTGTATTGTTATTTGAGAGGGATTTGTTTAACAGCGCAACTCAACCCAACTGTATCAGCTCTTTGTTGGTCAGGTAGTTAAAAGGATAGACTGTATAAAGAAGTGGACTAAGGGAGTGTGACATCCATAGTCTTCAGCTCCAGTCAAATGAAGCTCATCGTGGCTGGCCTCGCTCCATATTAGGAATAGGACTTTTTAATGCACAAAATAGTCAAATAAAAACCCCAGGATCATGTAGAGCAGATTAATACAAACATTTTTAGGACCAGAATGACGAGGCTCGTAGCGTTACAGAGACCGAGGCCACAATATGGTGACAGGTCCAATTTCGATTACTTTGTATGTCTTGTACATGTGAAGGAATTGACAAATAAAGGCTACTACTACTACTACTACTACTACTACTATATTCCAATGTAAGTGAATGGGAGCCAGAGCCAGAAGGAGCCAGAATCGCCTCCATGTTAGTGTGACCAGACGTTCCTATTAACCCGGGACAGTCTCAGCTTTGAGCTCTGTGTCCCCTGTCCCAGTAGATTTATACAAAACCACTTATTTGGCCCAGTTTTATACAAAAAAATGTCCCAAGTGCCCCTAATTTTGACCAATTTAATCCACAGTAGAGAGAGGCATACATTGTGATTTGTTTAAGAAAAATGGATAAAATTTCCTTAAAAATGACCAAAACATGAAGAAAATGTGACTATACGGACTCACATGTTAGTCGTGAATGGGCCGAGTGCAGAACATTTCTCCTTAATTCACAATTTTCTTACAATTTTCACAATTTTCTAACCCTCACCACCACAAACCACCCTCCTCTCTGTTCACTTCCTGTTTGGAGCTAAGACGTTCCCTATGTCCAAATATACACAGTTTATGGACAAAGATCAGTTTAAATCTTCCAAAGCCTCAGACAGAGCAGTGCCTACAGTTAGCATAACACCCCCAGGGAATGAGTGTGACATCATTTAGAGAGCGACTGAACCAGCAGCCACATTCTGGTGTGTGGCCCCCGTCGCTCCTGACGCTCAGTGATAGAACGGGGCAGCTGCAGAAACCAAACCCACACCTCTGCCTCCTCACACCACAGGAACCAGAGCCAGGGGCAGATTAACGACGCCCAGCCCCAATTAGGGCCTCCGGGAGCGGGGAGGAAGTGGTCGGCCGGTCCCTTTATCAGAGGGAGCCTGGAAGTCCCCCGCTGTGAGGAAAATGAGACGAGAGACCTCTCTGAGGGAGGGAGAAGAGAGGAGAGGGAAGAAGAGACAAGAGAGGAGCAAAAGAGGAGATAAGGAGAGAGGAGTGAAGGGAGAGAGGAGGGAGAGGAAGAAGAGGGAAGCGAGAGAGGAGAGGGAGGGGGAGGGAGAGATGGGGAGAGGGGGAGAAAGAGCAGAGAGGAGAGAGAGAGGAGAGAGTGGAGACAGAGAAGAGGAAAGAGTGGAGAGAGAGAGGAGGAAAGAGGAGATAAGGGAGAGAGTGGAGAGAGAAGAAAGAGGAGAGAGGGAGGAGAAGAGAGAGAGGAGAGGAAAGAGAACTGAGAGAAAGGAGAGAGAGGAGAGATGAGAGAAGGGAGAGATGAGAGAAGAGAGGAGAGATGAGAGAAGTGCGATGAGAGGAGAGAGAGAGGAAAGAGGAGAGAGGAGAAATGAGAGAAGAGAGAGGAAAGAGAAGTGAGAGAAAGGAGAGAGAGGCGTAAGAGAGGAGAGAAGAGAGAGGGGAGAGGGGAGAGTGGAGAGAGAAGAAAGAGGAGAGAGAGAGGAGAAGAGAGAGAGGGAGGGAAGCAGAGCAGTAGAGAGGGAGGGAGAGAAGGAGTGAGGTAGAGGGGGATAGAGAGAGGGAGAGGGAAGAGAGGAAGAGCAAAAGGGAGGGAGGGAAGAGAGGATAGAGAGAGACAAGAGAGAGAAGAGCGAGAGGAGAGGAATGAAAAGAGGAGAGAGGGAAGAGAGGATTCTCCTTAATTCACAATTTTCTTACAATTTTCACAATTTTTTAACCCTAACCACCAGGGGAGAGGAGAGAAAAGAGAGGAGAGAAAAGAGAGGAGAGAGAAGAGAGGAGAGAGAAGAGAGGAGAGAAAAGAGAGGAGAGAGAAGAGAGGAGAGAAAAGAGAGGAGAGAGAAGAGAGGAGGGATGTTAGGGCTGTGAACATGGTGGACAGAGGAGTGTTGGGGTTTCCCGGGCTGTGAGCAGGGCTGAGGACGCTGGGGTCGTTCTAACCCTCTGAGAAACGCTCCAATTAAACCTGATGTGACGGAGGAACAACAGGGACTAATATGAGCAAAACAGCACAGTCACACGGGACAGTATTAAAGCCCCACGGTGTAACTTTTCAGACCCAAACTAGACCGCAGTGAAAGCACGTTTTCTCATGAGTCTCGTGAGTCTGCATAAGGAAAAGGTTCATGTAGGGAATTTTGTCTGTTGTACTGTATTTTATTTTATTTTATTTTATTTTATTTTATTTTATTTTATTTTATTTTATTTTATTTTATTTTATTTTATTTTATTTTATTTTATTTTATTTTATTTTATTTTATTTTATTTTATTTTTTACTCTGTGTTATTGTAGTATAATGTGATGTGTGAGTTACTGTGTCCAAGTCATTCCCCTTGTGGATCAATAAAGTCCGTCTAAGTCTAAGTCTAATATTCACAAGACCAAATCTGTGTCCAGTTTTCAGCTGTTTAAACGTAACATTATATTGGACGACTGCAGCTTCAGCTCAGAGGAGACACTGGACTCACTGTGGTGACTCAAGCCCATTGTCTTTGTCATTAAGACGTTCACATGAGGACAGAGACATGAGTCCAGCACAGGACACACACAAACACAAATGTGTTATAACACTAAATGAACCACTGTAATATCCATAGAGCTGAGGAACCTGATTTCAGAAAAGAAAAGGGGACGCAGGTTTGTGAACTGTTATCTGAGGCTCATAAACATGTGATGAGGAAACATCATAACATCAGAAAATAGCAGAATACAGAAAAAACATTTGGGTAGTGTTGGGAAAGTTCATTTTCTACACGAACTAGTTCAAAGTTCAGTTCACAAATTTCAAAATGAGTTAGTTCATTCATAGTTTATCATTTTTTATAGTTAATAATTCATTCATAGTTCCAAAAATGAACTAGTTCATCATTCCTTTTTTTTTTCAATACATTGCAGCGAGTGATTGTTATTCAATATCTTGGCCAAAGCCCAAATAGAACCACAGACAGTGATTATTTTATCAGTTTTAACAATGAAACAAATGTGTTCGATTTCATCTTCATATCAAATTTTGAATCCTTATCCAACAGGGTTCACATGAGCTTTAGGGAACATTTGCCCAGTGTTTCTCCGTCCACACTGTAGCAGCTGCAGCTGAGCACAGCCTGAGTGCAGAGAGCAGCTGCACAGGTAACAGGAAGTGCTGTCGGAGCGAGTGCTGTCAGCACAAACACAGTTCTAATGCTCAGTGAGCACGAGTGAGTGGGATGCAGGTGAGTGTGTAACTGACAAGAAGAAACGTCTTGAACTTCAGTAACCGGACGTCCACTCATACCTGGTCCATACACCTAGCCCCGCCCCCTTGTTTTGATGACACATGTGGCGACGCTGGTGGCTCGTGTTGTTGCCAGATTGAATGTTTTTCTGCTAAATATTAAGGCCTCTTTACATTGTGCTTAGCCGAGTTTTCACCTGGAACGAAGCACATGCCGTTCACACAGAACGAACACGCTCACAGTTCATTCATCAGGCAGTGATACAGTGCACACTGCATTTGGGGATAAGCTTGAATTTATTTAAATCTGTAAATTCAAAGAAGACATCCTCAAAATTGTTCCTTTAATCGTTATATTGTTGTCAAATACATCACCATAGTGGAGCTGTTAGGACCAAAAAAGTGCCCAGTTGTTCACTTTTCTGGTATGTAAGTATGAAACATGGAAATGAGGCTGGGAGCTAAACGACCACTGAAACTTTTTTTGGAAAATAATGTTCAATTATCGCACATTATCACTAATGCTTCCACTTCTGCAGATATGAGTGACCCTCTTCCAGTCATGTGTGTGGTGCTGGGAAATAAGCAGGAATCTTACACTGGGCATTTACAGTTTATATGGGGAACAATGGACTGATGTTGTGAACAGGGAGAAACAGAGAGATTCAAAGAAAACATTTAACATTGTACTACAACTGGACAATGCAGCATAAATCATAAAGGTGCAGTATGTAACTTTTCGACTGGGGGTCCACCACCTGCTTGTTTCTATGTTATTGCTCTGCCTGGAATGTTCCACAGTATGGCATTAAACAGCTCTACTTTACATTAATTCAGTTACAGATGGTTTTATAGTGCAAAAATACATTAACAGACATTCTGACTGTGAGCGGGGTCGCCCCTCTCCACAGATCTGACCTGTAACTTGGTCTGGTTTGGTTTAATTATGACATATAAAATGACACTTACAGATCTTTAGAGATGGTTAAATGTTGTTGTTTTTTTGTTATCATTTTTTTGTTGTTATAAATATGGATTTGAAAGATATTACATTATATTTTATGAACTTTCAACCAGAGGGAACCCCACACAACTTCGTACGTTCTCGAGGAAAATGGTCACGTGATTAGAAAAAAATAGCGGCTCAACATTACAAAACTGATAACTAACCAAATGAGACGATAAGACCGGGATTCTGCAGTATTTTTTTTATGCCAGACTCGTTTTCTCGTCGTCCATTTTGTGACGTGTGCAGGTCTCGGCTCCGGTGTTCGATCAGACTTGGTTCCGGATGCATAAATATTCGTCTTGGGGCTGTTAATCTGGCGAAGTTTCAGTAAACGTGAGCTGTTTCAGTCCTGGACAGCTCCACTACCACATTCGTCGACACGTTTAGTTGTATTTTGATTGTTTCGTTAGAACGTGAATCCAAAATACTTTTCTTCATTTGTATTTTGACCAAATTGTCGTGTCACAGGTAAAAATCCAAACTCCTCCTGTGCAGTTTTCAAGTCCCTAAACCCTCAACCCCTCGTCTCTTCTTTCTCTCCCTCTTCTGCAGTCTCACTATCGCTCTTTCTCTCCCTCCTTTTTTCTCTGTGCCACCCTCCCTCTCATCCCTTTTCTCTCTTCTCTTCTGCCTGTCTCTCTCTCTACCTCCTTCCGTTTTTCTCCTTCTTCTCCTCGCTCTCTATTTTTGACCCTTCTCTTTCTCTCTCTCACTCTCTTTTCTTCCCCATCTGTCTTTCACTTCTCTCTCTCTCCCTTCTCTTCTTATTTTCCTCTTCCTCTCTCTTCCGCCCCCTCGTTTTCACACCCTCCATCACTCTGTCTCAACCACCTCCACTCCCTTCCCTCCCTCTTTCTCCCCCTCTCTCCCCATCCGTCTTCTTCTTTTTCTTCTTCTTTCGCCTTCCCCTTTTCTAACACCTCCCTCCCTCTCTCTCTTCCACGCTCTTTCTCTTTCTCCTCTGTCACTCTATCTCAACCACCTACACCCACCTCCCACCACCCCCCACCCCTCTCTCTCTCCTGCTTATTCTGTCTCTCCCTCTCTCCTTCTGCTTCCCAGATGTCTGTGGGATGGGGAGAGAGGGAGGGGGAGTGCCCCCTCCCTCTCTCCCCATCTGTCTTTCACTTCTCTTCTCTCTGTCCCTCTCTCAAGCCATTTTTCCTCTCTCTATTTTTCCCTCCATCACACTATCGCAACCACTTACATTCACCTCCCACCCCTCTCTATCTCTTCTCTCTCTCCCTCCCTCTCTCCCTACCTCTCTCCTCTCTCTCTCCATCTCTCTCTCCTTCCCTCTCCTCTCTCTCACTTGCTCTCTCCCTCTCTTTCCCTTTCTAGTTCCCTTACCCCCTCCCCATCTGTCTTTTATTTCTCCTCTCTCTTCTCTCCTCCTCCCCCTCTAACACCTCCCTTCCCCACTCTCCCTCTTTTCCCTTTATCACTCTATCTCAACCACCTACACCCACCTCTCTCTCTCGCTATCTCTCTCTCTTTACTTTCTCTTTCTCTTCCCCTCTCTTTCTAGTTATCTCACCCCCTCTCTCTCTATCTTGTTTTTCCTCCCGCTTCTTCTTCTACTTCTCTCTCCCTCCCTCTCTAACACATCCCGTCCTTTCACTCTATTTTTCCCTCCGTCACTCCAGCTCAACCACCTACACCCACCTCCCACTCCTCTCTCCCTCTTCCTCCCTCCCTCCCTCCCTCCCTCTTTCCTCCTCTCTCCTCTCTCCTCCCTCCCTCCCTCCCTCTCTCCCCCCTCACCCTCCCTCCCTCTCTCCTCCCCCTCTCTCCTCCCCCTCTCTCCTCCCCCTCTCTCCTCCCCCTCTCTCCTCCTCTCTCCTCCCCCTCTCTCCTCCTCTCTCCTCCCTCCCTCTCTCCCTCCCTCTCCTCCCTCTCTCTCCCCCTCTCTCCTCTCTCCTCCCCCTCCCTCCCTCCCTCTCTCCTCCTCTCTCTTCTCTCCCTCCCTTCCTCCCTCCCTCTCTCCTCCCTCTCTCCTCCCTCTCTCCTCCCTCTCTTCTCTCCTCCTTCTCTCCTCTCTCCCTCCCTCCCTCCCTCCCTCCCTCTCTCCTTCTCTCTCCTCCCCTCTCCCTCCCTCTCTCCTCCCTCTCTCCCTCTCTCCCTCTCCTCTCTCCTCCCCCCTCTCTCCCTCCTCTCTCCTCCCTCCCTCTCTCCTTCTCTCTCCTCCCCCTCTCTCCTCTCTCCCTCTCCTCTCTCCTTCCCCTCTCTCTCCCTCCCTCCCTCTCTCCTCCTCTCTCCTCCCCCTCTCTCCTCCTCTCTCCTCCCTCCCTCTCTCCCTCCCTCCCTCTCTCCCTCCTCCTCCTCTTTTTCCCCTGGTCTTCTGTGGGCAGAGGTGTTTGGTCGTCTCTCTCTCTCCCTCACTCCTCCTCTCTCCTCCCCCTCTGTCCTCCTCCTCTCTCCTCCCCCTCTCCCTCCCTCCCTCTCTCCTCCCTCCTCTTTTTCCCCTGGTCTTCTGTGGGCAGAGGTGTTTGGTCGTCTCTCTGTCTCCCTCTCTCCTCCGCTCTCCGCCCCCTCTCTCCGCCTCCTCTCTCCTCCCCCTCTCCCTCCCTCTCTCTCTCCTCCCTCCTCCCTCCCTCTTTCCTTCTCTCCTCCCTCTCTCCTCCTCCTCTCTTTCCCCTGGTCTTCTGTGGGCAGAGGTGTTTGGTCGTTTCTCTCTCAGACATGAGCGCCTCTCGTCTCTTGAATCGTTTCAACAAAAGGACAAATAAGAGATGATGTGGTTTCCATGGAAACTAAACCAATACATGAAAAGCGACATGTCAGTGTAAGAAGCAAATGTGAAAGGCACAATGGGGAGACGGGTCTGTGTTTGACCCAATCCTTCAGAGACTCTGGGGTAAACCTGCATTTGACCCATCTTTCAGTATTAAACCTGCATTTGACCCAATCCTTCAGTGTTAAACCTGCATTTGGCCCATCCTTCAGTGTTAAACCTGCATTTGACCTATCCTTCAGTGTTAAACCTGCATTTGGCCCATCCTTCAGTGTTAAACCTGCATTTGACCTATCCTTCAGTGTTAAACATGCATTTGACCTATCCTTCAGTGTGAAACCTGCATTTGACCCAATCCTTCAGAGTCTCTGGGTTAAATCTGCATTGGACCCAGCCTTCAGTGTTAAACCTGCATTTGACCCACCCTTCAATGTCTCTGGGTTAAATCTGCATTTGACCCATTTTTCAGTGACTCTGGGTTAAATCTGCATTTGACCCATCCTTCAGTGACTCTGGGTTAAATCTGCATTTGACCCATCCTTCAATGTCTCTGGGTTAAATCTGCATTTGACCCATCCTTCAGTGTCTCCTTCCTCTGGGTTAAACCTGTCAGGAGCAGTGGGTCTCCTCTCCAGATCCTGGTCTAGTCCTGGTGGGGGTTTTGGGGGGAGGGGGAAGTCGTCACTTGGCAAATCCAGACTCGTGTCTCTGTATTTTTATGTCAGGTCCGACTCCAGCCTCAAGCCAGAACATCCAGTCACATTTGTTTATTTCAGTGACACACGTGAAACGAAGAAGTTCATTGGTCACCATCATTTTGAATAAAAGTGTTAAGTCTGTGACAATAACAGATTTTCCTGGACGATTCATGACCAAGAAATGACTGCGATAAACGATATTGACATTTTGAGCCCATTTTCAACAAATATAATGACAAAGGAATAAAAACGCAAGTACGCAAAGATCAGCTCAAGCCCATATAAGGCGTCATGTTTGAACTTGACCACTAGCACTCACGCCTCACAGTAAGAAGGTTCCGGGTTCGGTCGCCCTGGTCTCCTGGGCCTTTCTGTGTGGAGTTTGCATGTTCTCCCCGTGTCTGGATGGGTTTCATCCGGGCTCCGGTTTCCCCCAGTCAACACAAAACCTGCAGTGTAGGTGTAAAAGTGGAGAGTGTGTGTGAGGGTGGAGGTCGGATTGGATTGACAGCTGCACTTCTGTCAGTCTGCCCCAGGGCGGCTGTGGCTACAACAGTATTTACACCAGCGGGTCTGGAGAGAAGGAAGAACGAAGTGTTAATAAAGCTCTGGAAAGAGTCTTTGGGGACGTGTCTGCACTGTATAAATAAAGTTACCTCACCTTACCTCCCCTCTCTCCCTCTCTCGCTCCTCTCTCTTCTCTCTCCTTCTCTCGCTCTGTCCCTCCTCTTTCACTTCTCTCTCTCGCTCTCTCCCTCCTCCCTACTCTCTCTTCCCTCTCCCTCATCTCTCTTCTCTCTACTCTCTCTATGTGCCTCCTTTTACACTCTTCCCCCTCTCTCTTTGCCCCTTTTCTCTCTCTTCTCTCTCTCTCCTCTCTCCCTCTCTCTCTCTCTGCAGTGTCCGGGGCAGCAGCTGTTAAAGGGGCATTATGTAACTTTACTGGTTGTTCACATGAGGTTCGGGTTTCTCTCTCCCCGTCGGCCCAGAGCTTTGAACAACATCAACAAGAAAAACACCAAGAGACGGATGAAAATAGAGTCATGAGCTTAAAGGGGAAGAGGGGATCATTTCACAGGAGAGAGGGAGGGGAAGAGAGAGAGGGAGAGAGAGAGGAGAAAGAGGGATCGGAAGGAAAGAGGGAAAGAAAGAGAGGGCAAGAGAGAAAGAGAGATAGACAGAGAGGAGAAAGAGAGGTGGCAGAGGGAAGGAGAGAGAGGGAAGAGAGAAAAAAGAAACAGAGAGAGGGAAGAGAGAAAGAGAAAGAAAGAAAGAAGACAGAGAGAGAGTGAGAAGAGAGAAATGAGGAGAGACAGATAGAGGGATCGGGAAGAAAGAGGGAGAGCGACAGAGAGGCAGAAAGAGAGGGCGAGAGAGAAAAAGATAAAGAAAGAGAGAGAGGGAGATGAGAAAGACAGGAGGGAGAGAGAGGGGAAAAGAGACAGAAAGGGGGGAAGAGAGAAAGAGAAAGTAAAACAGAGAAAAAGAGGGACAAGAGAAATAAAGAGGGGGAGGAGAGAAATGGGGGAGATGGGGAGGAAAGAGAAGCAGATAGAGGGAGGGAGGAGAGAGAAAGAGCGATGAGGAGAGGGGTGTGAGGAGCCAAGATTGTGAAGTGTCCCAGGCTCCGTTTATCAGTGCAGCTTGGTATGTATGCAATTATCCAGATTGTTTTGAAATGTTGGATTCACAGGGGTAGAAACCAGAAACAGCCTTCCTCCTGTTTTGAAAACATTTTCAGAACCAGGACAAGGCTGTGCAGCCACCTCTAGGTGTGGAGACTGGCCCTCTCCTCTTCTATGGGAACGGCTGAGTGTATTTAAGGCGGAGAAGCCGGGCCTTCGGTAGAGTCTGCCGTGGGTCTAACGCGTGGACGCCCGGCTCGGTTGAAGCGCTTTCTCTACCGAGGGTTGCCGGCTCTCCAGCCCTGTGTCAGCGGTAAGAGCTTGATTTTATGTTTATGTACATATGTCGCTTTAACCTGTGTGAATTGTGATTGTGAACATCTGAGCGGGGAATAAAAAGACACATTTATTCTAGCTCTTTTGTTGTCTGAATCTTTTGGACATCTGAGCGGGGAATAAACAGGCACAGTTATTCTAGCTCCTTGGTTTTAACCTGTGAATTTTGATTGTGCATATCTGAGCGGGGAATAAACAGGCACAGTTATTCTAGCTCCTTGGTTTTAACCTATGAATTGTGATTGTGCATATCTGAGCGGGGAATAAAAAGGTACATTTATTCTAGCTCCTTTGTTGTCTGAATCTTTATTGTTGGTGATTACCTCCACGGACCTGATTTGTGTCACACAACATTTTGGCGTTGTCGGCAGGATACTGTTGTTTGAAGTTGTGTTGTTAATTGTTGGGGGACTCACTAACGATGTTTAAGAGAAAGGACAAAATTGAGAAATCAGAGGTGGTTCCGACTCCAGGGTGGACAGGTACCTGGACGGATGTTTACCTATGTTTGTTGGAAAACGGCGGAACGCCGGGAGACTGGGGACCCGGGGTGAAGTCCGGAGATCCCGAGTCTGTTTTGGAGACTCTTAAAGGAGTCGTGCCTGCAAATAAGGCGCCCAACGTGGGGTGCAGCGCAGGATGTGGATCTGTGCTACAGCATGGAAACAACAAGCGAAGCTTGTAGAGTTGCTACAGAAGAAACTAACTGATTTGGAAACAGATGTGAAGCGTGCTTCTGCAATAGCAGAAAGCACAGTATCAAAGTAGGATTATTTCACTGATGCTAGGACAACCGAGGCGTCGGTGGGTGATATTATTAAAGGAATGTTGTGGTATTTTGTATTTAAAGAAAATTAAGAAAATGTGTATACGCTCTCTAGTCCACTGTTGAGAACCAATTAAATTGTATTTGTATATTTATGTGAATTTCTAAGGCAATTTATTCACAGTTAAATTTTGGGGGTTTCAATTATTTCAATCGGTCAAGGATTAAGAGGTTTATAGAATCCTCTGACAGTAAAATGTGGCTGGAAGCAGAGTTCAGACTTTGGAGGAAGAACTCTGGCTTTTATTTTATAGCAAGCAATGATTAAAAGTCTGTCTTGTATAAATTCAGGAAATTAATGATTGAAAGGCATTTTATTTTTTGTTACAAAGACAAGATTAAAATGAAATTTGGATTGATGATTGAGAAATAATGTGTATGATTATTAGTATTATTTTTGTCATATTGTCCAGACTTACGAAGATTATTCGGCGGAAGAAATAGTGCAAATAAACAGCAGTTTCAGATGCAGAGCAGATGAGGCACTGGATCTGTGGTTGGCGCGGCTGTATGAGGAAGGAGGGGCTGATGTTTTGGTAGACCAGGGAGATATGAGAAAGTTTGCGGGCTTGGCTCGGGACAGTTCTGTAGACAGTGCTTCCCGGGGAATGACCCGGGATATGAGGGAGGGAGACCCGCATAGTCTGTTTTTCCAGTATGCGGAGGCGGTGAGAGAGTGTTACCCTGTCACAATTTGTAGTTTTGTCTTGTATGTTTACTTATTTTGTAATTTTTTGGGGGAACTTGCTTTTATTGCAGTGATAGTAGCAGCCATTGTTCAGTCCATGTGCATGTATTCCCCATGCCTCAATGTGATATGCAAAGTGCTTCAGTGTGTTCTGTACTACATGTTGTCTGTGTCAGCGCTCATTTTATGTAGGAATAATTTTTAAAAGATGTTCAAAGCCACGTAGATTTGTTAAAAATACAGATCCCAAAGTAAAGTAGTGTACCTGAGGTTTTGTAATAGACTAATATTTCATCGTAGTTAGTGGGTGGAAGCTAAGGATGTAAACTTTGTTCTTAAAGTTAGTTCATTAATTGGAAAATTTGGAATAAAGGGGATAACTGTAATGGCAGGAGTTATTGATAATGATTATCAAGGAGAATTAAGTGTAGTGTTATTAAATATTAAATCTGAACCGTTTGTAATAAATAAAGGTGATAAAATTGCCCAATTGTTGATAAAACCCCTGTGAAATAACCAACCCGATAGAAACCTCGCCCCCTACAATTAACAGGGAGGGCCAAGGAGGGATTCGTTCTACTGATAAGGCTGGAGCCAAAGTCTGGGTTAAACAACCCAATGGGCCCCCACGTGCGGCAGAACTCATTGCGCAAGGCAATGACAAGGGTGACAGTAATGTACCACGGTGAAGACCGATGGACTAATGTGCCTGGGGACAGATGTTACCCCAGGCAATGAGCTAACATGTTCTGGAAGTGCTTTACGTTTGCAGGATGTCTTGGTGGAGATTTCAAATCGGCTCTAAACGACGCCGGAAGGCAGAGACGGAACCATGAGGCGCCAAGGATTGGCGGTGCTGGCTGTTGGGTCACAGTCCTGGCTGTTCTTGGTGCCGTGCTCGAGTTGGGTACCATCCGATCGATGGCGGGAGGAAGTCGTGGGTCAGCGCCTTGAAATGGTCGGGCGGAACCCTGAAACTAAAATGGAAGAATGCAACTATTTCCAGGCAGCAGGCGATTCTCATGTGCAGCGGATAAATATGCGTGGTGGCCAATCTCACGGCCGACTGCCCCCTCTTCATCTGCCCCCGCTGCATGGGATTACACAATATACCAACACTGACAAAAGGCTGTAATGGTGACGGTGACTTCTGCCGTCTCTATGTGTGAGTTCAACGCTACTGCCAGAACCTGCAGTTCTGACGGTAAAAATGGCACACAATGGACTATGACTATGACTGACAGTATCTGGATAGGCAACAGCACTCCTATCACCAACCGATCTACGTTTGGATACCCGGTATGGGTGTTACCGCACCCCACTGGACATGAAATAGCACAAATTGCACCGTTGGCAGGGACCTGCCAACCTCTGGCTACTGGACAGGTAAAAACGGAAGTACACTGGACTGTACGTTTTCCACCTATACCCAGGTGCACACGCCGTAAAAGAGCGTGGTATGACACCATTCTGGATCTGGAACTTTGTTGGGACTGAGTAACACCATTGACAATCAAATAATCTCAAGTAAACGATTATACTCTGAACGGACTAAATGTAATGACACTATGTGCTTTGGTAAACACACGACATACAATGTCACCACACCAATAATAGTGTGTAGATATCATGTGCTACCTTTAATAAGCCATGGAGCTTATTGGATATTACATGTACAAGGCGAATGGTTAGACTTTTACCGAAATGTGACTTGTGATGTTACAGGTTGTGACCAAACTGATCAAGGGATGGTGTGCCCATTACGACTCGCTTATTCCAATCCGTGCCTGAAAGAGACGACTGCGTTATGCGATTGGTATCATGAGCAGGCTCGGGATTTGCTGTTCCAGGTGGGATCGCACACACTGTGTGTGGCCACTATGCACAGCCACCCCCAGCTTCCTAATGTCCCCCACTCTGGCTGTGTGAAAGGTGTACATATGTGGCAGTGGAACAATCAAACATTCCGTTGGCAATTATTCCCAGGTATCTGAATTGACTGACGCACAATGGCAGATATTGACGCAGCCAAAGCTGGGAATCTCTTTGGAAAAGTTCAAAGGCGCCCTGGACCGCTCTAAAGAGCTGAAAGAGATGATCACAAAACATGATCATACGATTCAAAGATTAAAGGTGTCCACCTTGATACAGTCTGGAGAGGTAGCAGCAGCGGCCAAATTGGTTGAGCAAACTTCTGCGACGCACTGGTATGACATATTCTCTGGTATGTCCCCTTTTGCGCGAAAACTGTTGGCACCCCCCTTGATAGTTTTGATTATGATAATATGCTTACTGACCTTATGTAATGTATGCACCTGGATTCAAATAAGGCGCCTGCGCACTTATTTTACACATACCTTATATAATCTTGCACCATGAAAATCACGCTACAAATCACGGAAGGCGCATTTGGTAGAGAGCTTTTCACTATAACTGTGCACCCGTCTGATCCAGACGAACATGTATTCATTATAGAACATTGGGTTAATCAAGATTACTGGAGGCGGGAATTTGGTTTTGATTTACGACAAGAGATGTTAACTTTCTTGTTACATTACTTACATATTGAAAATGATGATATGGAATCTGGAAGAGTACTGATAAACTGATCCTGGGCCAAGGGATGGAATGTGAGGAGCCAAGATTGTGAAGTGTCCCAGGCTCCGTTTATCAGTCACAGCTTGGTATGTATGCAATTATCCAGATTGTTTTGAAATGTTGGATTCACAGGGGTAGAAACCAGAAAACAGCCTTCCTCCTGTTTTGAAAACATTTTCAGAACCAGGACAAGGCTGTGAGCCACCTCTAGGTGTGGAGACTGGCCCTCTCCTCTTCTATGGGAACGGCTGAGTGTATTTAAGGCGGAGAAGCTGGGCCTTCGGTAGAGTCTGCCGTGGGTCTAACGCGTGGACGCCCGGCTCGGTTGAAGCGCTTTCTCTACCGAGGGTTGCCGGCTCTCCAGCCCTGTGTCAGCGGTAAGAGCTTGATTTTATGTTTATATACATATGTCGCTTTAACCTGTGTGAATTGTGATTGTGAACATCTGAGCGGGGAATAAAAAGACACATTTATTCTAGCTCTTTTGTTGTCTGAATCTTTTGGACATCTGAGCGGGGAATAAACAGGCACAGTTATTTTAGCTCCTTGGTATTTAACCTGTGAATTTTGATTGTGCATATCTGAGCGGGGGAATAAACAGGCACAGTTATTCTAGCTCCTTGGTTTTAACCCTATGAATTGTGATTGTGCATATCTGAGCGGGAATAAAGGTACAGTTATTCTAGCTCCTTTGTTGTCTGAATCTTTATTGTTGGTGATTACCTCCACGGACCTGATTTGTGTCACACAACAGGGGGTAGAGAAAGTGAGAGGGAAAAGATAAAGAGAGGGAGGGAGAGGAGCAAGAGAGGAAAAGAGGCAGAGAGATAAAGAGAGGGGACAGGGAGAAGAGAAAGAAGAGAGAGAAAACAGAGAGGGAGGAGAGAGAGAAAAAGAAAGAGATGGAGAGACAGAGAGAGAGAGGGTGAGCATAGAGATAAAAAGGGAGAGAGAGAAAGAGGGAGAGAGAGTGTAGGAGGAGAGACAGAACCAAACAAAGAAAAAAAGGCTAGTACAGAGAGAGAAAACAGAGAGGGAGGAGAGAGAGAAAAAGAAAGAGATGGAGAGACAGAGAGAGTGAGCATAGAGATAAAAAGGGAGAGAGAGAAAGAGGGAGAGAGAGTGTAGGAGGAGAGACAGAACCAAACAAAGAAAAAAAGGCTAGTACAGAGAGAGAGAAGAGAGACAGAAAGAGAGTGGGTAGAGAGAGAGTGTGTGATGTGGTTCCATGTTGACATGTGGCTGCAGTTACTCCTCCACAAACATGAGGGGGCGCCGCTGTGGGGGAAGGAAGGGGGGGTTCCGCGTTGAGGTGGGCTCCAGAGTCTCAAACGGAGGGGGGCGTACGCCAGGTGACGACTCTTTTACTTCAGTTTCAGCACGTTTAGTTTAACCGAAGCTCTTCTAAACCCGCGTCGTTTTTAACAGCGGAGGCGTAGGATCCTGGAGGGGGCGCTGGAGAGTACAGGGGACACTTCTTTTTTTTTCCTAGACTGTACAAATAAGCGGACTGAACTAAAGGAGTGCGACGTCACCCACAGCGTCCAGCCGCGGCTCGATCAAATGAAGCTTACAGAGGCCAGCGGTTATAGGAGCAAATTTGGAGTTTCATATGAGGAATAGAATTGATTTACGGACAAAATAGCTAAATAAAAACAGCAGGATCACGTAGAGCGGACATTAACACGGACATTTTAAGACCAAAAGGTCAGTTGCGGAGAAACGTGACATTTTTTTCAGTTTAAAGTGAGTTGGAAGTGGAGCTGCAAGCGTCCCCATGATCACTTCCTGTATGTCCATTTCTATATACTGTCCATGTTCCCTACAGAGACAATAAAGGCTCACTGTGTAACTTTGATTATTTGTTATTTTAATATATTTTAAGAGAAATATGAGTGAAAAATAAAACATACAGATGATTCACGTATGCCTATCATAGATCATTTGTGCTGGATATTTTATTTGGGATCAATAAAAAAGTTTTTAAGCAGCCTAAACTTGTAGATGTGCTCTAATCTCGGGCACATTTTCGACAGTTCCTTTCCACTTCTCCGTGTTTGATGGCAGAAAACCAGAGGACACCGCAACAAGCAAAATCTAGTCCAGTTAAGATGACTTGAATTAAGAAAGTTTTATCATGATTTGAGGAAAATTCACTTGACAAGTCAAATGATCTGCCAGTGGAGCAAGACTTTTTGTACTTAAAACATGAAAATACATCTTGATACACTTAAAATAAGAAACAAAATCAAATGTTGCTTGAATTAAGAGAAAAACACGTATTCCACTGGCAGATAATTTCACTTGTCAAGGTGAATCTACTCAAATAAAGTAAAACATTCTTAATTTAAGTCATTTTAACTTATCTAGATATTGTTTTTTACCTCTACTGAACTTAAGGTAAAAGGAGCTGTTCACTTGAAAACCACCGCTTCATGACATCACAAGGTGGAACAGAGCATTTTGAGCTTTGGAGAAGTAGACAGACGAATAATAAAGTGTTACTCAAACATGTGAATGAAACAAAACACAACTCCAGGTCTGTTTTTGAGAACGTAATGACATTCTTACACGTCTTAAAGCTCTCAAGAATCAAGCTGGTGCAATCCAGGACCTTTAATGGCCATGACCACAGCGCACGGTTGCCATAGCCTGAGACGGTCCATCTGGCGCCGTCACCGCTCACATGAGAGGTGACCCCGCTGGACTCTCTCTGATCTGACTCCTCGCCTCCTAAATCCAGCACCTGCAGCCATTAATCTACGTCTGCAGGTTCAGGCTCTGGCAACAAAGTGATTCTAATGAAACTATTAAGAGCGCAGGCTACATACAGCGCCTTTAAACGTCTTAGAATACGCAAAACTGACTCTGGTGAGCTCTAATGTCGTTTCCTCCTCAAAAACAGACCTGGAGTTGTGTTTTCTTTAGTCTGTCTACATCTCCAAAGCTCAAAACGCTCTGTTCCACCTTGTTATGTCACAAAATGGAAGTTTTCAAGTTAAAAGGTGCACTGTGGAACATTTTGGTTGGGAGTTGGGTGGTGTCACCTGCTTGTTTCTATGGTTACGTCATTTCTCTACGTCAATTTCAGGTGGTTTTATAGCTCAAAAATACCTAGAAAAACAGGCATTCTGACTGTGAGTGGGGTCGCCTCTCCACAGATCTGACCTGTAACTTGGTCTGGTGTGGTCTCCATGAAGATAGGAAGGTTTAAAGGGCCACTAAACACTAAAATCATTTTTTTTCCTACTGTTTAGCTGTGTAAATGGGTCTAAAATAGAAGTGTATCTCTCTCCCTGGCCACACTGTAGTGCATTATTGTTAAAAATGGGACTTTTGGGTCAAAGTTCCTCTTTAGGATCAGCTACTTTCACAGCATTTGAATTTTCAGGTTGGACTAATGGCCGCCAGTGAGTCAGATGCAGGTTATTACATGACGAGCGCAGACACTGGCGTCTACGGGCGGGACGTGAGGGGCCCCTCTCTGCCCCATCCTTACCTGGTACCGCCATGTCCCGCCAGGTCGGGAGAAAAGGGAAACGGCGAGATCCGAGCACAAATGTCCGCTCTGTTTCAAACTCCGGAAGGTCCTCGCCATGTTGGATTGTTCTGGCTGTCATTCGGTTGTCAATCAACGCTCAAGAGCCCAACCCACATCCGCTCCGCCAACCCACCGGGCACCACCCACTCTGGAGGTTTTTTCAGATTTATCTTAGGGACGGAGTAAAACTTCAGGAGTGGGTTTAACTGCTCTTTAAAGGGACAGTTCAGAATTTTGGACATGGGCCTCATTTCCTCGATCCACTCTGATCCAGAGAGTTGGAGACGTGTGGAGACACTTTTGTAAATCTTCCATCCAGTCCTTGTGTTTGGAGAGGTTGCTGGTGCTAGGCTAGTGCATGTCAATGGCCATAGTTGTCCTGCCACTAAAAACAGTCTTACCCACTCCACAGAGCACCCGAGGCAAAACTATTAGAACTCCAGACTGTCCATGTGTGCGTCTGTGTCCAGAGAATAATGTTTGAAATGAAACTAACCACACATCGCATGAATCGTCGCATGCTGAGGGACTATTTTCTCACATATCAGTCTGCCACTGTCAAGCTTTCTATCAGGAAGTACAACTCACTGCTGCTGCTCAGACATAAATCCTTCAAATGCAAGATTGGTTTTACTTTTAAAATGATTCTCTGGACACAGACGTTCACATGGACAGTCTGGAGATCGTATAGTTTTGCCTCTTGCTCTGTGGAGTGAGTAAGACTGTTTTTAGTGGCAGGACAATTATGGCCATTGACATGCACTAGCCTAGCACCAGCAATCTCCCACTAGGAAATGAGGCCCTATGTCCAATATTCCGAACTGTCCCTTTAATGTCATACTGTGAAGCATTCCAGACAGAAAAGCTAGATGCATTCACCTTTAACAGCTGTTTTTTTTAACCTATAATTCAGTATAGATTGGTAATTCCAGATTTGAAATTATATACCATATGATTCTAGTGAGGGTGTATGAAGTTTCAAAACACAAGTGGAAGGAACTCACCCTAAATGTGCAGGGTTTGTGTGTTAAACGTGTGAATGAAACAAAACACAACTCCGGGTCTGTTTGTGATGACAACTTTATAACAGAAAAAAGCATAATACGGGCCCTTTAAATGGCGATTTCCACCGCAGGATTCTATATTAAAGCTATCACCGTGTCCCCCTGTGTTATCTTTGTAATGGCAGCCTTCTCCTTACGCTTACCTCATTTCAGGCGATGCTCTCAGAAGCATGTGCGGCGCATGTGGAGGTGACTTTAGCGGCTCGCGGCTAATGCTAAGTAGCCCCCCGCTCTTTCATCTGCGGCTCCGGGCCCCTCCTCTCCACGTGTTTACCCCAGTGAGGCTGCTTTGAAACGGGACACTCGGCTTCCCCTTCCCCCCCGGTGGAGCTCCAGACGTTCGGGCGGGCGGGGCGGGGGGGTCTGATCCGGTCTCTACCCGGATAATTTGATTTAGTCCCGGGCTTATGGAGGCACGCGGGCGGCCTCTTTAAAGCGGGGCTACTGTAGTGAAACCAGAGTGAGGGAGAGAAATGTCATAACAAACATCTGACAGGTCCATCTGAGCTGCAGGGCTGTAGGGCCGCTTTAAAGGGACAATAACACACAAGAACTGGATGTACAATGCTTTAGGACTGTGGTTAAAGCACCTAGAGTACACAGAATGGACTCTTGTGAGCTGTAAATTGTGTTATAATGTTGATACCGCCTCAAAAACAGGCCTGGAGGTGGGTTTTGTTTAGACCAGACACCCCTGATTACTCGAGCCCTGTGTCCCCTGTTCCAGCAGATTTATACAAAACCAGAGATTTGTCTCAGTTTTATACAAGAAATGTCTATATTTTAGACCAATTTGATACCTACTGAGAGGAATACACTGTCATTTGTTTCAGTAAATAACAAAATCTGGTTAAAACTGACCAAAACACAAAGGAAATATGATTATACTGACTCACATGTTTGTCATGATGTTCTCTGCAGAACAGTTTTATTCTTACCAATCACCCCAAACCAGGCGTTTCTCTGTTTTTGATTTTGAAAATGTGGTCAGTAGTTTTGTTTCATGTTTGAGTATCAAAAACAGACCTGGACTTGTGTTTTATTTCATTCACATGTTTGAGTAACACTTTATTATTAGTCTGTCTACATCTCCAAACCTCAAAATGCTGTTCCACCTTGTGATGTCATGAAGTGGTAGTATTCAAGTTACCGGGTACTTTTACCTTTAGTTCAGTGTAACAGTAACTGAAATAATCCAAATTATTCTAGTGAAGGTGTATGGAGCTTAAAAACACAGTGGAGCACTTCGTGTATTACCACTTCACAAGGTGGAATAGAGATTTTTTTCTTTGTTCTTTTTCTTTTGTTCTTTGAGAACAAAATTGAGAACTAAATCTGCAGGGTTTGTGCATAAAACATGTGAATAAAACAAAACACAACTCCAGGTCTGTTTTTGACGAGGAAACATTATAACATCCATCCATTCATTTTCTTCTTCTTCTTATCCGGGGACCCTGAGGCGTTCCCAGGCCAGCCAAGAGATATTGCCCGGAACACCTCCCAAGGGAGGCATCTAGGAAGCATCCGGAACAGATGCCCTCCCCTCAGCTGCTCCTCTCAATGTGGAGGAGCAGCAGCTCTACTCCGAGCTCCTCCCGTGTGAACGAGCTCCTCACCCTATCTTTAAGGGAGCGCCCGGCAACTCTGCGGAGGAAACTCATTTGTGCCGCTTGTATCCACGATCTCATCCTTTCAGTCGTTCCCCAGAGCTCATGACCATAGGTGAGGGGAGGAACGTGACTGAGGTAAAACGAGAGGGACCGTATCACTGCCGACGCTGCACCGATCCAGACCCTGAGATACTTGAACTCCTCCACTTGAGACAGACACATACAATATAACATAAATTAGAAAATAGCAAAATATGCCTGGAATGGTCCACAGTATAGCATTAAACAGCTAACAAGTTTGCAACTGTAAAGTTAAGAGAGACTTTTTAATACATCAAATCAGCTTACCTGTTAGTTTCATCTAAATCAGCTCTTTACGGTCGGATTGTGTTAAAACAAAGTTCTAATTTGAGTAGACAGACAGAGACAGACAGAGAAGTGCTTCCAGTTAGCATCACACACATCACACTGCAAAGTATCAATCAAAAACACATTTGCAAAAAAAAAAAAAAAAAAGGAAGAAATCTTGGACACAACTTTTTTCAGTTCGTTTTTGTTTTTTTAATGGAATGTTTCTTTTCAGAGTATGAAAATAAATCTGACACAAACTCAGCCGTAACAGAGATGACAGCCACAGGAAACCGCATCCCCCGTGAAACACCGCCAAAATAAAAGTCTGTTTAAATCCGGGTAGCTGACCGCGTTGTAAAAGTATGCGCTGTTTGGCTTGGACCATGAGAAAGACGAGCGCACACACCCGGGAGTTATATTTGAATCAGAAACAGCAACTGAAATGAGAATAAATAAAAACACTTTGCGGTACATCAGAACACAAACACTTTCAGACCACTGAGCTGTCAAATTACACACAAAAAATAAAGGTTAACCCATATTTTGCCATGTATTTTCCTTTTGTGTAACTTATTTTGATCATTTATTCATACATACATAAATTCAAGAAAGTCCTATTTGAGAAGAGGGGGTATTACACTTCTATGGGGTATTAACTGTACCTTTTATTGTTTTGCAAACGCTATATTCTGAGTCTCCCATCCCTTTGTTCTCCACGCTAAGTCGCTCCCCCTTCAGAGCGCTATCGTAACACAAATGGCCTGACAGAAACTGTTCAACATTGCGTAGTGTACAGTTTTGGATCCTGTTTTTGTGTATTTATGTAGAATTGTCGTGTGGGACCGTGGGTGACGTAGGCTTGTGGGCGGAGCCTTGTACAGAACCTTACAGCGAACGGTAAAGAGGGTTTGAATAGGGCCCAGGGGAGATCGCTAGATTACAAAACATGTGTCGATGACTCTAAAACGTCTTCAGGCAGGTTTTTGAAGAGGAAATATTATAACATGGTGGAAAGCTCCAAAAAAGTTGACGTAGCGTAATACCCCCTCTTTAATCTGAGTAACTTTTCGGTTGGGGGTCCATGGATTTGTCATTGCTTTGTCTGGAATGTTCCACAGTGTGACACTGGCCACGTTTACATGATGTTTTCTACTTCCGAATTTACTGTTCTGAATTAAACAGTTTGCGATTCCTTGGAGTTTACATGGAAATAATAATTCTAAATTGAGGTTTCCATGGAAAACTCGTTAAATTGTCTTTATTTAATTCCGCTCAACGTCTGGGGGTGGGGAAGAGTTCTGATTGGACAGAGACACAAACGTATTTACATCTTTGGGAAGAAAACAAAGCTGCTACCGACTTTTCTGTCATCTCGGTTTGTCGTTATGCCACGGATACAAACACGATCGAAACTTTTTCTGTAGTCGTTCTGATGATAATGAAGCAGCAGCTGGAGAATTCTCTCCTCACACTTTACGTCTGTGAGCTGAGGAGGAGAAGGGAAGAGTTTCGGAGAAGGAGGAAGAAGACAAACTGAGTCTGAGGCTGCCACACCTCAGCCCACTCCCACATCCTGCTCACAAATCCAAAGAGCAGAGGAGGAAAGTCTGAAGAGACGACTGGAGGAGCCGGATCGTCCGGATCACATCAGAAGAACGACCCAACGAGCACCAACCACCGGGATTATTTTGAAGAAGAAAAAACGTTTGCATGATCAAATAATAAATTAATCTGGCTTTAAAATCGGAATAAACCGCCCACTTACTTTGGAGTTAAGTTGAATTCTGAATAATCACTTTCAAGCTCTCATGCAAATGTGGTAATTAAACACCTCGACCTTATATTTATTCAATTACAAGTGGTTTTATGGCTCAAAAATACCTAGAAAATCAGGCGTTCTGACTGTGAGCGGGGACGACTCTCCACAGATCTGACCTGTAACTTGATCTGATTTGGTCTCCATGAGGGTAGGAAGGCTTAATGCCGTACTGTGAAACATTCCAGACAGCGGACCCTCCACCAGAGAAGTTTGTAGAGCTCATTGTGAACAGTTCGATGGTAAAACAAACATAAAAATACCAAAGCACAGAGCACATGTCAAACCCTATGGAAGATTACAGAGAAGTTGGTAATACATTCTTTTGTGGAAGAGTAAACTTTTTTTCTGATCTACTATTTTTGGACAATTCTCTCGATGACTCCAGACTCAAGATTCAAATGTGGCGTATTCTCGAATCTCGAAAACAGCATCGCCGACATCTGTTTTGTCAGATTTGTTTTGTATTGCAACGTGAGTGGGACAAAAGCCCTTCTTTGAGGAGTAGAAGGATAGAACCATGTTTTCCACGCATTTGGGTGGTGTTCTTCAAGTCCAGGGTCTGTAGATGGTAGCCTGGCCAGCCAAAACCACATGTTTCTACAAGTATGAAGATGGGGCTGGTACCATATCCTGATTTTTTTTTTTTTTGACAACCTTCAGAGACGAATTAACCAAACAGAGAAACACATGATCCATTTTTGACCTATGTAACGTGGCTGTTGGAGGGTTCGCCACCTGCTTGTCTCTGTGGCGCTGTTATTCTTTTACCATAAAGTCCAAAAAAGTTTCAAATTGTGGCATTAAACGTATTTATCTACATGGAGAAAAGCAAGTTACATTGCACGTTACAACTCAGATCTGTGAACTCCGCTTACAGGAAAAGTCCAAGTTTTCCTGAGCATTTTTGAGCAATAAAAATAGAATAATTGATACGTTGGAGCTGGTGTCATCAACATTCTTTGGGGGTGTGATGCTAACTGTAGACACTGCTCTGTCTGAAGCTCAGTTAATCAAGTTCTACTTTAATCTGAGCTTTATTTTAACATAATTTGACCAAAAAGAACTGACTTAGCTTGAACTACAACAGGTGAGCTGATTTGTGCTGTTAAACAAGTAGAATTAGCCAACATTTTTTTCAGTTTGTCACCTTTTGTTGCAAATTAAACACCTAAATTGGACCATTTTGTATTTTTTCTTGAGTTGACTTGAGTTGAGTTTGACATGTCATCTTTTAAACTATTGTTATTATTATTTGTGCTGCTGATGACCTGGATGACCTGTTTCGTTTCTGTGTATTTTTTCTACTTAAATTCTGATTCTGAGTTTGCCTGCTGAACATTCCACCATAAGAATACATGTATAACACACCCAGCGTGATGTCATTGCACAGTATCAGCAGAATAAATTAATTATGGACACGTTTATTGTCGTATTCTGAGTAATACAAACATCTCCATGGAGACAAGTAGGTGCTGGACCCTCCACCAGAAAAACAGAGAAATGCACGATCCATTTGCGTCACAAAATGTTGGACTATCCCAAGTTTGGACTTAGGAGGTTTGAGTCAGGTTCCAGGTTCTTCTCCATTCGAACTCGACTGATCTCTTTGTATTTTTCCACCGAGAGACTTTAATGCAGAGGCTCAAACATGGTCGTGTGTGTTCTGCTACAAATGGACCACGTGCGCTTCTGATTGGCTCATCCACCTGTCAATCACATCCATCCGATTCAGTGTTAACCTCACATCTTCATGAAGTGTGCGAAGACGAGGCCGTGCTCTCCAGAAGAGCTTGTATTTCCATGGAGCTTGTAGATGGTTCCTTGTCCATCGCGGATAAATCCAAAAACAGTTAATTTCCCTCACGTCAGAACCTTCTTATGAGTCTTTGGTTCAGTTGGAGATGAAATGAACAGACTTTGAACCATTTCAGGCGATTCTTTCTACAACAACAACCATCACTGCAAAACAAGAACTATCTCCAAAACTTTAAAAATACTTGAATTTTTGGGTTGTTTTCAGTGGAATTGCAGCATTCACAAGTGCCTATACAGGCTTGTCACCGTGGAGATGTTAATGCTTTGCGTGGAATGTTCCGTGGTATGACATTAAGCATATCCATCTAACATTTATCGATTAAAGGTGTTTCAATTGCTCAGAAAATACAGTAATTCCTTCTGTGAATAGGTGTAGTAGCTGTAACCTCCTTGTCTCCCATGTGATAGATGGGTTTCCTCTATACTGTGGAACCTTCTAGACATAGCAATGACATTTCCATGGAGACAAGCTGGTGGTGGATGCTCTACTAGAAATGTTATGCAATTTACTTTTAAAATGGAGGTCAGGTCACAAGTTTATGGTGGAGTTTGCTCTGTAACCATTTCTATGGTTCATATCTCTGTAATTCTTGGGCCTATCCACATGAAACAAAAACCTTAAGATTATAATGGAAGGTTTGTGGAGCTGATCTCAAAGAAATAATGAGAAGGAGAAACATTTGTGGATCTTTAGTATGGAGATTCCTTCCAAAAACATGGAATCCCCCGTAGAATTATATCTGAAATTTAAAGGCATATATATATATTTATCGCCCTTCAAAAACTGATAATAGCAGGTTTATGGAGACGATCTCAAACAAATAATGAGAAACATTTGTGGATTTTCAGTTTGGTTGGAGATTCCTTCCAAAAATAGTGAATCTTCCATAGACTTATATCTGAAATTTAAAGGACTTTAAGATTCAAGATTATAATGGAAGGTTTATGAAGCTGATGGAAAACAAATAATGAGAAGGAGAAACATTTGTGGATCTTTAGTTTGGAAATTCCTTCTAAAAACAGTGAATGTCCCATAGAATTATATCTGAAATTTAAATCCATATATACTGTATTTACCAGCCAGTAAAGTAACAAATTTGTATGTAAATATGACCAAAAAAAAGAAAAAAAAGTCCGTGCCTTTAACATCCATGACTACTTCTTTAGCCACAGCTGCCACGGGGCTGACTGCCGAAGGTGTGGTGATCAAACTGTGCTGGCTCACTCTCCAAACGCACACTTCTGTTCATAGCAACAAAGGATGGAGCGTCTTGCCCAAGGACACGACGACAGCCGACGCTTAAAACTCAAAAGACAGCCTAAAATTCAAGTCATTTTTTTCAAAGGTGCACCGTGTGGCTTTGTATGTGTGTTGGAGGTTCTGTCATCTACTTGGTGGTCTCCGTGGCGATGTTATTGTTTTTACGAGAATGTCCCAAAGTGCGGCATTAAACCCATCATCAAGCAGGTTACGTCACAAGTTATAGGTCAGATCTGTGGAGAGGATAAATCTGAGTTTTCCAAAGCATTTTTGAGCAATAAAAATAGAATAATTGGTACTTTGCAGCTGAAGTCGTCAACATTCCTTGGGGGTGTGACTAACTGTAGACACTAGGGATGTGACAATATGATACTGAAATATGGTGATATCGTATCGTCAAAGGTCTCACAATAATATCGTGGACCATCACAATATATCGAGTCACAAAAAACAGAGGGAACTACATAGACGATGATCCTTTGCTCCGTTTCAGTGCAGACGACATGAAGAAATAACTGTTCTAAGCATTTTGAAATCTTCATTCTTTGAATTAAGTCTTGTGAATCAGTTTTAGAGGAAAAAGGAGCAGATTCACAGTTTTATATTGCAATAAATCTGGTACAGTGAGATGTTTATGGTGAAAATATGGTACAGAGAGATTTGGATATCGTTCCATCCCTAATGACAATAAATGTTGTACCAAATGACTGGTCAAAGCATTTTAGAATGTCAGTCTTGTTATTATGTAGAATATCGTAATATCGTGAGCTTTTCCACGATATCACAATAAATATCATACCATGAGGCTCCTACGTGACGATATCGTATTGTGAGACTTGGATATCATTACACCTCTGGTTGACCCTGCTCTAGCTGAATCTCTGGTAATGACATTATACTTTAATCTGAGCTTTATTTTAACACATTTTGATCAGAAAGAACTGACTTAGCTGGAACTACAACTGATTTGTGCTGTTAAAAAAGTAGCATTAGCCACCAGTTTTTCAGTTAGTCACTCTCACCATTTTTGTTAAAAATTAAACACCTAAACTGGACAATTTTCGCATTGTTTCTTGAGTTTACATCTTTAAAACTTTTTTGGCAGCGTTCGCTCATGTGTGCATTGTGTCACCATGGTAACTGCTGAACATTCCGCCTTAGAGACACATATATAACACACCCAGCGCGATGTCACTGCAATGTATCAATAGAATCAATGCGTGGCAAGACAAGTTTAACGCCATAGTGTGGAATATTCCGGGTAATACGTTAACATTGACACGGAGACAAGCAGGTGCCAGACCCTCCGCCAGAAAAGTTACACAGCGCACCTTTAACAGTTATTTCTTTTTTGCAGTGAAACAAAGTAGTTCTAATCCCGCTCGGGTCCTTCGTAGAGACACGGCGACGATCCAAAAAGCACAGGACACATTCAACAACGACAGGT
Organism: Odontamblyopus rebecca; assembly: GCA_030686955.1. Classification (NCBI taxonomy): domain Eukaryota; kingdom Metazoa; phylum Chordata; class Actinopteri; order Gobiiformes; family Gobiidae; genus Odontamblyopus; species Odontamblyopus rebecca. Next base: position 11,913,411 of record CM060653.1, on the reverse strand, counting down.
TAAAAAATATATGTACATCTAATAAATAAAGTTTGAGTCCATCCGCGGAGGAGTGGCTTTTGTCGCACATGCTCAGTCTGTCTGTCCGCTGTGATAGTCTCTGAATGAGGTCACCATGGAGACGCAGAGACAAAAAATGTTCCAGAATCCAAGTTCAGACGCCAGCCACGAGTCCAGACATCTGAAAAAGGAAAGGAGTTAGTAAGATTCAAAGATAGTTTAAAGCAGACCTGCAATCTGTGGATCATCCGGTCATTAGTTGGACATTTAGATCGCAACATTGATCTAAAATGATTTCATAAAAGAAACAAGAGCGCTGATTTCTGCGTTAGAAAACCGTGGTGCCCGGTGGGAGCTGACGTTGTCGTAAATGTCACGACAACAAAGCGCCGCGTGCCGTGGGCCCCTCCGGTGGATAGCTGCACATCGCACTAGAGCAGAGCGTTTTTCTACAACAAACTTTGCACCAAATCCTACATGTATCACAATGAAGAAAATAAAACTGGAGAGGACTGGTGAAGGTGATAACAGGAGTTGTTCTTGAAAATAAAGATGATTCAAATATGCACAAATCACTCCAGATACAACTTCAAGAGGTTAAATGAGAAGAGAAATGGCTGTAACATGGTTAAAAGCTCTGAAAAGTCCATTTTGCTGAAGACATCTGCTTTGAAGGGGAACTCTGGCACGTTTGAAGCTAAAGTCCGTTGCTAGAGGTGGTCGAATACTGTCAGAAGTCAAAAAACGGCACAGATCAGTGTTGCCTCGGCGGAGATGTCACTGGCAGTGAGTCTGTCAAGGCAACAAACTAGTGTAGTGATGGGGCCAAGTTCTTAACTTCCACTTAAAACACCAATTTGCTTCACACTGAAGAAGCTTAACACCACTTTAACCCGTCTTACAACAGCCACGAGTCTAACAAACAAAACGCTCTAGATACATTAGAAAAACAACTTTATAAGCAGCCTTTGTCAATTTTCCACTGCACACGTGAAAGCCCAAAAGACTCATTCCCCGATGTCATTTCTAATCCCATTTATTTACGAGTGAATTATTATTTTTTGAAAAACACAAAAAAATACATTCCCAAACCATTTTCTTTCAACAACTTTCAGTTTCTCTTCTTCACAATCAGTAGACGACCCTCGCTTATTGCTTTTGGCGGCTCGAGCCTCTCGCAGCCACTGGAGTCGACAATTGAGTCTTTTGAGCTTTCGCATGTGTGGGAAATCAACAAAGGTAATGCTAAGGCTGCTTATAATGTTGTTTTATAACGTTTCCAGACACTAATGAGTGCACCAGGCAGAGCGTTTTGTTTGTTAGACTCGTGGCTGGAACTCGTGCTGTTAAACTTCTTCAGTGTGAAGCAAATTGGTGTTTTATGTGGAAGTTAAGAACTTGCCCCCATCACTACACTAGTTTGTTGCCTTGACAGACTCACTGCCACAGTGAGATCTCCGCAGAGGCAACACTGATCTGTGCCGGGGTTTTTTTTGCTTCTGACAGAATTCAACCATCTCTAGCAACGGACTTTAGCCTCAAACATGCCGGAGTTCAACTTTAATACTGAGCTTTAGGACAGGTCAGAAGTCTGTGCTGGAGTTTACTGTGTAAGTGTCAGGTTGCAGATTTGTTGACCTGGTTTAGGGTTCATATTTCTGTAATTACTGGGACTCTCCACATGAAACTCTCTCTCTCATACCATCTCTCCCTCCATTCCTCTTTCTTTCTCTTTTCCACTGTCTCCCTCCATCTCCCAGTCCAATCCGACTTTATTTGTATCACACGTTTTACCAACATAAAGTCTCCAAAATGCTGCACAGGCACAATCTAAACAAACACAATGAATACAATTAAAAAATAGAATCTCTCTCTATCCCTCTCCCCTCCCTCTTTCTCCCTATCTCTGTCCCTCTCTTGCTCTTCTTCCTAATTTCTCCCTTCCCCCTCTCCCTCTGTCTGTCTACCACCATCTCTCTCTCTTCCCACCTTTTCTCTCTCTTTAACCCATGTTTCTCTCTAACTCTCCCTCTCTACTCCTCTCCCTCTTTCTCTCTATCGCTCCCTCTCTCTATCTCTCTCTCCCTCACTCTATCTCTCTCTCCCTCTCTCTGATTCCCTCACCCCCTCTCTCCTCCATCTCTCTCTTTCTCACTATATCTCTCTGCCTCCCTATCCATCTCTCTCAATCTTTCTCCCCCTCTCTCCTCCCTCTCTAGCTCTCTCCCTCTCTCATCCCTCTCTAACTCTCTTTTCCCTCTCTAGCTCTCTCCCTCTCTCATCCCTCTCTCTCTCCTCCCTCTCGCTCTTCCTAACTCTCTCCCCCTCTCTCTCCACCACCCGCCCCCTCTCCTCTCCCCCCCTCCTCTCTACCCCTCTCTCTCCCTCCCTCTCTCCTCCCCCTCTCCTCTCCCTCCCTCTCTCTCTCCCCCTCTCTCCTCCCCCTCTCTCGTTCCCTGAGTACTCCTGATGTCATGGTTAAGAATAGCTGCGCCGCTGTCACATTCACACGAGCTAACGGTGGCTAATATTTCCTGTTGGGCTCAGTTACAGCGAGAAGCTCCAGGCCCAAGATAAATATACAGTCTCTATAACTATACACTATAACTATACACTCTCTATAACTATACACTATAACTATACACTCTCTATAACTATACACTATAACTATACACTCTCTATAACTATACACTATAACTATACACACTCTATAACTATACACTATAACTATACACTCTCTATAACTATACACTATAACTATACACTCTCTATAACTATACACTATAACTATACACTCTCTATAACTATACACTATAACTATACACACTCTATAACTATACACTATAACTATACACTCTATAACTATACACTATAACTATACACTATAACAATACACACTCTATAACTATACACTATAACTATACACTCTATAACTATACACTATAACTATACACTATAACTATACACTATAACAATACACACTCTATAACTATACACTATAACTATACACTCTATAACTATACACTATAACTATACACTATAACTATACACTCTCTATAACTATACACTATAACTATACACTCTCTATAACTATACACTATAACTATACACTATAACTATACACTCTATAACTATACACTATAACTATACACTATAACTATACACTCTCTATAACTATACACTATAACTATACACTCTCTATAACTATACACTATAACTATACACTCTCTATAACTATACACTATAACTATACACTCTATAATTATACACTATAACTATACACTCTCTGTAATTATACACTATAACTATACACTCTATAACTATACACTCTCTATAACTATACACTATAACTATACACTATAACTATACACTATAACTATACACTCTCTATAAATATACACTCTCTATAACTATACACTCTATAACTATACACTCTATAACTACACACACTCTATAACTATACACTATAACTATACACACTCTATAACTATACACTATAACTATACACACTCTATAACTATACACTCTATAACTATACACACTCTATAACATACACTATAACTATACACTATAACTATACACTCGCTATAACTATATACTCACTATAACTATAGACTTTCTATAACTATAGACTTCCTTTCTATACACATTGTAAACAACAGAAAAGCACATTTCTGGGAAAGGAGGAGGATTAAACCCACAACTGTTCATGACAGTTTCAAAATGATGTGTTTTCTATTGTACATTGATCACAAATCCTTACAAATATTTACATAGCAAAATAAACGACATACTATGCACAGGCTACTAAATCATTTTAACCCAAAATCTTTTTCTTTTCTTTTTTCTTTTTGTATTGTACTGTATTATGTTTTACCGTCATTATTTTATCAGTATACTTTTTTCTTTTTTTCTTTGATTTACTTAATTTACTATAGACTTATAACCTTATAACCTTAGACTCAGACCGCGGCAGGTCCGGGGCTTATGTGAGGATATGAGGTTAAACAGGCTTCAATGAGTCTAAATATAGTCTATACAGTCTAAGAATAATACAGGAATAAACACGGAGCTACTGTTGTAAAAAGCCAGAGTTAAAGCTCGGCTTTGTGTTTGACAGGACTGTGCTGCTCCCGCTTCGTGAGAGGAAATATCCTCTGACCACAAACAGGAGCCGCTCTGAGGAAACACAGCCTCAAATGAACCGCAGCCTGGACACAGGAGCCACTGTGGTCCGCAGGTACTGAACCAAACTGAGCTGAACCACTGAACCTCCGCACTGACATGTGGGCCCCGTGCACGAGGAAAGACCTGAGACACAGGAGCCTCTGAGCGCCTCTGGACTACAGCGCACAGCATCACACACGCACCAGCGGCTCTGATCTGCGCTCACAGAGGGAGCCGCCTCTGACCGAACCTGGACCCGGGGGTTAGACCCGGGACCAGTGCACGGTCCCCGTGCACAGTGCGTATATAGAGTGGCTCGTGTGATCTTTTCTTACCGCAGACGAGGCTCGTGTCCGGGGCTCGCTCACGCCACGTTGGGCGCGCTGCGGAGCGTCTTCTGCCCGGGGACGTGCACCACCAGCAGCTGCTGCTTCTGGCGTGTGGAGCGCACGGCGAGGATGGCCTGTCTGTTCTTGTACTGCACCATCTGCAGCGTGATCTGCGCGTTCCAGCCCTCGTCCTGCGGGCACCTGAAGTCGATCTCTTTGCCCTCCGCCATCACCACCGTGAAGTACACGTACTTCCCCTTGCGCTCCACGCAGTCCACGGTCTTCATGTTGGCGAAGTGCAGCTCTTTGACTTTGGCCGAGTCCCGGTGCGCGTGCGGCGGCTGGGAAGGCTCGTGTTGTTTGGGCGGCAGCAGGAGCACGCCGTCCTCCGTGAGCGCGCACCGCTTCTTCTTCCACAGCTGCAGCAGCCCGTCGCTGCGCTTCTCCAGCAGCCCCTCCTTCAGCACCTTCCGCCCGCTCTCCAGCATGGCCCCGCGCCCCGGCACTGTCTCACGCACACCCACTGGACAGACCCTGCAGCTCGTGCGGCTGGCGCGGACAGCGGCGCGTGAGGCTGCGTCTGGATCTGGAGACTTCTGTGCGTCTGCGCGTCTGAGCCGTGCGTCTGTGAGGGAGGGGGAGGGGTCTGTCAGGCCCGCCCCCCGCGCGCACAGCCTCCACCTACAGTCTGCGCCCCCCGTGACAGTCTGCGCCCCCCGTGACAGTCTGCGCCCCCCGTGACAGTCTGCGCCCCCCGTGACAGTCCACTGTTCAATGAGTCAATACAGGTCCACGCGGGAATCAAACCGCGAACCCCTTCAGTCAGTCCGCTCACGTGCTTCAGTTCCATCATCCCCCGGGCTCCTCACACAGATGCGCCCACAGACCGTTTGGACGTAACCTGTGCCTCATATGAGCCTGATCACAGCTCTGCTCTGCGCATATCCGAACAGCCTCATATGAACAGGGATTTCCTAAGTGTCTTGAAAAGCTGCTCTGTCTTTTGGATTCTTGAGACTATTTCAATTGAAGTCATGTTCCGTGCGCTGCTTTTCTACATCAGTTTGTCCAGGGGCTTATCTCAGAGCAATACCGCCATCTAGTGGCAGTAAATAAAACAATTTACTATCCAACATGTGTAAATAAACAGATGTGATCCACCGACGCTGCAGACCGTACTTAATGTTTATAATGTTCATAGTACATTTACCTATTTATAATTCACGTGTAAAGATAAATGAAAGAAACACAGATCTGGCTTGTAACTTGCTTGTTGCCATGGCCTGTTTTACTACTGCAGAGAATATTCTCGTAAAACAAACTATGTAATCTTGGTGTGAGAACGGCAGCCTTTCCACAGATCTGACCTGTATTTAACCTATCTCCATGAAATTTACTGCCCCATTAAGGTGGATGGAGACGGGTATGCTAAATACTCACCTCCATGGAGAAGATACTGCTTTGCTTGAAATGAAATGTTACGCAGTGTGGCATTAAAATGCATGGAGACAGGTGACATACAGGTCAGATCTGTGGAAAGGCTAATGTTCCCACAGCAAGATTACATCCTTCCCGGTCTTATTTTTAACAATAATTGATTAAATAAAGTACAAAATACTTCTAATGCCATACTGAGGGACATTCCAGGGAAGGCAATATTGAAGACCTTCCAATAAGAGTAAAAGAAAATCGGAAAAGCTCCACATTGCAGCCTTAATAACCGTAACAAACCGACATCAGGCGGTGGGGTCCGTGTTTACTGAGTTTATTGATGAACACACACAGTTAGAGTACAACAGTATTTAGGAGCCGAGCATTTCGCTTGGACAACAGCTGCTCAGGGTGAGGCTACAGCGCCCCCTGCAGTTCTTTCAATCCCGACAGTGGTCTCCGTGCTCCCCGCAGTAACAAGAGTCAGTACCCTGTGGACGAACGCGCAGGCGGGTGTAGGCAACGGGGCCGCGCACCATCAGAAATGCACCGTCGGAACGTGCATGATGTCATTTTTCTGCTGGAAGGTCCGTCACCCGCTTGTTTCTATGGAGACGTCGCTCCACAGTGTGACATTAAGCAGCTCTACGTTACGTTTATTCAATTAGAGGTGGTTTTACAGCTCAAAAATACCTCGAAAAACTGTAACATGGTCTGGTTTGGGCCATAGAAAGGTTTAATGCCGCACTGTGAAACATTCCAAAGCAATAACGTATCCATGGAGAAAAGCGTTTGAGAGACTCTCCTCGAGAAATGCTCCACAATGCACCTTTAATTTAAAAGTGTAGAATAGAATAATATCAGAATTGTAACAGGCGCGTTCCAGAAAGATGCGTTTTTCTGCTTGCTCGTCTCCATGGAAATCCGATTGCCATGTCAGAAATGTTCCACAGTGCGGCATTTAGTTTCACCAACTCCACAGAAACGAGCAGGTGGCGCTACCATGCCAAATTACAGCTCGGATCTGCGGCGAGGCGAGCCCAAAGCAACAACTAAGGCTTTTCAAGACACTTCATTTTGAGCGATATCACCCATAATAAATATGTTTAATGCCATATTGTGGAACATTCCAAAGCAATAACAAGTACGGTAGGTGCCGTATACACTTCATCAGAAATGTAACAAATAGGCCTAAAACTTTATTCCTCCATAGAGATGCCATTGCTTTGTCTGGAATGTTTCACAGTGCGGCTTTAAAACTTTCTATGGACCAAAACAGACCAAGTTAAGAGTTTTTCAAGGTATTTTTGAGCTGTAAAACCATCTGTAATTGCAAAAAACCTAACGTAGACCTTTCTATCTTCACGGAGACCAAACCAGATCAAGTTACAGGTCAGATCGGTGGAGAGGCGACGCCGCTCACAGTCGGAACGCCTGTTTTTCTAGGTATTTTTGAGCTATAAAACCACCTGAAGTTGAGTAAATGTAAAGTAGAGCTGTTTAATGTCACACTGTGGAACATTCCAGGCAGAGCGACCACATCGCCATGGAAACAAGCAGGTGACGGACCCCTAAGCGAAGAGCGATAGTGCAACTTTAAGACAAAATGTTAAAAATAAAAAAAATCAAACGCATCGAAAATTTTGTCCAAACCACTTAAAATTCCCCATTTAATTTTTAGCTTCGATTTGTGTCCTCGATTTCATCATCCTTAACCGTTCCGATAAATATTCTAACCTTTCAAACTTACGGTACATTACAGTGCATTTCTGAGACCGCGCAGCCCTTCACAATAAAAGGCAGCGGGAACAGCCTTCGGACATATTGCTCAGACATGCTTTTAATTTGAAACCGGTGCTCGTCACAGTGATTGGAGTCCACAGGGAAAAGGGCTGAGGTACGTTTGAAAGGAGAGGTATTCATTAGAAAAACGGGGAGTTACCGTGTCATCTGTGCTACGACTACTCTCCACTCAAGACACCGCGGAACTTTCGCGGCGGAGAGTCGGCGAAAAGCGCTCGTCTCCGCAGAGATGCGATCGCTTTGCCCGGAGTGTACCCGCGTAATCTCATCCGCCGAGCGATGAAAACGCCTGCGGAAACCGTGGGTAAAGCGTTGGCGTTTCCACGGAGACGAGCGCGCGGCGAAACCCTTCCGTCAGAAAAGTTACGCAGTGCAGCTTTAAAGGGAAACTGTACATGTACGTTTTCCATTCAAATTATGGGTTTTTACAGTTTTGGTTTTCTTTTTTTTTTCTTTTTATTCAATTCAAAGTGAACAAAATTGTGACAAAGACGCAATATTTGAATCAGATATCGGCGCAGATGCTGTTTGCTGGCTCTGGTATCGGTTCAGACGATATCCTGACTGTAAACACAGAAATGTAATAATAATAAAGACTATTTACTGTTCATAGTTCGTCCAGAAAGTCTCAGGTTTGATTTTCTATCGATAAAAATCCATTCTGTGGTTACGTAAAACCGCTCCAAGTTCTCTCATTTTACTTTTTGTTTTAAAGGAAATCCCATTTTAATCTCTGCACCGGTATCGGTTCCTATCTGGTATGAACAGATTATTATAGATGTAATATAGCATCAGAATCTGTATCAGAACTGAAAAAATCTGACCAACTATTTTTCCACCTTTCTATATACATTTCTAATATTTTCATTCGTTTTTTTTTTCCCCATTTAATTAATTTGATTAATAGTTCCCATATAATTTAATACAGAACATTTTGCTGGTTGTAACGGGCACTGAAGTCATTTTGAAAGTCAAGCGCTCCAGTAGTTACTCAAGAGTTAAGGTGGTCACTAGGGATGGAACAAGATCTCGAGAGACAAAATCGTCACAAGACAAATGCAAATCTTGTGAGAATTTTTTCCTCAAATTTACGTCATGACAGAAAAACTATTAAATGAAATCTGGAAACAAGTGTGAAGCCTTTATTTTTTTTTTCTAAATATCAAAATCTCTTTTAGTCTCATTTCTGTGGACCAAATCTCGTGTGGTAGAAATTGTCTTGTCCCATCCCTACGACATTTGGATCAGTCGTGTCTTACTTGATTTTTCTTTAAAGGAAATTAATACAGGTTTCAGTCTCTGCTCTGGTATTTGGAATCTTAAAGCGGTCTTATTGAAATCGGTATCGAAACTGAGCAAATGATCTTGTGAGAACTTTTTCCTCAAATTTACATCCTCTACATTTGGCATTGGATTAAAAAAAAAAGCTAAACTTTTTTGGAGTAAGAAAAAGCAGTGCTACAATGACCGAAAAACTATTACATGAAATCCCGAAAGCCAAAATTGAAGCCAAAATTATGAGCAAAATGGCGTCATTTATTTTAAAAAATAATCAAAAATCACATTTTCTCATTTTTGTGGACCGAATCTCGTGTAGTAGAATAGTCTTGGCCCGTCCCTACGACATTTGGATCAGTTGTATTCGATTTTTTGTTAAAAAAAATATATATATGGGAAATTAATACAAGTTTCGGTCATTTCTCTTAAAGCTGTAGAATCTAAATCGGAACTGAAAAAGCTGGAATTTCTCTTCAATCCTGCTCAGTTATTTTTCACAGCAACATCTTCACCCCTATTTTATTTTAGTTTTGTCAGTTAACTTTTATTTAATATTAAACAGAAACAAAAGTTTAATATTTGAAGCTTATTTTAATCTCGTTTTCGAAATTACACACGGATGGAAAATGTACATGTCAAATTTCTCATATCTGCAAGTGGAACCCAACCCTGATCACTTCACTCAAAGCCTTTTTCTCAATTTAGGCCGTTTGTGCTTCCCGTAGACGTGGAGGAAAAATGCACTTTTTAAATCTCCGGTTACGACAAACCAAAAAAAAAAAAAAAGTGCAGGGAATATTGGAGGTTCTGCTGCAAAACGACGCCACCTACTGGACAGTTACACGTGTACAAAGTGCCATAGAAAACATACTCTAGTCTTTCTTTAATTTAACCTTCAGAGTTAAACACCATCTCGTGAATCTCTCCAAATAATCTCCAAAGGAAGCTTCCAAACCTCAAAATGTATTCCAGTAAGTTAAAAATGATTAGACAAAGTGTAAAAAAAAACTGTGAATCTTTCAAAATCTGTAGAATTATAATTTTTCCTTGAAATTTTAAAAAACGCCTTGTACCTGATTTTTTTCTCCATGTATTTGAGCAAAATATGACTTCCAAGTATAGATATTAGGATATAAGCAGCTCTTGAGGACAAAATAAGTCCACTGTGTGCGGTTTCCATCCAATTATAAAGCTTTTTATTGTCCGAGAATCAGGAAGTGCACGGTTATTTTCGAAAAAACTCATTGTGGTGAATAATTAGGATGCTTTGAATGTGTAAGGTAAGTGAGGAATAACTTTTGAACCGTTTAAAATAGTTTCCAGAGTTTTAAAAATGGTTAAAAAAAAATCAGGTACAGCGCCTTTAAGCAGACCGAGGCAGTTCAAATTCGGTTTCAAATCTGTCAAAACAAACGTATTTAACTTTTTTTTTTTTTGAAAGATGCGGCATATTTTTTCACCGGGTGGTCTAAAAATCTGAAATTTCCAAAATGTTGATACCAGCTGTAGTCACTGGAATGTTCTAAAGTTTGGAAAGTCAAATAAAATTGACCAAAGGAAGTGACCAAATACCTGAACGATGGGTCCCTTTAATGGAAATGCTACAAGAAACGCTAAAAAAAGCTTAAATTTGGTACTTTTCAGATGAGAAAACCATTGAAATACTTTTAATAGTGTAAGAACAGTGGAACAACATGGTAATAACCGAGTTTTAACATTCCAAAGTGAAAGTGGGAATAGGAGATGGTCGGACAGGGCGATCCCGTGTCCAGGAATGACCGGTTTTGAAATGTTTAAATTTTAGCCACGTAGCATTCGAGCTAACAGCTGTTGTCTAAGATCAAAAACAACAAAAGACTTCACAAGAACCCAAACTAGTTTTAGCGGTGATAGTAGTTCATGCTTTTGCCCCTGCACTGCAAAAAACAGAGACTCACATGGTGAAAATGACTCAAATTCAGAAATATTCGACCGTTTTAGCAATTTTGGCTAGTTCGGATTTAAAGGTGCAGCGTTTAACTTTAGTGGAGGGTTCATCAAAATGCTTTACTCCATGGAGACATTATTGCCTTGTCTGGAATGTTTCACAGTATGACATTAAACCTTTCCATCTTCACGGAGATGAAATTAGACCAAGTTACAGGTCAGATCTGTGGAGAGGCGACGCCGCTCACAGTCAGAATGTTGTTGGTTTTTTTGGCATTTTTGAGCTATAAAACCACCTGTAATTGAATAAATGTAAAGTAGAGCCGTTTATTGTCACACTGCGGAACATTTCAGGCAGAGCATCTCCATAGAAACAAGCAGGCGACTGACCCCCAACCAGAAAAGTTACACAATGCGCCTTTACCGTTAATGACTGAAGGACTGACCCATCATTTGACACGAAAACGCCATCAAAAATTCATTTCAAGGTGAGCTAAACTGCTTTCCCGACGGGGATCTCGCGCCGTCCCGTCGCCGTGGAGACGTAATCGGCTCGATCGTGATGTTCCGCATTCTGGCGTTCAACTCGTCTCGTATTTGTTCAATTACAGTGTTTTAAGTGGCGACATGGGCCTAGAAAACCTACTGCTCTTACTGTGAGTGGGCTCGCCTCTGCACAGATCTGACCTTTTACTTTGCCCAGGGGCATTAGCAGCTTGTCTCCGTGGAGATAAAGTTAAATGCCACATTGCGGAACACGAGCAAAGTGAAAACAACTCCACAGAGCCGAGCAGGTGGCCAAAATGTTACAGATTGTAGTTATAGTGATAATGTTCAGCTTTAATCTGAACAGAAATAAAGCAGATGGTAGATTTAACTGTTAAAAAAATTAAGCTAAAGAAATTATTTTACTCAATTTAGATAAACCAAGTCGAAACAGGTCAAAATTTCTTAAAAAGACCAATTTTCTAAACTGGAGTCATTTCATGTCGGTGTTTTTGCAGTGCACGTCTCTATTGTACAGAAGAGAGGAACAAGTCTATATAGAATAATAAAATACTATATACGAGCCGGAGCTCCCAGTATGTTACCATGAGTTTTCGTATAACAAAAATCTTGAAATCATTTTTTTTTTACTTCAAATTCTCTACCAAGAAAAATACAAAACATTATAAGGCGTAAGTAACTATTTTTTAAGTCGTTTTTTAATTTTTTTTTTTGTTTCGTTTTGAGAAGTTGGAGATTCTCAAGGCAGCGGCTTCGCTTCACTGCTGCTTGCATTCAGCTGGAGGGGCATCTTTCTGCAAAAACCAAGAGGAACAAATTATAAAAAATACAATCGCGTCTTAAATTTAAAAAAGGTGCACCGTGTGACTTTTCGTTGGGGGTCCGTCGCCTGCCTGTTTCTATGGCTACGTCACTGCTCTGCCTGGTATATTCCACAGTATGACATTAAACAGCTCTACTCTGCATTTATTCAGGCGTTCTGACTGTGAGCGGGGTCGCCTCTCCACAGACCTGACCTGGAACTTGGCCCGGTTTGGTTTCCGTGTTTAATGCCATACTGTGAAACATTCCAGACAAAGGAATAAGCATTTGACGGACTTTCCACCAGAAAAGTTACACAGTGCACCTTTAAGACAGTTTAGACTAGAAGCAAAAACACATTTCAAAAAACAGATGGAAATAAAAAGCCGGACAAAAACTACTACATTTAAAAGAACAGACTTTTTAGGGAGGATCTATAGATTAAATGTTATATGTATTTTTTGCCTTCAGGGTTTAAATATACAGCGAGAGACTGTTTTAACACGTATGGGTCAATGACATAAGGATTTTCAATAGGCAAATTTCAAAATATAAAAAGTATTAGTTTCGACTGAACTGAAATATTTACAGTGTCAGGTGCATAAATCTGTGTTTAACATTTATATGAAGCATTTTTAGAGTAAAATGTCATGTGGTGCGACCGAGAAGAACCTTAAAATAGTTTTATTTTCTGGTTGAGATATTAATCTAAGTTCTGAGCAATATGAAGTGTATAGAAACAAACGGTTGCAATTCTTTAGATTTTTAATGCATATTGATATTTTCTTTTGCTCCAATATGACAGTCACCTGCTTGTGTTTAATGAACAAACTACTGCCCTGGAAAATGCAGAAAATGAAGAAAAAAATGCCTAAAGAACCACTCACCCAAGTCTACTTTGTTATTCAAACTCCAGCCATAGAATTCCTGCTGTTATTAGTCGCACCACATGACATTTTAACACTTTAAGTAAAAAAAAACATGCAGAATAACTCATGATTTCTGAAAAAAATGATTTGGAGGTCAGAGGTGCTACAGAAATGTGCTGAATTATTATGAAATTTGAACCTTTTTAACTGAGGAAATTGCGACTGGACAAAAAATTTAGGCGTCATGTCATTGACCCGTATATATTCTGAATTTCTTTGGTCCATAGATTATAAAAGGACATCGCCAACCCGATAGCGGTCGCTTTGCAAATAAGGAAGTGACCACGGGCGCAATTTGGCTCCATCGACTCGATAATTTCCGTCCTTAAATTGTAGCAAAATAAACACCCCAGGATCAGATTCTCGCCAACTCCCTCAAGCAGCATGTTTTACCGACTTTTGATACATCAGTATAACGTAATACTGCCCAACCCTAGAGTACACCAATCACCATAAATTACTCCTGCAAGCGACAATGAAGGGCCTTAAATCCGCTGAACAGTAATTTGGTCATGTACATTTAACCTGGAAAACGTGACCAAACCGTAGACTGTATATTGAGGCGGACTGAAGGAGTGACATCACCCACAGCATTGAGCTTCAGTCAAATGAAGCCAATCGAAACTGCTATAGCGGCTAATTTGGAGCAGAGTATCTAGCGCTTTGGCAATCCAAGAGGCTCCCCATTCACGCTTAAGCCTCAAACCAGAAAAACGTTTGGAAACAAGCGATGACAACTTCCGGCGAGCTCTTGTTCACGCCAAGTCTGACAAAATCCAGGAAAAATGAGAAAAGTCCCAGTTTTCTTCATCTCCATGTCATTGTGGCGTTACGTTATGTTCGGCTCATCATTTACCAACCATCATATTTACTTCCGTGGGTTTGATCACAGTCGGTCGAGCCCAGAGAAACAAATTACACCAGAAGTCGTTATTGTGTGTTTCCAAACGTCTTCCTGGTTTGTGACGCAAGCGTGAATAAACCCTACATACAGTCTATATTCTTGTAAATCTGTACATTTTTTGTGTTGTATTATAGTTTATTGTTATCTAATTTATTTTACTCCATTTTATTTATTGCATGTTGAGTTTTTGTCTATGTTTCGCTCCAAATACTGCAGCAATTTCTTAATGCTGTAACCTGTTCACTCATGGCAATAAAACCTTTCAGATTCTGATTCTAAGGTTCCATGTTTTCCAGGTTAAATGTACATGATTAAGTGACAGTTCAGTGCATTTAAGACCCTTCATTTTCGCTTGTGGGACGACGTTTTTCCTGGGATTTTTTAGTGTCTGTTACAGCGTGGTGGAATAACCGTCCAATATTGCTCGCTTCAACCCTCACATGTGCTTTGGATTTGCTTCGTGTGGCAGAACTAATCGACAACACTGAGACGACTGATGATTTTCGGCGTAAATTTGCACGATATCAGCGCTGGTTCAGTCTGGGGAGCCTAACTCATGTGCACATATTATCACGAGACTCATGAATTGATGGAAATAAATCCCATGGTCTGTTCTGACATGAAACGCATGAGGTGATTCTTTTACTTTGCGCAGTAGAGCTGTAAAGATTCGTTTTAGCTGCAGCCCCCTTTTTTGTAACCCACTAAATCCAATTTATCCAAAGAAACTAACGATTTCAAAGTAGATTACATGGATACAATGGTACTCAAAATAAAAGTACATCTCAAAATGGCAGACGTCATCACAGACCATAAACAAAACATCGATAAACATCACAAAAGGAACAGTTCAACATACAGAAACATACACGGTGCCGATGCAAAGGTTTAGTATAAACTCCAACAGAAAACCAACAGTGCAGGTTAGTGTTAACTTAGCCAGTGTTAGCTTAGCATAGCAGCCAAACACAGGGTGCTCCGGACAAATGGGGGCCATAGACAGAAGAGGACGGAGGGGGGGTGATCGGGGTGCAGGGTCTGCTACCAATACTGGCACCTCTGTGGAAGATCCATGAGGGGATCTGGAGTTTTGAGATTGATCTGTACTTCAGATTTAAGGGCCATTAGTTCATTTGGGTTTAGGCCCAGGTCTAGAAGGTTTAGTCTACAGTCTCTCGTTTGGGTCAAGTTTCATTTTAGGTTCGAATCAACTGGATTTCAGCTGTGAATCTCTGATCTGAACGCTCTCTACTTAAACCCAGCACCTGCAGCAGCTCAGGGAGGGAAATCTGGAGGTTCTGCGCTTTCACATGAGGCCTGTCCATATACGGGTCAATGACATGACGCTGCCCAATTGCAATTCCATAATAATTCAGCACATTTCTGTAGTACCTCTGACCTCCATGGAACCAAATCACTTTTTTTTCCAGAAATCATGAGTTATTCTGCATGTTTTTTGTACTTGGTGTTAAAATGTCATGTGGTGCGACTAATAACAGCAGGAATTCTATGGCTGGAGTTTAACAACAGACAAAGTCGACTTGGGTGAATGGTTCTTTAGGCATTTTTTTCTTCATTTGATGCATTTTCCAGGGCAGTAGTTTGTTCATCAAACACAAGCAGGTGACTGTCATATTGGACAGCAAAAGAAA
This sequence comes from Odontamblyopus rebecca, assembly GCA_030686955.1. Classification (NCBI taxonomy): domain Eukaryota; kingdom Metazoa; phylum Chordata; class Actinopteri; order Gobiiformes; family Gobiidae; genus Odontamblyopus; species Odontamblyopus rebecca. Next base: position 11,897,684 of record CM060653.1, on the reverse strand, counting down.
ATATCAATATGCATTAAAAATCTAAAGAAATGCAAGTTTATTTATATACACTTCATATGACTCAAAACTTAGATTAATAACCCAACCATGTTTTAATAATAAAACTATTTTAAGGTTATTCTCAGTTGCACCACATGACATTTAACACGAAAAATGCTTCATATAAATGTCAAACATAGATTTATGCATCCGACACTGGAAATATTTGAAAAAGTTAAACAAACTAATATTTTTACATTATAAAATTTGCCTGTTGAAAATCTTTATACGTTATTGACCCATATGAGAATGAGACAAATGCAGGATGTGTCTTTCTGCAGCTCTGGGGACACAGTTGGTAAATCCTTTCGGTATTAATGTCACATAAGAGACTTTATTCCGATTTAAAATGATAAAAACATGTTTGGTGCCAGTATTCGCAGAGGGCCCTGTGTGAGGAGGGGCAGAGGAGGTGTACCTACCAGGACAGGTAATTCTACAGTGACCACCTAAACCTGGTGAGGAGAGAGTCAGAGAGGAGCTGACACAGAGGCAAGACTCAAACATCCAGAGGCCTAAAGAGCTCTGTACTTCAGGGCAAAGCCATGCTGTGAGTATGGGCAGGATGTGTGTGTGTGTGTGTGTTTGTACATGTGTGTATGGGTGAGCAGCAGGATCAGGCTCAGGGACTGCATCTGCAGGAGGGGCCCGTGTCTGAGACTGTGAAGCTTCATTGGTTTACAGGCGATATGACTTTAAATGTTGTTTTGGTGATATTAAATTAGGACAATTCATCAGTTCCCTTCTAATGTTCAGATGTACAAATGAAACTATTCTCACCTGTGGGAAAAAATGTCTAAATTCTGTTCTGGGGTCTGAAGAATTTTGCATTTAACTGACTGAACTGAATTTGTACTTCATATTTGATGCCAAGCATATGTTTTGTCGGACTAACAATGCACAGTCCATGGTTCTACAGAAAAATGGCCAAAATTTAATAAGTCTATCACAAGCATCTTTTAGGAATCACATTTTATATTTAATAACTGCTCAAGGTCAATCAGTCCATTCATTTCCCAGGGTATCCCCAGGTTTGACTGCCACAAATTTAAGACTTTAAGACCTTTTTAAAACCACTTATATGAAAATTAAGACCAGCATCACACCCATTATGCGGGCAGAAAGCACCAGACCCAGTTCTAATAATGATCATTACTCACTGCTTTAAATAACAAAAAATACTTTCATTATAAAATCTCATTGTTTGTAAAATGGCCAAAAAATCATTTATAACATTTTTACAAGACAAACTAAGATTTCACATGGTCTTGTCTGATATACAAAAAATAGACTAATGAAATTTAAAACCTTTGTGAAAAAAATAAGACTTGGACAACATAATTTAAGACTTTTGATGGCCTTAATTTAGATACATGATATTTAAGACCTTTTTAAGACTTTTAAGACCCCGTGGCCTTTTTGGGCTTAGTAAGTGTTGTGCGCATGCGGGTTTATTACGTTGCTTATTTGTCCGTTTATTCTAAAACCTTTCGTTTGGATCCGAACGTTCTGTCTAATGTTAGAAGATGGTTTAGTTCATGTGGAGTTCAAAACATCGGGTGCAAAGAAATGGTCCAAACAGGGCTGCACAGGCACTCGCTGTGATGTAACCAACGCTTCTGCAGTTTTCAAAGCGGTCAAACTTTCATTAAAATCCTTCAATCAAATGTAATAAAAGCAGGATACAGCCGACGAGCCATATGCAGCCCTGGAGCAGCGTCTCTCTGGTTTAAATGTGAAATGGTTGAAGTAAATGAAAGCTGAAGCGAACCAAAGCGGGAGCAGAATGAGGCATGTGACCTGTGTTCTGTATGTTGAACCTCAGCTCTCCTCCACCCACTGCCCACACACTTTCACATTCAAGCAATTTCGCCATTTTAGCCAATTTATTATGAGAAAACTAAAATTCTGTAATATTTTAAAATGGGAATACAGCACAAAAACACACACTCATTTGTTTGTGTAGTTAAAATGAAGAAAATTAATAAAATCACTGAATTTGTCATGAAATTATAACCAAACAACACGTTTCTATGTCAGATATAAAGTTAAAACCATAAAATATTTGGCAGGTTTTGGTGCTATTGTTGAATTTAAAAGAAATGCATTTATTCTTTTACCAAAACTATATTATATTATAAAAGGTATGTAAACGGTAATGTCTGATTTTAAACTTTGACATTTTAAAATCTTGTGTCGTGGGATTGCAAAGTGGAGGAGAGCAGAATGGATTTTCTGTTTTGGAATTCATAAGAAAGGTTGAAAACAAAACAAAACGTACCTTAGGAACGTAGTCTGGATCATTTTCTTCATCAGCCTCCTCCTCTCCTTCCTAAAAAACAAGACAACGTTTAAAAACAGATTTGAACTTTTATATTTGAGGAATTTGTTAGAATTTTCAGCATCGTTTCCTCACCTCATCGTCGGCTTCCTCGCCCTCCTCATCGTACTGGAAAAACAAAAACGCATTTGGTCAAATTCATTAAAACAGACGAGACTTAAAGCGGGACTAAACAACTAAGAGGGGCGTGGACACAGTCGTCATCATTCGGGTTCTATTATTTTGTATGAGGCCGATCTTTACTAGTCTGATTCATGAGCCTGACTCATCAGTCTGATTCATCAGCCCATTTCACTTTGTGGAAAGCGTCTGACCTCACAGCATTAGGATTCGTTAACTTGACGGTAGGAGGGTACTTTTTAAATTGAACCAATCGCTGTTATTTGGTGGTGACATATGTAACGCGCCCTAACGCTCAGTGGTGTCCAAGTAATTGCAGCACAACAGCAAATTGCAGCAGGAAGAAGGGCAATAACGTTTTCCCCTAAACTTAAAACTCAAACATTCTTTTTGTTTCGGCTTTAAATCCTCGATGTCAGGAATCGTTGCCGACATACAAAATGTATGTCTTCGCCTGCATCCATCTGGATGCTTTGTTTTCTGTTGTGCTGGACACAAAAGGACCCAGAGGAGCTGGAGTTTGACCTCAGGGCTTCACAGCTCACAGCTGATTGGCCGGTGCACCGATTACAACTTCTGGGGTTCTTGAAAACCGCTGAGTGTTTCTGATTCTGACCTAGTCGCTGGAAACTGAGCTGAGGCTCTAGGTCGCGCCAGCCTGGCTAAATCTTTACATCAAATAAGCTCAATATGGACTATAAAAATGTTTTAAAGCCTCCAGAGAATCAGTGCTGTGTGACTTGTTGCACAAGAACATTGAACTTTTTACACAAATGAACCGAGACTTTCTGTCATACTTAACAGGTGCCCAAATTCTGACAAGAATGGGATCCCCGTTTAACAGGTGCCATCTCAAAAAAAGTGCAGTTTAGGAGCATTTAGAGATAAAAGAGGTTCTATTCACACTTAACCTCACAACCCAAGAAGACTCTTGGAAACATGCGATGACGACTTCCGGTGTAGTTCTCGACACTGGGCTCGCCGAACGACTGATCAAACCCACGGAAGTAAATGTGATGGTTGGTAAAATGAAGACTGCAGACATATGTGCCGTTTGGAATCATCTGGAATTTGCCTCTCTCGTCTCTTCTAATCACATGTACCCAGTGTGAGAGAGAGTTGTGCGTCATTGGGGAAATAAAGAAAACTGGGACATTTTCTAATTTTTCCTAGATTTTGTCCGACTTGTTACCACAAACAGAGCCCGCAGGAAGTTGTCATCACATGTTTCCAAACGTCTTCCTGGTTTGTGACGGAAGCGTGAGTAGAGCCTAGTGGTCTGGGTGAAATAAGGTGGATAAAGACCAGTGCAATTGGTCCAACAGGGATCCACACTTCAAACTCCACCTCTGCAGTCAGGTGTTTGTATCAGATACCCGACTGTGATCAGGGCAGTCTTGTGTGATGTCGCATAGTACTTAAACTGTCAAAAGCAGAGTTCTGCTATACAGACTTTATATTGGGTCCAATATGGTTAAATGCCCATAATAAAAGTCAGAATTCATTTAGCTGCAGTTTAAAGCATCAGTTTGACTCACATCGTCGTCGTCATCCTCGATGGCCTCTCCCGTGAAGTAGAGAACGGCCCGAGGAACGATTCTCTCACGAATAAAGTGACCGATCTCGAAGTCTGCGGCCAGGATCGCCTCTGAGTCCTCATCCTGGAGTAACGGAGCGAGAAAAGGGGTTTAAATGTGATCACCGGGGACCAGACCAAAAGGAAAAAACAACAAATTCCTTCATGTTCTGTCGAGATTTTTTTCTTGCTAAAGCCATTACTTAAAGATGCATTGCCAAACTTCCGGTGGAGGTTCCACTATCATGTTCCACAGTAAGGCATTAAACACATATACATCTTGTTTTTATTTCTCAAACCCACTGCAGAGAAGTGTATTCTTACTGTGAGCGGGCATACTTCTCCACAGTTGGCCTGGTGATGTGGCCTGCTCGTCTCCACAGGAATAGTTCAGTTAAATGCCAGGCTGTAGACCATTCCAGGGGGAAAAAAAGCATCTACACGGGCCGGATCCTCTATCAGAAAAGCTATAGTGCACCTTTAAACCTGCCGACTGCCCTTTCAGCTCCACCTTCTGGCCGTCTTCCAGGAGAACCACAGAGACATAACTTTCTTTTTTTAACAAATCTGATCAAACCACTTAACACATTCGCTTAATTTCTTTGCATAACTAGTCTGCATTACATAATAGGGCAGCAATAGTTTTCAGACAAAGGTTCCACTCACTGCACTGAGAGTGTTTTTGTAACAATGGCTTAACTTCTATCCCTTGTCCCATATTCTCAACCTTGTGTGTTTAGATCATAATATTCACTGGTACCGTCCCCACTAAAAAATACAGGATGTTGCAAAAAAATTGACATAATTTTGCAGGCCAATAATTTGGGAAATTCTTGTTAAAATAGCCTCAATTTTTTACAGAATGTATAGAAACTAGGGCTGTCAAACGATTCATTTTTAAAATCTCGATTAAGATCAGAAATGTTTCCACAGCGATTAATCACATTGTGAATTGCATGTTTAAAATTGTTCATTTGCATTTCAAGACCGTTTAAGCCATAATGTAAAGCTATTTGTTCCCATTTAGCAATCGCTGTAGTTATTTTCTTTGCCGTGTGATGATCCACAGGTCTGTGGCGAATCTGTCAAATGGTAGTTTGTCAGATCTGAGGCTCTTGGCTCGGATGCTCCGGTCGCTGCACCCGGGTGTTTATCTAGGAGGTTTAACTTAGACTAGACGTACTTCGCTGGTGCTGACACTCTGCTTGACACAGGCTGCATTTAACTCTTGACTTGTAAATTGTAGCATCTGGAAGTTTTTTAAAGTCAAATAAACAGTTCAAAAGTCCAGAAGCGTCTGTTTCTCCATCAACGTGGTGAGTTTACTGAAACATGGCACTCTGAGGTTCGAAAGCGAAACAACCAGAGGAGCTGCCTAAGGATGTGTAGAAGGGACGAAAAGGCTGGTGAACTTTAACCGCGACTTTAAAAAAATGACGTTATAGATTGCATTCATCTAGTCGCGATTAACGCGTTAACATTGACAGCCCCAATAGAAACAGATCAAGATTTTACATTTCATGTTTTATTTTTGTTCTGTTTTCAGGTTGAGCTGTTCACTCCCAAACAGAAGTCATTTTGTGTCTTGAATCTGCTCCACACACTCACCCAAGACTGTGCAGACTTCATGCAAAATTTGAAAGAACTTCATCAACTGGAAACAAATTTGGACTTGGTACCAAAAATGTAAAGAGGAAGGTGCTTCTGCAGGGCTAAAGGATCTGGTAGAGCAACATCATCAAGCTCGACTTAGTTTAAGATAATTGCTTTTAAAATGTCCAATGTTTTGTGGCACCCTGCATATACATTTGTAATTCCCTGCATTTATAATATTCAAGCATTTAGAAATTAACTCACCAACTCTCCGTTTTCTGGCACTGTAAAAGAACACACAGATGTAGGTTAGTCTCACGTATCAAGTGTAGCAGTAAACTATATTCTGCAGTTCTGAGCTGTGTGTACCCTCTGGTGGTACAATACATGAGTGATATGTTTGTATAGGTTCTGCTCTGTGCTGTTTGGACCCTCTGGCAGTACGTTATAATATTGTGTTCTCTTTTTCTTTACATTAGAGCAGTTCTTACCCTCTGGAGGAGTGAAGAAGTTAAAAAAGGAGTCGTTGGGCACAGTCTTGGTCACTGTCCGGACGGTGCCGCGCCCCTTGTGCTTCTGTTTCTTCTTGATTGTTTTCAATGTGACATTTTTGCCCTTTGTCCACTCGATCGTGCAACTGAAGAAATGAACAACTTGTTAGAAAAATAAAGAAGACACTAGCAAAAAAAATAAATCATCAAGCAATGTATTAAAAGAGTATACAGTCAACAAACTAGTCTGACAAATACTGATATTCAAGCTTTAATGTATTATAAACCTACTGCCAACCATTTCCGTTTAGGTTTAGGTTTAGACGTGTGATCTCTAGGGATGCATCGATACCGGTATGGTGATACTTCCATAATATACTAGAGCTGGGCGGTATGACCAAAAATTTATATCACGGTATCAAACGGTATTTTTGTCTTTGGCTAAGTGGCGTGTGATAGAGTTGGTAATATCATTCCAACGTTTGCTTTTCTTGTCATAGATGGTCCCTTTAGACGGAGTGCGCGGAGCCGTGCCCGGGCGAGAGAGCGTAGAGCGCGAGTGCGCGGAGCCGCCCGAAAAGGTGAAGAGCGGGGCTCCGCGCACCCGCGCTCTCGCTCGGGCGTGGCTCCGCGCACTCCCGCTCTCCGAAAAGGAAGCCGTGTCACAAAACACTACACAGACGGTCCCTTTAGCAAACGCTCCTATCACTACACAGACGTTCACTTTAGCAAACGCGCCTAACACTACACAGACGGTCCCTTTAGCAAACGCGCCTAACACTACACAGACGGTCCCTTTAGCAAACGCGCCTACCAGGGACGTCTGTGTAGTGTTTTGTGCTGCAGTGCCAACGTTACGCAGAGATTGGGGAGAAGATGCAGATTTTACTTTCTACTCAACTCGCTATCCTTACCTGGCTTGTTGGCTTGTTTGGTGTAACACTGAAAAAAAGCCCCCGCTCAATCTACCGCTGTTCGACGTTCCGCCGCTCTGTGTTGCCGACATATGCGCGCACACACGGTATGGCGGTAAATAAAAAATTCATATCATAAAAATAAAAATTACCGGTATACCAGTTCAAACGGTATACCGCCCAGCCCTATAATATTCTCGTACTTGTTAAATCATGCACCAATACCACTATTACATGACACATTGTGCAGTATCCCGAATAAGCCCATAACCCATTTTATGAAAAACTAGTGCCAACATAAACAAAGCGTCTGTAGCGACATCAGAGAAAGAGCCGCTGCACTCGTACGATCTCTGAAAAGTTTAACATGAACCATCTCCAACGCAACATACGCACAGAACAGTGAGACAGTCAGAAGCTGAAGCATCAGGGCACGAGCAGTTTTTTTAGAGCTTATAATTTATGCAAATGAGCCATGCAGTTTTAAGTTTTGTTTCTGTAAAATGTAACCAAATGTGCACAAAGCTGCATTAAACATATTATAATTAAGATTCAAAAAGTTAAGCTTAAGTTTTTTTTTATTTGCATATGAAAAAGGGAAATTAAGTTTCTCACTCTCAAAGCTAAATTTAATAATAATAAAATGAAAGAAAAGTCAAAAGTTCATGGCTATACTTTATTCCGGTTTTATTAAATATGCATGTTCTGCGCTTGTGCATTTGTAAGATTGGGAAAGTATCGGTGCAGCCCTAGTGATCTCAAACCTTTTTTCTAATGGAGGATATTTCCAGAGGCTGGTGGAACGCCCTGAGATTCAAACAAACATGCGTCATGTCCACAGTGCAAACAGATTCAACTGGAATAAATGTCCTGCTTCCCTTAGAACAAAAATAGTACAGTGATCTGTACTAAAAAGACCTTAAACAGCTGCACTTTTTATAAACCACCTTATGGTCAGCGTCAGTATTAATAAAGGCTACAATCCTTAAGCCCATTTTAGAAAACTGGTCTTAATAATTCATTAACCACTGAATTTAAACAGCGCCTTTCAAGACACTCAAAGCATTTTAGATCCGGCCCCGTTCGCCTCAGATGTAATGAGCTCAGGCTTTAATGCAGAGCAATGGCCACGAGGCTCCTGTTCGCCGTTTACCAGAATGACTTTGCACTATATAAGTCTAGTTCCATGCATTTTACTCTTGTGTACATGTTAAAATGTTTTTTTCATTCATTTGTACATATAGTAAACTGCACTGTAGGTTTGAATTCGTTTCGCTGTTCATATTTCAGTCTTTCCTCCGTCAATGCTCCAGGATAGTTTTTTCAGTACATGTCAGACTTTCCCACAGCCCCAGGTACGAAGGGGCCTGTATAAAGTACTACAGTATATTCTACAGTATATTCTAGAGTATAAGCCGCGCCCTCTCACCCTGTGCAGCTCATGATCTCCGGGCCGTCGAAGGAGAAGGGGTCGCTCTCGTCCGGCTCAGACCTCATTTTGTACGTCTTTGTCAGGATTGTGTTTGAGAAGAAGTCATTTGGCTCGAAGTGGAATTCTAATGTAAAACTCTGCGGGAGAAGAAAACGCAACATTAGCCTGGGCCGTGAGCTGATGCAGGGGATACTCTCCACCGACATCACGCTGGGGGTGTTCTGCAAGTGTGTGTAGGGCAGAATGTTGAGCAGTGGAGAGACAAGTCACACATGAGCAAAAACAGACGGATAAATCTAGATCTGGCTGAAAACCAAAAAATACAAAATGGATTTAAACACATTTTCAGGTGCTTGTGGTGTTGCTGCTGCTCAAGTGTTTGATTTTCAGTACAAAAAGTGAGTGACTAAATAAAAAACTGTTGGCTAATCCTTGCAACTTAAGTTATAGGAAGATTAGGGTTGATTTACAGTAAAAAAAAAAAAAAATCATCTCAGTTGTTGTAGCTTGTATCAGTTATTTTTGGTCAACAGAACTTCAGACAGAGCAGTGCCTACGGTTAGCATCACACCCCCAGTTAAATGTTGACATCAGCTGCAAAGTATCAGTTATGGTGCAGTGGAAGTTCTTACCATCGGTTGCCCTGGATCTGAGAATTTCACTTTGATATCTTGTAAATGTTTAAGGATCGGCTCATCGTGTTCCTAAAGAAGGGAGACAATTTAAGGGTTAATATCAGATGAAAACTGCAGAATTTGATGGCAAAAGCAAATTCTAGGGTAAAAGTCCAAGCAGCCACCCTCAATTTATTATTTTTTAAGTTAGACACCACATAGTGACAGAAACAAAAACAAACAAAAACACACCTCAATTTTCATCCATGGGTTTAGAAATTAAAGCAAGTCTGATGTGAATTAAAAAAAAAAAAAGATAGTTTGTTTTCATTCCACACTCATTTAATGTCTTTTTTAAAATGTTGTGATTATGTTTTGATTTGTTTCCATTGTGATTTTTAGTGCATTTCTTATTCTGTTGACATTTTCACTGTTTTGATGAGTAAAATGGGTGTATTTCCTATAAAATTTTCACAAACTTAGTGGCCTTTGTAGACTTTTCGTATCACAGCCATGACTTCGCTCACTGAAGTGAATCTTCACTTCATTGTATCGAAAAATGTATTGTATCGTGATTTATGTATAGATTAGCTTTGGGACGAGACAATTTAAGAAACGCACGAGAAAACAAGATTTTGACATAATTTGTAATAGGTAGTGCAATCTAGGGACGTCCCAATTCGATATTCAGTATCAGCTCCCGATCCCGCTCTTTTATGACTATCGGGCAGTATCGGATTCAGTCACATGATCGGACCGATCCAGTTTCACACGTTTTTGCGGCATTGACACGCTTTACGGCAGCCGTAAATCAAAACGCCACCATGTCATTTTGTGGGATTTTTCACAACAACAAAACCAGAGTCAAACAGCGATGCAATCGCTGCAAACAAACAGTTTCTCATGGAGGAACCAGCAGAGCCACTTTAATGCGACCAATCTGATTTATCACTTACAAAAGAATCATCCGGATGAGTTTGAGATCTACAAGCGCAAGACGGCAAAGCCGCAGCAGCAAACACTGGCGAAGGAATTTCAAAGAAGAGAAAAGCTACGTCGAAATGGTGACAAGTCCATTCATCACTTTAGACAATCAACCGCCGTCTGTCCTGGGAAACAAAGGCTTTCGTCGTCTAATGGACTTTTTGGAGCCAAGATACGAACTTCCTTCACAACACTACACAAAAAGGTATCGGATCAGTACAGGAAAGAGCACTCCTTTAAAAAATCGTATTGGAAGCCAAAAAATCTTGATCGGGACATCTCTAGTGCAATCCTTTCCACACTGTTGCCTTCTCTTATTTTATGCTAATACTTCAGTGATCGTCGTAGCACTGCCTTTTGGAACTACAGCTTCTCAAACTGTAGAACGTTTTTGTCCAAGTCGATCTGTAAATTCAGGGGGAAAAGGAACTCACAAGCTAATTTTTTTCACTTGCGCACGAGCTTGGGGCAATTTTGTCTCATATTGTGATCTTGCATCCCTAGTATCGGGGCATTTATTGTGTCGGCAACTTCTTAACGATACCCAGGCCTAAACCGGAGCCACGTTTAATTACTGGAAAACGCAGGGGCTGAAAAGACCAAAAAACATTGTGTTTACCAGACGACAGCAGTGACGCTAGAAAGTGCAAAGGAGGTGAGTGTTTGAATGCATTTGTGGGAAGTGTGTTCAAGCCAAAATTAATGAAGGTGTAAGAAAAAGTTGGGGAATTTTAAAGTTTGTATTTACCGAGGGAAGGTGCTGATATATTTTAAAGGGCAGAGTCTGTTGCATAAAATCAAAAGAGCTCCACTGTGTTGCTGCGTCCTCGGCTGAACATTCGCCCACTTCAGGGAGAAACGCATGAAAATAATGAGTCACGTTTTGTTTGTAATGTCTCCAGCGGCGAAAAAACAAATTTGATATTGAGAGAAAACATCTGAAAAAAAGCACCCGGGTAGAACGACGAAACAGCTTTGACAATTGGCTGTGTTATGAAAATGCTCCTTTTTGACCAATATACGCTATCGAAAAGGCCATTTTAACTGAAAAATAATCTGTTCTCTAGTGTGATCTGCAGATATCCAGAGGAGGGACCCACAGTATGCGTAAGCAAGCGCATAAGTAAGTGCTTTCCCTTGATGTACTTTCCATTGTGGATCAATAAAGTTTGTCTAAGTCCAAGTATGTGGCACTTTGTCAAGGTGGCATTAACTGAAAAAGCGGCAGACGGGAAACGGCTCCTAATACCTCACTAGGTTCCTTTATCAAGTCATTCTGGATAAATATTGCGATTTAAAAAGTCCAAAAATACAACAATGATCATTGGGTGTCAGATTACAACGACAGCAGCACTTTGGTAAGCTTTGGCCGTTATAAATGTGCTCGAAAAGTAACATTTTGATTTTTATTTGACAAAAGCACAATAATGTCTTTAAAAAGGTGCACTACTGTAAAATACCAAATATGAGCCAGGGAGTTTATTTGTTTCAATCACTTAACAGACCAGGCTTTTATTTGAGACCAGGCGGTGATTTGGGGCAATTAATTCCCTCCTCACAAAAATCTTGTTCAGCAAAACTGGGAAAATACCAAACTCGAATTCTGGCCAATATTCCACATGGACATGTTTTACCTTGTTATAAAGCTTAGACTCTCTATATTGTGTCCATTTAATCTAATTTACAGACAGACAAATGTCCTAATATGTGGTGCTGCATCAGTATTTATCTGAGGAGTCATTTGTTTGTGTCTGTGATGTCGTCCTACCCCTGAACGCATCGCTGTATGCTTTTGTTTACAGCCGCAGCTCCATTAGGGCTGGGCGGTATACCGTATGAACCGGTATACCGGTAATTTTTATTTTTATGATATGAATTTTTTATTTACCGCCATACCGTGTGTGCGCGCATATGTCGGCAACACAGAGCGGCGGAACGTCGCACAGCGGTAGATTGAGCGGGGGCTGTTTTTCAGTGTTACACCAAACAAGCCAACAAGCCAGGTAAGGATAGCGAGTTGAGTGGTGCGCGCCCGCCAAAGGGACCGTCCGCGCAGTGCCCCGCGACACGCCCCCCGGAGAGCGGGAGCGCGCGGAGCCGCGCCCGGGCAAGAGAGCGCAGAGCGGGAGTGCACGGAGCCGCGCCCGAGCGAGAGCGCGGGTGCGCGGAGCCCCGCTCCTCACCCCGTCGCCCGGGCACGGCCCCGCGCACCCCCGCCCCCCGAAAAATGGGCCGCGCCACAAAACACCACACGGCCCCCAGCAAACGCGCCCACCAGGGACGTCTGTGTAGTGTTTTGTGCTGCACTGCCAACGTTACACAGAGATTGGGGAGAAGATGCAGATTTTACTTTCATGCAATCTTCGTATTCTCCGTCTAAAGGGACCGTCTATGACAAGAAAAGCAAATGTTGGAATGATATTACCAACTCTATCACACTCCACTTAGCCAAAGACAAAAATACCGTTAAATACCGTGATACCGTGATAATTTAAAAAAATACCGTGATATCAATTTTTGGTCATACCGCCCAGCTCTAAGCTCCATGTGAACAACACTGAGATTATATTTTTACAGATGCTCAGTGTGAGTCTGGATTAAAAGTTCAGTTCTTAGTGCAGACTTGTGATCCGAGAGGAGCCTGTGTGAGGCTGAGTGTTGAAATGTGTTGGTTTTGAAGCTTGTTTTGGTTCTTTCTCATTGGTTAGCGATTAGCTGCTGTAGCTCACGCACATAAACAGGCTGTTTTCTCTTCTATTAGCGACTGTAAAGTGACTATAGTGGCCGTATATATGTTACTGGACTCTCACTGATATGTAAATGAGCTGTGAAGAGGTGTGAATTAGCGCCATTTAGCAGATCATTAATTACCGTGGCGCACACGCGTTTACCGCTAAAAGCTAACAGCGGTAGTTTACTTACAGCACTTTGTTTACTGGCTAGAATGTGATACAAAAATGCCATTAGGCCGACGTACTGTCTTTAAATATGACAAAGAGGCAGAAGAACAATAAATGTTGCCTAAATAAACCCAACTGAAAATCCAATAAAGCCACAAACCTAAGTTTCATAAATCAATTGAAAGATTTACAGTGAATTTTCACTTCATAAATATATCAACAGCTCCAACTTCCAGCTTGTACAGTACTGCGCAAATGTTTTAGGCAGGTGTGAATAAATGCTGTAAACAAACGATGCTTTCAAAAATATAAATAATGTTTGTTTTTATCAATTTACCAAATGCAAAGTGAGCGAACAAAAGAAAAATCCAAAGTCGTTCAGAACTCTGAGTGTAAAGAAGCAGAAGTTGTGTTGGTGATGGTCTGGCCCCACAGAGCCCTGACCTCAGCATCATGGAGTGTGTCTGAGATTAACATGAAGAGACAGAAGGATGTGAGGAAGCTCCATACAAGATCTGAGCTTAGTTCTTCAACATGTTTGGAACAGCGACCAGCCCAGTTCCTTCACAAACTGTCTGCAAGTAAACCTAGAAGAACTGATGCTCTTCTGAAGGCAAAGCTCACACCAAATATTGATTTAATTTCTCTTTTTCTTGCATTTTGTTGATTGATGAAAATAAATGAACACTTCCATTTTTGAAGCATTCCTAGTTTACAGCATTTTTTTCACACCTGCCTAGAACTTTTGCATAGTTCTGTATATTAGACTCAGCAAATATTTATCAAAATATACACCTGCACCCGGAGTTTCATTGAAACCCTGTTCTTATTTGGTATTTTACGGTATGCAACTTCTGGTGGAGGGTCCAACACCTTCTTGTTTCAATGGAGATGTCATTGCTAGGCCTGAAATGTTCCATAGTGTGACTTTAAACAGCTCTACATTACATTTATTCAATTACAGGTGGTTTTATAGCTCAAAAATACCTAGAAAAACATGGATTCTGACGGTGAGCGGGGTCACCTCTCCACAGATCTGACCTGTAACTTGGTCTGGTTTGGTTTCCATGAACATAGAAAAGGTATAATGGCATACTGTGGAACATTCCAGATAAAGCAATAACATCTCCATGGAGAACAACATCTGACGGACCCTACACCAGAAAAGTTCCAGAATAAGTAACGTCTGTGGTCCAAACCTGGAGCATGTCGCTGAGCAGGTCCACGTTCTTAAACACTGTGAGCCAGAACTCGGGGATTCCTTTGGGGTCTTCTTTCTCCTCATCCTTTTTCTCCTCCTCCAACTTCGCCTTCTCCTTCATCTCCTCCTGAAACAGAACATCAACTTATTCCTCTAAAACGTCTCCAAACATTTCAAGTGCATGTTTGCTTTTTTTCTTTTTTTTTTTTTTTAAATCATACCCATTTCATTTGTATAGTTACTGGCCTTAAAGTGAAGTGTTTTAGAACTTAAAATAACATCGATCTACAATCTCAGCGTGTAATTTATACCGTTCTAAATAATTAATGAGTGCTCAAAATGTCGCTTACAACAGGAAGCGGGAAAACCATGAATTAGGCAAATCTCGGCGTACACAGGAAGGTTTAATTGGCCCAGTGCAGATCTGGTACAAGGCGCTCTCCAGGTCAGTATGTGTCTGCTGTGTGTTGTATGTATCTAATTAAAAGGTTTTATTTTTTTCCTGATAGCCACAAAGTGCACGTTGCCATGGTAGTGGTTAGTATTACCACAACAACAAACTCCGCTCTGGTCTCAGACAGTTCTGAGAAGTGTTTGTGGGGAATAATTAGGAAGCAGGGAATGCAGAAGGGAAATGAGAAAGAACTTTAGTTTGTGCTCGTGTGTATGTGCGTGCTTGCGTTTGTGTGTGCGCGTGCATGCTTGTGTTTTTGTGCGCGCGCTTGTGTGTATGTGCGTATGTATGTGCGTACCTGTGTGTGCTTGTGTTTTTGTGTTCGTGCTTGCGTTTGTGTGTGTGCTTGTGCCTGTGTGTGTGCGTGCTTGTTTGTGTGTTCGTGCTTGTGTTTTGTGTGTTCGTGCTTGCGTTTGTGTGTGTTCGTGCTTGCGTTTGTGTGTGTTCGTGCTTGAGTTTGTGTGTGTGTGCGTGCGTGCTTGTGTGCATGCTTGTGTTTTTGTGCTTGTTTTTGTATGTTCGTGCTTGTGCTTGCGTTTGTGTGTGTGTGCGTGTGTGTGCATGCTTGTGTGCATGCATGCTTGTTTGTGTGTTCGTGTGCATGCTTGTGTGCTTGTTTTTGTGTTCGTGCTTGCGTTTGTGTGTGCGTGCTTGTGCCTGTGTGCGTGCGTGCATGCTTGTGTGCATGCTTGTGTTTTTGTGTGTTCGTGCTTGCGTTTGTGTGTGTGTGTGCATGCTTGTGCCTGTGTGCGTGCGTGCATGCTTGTGTTTTTGTGTTCGTGCTTGCGTTTGTGTGCACTTCTGTTTGTGTGCGCGCGCGCTGTTTGTTTTTGTGTGCGCTTGTGTGTGCTTGCGATAACACAGAATAAAAAGCAAAAATTATTCTTGTAATTAGTGATCATTCTTTTCTTTCTTCTCCCTTTTCTTCCTTTCTGTTCCTTCTCCTTCCTCTCCTTTCATTACCCCTTTGTTCCTTTGTTCTTTATTCATTTCTTCTTTTCCCTCCTTTGTTTCTTTCTTTCTGCTTGATTGTCTCCGTACATCTTAGCACAGTGGGCCTTGTTCCTGAGGAGGTACTGACCAGGACGGCTCCATCATCACTGACTTTAGTTCATTTTAAACAGTTTGCAGTGTTTTTTTTTTTTTTTTTAAGTAAAGTTGACATAAAAATCAGAACAGCACCTTTTAAATCCCACTGCTCTGATACAGGCTTCAGATAATTGTTCTTGTGCTGCTGCCGTCGGTAGATCTCAGTGTGAATAGTTCATTGTGCTGTAGTCGAGTGAATGTTTGCTGTACCTGTTTACTTACTGTGAGCTCTTCCTCATCGTCCGCTTTCCACTCGCACTCCTCGTCTGTGGGCTCGTAGGCAGCTTTGACGATCTCGTTCCTCTGTGAACGAATAAACACACTAGATAAGGCCCAGACAGAGGTGTGAGGCGTATCAGTGTTTTTACACAAACAAATATGTCTGCTGAACCGTGTGGGCGGATACGGATGAGAGATGCAAAACTGGAAATGATACGGCTGCGCTGTTTGAAAATTCTGATGCATTTTAACATTTTTCCATTGAAAAAAGACATAAAAAGCAGATGAGAGATTATGTTTGTTATTTTAAAAGGTGCATTGTGTAACTTTTCTGGTGGAGGGTTGTTTGAGGTCATTGCTTTAACCTGGAATGTTCCACGGTATGACATTAAATGCATCCATCTAGCAGTTATTCACTACTTTTTCTCAAAAATAGTATAATAGAGTATTTCTGTGTGAACAGGGCTGCCTCTCCACAGATCTGACCTGTATTGTAGCCTATAGTTGTCCTGCTTGAAATGGATCATTTTAATCTATACCGTGGAACAAGACAAAGCAATAACATCTCCATGAAGACAAGCAAGTGAGAATAAGTTGCGTAATGCACCTTTAAATGGCTGATATTATGCACTTCCGAGTTGTGTTTCATTTCATTCACACATGTTTAACACACAGACGCTGCAGATTTAGGCTCAGTTCTTCTCTCAATCTAAAAACACTGTTCCATGTGATGTCATGTGGTAATACAGGAAGTGCTCCACTGTGTTTTTAATCTCCATACACCTTCACTAGAGTAAATGTCATAATTAAATCTGACCCTTTTAGCCGTCTATGGATGTTCAAAACATTTGTTATTTCTGTTTTAGTTGCAGCGAGTCCCTCCTAACAGCTGTTCATTGGTTTAGCTGTTGCTATGGAGATGGTCACAGGTGTAGTGATACAGGACAGTGATTAAAGTTGCCAAAACTACTTGTGCGGTTATACAAAATAATAATGCACGGCAGCTCGCATTAGAATTCTCACTGACATGGTGTAAATGATGGGTAACTGGGGCCACAGACTGTAAATATAAGTGGACATGGCTCCAGTGCCACATAGGAAGTTCACGTGTTTAAGAGTGTGATTTTCAACACCACTAGTCAATATGACCATACTTTTAAGTGTGAGAAACTCGTTTAACAGCACAGACTGTTAAAATAAAGCTCAGATTAAAGTCTTATTTGAGTACCAGAGCTTCAGACAATGTAGTGCTTTCAGTCAGCTTCACACCCACAGAGAATATTGACATCAGCTCTAAAGTCTCAGTAATGCCTAGTCTGTTCTGCTGCTTTGAGCTTTGAACACCTCAGGGGCCTGGAGGTTTTGTTTACACCCAAACAAAGATGGCGGCGGTGTGTGTGGGTGACAGACGTTCTGAAAGCCGGAGCAGGTCACAGTAATGAGTCAGGATTGCATTTATAGAGATCAGGAAGTCCAATCATTCATATGCAGACGCCAAATATGAGTGGGAGAGCAGACGCTGAACCAGGTTTACAGACATTATGAGTCCGTTTATACTGAAGGATTCAGAGTTTAAGTATGGGCACTGACAACTAAAGACTGCAGCAAAATACCACTCAAAGATATCTAATTAGCATTTTTCAGAAACTGAAAAAAATGTATTTTTTTTCCATCTATTAAAACACACCCCAAAGACACTGTAGGAGCCATGTGCTGCTCACCGGGTCAGGAGTGTTTTCATGTAGACTATAGTTTTGAAGTGTACTAGAATACTGAAAAAGCAGATGTCAGACCTTGTCGAAGAGCGGCTGGTAGAGGGCGGCATATTTCCTCTCGAGCTCGTGGACTTCTTCATAAAACTTTGCCTCGATGTGAGCACACTTCACCTGCAGGTTCTTCAGAGCGTTTATACGACGCTTCACCACCTTCGGTAAACTGCACCGGGACACAGAAGAAAAAGTTATTCTAAAAAAAAACATTGGTCATTCAATAAATTTCCATTTAATTCACCTTGAGAATATGATGAACACAAATCAGCCTAAAAGCTCATTTCACTGGAAACTCTTAAACCTCCAGTTTCTCTGCATTAAACTAGGAACAACATTTAGCCAAATGTTTGATGTTCAAATCAGTCATTTTCCTTTCCAGACGTCGAACACTTCATGAGCTACAGTAACATTACAAAGTTTCTTAGGTCTAGTGCTTCATCACATGACCAGCTCCAGGAAACATTATGAATGACAAAGTGAAAGCCTGATCTGGTCAGATCTCAGACCCTAAAGAGGGCAGGGCCTGTTCATACCACAGGGAACAGCAGGGGCCACAGTGGGGCAGATTAGGAGCCTCACTGCTTTGTCTTGGTCTCTATATAAATCTAATGCTTAATTTAAAAAGTGAATGTGACAGAGAACTTTTAACATCTACACTGAAATATTTGAGTTTCTAAAATATTCGCTATCATTTTGGTTTGGTCACAATATAATCAAATCTTCACATCCCTCTTATGTTTGTGCACCCTCCGAGCGGCTCACCTCTCGATGTATCCTGAGGGGGAGCCGTTGAGTCCGTCCAGTCTCTCCTGCAGCGCGGCCAAGATCTGTGGGTTCTGCATCATCTGAACCGTCAAACGACTGACTGAAAAACACAGACACGGTCAGAGATACAAGACAGAGCCTCATACACTAGTGCACAGGACAGCTCAATCCTCGTCTCCATGGAGATGGTATTTCTTTACCTGAAATGTGCCACAATATTGTATGGACTTGTCTATTTCCATAAAAAAACAAGTTTGAGGCCAGATCTGTGGAGAGGTGACTACACTCACAGTAAAAATGCATCTATGTCAAGGTATTTTTGAGCAATAAAAACAACTTTAACTGAAGCATATGTTTAGTGCCGTACTGTGGCATCGGAGTCAAGCAGGTGTCCTCATGAAAGTTACACAGTGCACCTTTAAAGTGCGCTCTGAAGAGGCCGTAGCTCTTGCCTTTATGCGAGTGTTGTCAGTTTTACATTTCTAACCGCTCCAGCCTCTCGGTGTTCTTGGCGCAGAGGCAGACGCAGCGCTCATGTTTAAAAGCCTAATCAAAAACCTGCTAAAAATAGGCCGGGCTGTATCCATCCAAAGCCCAAACAATCCTCTGGAATACGCCAGCGAAGCCACCGGCAACACCCTTTAGGCAAACATGATCTGTGCCGCCAACACCAACACACCAACCAGAAACGACGCAAAAGGACACAACATTTTGCAGATCCTTTTTACCCTTTTCAATTAAATAAAGTAAAAATAAAAAAAATAATAAAAAAAAAAGTGTATATTTGTGCTTTATCACAATACAAAACTGAGAAAGCTGAAAATACAACCCTAGGCATACATAAAGATATAATATGGAACTTTCTGGCTGTGGCATGTCACCTGTATAACTCCATGGAAATGCATTTAAAGCTGCATTGTGTATTTTTTTGGTGGAGGGTTTGTCAAATGCTTTTCTCCATGGAGATGTTATCGTTTTGTCAGGAATGTTTCACAGTATGGCATTAAACCGTTCTATCTTTATGGAAACCAAACCAGACCGAGTTACAGGTCAGATCTGTGGAGAGGCGACCCCGCTCACAGTCAGAATGTTTGTTTTTCTAGGTATTTTTGAGCTCTAAAACCACCTGGAATTGAATAAATGTAAAATAGAGCTGTTTAATGTCACACTGAGGAACATTCCAAGAAGATCAATGACATCTCCATAGAAACAAGTAAACCTAAAAAGAAAAGATGCATGTAGTGAGAGGTTTTATACCATAGTGTGAAAAATAGCCAAAGGAACATTTCCATGGAAACAAGCAGAAGGACGAATGGTTTTTAGTGCAAAAAAACAAAAATGAAAAAAGGAGGGGGGAAAAAAGTAAATTGTTAGGCTAAAAAATTACATATTGTGGCTTTAATGCACACGCTCATCTACAAATGTTAGATTTTTGACCTTTGATGAAGGTCAAGGAGCTGGAGTTGAGCTGCCAGCTTAAACCGAATATTAAAAATGCACTAAACCACCTGCACGTCCTCCCGGTGTTACTGTGGCAGAGGTTGGCCCGTCTCCTCTCGGTGTAGAGGTTGTGGGTTAGACTCCTGACCAGAGTGGAGTGTGCATGTCCTCCCTGTGTTACTGTGGCAGAGGTTGGCCCGTCTCCTCTCGGTGTAGAGGTTGTGGGTTAGACTCCTGACCAGAGTGGAGTGTGCATGTCCTCCCTGTGTTACTGTGGCAGAGGTTGGCCCCGTCTCGTGCCTCTCTGGAGGTTGTGGGTTAGACTCTTGTGTGTTCTGGTGGATTCTTACCTTTGCTGTTGACGTCTTCTCCGGTCTCTTCTTCCTCCACTTCTTCCACGTCTTCCATATCTGCAGGGTCCATCTCAGCCTGCTCTTTGCTGCAGGGAAACAGAAATATGGTAAGGCCAGAGGGACAAACACGTTTACACTGGTTAGAATGCAAGGACTAATCTGTTGTGACTAGGGTTGTTCTGATATTGGCAAACGCTCAGATACCTGAAAGATGTGCAGCGAGTACTCAGACCAAATCAAGTCAAAACCGCTCTTTATTTTCCTGAATAAGGACGCGTAGATGCGAGAAATCTTTTTTATTGTGCGTTTTGATCTTGTGCTGTAATTTACCCTTAATCTATTTCTTCCCACTATTCAGTAAGACACTAAGACCAAGTATCAGTATTGGATTGAATCTTTAAAAAAAAAAAAACTGCATCAGGACAACACTAATTTTGACTAGTCGACTTAAACTATAACAATTTAAGTTATGCTGTTATCTGGAATATATAAACTAAATCTGTCGACCACATTTCAGCCAAAATATATTTAACAAATGTCTCTGTACAACAGAGAAAACACATGCATCTTAAAAACATTAGTACATTTTTATGTCCAGAAAATTATTGAAAGCTAATTTTTAATACTGCCATTTAAAAACAGAAAAGTGAACCTTCTGAATCATTGACCATTAGAAATGACTGAACCTTGATGCCTGTTCAAATGCCCTAAATGCAAGTGTTGGGCAAAAGTTGTGGGTTTTTTTTAGTTCCAACTTTAAATTTCCATCGACATTATCTCATCAGTTTCTCTCTGGGTCTGTGCCTGCAGCTCTGCCTTTGGAGCCTCAGATCACTGTGTCCTGAGGCTCTGCTGATCCTCTGAAACTGGACTCCTGCTCCAGCCAGATCAATGCAGCACAAAAACAATGGGGCAGAGAGAGAGAGGGAGGAGGGAGGAAGGGTGGGAGGGAGAGAGAGAGAAAGAGGGAGGAGGGAGGAAGGGTGGGAGGGAGAGAGAGAGAAAGAGGGGAGGGAGGGAGAAAGTGAGAGGAAGACCGAGCGAGAGATAGACAGAGAGAGCGACAGAGCGACAAAGACAGAGTGACAAAAAGAGAAAGGCACACAGAGAGAGACAGAAACACAGAGAGACAGCAACATGGAGAGAGAAAGAGTGACAAAGAGAGAAAGGCACAAAGAGAGAGACACAGATAGACAGAAACAGAGAAAGACAAAGACACAGAGAGAGGCAGATAGAGAGACAGACACAGAGAGACAGAAATAGAGACACAGAGAGAGAGAGACACAGAGAGAGAGAGAGACAGAGAGAGATAGAGAGAGAGACACACACAGAGACAGAGAGAGTTAGACACACAGAGACAGAGAGAGAGAGAGACACAGAGAGAGAGAGACAGACAGAGAAACACACAGACAGAGAGAGAGACAGAGACAGAGAGAGAGACACACACACACACAGGTGTTGGGCTCTAACTCTGAGCCTGGTTACACAGGATTTCTCCCTCCAAGTCTCGTCTAACCAGTGTTGATTGACGGGTGAATCAGAAATGGATCCGTCACACGTCCAAACAAACCTGGCAGATTATGAGCAAGGAGAACTACGCCATTTTTCTGGTGGAGCGCCAATGTCTGCTTGTATCCGGATTAAATTAACAGTTTTGCCTGGAAGTTCCACAGTATGGCATTAAAACTGTCACTGAAGGAGGGGTCAAATGCAAAGTTCCTACACAGTGATTCTTGAATGTCAACCACAGCATTTACCAGAACGTCAGAGGACCTTTTTCATGGATGGCCAGAATACCGTCATGGGGATAGTCAAAAATCGATGTTTATTTTCACCAGTTGCATAAATTACTTTGGTCCAAACATGGCTCAGCTGCTGGATCTTTAAACAGCCTTGGACAGAATCCTCTTTGGAAAGCTCACAGTGTTAAACAGCAATCTTTCAACAAATAAGCAGAGCATCTGTTTTAGAGTTTGGTTAGTTTAACGCTCAAACCACTGATGGGGTTTTCAGTTCTTATGTCGTTTCCTCATCACAAACAGACCTGGAGTTATGTTTTGTTTTATTCACATATTTTTAAAACACACAAACGCTGCAGATTTAGCCTGTTTAGCCTTAAGTTGTGATGTCATGTGGTTTTACAGGAAGTCCACTGTGTTTTTAAACTCCACACAACTTCACCAGAATCATTCAGATCATTTCAGACCTGGAATTGTCCATCTCTACTGGACTAAAGGTAAAAGGAGCTGTTCACAAACAAAACACCAGGTTAGGGTCGGGCGGTATCCAAAAGTTGATACGGTTAAACCTTCTCAGCATTTTACCGGGGTATATGGTATTACTGTGAGTAAGAATTATTTTGTAGCTGCGCCTAAACCATTCAGAAACAGAAGAGCAGCTTTATATTTAAAGATGAGGCACAAGTTCTGCTTAAACCAAAATTCACCAGTGCGTATCTCCCTCCATTTAATGATCTGGAACATGACAAGACAAGAAAAGCAGAAGAGGCAGATTCAGAATAAAAAGTAAAAGGCGACAGTCCAGGGCGTGTGATATTTCCCACTGCAGCATGTTGTATCTGACAGACCCGCGCTCTCAGCACTCGGAGAAGTTACCGTCTCCTCCGTGAAAGTCTGACTTTGAGCCTCAAGCGGGAACTTTCTCCTTTTCAATAAAACGTCTCCATCACAAACTTTTCGGCTCAACATCACATACGAAGCGTCAGTCAGGTTTTTTTCTTCTTCCTCGCTATGTGTGGACCATAGACCGTATATATGAGTGGACTAAGCTAACTCGTTAGCCACCGCGTGCCAAACAGGAAGTGCTCCAGGAGGCTCTTCCGGCTGCTTCTCTACCTTTTTCTCCATTCACTTACACTGAGATCTTATCGTCCCTCTCTCTGTACCCGCTGCTGTGGCCTTGTCATTTTGGTCTTAAAATGTTCGTATGAACCCGCAACACAGGATCCTGAATTTTTTTTTTGCTATTTTGTCTGTCAAAAAAACCCTATTCATAACAAAGAGCCTGGCTCCAGATTTGCCCCTGTAGCCGTTGGCATCAGGAGCCTCATTTGAGCGGCGCTAAACGTTGCACTCACTTAGTCCACTTCTTTTATACAGTCTATGGTGTGGATGGAAATCTCCGCAACAACGTTTGAAGAGGAGAAAGTCCACGCTGTTCCCCGTGTCTGAAGTGACTGTGGTGGGATCTCTGGCCTGACGCAGGGTTGTAGCTCCGTCAACATTTACTGTCTCTCCCCTGTCATTCAGCCTGAAGCCAAAATGCTCCTAATATTATATCAGGTCTGTGAGGAGCCAAGATTGTGAAGTGTCCCAGGCTCCGTTTATCAGTCACAGCTTGGTATGTATGCAATTATCCAGATTGTTTTGAAATGTTGAATTCACAGGGGTAGAAACCAGAAAACAGCCTTCCTCCTGTTTTGAAAACATTTTCAGAACCAGGACAAGGCTGTGAGCCACCTCTAGGTGCGGAGACTGGCCCTCTCCTCTTCTATGGGAACGGCTGAGTGTATTTAAGGCGGAGAAGCTGGGCCTTCGGTAGAGTCTGCCGTGGGTCTAACGCGTGGGCCGCCCGGCTCGGTGAGCGCTTTCTCTACCGAGGGTTGCCGGCTCTCCAGCCCTGTGTCAGCGGTAAGAGCTTGATTTTATGTTTATATACATATGTCGCTTTAACCTGTGTGAATTGTGATTGTGAACATCTGAGCGAGAATAAAAAGACACATTTATTCTAGCTCTTTTGTTGTCTGAATCTTTTGGACATCTGAGCGGGAATAAACAGGCACAGTTATTCTAGCTCCTTGGTTTTAACCTGTGAATTTTGATTGTGCATATCTAGTGAGAATAAACAGGCACAGTTATTCTAGCTCCTTGGTTTTAACCTATGAATTGTGATTGTGCATATCTGAGCGGGGAATAAAAAGGTACATTTATTCTAGCTCCTTTGTTGTCTGAATCTTTATTGTTGGTGATTACCTCCACGGACCTGATTTGTGTCACACAACATTTTGGCGTTGTCGGCAGGATACTGTTGTTTGAAGTTGTGTTGTTAATTGTTGGGGGACTCACTAACGATGTTTAAGAGAAAAGACAAAATTGAGAAATCAGAGGTGGTTCCGACTCCAGGGTGGACAGGTACCTGGACGGACGTTTACCTATGTTTGTTGGAAAACGGCGGAACGCCGGGAGACTGGGGACCCGGGGTGAAGTCCGGAGATCCCGAGTCTGTTTTGGAGACTCTTAAAGGAGTCGTGCCTGCAAATAAGGCGCCCAACGTGGGGTGCAGCGCAGGATGTGGATCTGTGCTACAGCATGGAAACAACAAGCGAAGCTTGTAGAGTTGCTACAGAAGAAACTAACTGATTTGGAAACAGATGTGAAGCCTGCTTCTGCAATAGCAGAAAGCACAGTATCAAAGTAGGATTATTTCACTGATGCTAGGACAACCCGAGGCGTCGGTGGGTGATATTATTAAAGGAATGTTGTGGTATTTTTGGTATTTAAAGAAAATTAGGAAAATGTGTATACGCTCTCTAGTCCACTGTTGAGAACCAATTAAATTGTATTTGTATATTTATGTGAATTTCTAAGGCAATTTATTCACAGTTAAATTTTTGGGGTTTCAATTATTTCAATCGGTCAAGGATTAAGAGGTTTATAGAATCCTCTGACAGTAAAATGTGGCTGGAAGCAGAGTTCAGACTTTGGAGGAAGAACTCTGGCTTTTGTTTTTTATAGCAAGCAATGATTAAAAGTCTGTCTTGTATAAATTCAGGAAATTAACATTGAAAGGCATTTTATTTTTGTTACAAAGACAAGATTAAAATGAAATTTGGATTGATGATTGAGAAATAATGTGTATGATTATTAGTATTATTTTTGTCATATTGTCCAGACTTACGAGGATTATTCGGCGGAAGAAATAGTGCAAATAAACAGCAGTTTCAGACGCAGAGCAGATGAGGCACTGGATCTGTGGTTAGCGGCTGTATGAGGAAGGAGGGGCTGATGTTTTGGTAGACCAGGGAGATATGAGAAAGTTTGCGGGCTTGGCTCGGGACAGTTCTGTAGACAGTGCTTCCCGGGAAATGACCCGGGATATGAGGGAGGGAGACCCGCATAGTCTGTTTTTCCAGTATGCGGAGGCGGTGAGAGAGTGTTACCCTGTCACAATTTGTAGTTTTGTCTTGTATGTTTACTTATTTTGTAATTTTTTGGGGGAACTTGCTTTTATCGCAGTGATAGTAGCAGCCATTGTTCAGTCCATGTGCATGTATTCCCCATGCCTCAATGTGATATGCAAAGTGCTTCAGTGTGTTCTGTACTACATGTTGTCTGTGTCAGCGCTCATTTTATGTAGGAATAATTTTTAAAAGATGTTCAAAGCCACGTAGATTTGTTAAAAATACAGATCCCAAAGTAAAGTAGTGAACCTGAGGTTTGTAATAGACTAATATTTCATCGTGGTTAGTGGGTGGAAGCTAAGGATGTAAACTTTGTTCTTAAAGTTGGTTCATTAATTGGAAAATTTGGAATAAAGGGAATAACTGTAATGGCAGGAGTTATTGATAATGATTATCAAGGAGAATTAAGTGTAGTGTAATAAATAAAGGTGACAAAATTGCCCAATTGTTGATAAAACCCTGTGAAATAACCAACCCGATAGAAACCTCGCCCCCTACACAATTAACAGGGAGGGGCCAAGGAGGGTTCGGTTCTACTGATAAGGCTGGAGCCAAAGTCTGGGTTAAACAACCCAATGGGCCCCCACGTGCGGCAGAACTCATTGCGCAAGGCAATGACAGAATTGTGACAGTAATGTACCACGGTGAAGACCGATGGACTAATGTGCCTGGGGACAGATGTTACCCCAGGCAATGAGCTAACATGTTCTGAAGTGCTTTACGTTTGCAGGATGTCTTGGTGGAGATTTCTAATCGGCTCTAAACGACGCCGGAAGGGGCAGAGACGGAACCATGAGGCGCCTAAGGATTGGCGGTGCCGGCTGTTGGGTCACAGTCCTGGTTGACCTTGGTACCGTGTTCGAGTTGGGCACCATCCGATCGATGGCGGAGGAAGTCGTGGGTCAGCGCCTTGAAATGGTCGAGGGCGGAACCCTGAAACTAAAATGGAAGCATGCAACTATTTCCAGGCAGCAGGGCAACTTCTCATGTGCAGCGGATCAACTATGCGTGGTGGCCAATCTCACGGCCGACTGCCCCCTCTTCATCTGCCCCCGCTGCATGGGATTACACAATATACCAACACTGACAAAAGGCTGTAATTTGACGGTGACTTCTGCCGTCCCTATGTGTGAGTTCAACGTTACTGCCAGAACCTGCAGTTCTGACGGTAAAAATGGCACACAATGGACTATGACTGTGACTGACAGTATCTGGATAGGCAACAGCACTCCTATCACCAACCGATCCACGTTTGGATACCCAGTGTGGGTGTTACCGCACCCCACTGGACATGAACCAGCACAAATTGCACCGTTGGCAGGGACCTGCCAACCCCTGGCTACCGGACAGGTAAAAACGGAAGTACACTGGACTGTACGTTTTCCACCTATACCTAGGTGTACCCGCCGTAAAAGAGCATGGTATGACACCATTCTTGGGGGATCTGGAACTTTGTTGGGACTGAGTAACACCATTGACAATCAAATAATCTCAAGTAAGCGATTATACCCTGAACGGACTAAATGTAATGACACTATGTGCTTTGGTAAACACACGACATACAATGTCACCACACCAATAATAGTGTGTAGATATCATGTGCTACCTTTAATAAGCCATGGAGCTTATTGGATATTACATGTACAACAAGGCGAATGGTTAGACTTTTACCGAAATGTGACTTATGATGTTACAGGTTGTGACCAAACTGATCAAGGGATGGTGTGCCCATTACGACTCGCTTATTCCAATCCGTGCCTGAAAGACGACCACTGCGTTATGCGATTGGTATCATGAGCAGGCTCGGGATTTGCTGTTCCAGGTGGGATCGCACACACTGTGTGTGGCCACTATGCACAGCCACCCCCAGCTTCCTAATGTCCCCCACTCTGGCTGTGTGAAAGGTGTACATATGTGGCAGTGGAACAATCAAACATTCCGTTTGACGAATTATTCCCAGGTATCTGAATTGACTGACGTACAATGGCAGATATTGACGCAGCCAAAGCTGGGACTCTCTTTGGAAAAGTTCAAAGCGCCCTGGACCGCTCTAAAGAGCTGAAAGAGATGATCACAAAACATGATCATACGATTCAAAGATTAAAGGTGTCCACCTTGATACAGTCTGGAGAGGTAGCAGCAGCGGCCAAATTGGTTGAGCAAACTTCTGCGACGCACTGGTATGACATATTCTCTGGTATGTCCCCTTTTGCGCGAAAACTGTTGGCACCCCCCTTGATAGTTTTGATTATGATAATATGCTTACTGACCTTATGTAATGTATGCACCTGGATTCAAATAAGAGGCGCCTGCGCACTTATTTTACACATACCTTATATAATCTTGCACCATGAAAATCACGCTACAAATCACGGAAGGCGCATTTGGTAGAGAGCTTTTCACTATAACTGTGCACCCGTCTGATCCAGACGAACATGTATTCATTATAGAACATTGGGTTAATCAAGATTACTGGAGGCGGGAATTTGGTTTTGATTTACGACAAGAGATGTTAACTTTCTTGTTACATTACTTACATATTGAAAATGATGATATGGAATCTGGAAGAGTACTGATAAACTGATCCTGGGCCAAGGGATGGAATGTGAGGAGCCAAGATTGTGAAGTGTCCCAGGCTCCGTTTATCAGTCACAGCTTGGTATGTATGCAATTATCCAGATTGTTTTGAAATGTTGAATTCACAGGGGTAGAAACCAGAAAACAGCCTTCCTCCTGTTTTGAAAACATTTTCAGAACCAGGACAAGGCTGTGAGCCACCTCTAGGTGCGGAGACTGGCCCTCTCCTCTTCTATGGGAACGGCTGAGTGTATTTAAGGCGGAGAAGCTGGGCCTTCGGTAGAGTCTGCCGTGGGTCTAACGCGTGGACGCCCGGCTCGGTTGAAGCGCTTTCTCTACCGAGGGTTGCCGGCTCTCAGCCCTGTGTCAGCGGTGAAGAGCTTGATTTTATGTTTATATACATATGTCGCTTTTAACCTGTGTGGAATTGTGATTGTGAACATCTGAGCGGGGAATAAAAAGACACATTTATTCTAGCTCTTTTGTTGTCTGAATCTTTTGGACATCTGAGCGGGAATAAACAGGCACAGTTATTCTAGCTCCTTGGTTTTAACCTGTGAATTTTGATTGTGCATATCTGAGCGGGGAATAAACAGGCACAGTTATTCTAGCTCCTTGGTTTTAACCTGTGAATTGTGATTGTGCATATTTGAGCGGGGAATAAAAAGGTACATTTATTCTAGCTCCTTTGTTGTCTGAATCTTTATTGTTGGTGATTACCTCCACGGACCTGATTTGTGTCACACAACAAGGTCCTTATGCGCTGCACATTTTTTTAATGACGTTAATGAAACTGATACCATTGCTACTTTTTGATACCTCAGTGTACCGGATTACCACCCAACCCTACCCTAGGAGGCAGCAGCATTATAACGTGGCCAAAAGCTTACTATACATTTTGCGTAATATTAGAACCTTTAAATTTGTGCGCAGATACTCACTTGTCCATGTCTGCCATCTTTGCTGAGTCTAAAGTGAAGCTGGAAAGAGAAGAGGGGGAAAAAAAACACTATTAGAAAAACAAATTACCAAAAAGACAGATCAAGTCATAGAAAAGCAGCGATTTGCAATAGCTGCTTTAAACTTAGCTCAGAGTGTACACTGTAAACAACTCCAGGAACGTCAACACGGAAGACTGAAATATGAAGTGATAAACTAAGAATCCAACACATTTTACAACATGTTTTTCTAGGTTTTCAGTATGTAATCAATAAGTGGTCCAAGTAGTATTTTTAGTATCGATACCTGCAAAAAATGAGCATCTAGTTTCAATACTAGTAGTAGTATCTGATATCCAACACTTTTGACAACCCCAACATCCAAACCAAGTCTTCTATGATCATCCGAGCATTGCAATAATCCAAGCTAGAATTACTAACCACTACTTATTAAGAACAAACAAAAATAAATCTTAAAAATCCATATTACACAAAATCTGTAAAAGCCAATATTACATCATTTTTTAATGTTATAATGTTGAATCCTCCTCAAAAACAGACCTGGAGTTGAGTTTTGTTTCATTCACATGTTTAAGTAACCATTTATTATTAGTCCGTCTACATTTCCAAAGCTCAAAATGCTCTGTTCCACCTTGTGATGTCATGTGGTGGAAGTTTAAGCTCCTTTAACCTTTAGTAGAGATGGGAAATTCCAGATCCAGATGATTCTAGCTGATTAAAGTTGTAGGGAGTTGGGAAAAAAAAAAATCCTGTATTACTACATGACATCACAAGCTCAGCCTAAATTTGCAGCATTTGCATGTTAAACATGTGAAGGAAACAAAACGCAACGCCAAGTCTGTGTGGGATGAGGAAACATTAGAACATCGATCAGAAAAAGGCACATGGGCCCTTTAACCCGAAATACTGCATGTTTCTCGGTTAAGTCGATTTGCATACACCAGCTCTCTTCCTGTGTTCTGCTCTGTCACACTCAGGTCTCCGTTCATTTAGACTAGAGCACAAAAAGGAGAAACCGTTTACATAATATTTGACTGTTCAAGAATAAAAAATACATTGCAGCCAGTTACATCAATAATTGACTTGACCCACTTGCACAAGCTGCATGTTGCCGTTATAAAGAGTTTAAAAAGCCACACACCACAAACTAGAGACAGATGCATTGTGTAACCGTTCTCGTGGAGGGTCCGCCACCTGCCTGGAATGTTCCAGAGTGTGACATTAAACAACTATACTATGCATTTATTCAATTCCAGGTGGTACAGGTGTTAACAATACAACAA
This sequence comes from Odontamblyopus rebecca, assembly GCA_030686955.1. Classification (NCBI taxonomy): domain Eukaryota; kingdom Metazoa; phylum Chordata; class Actinopteri; order Gobiiformes; family Gobiidae; genus Odontamblyopus; species Odontamblyopus rebecca. The sequence goes on along the minus strand of CM060653.1, from coordinate 11,867,371 downwards.
TATCCAAGTCTCACGATACGGTCACGGTTTGAACCTCACGGTACGATATTTATTGTCATATCATGGGAAAACTCACGATATTACGATATTCTACATAATAACAAGAGTGACATTGTAAAATGCTTTGACCAGTCATTTGGTACAACATTTGTCATTTGGGATGGAACGATACCCAAATCTCTCTGTACGATATTTTCACCATAAACAGATTTATTACAATATTTTGTGGAGGCTCAAAAAACTGTGAATCTGCTCCTTTTTCCTCTAAAAATGCTTCACAAGACTTAATCCAAAGAACGAAGATTTCAAAGTGCTTAGAACAGTTATTTCTTCATGTCGTCTGCACTGAAACGGAGCAAAGGATCATGGTCTATGTAGTTCCCTGTTTTGTAGCCATTTCTGCATCAGAACTATTAATTTAAGCAAAGAGACTCATGATTCGATATATTGTGATGGTCTAAGATATTACTGTGAGACCTTTGACGATACGATAGCACCATATTTATGTTATTGTTACATCCCTATCAGGTGGTTTTACAGCTCAGAAATAAGAAAAACAGGCATTCTGACTGTGAGAGGGGTCGTCTCTCCACAGATCTGATCTACATTTTATTTTTCAAACCATAATTGAAAATGTGCATTATGTAATTTTCTAGTGTACAGTTATACGCCATCTGCTTGTTTCCATAGAGGCGTCATTGCTTTGCCTGGAACATTCGACACAATGGCATTAAACATCTGTTTCATGCATGGGTGGTTTTATTGGTCTAATATAGCTTAAAAACTTGCATTCTTACAGTTTTTAGATTACTTTTATATACGGTCTTATATGCGTCTGGTCCATGGGCATATACTAGTCCATTTGCTTTTATACGGGTCCAAAATATAAGTTTAAATATAAGTCAATTTGTGTCAATATCAGATTTAATAGCTCACATGTCACAATATATTATAACAAAGAGTAAAAAATAGAAAATGGTTATAATTCTAAATAATCACTGAGGTTTCATAAAACGGTGATAAAATTCAAAATGCAATCTTGCTCTAGGACTATCATTTGGCTCCCAGCGGCCGCTCTCACACAGACCGGTGGTTTCTGTCTGCGGAGTTTGTCACTTTATTCCAGCTGCTCCTGAAGTGACTCAGCAGCTCCAGTTCTGACACTGAGCCCCGAGCTCCTCTGAAGGGGGGGGTGGGCATCAGCACAGAGAGGATACAGCGGACACTAAACAATACTGATGAGTGCATCTTTAGTACAAACGGATTATGACGCTTTTTGGTTGGGGGTCCGTCAACTTCTGGTTTCTACGGATGTCGTTGCTCTGCCTGGAATGTTCCACAGTGTGACATTAAATAGCTCTACTTTACATTTATTCAATTACAGGTGGGTTTATAGCTCAAAAATACCTAAAAAAAAACAGACACTCTGTGAGCTTGGTAGCCTCTCCACAGATCTGACCTGTAACTTGGTCTGGTTTGGTCTCCATGAAGATGGAAAGCTTTAATGCCATACTGTGAAACATTCTAGGAAAAGCAGTAACATCTCCATGGAAAAAAGCATTTGACAGACCCTCAATCAGAAAAGTTACACAATGAGTCTTTAATTAATCGTCAAAATTGAGAATGTGCCTTATTATGAGACTGCCCCAAAATAAAAACAGATTCTAACTGATAACCATGCTGGAATCTAAAGTGGATTCTACTGCTCCTATTGGTCAGTCTCTTGTGCTCAGAGTGAGTGACAGGTGGATTAAACCAATCACAGAGCATTGTGGACTCTTAAGAACAAGATGGCTTCATTTACCCTGTGATGGAGGATTAACTGATGGTAAAATAAAAAGGAAATCTCAGATTTTTTTTTAAATTGTGAACAGCAGAATATGCCGAAAAATCGAAGTTTTGTTACATCCAGTTGAGATTTTAGCACAAACATTTTCATCAGGTTTGTGCGAAGGCCAGAACAAACTTCTGGCTTTTGCACAGACCTCAGAGCTATGACATCCACTGCTTGGCAAATCTGAACCTCACAGTGGATGGACCTCAAGACAGATTCTCACGAATTTGTGAAGTCAAATATCACGAGATGCATCCTCCAATGGACACGGTAGGACTTAAGCATTAATATTCAGTGTTCATAACTGATCTCCAAATGACGCAGGCTTCATAAGGCACTTCATAACGTTGGATAAACAAAACCACCGCACCGCAAATGAAGCCAATCACTTACAAAGTTTTATTATTCAATTAACAGGACAGATATAAAGTGTGTTTAGAATCAACTCTGGTTAAACTGAAGCTGCGTTCTTCACTGTGTCAAATGTGGTGTGGCCTGAACAGTAAACAGACTGGATACCAGCCTAAAGCTCCACATCAATCTGTATGAAGCAATTAGACACACATACTGCTTTATTTAACAGCGTTAAACGTACAATTCGATTGAAAAATGAATCCAAGTATTAAGTAAGCATTTCAATGGATGCTGGCAGTAATCACAAGGCTGCAAGCAACAGTTTCCTCCGCAAACTAAATCCCCTGTTTTATCCTGCATAAAAACCACTAACCCTGTGGGTGAGATCTGTAAACAAGCTCTGAAATGGGATTCTTGTATTCATTTGTCAGATCAGAGGGGGGGGTTGTTACCTGCTTATTTTAATGCTCTACTGTGCTACATGTCACTAATTTCAAACTACTTCTATAAGAAGAAAGAATAGACTTGATACTGTATAAAAGAGATGCGATGTTCTTAATTTAAAAGCAGTTTTATTTATTGTTTATTTACCAAACTTTATCCAGTTATGTGGGCCTTTCAATAAATAAAAATTGATATTTAAATCTAGTATCTAGTTTTTGTATCCATCAATATCTGATTGCAGTCAAGTACAATAACTTACTGTTAGGGAGCTGTACTGTACTGTGAGGGAGCCCACCTCTCCACAGATCTGACCTGTAACTTGGCCTGGGGGCATTACCCTTTTGTCTCCATAGAAATAGATAGTTTTAATGCTATACTGTGCTACGTGTCACCAATTTCAAACTTATTTCTATAACAATTTTATACTAAATAGACTTGATACTCGATAAAGATCTAGAACATCACACCTCAATTTAAAAGCTTTTTTTAAAGACACAAAATAGTATTTGTTTATTTACCAAATTTTATCGACATCTAGTTTTTGTATATATCAATTTCTGATTGTATACTTCTAACAACACTAATCCATGGAGATGAGCAGGTGGCGTACCCTCCGGGAGAAAAGTTACACAATTATTTTTTAAAAGGGCCAATATGCCTCCATTTTCCAACCTATGTTATGATATAATTTCCTCTTCAAATATCTGGAGTTGTGTTTTGTTTGGAGATGGAAACAGACTAATAATAAAAGATTATTCAAAACATGTGGAATGAAACAAAACAACTCCATACATGTCATTTTAAAAGGAGGCAGCAACATTATAACATGTCTAAAAGCCCAAAAAAGAATCCACTCTGTCTAATCTAGGACCTTAAAAGCTATCCAAATAAAATTCCCCCAACAACCTGCCTTTAACAATAGACTAGAGCATCCTGGTTACATGTGGCCACCGGGAAACCAAAACAAAATGCTAGTTTGGCATTTTGGGCTCGTCAACAAAAACTTGTGAACAAAACCATCCAGAGTTAGAATAATGGGACTTTAGGACAGTCCCGGGTCTATCCCCCTTTTCTGCCCCGCGACCACGTGTTGCATTCCCACCCAAGGGACACAAAATGCGAACCATCTCCCGGACCCTCCCTAGAACGTCGCATCCCCAATGTACAAACTCAAATGCCCCAAAGTCGAACGTGTCGCTTTATAAACCGAGCTATCCAAATGATCGGTGGTGTTTAAAGGCATTCAAAACGGTAAACTAGCTGTAAAAAGGCCAACTTTAGCCCGGCCTTTAGCCTCCTGTCAATAGACGTGCGCACGGATGCTAAGCGCGGCTAGGTCGTGTGCGTGCAGCGGCTACTAGCTCCAAGCAGCATTCAGGTGGGAGGAACACTTCTCAGACAGCGCCAAGAGGGAAATTTTAACCCGGTAACAAGTGCTCCGAATGCGGGCATCATGTCGGCACGAAACCCCGTCACTTACTGTCGCTTCATCGGGCTAAACGCGCTAAGTTAGCCGCTTGAAAATGGAGTTTACATCCGTGGTGATCCTGCGCGTAAAAGACAACATCCAAAAAAAAAAAAAAAATTAAGGTCGAGGACTTAAAAGACACGTGTCAAGATTAAACTAAATGGCTTTAAAAGTGTACAATAACCTGACATCTATGTGATAATTTTTCTTTAAAACTAAGCACAAATACGGGATAATAAAAACACACGAGATTTGCCATTTTCTTTGGCGTTTTGTTTGGTCGTTCCAAAAATACATTAAGGACAGGGCCGTGGTTTGAAATTCCCAGAAAATAATTGAGGTACGAGGTGTTTACATCCAAATTAGACCTGGTTTAGACCTGGTAAAGTCCTGGTTTAGTTCTTGTTAAGACCTTTAATCCTTGTTTAGTCCCGGTTTAGACCCTAGTTTAATCCATATTCCCTGGCGTGGTCGTTCATGTTGGTCGGCTTGGTTTAGTCCTGGTTTAGTCCACACCTAGTCCTGGTTTGATCCCGGTTTAGACCTCGCTTAAACTGTAAAAACGTGCTTGTAAAATAACCACGATGTAGCCCGTGTCAATGGCCGCTATGTGCCGTAACTAGCATTAGCTGAGCTCGTCTGTGAACCAGTCTACCGCCGCCTTCCACGAGAAAAACGGGGCGAATCCGCGCTTTTACACGCGGGACGCGGGTGAAAGACGTATTTGCGGGAATCCGTGCTCGTCCGGCGGCTCTTACCTGCGCTGTTTGGCCAGAGGATGGGGTAGGAAAGGCGGGTGCTGCGGTGGTAATGTGTCGGTGCAAAGAGAAGCCAGTCCGCTCTGATGGCGGTAAAAGGGACCCAGAGCCCGCCGCCTGCACTCATATACGTCCCACCTCAGCGCGTAAAGGCACAGGCGCCGGGGCAACGCAAGGGAGAGGCGGAGCTATGCAAATATTCCAACTAACCCATTAAATTCTTTATAATCGTGCGGGTGAATCATTAAAAAGCAGGATTGTTTTGCGCATGCTGGTCTGTCTGAATGCAATAAATCACAACCACGCTGATTATTATGTTTATAATGTTGTTTCCTCATCAAAAACATACCCACAGGTGTGTTTTGTTTCATTCACTCAACTCACCATATTTAGGCTGTGTTCTTCTCTGAGGCAGAAAACACCTCCACCTTATGATGCCATGTGGTAATACAGGAAGTGTGCCACTACAAACACACATCTTCACTAGCAGGGCAGAACAGTTTTTCCTAATTACGCACTCGTTCCCTTTTTTTTTTTTTTATCTGGGCACCCTACACAAGGTAGAACAGAGCGTTTTGAGCTTTGGAGATTTATATAAACTAATAAACCAGGATTACTCAAATGTGTGCAGCTTTGTTTTTAAGGGGGTGACAACAGTATAACATGACTTACAGCAAGAACCCATTTTGCGTAATATGAGACCTTGAGAGTGACACTTTCCAGGTATAGAAGTCTTCTGCCTGCTTGTCGCCATGGAGATAGTTTTATAGTTTTGCCCACACTGTCCCACATTATAACATTAACCTTAATTATCTAGCATTTATTCAATTACTGGCTTTTTTTTTTTTTTGGCTGAAAAATGATTTTGAAAAACATTGTGCAACATGGGGTCACATGGGGTGAAGACCTGACCTGTAACTTGGCCTGGTGGTGCTGCTTACGTGTTTACATAGAGAAGCGTAACGCCATACTGTACAACATAACAAAGCAATAACATCCACCACAAATGTTACATACAGTAGAGCACATTTCTTACCTCATATACTACTAAGCAAATATAAAATAGCAAAAACCTACATCTACATCACTACAGGCAACTTCTATTGAACTTTTTTCAAATATTTACAACATTTAACATTTATATAAAGCATTTTTTGTGTTTTTTTTTATATACATGAACTGGCTACGACCTTAAAAATGTCATGTGGTGTGACCAAGAATTTTAAAAAAAAAATGAAATAGTTTTATTTTCTAAAACATGGTTGGATATTAATCTAAGTTCTGAGTAATATGAAGTGTATAGAAACAAACTGTTGGCGTTTCTTTAGATTTTTAATGCATATTGATATTTTCTTTTGCTGTCCAATATGACAGTCACCTGCTTGTGTTTAATGAACAAACTATTGCCCTGTAAAATGAAGAAAAATGCCTAAAGAATCCCATTCACCCAAGTCTTCTTTGTCTGTTATTCAAACTCATGACATTTTAATACTTTATGTACAAAAAACATGCAGAATAACTCATGATTTCTGAAAAAAATATTTGGTTCCATAGAGGTCAGAGGTACAACAGAAATGTGCTGAATTATTATGAAATTTGAACCTTTTTAACTGAAGAAATTGCAATTGGACAGAAAATGTAGGCGTCATCTCACTGACCTAAATAGCTGAAAGATTAACCGTCTGACTGTCCAGGGTTTTAGTTGGGATGAGTAGGACTTAAAAATTTGGGGCCTCTCCTAAAAAAAAAGTCACATTTTAAGGCACTCAAAGCTCTTTACATCAAGGAACCACTCGCCCATTCACACAATTGTACACAGGCAGTTAGGTGTCTTGCTCAAGGACACAACAACAACAGTATTCATCTGTGGGAGCTGGAATCACACCACCAACCCGTGGATCAGGGGATTTGACCACTTTACCAATGATGTTTACATTGAGAGCGGGATTCATACCTGTAACCTTCGGATCAGAGAACAAGTGCTTTACGAACTGAGCTACAGCACACATTTGCCTCACTCCGAGAAGGTCCCGAGTACGATTTCCGGGCATCCCTGTGTGTTAGGGCAAGTTCCCCACATGAGCCCGGTCTTACTTACTTACTTACAAGCCTAGAAGAGGTAACTAAAGTCATCTGCTTCATCTGAAAGTTCACTCCTCATTGTGATTGGTTAACTCCACCTGTCAATCACTCTGAATCTTGTTGAGGCCGACCAGTGGGAGGAGCCGGTGGGGAAAAGTGTGTTTCTGTTACACGTGGGCAACAATGGCTCAGTTAGTAGAGCGTTCACTGCAAATTTCTTTGATCTCGCCAAGATTTTAAACTTATCTCAGGTTATTCATCTTGTTTTTAGATTTATTATAGATTTGTCTAGTCTTAAGGTCGTTTATTTTGTGATAACTTGTCAGATCTGTCCATGAAGCAAGATAATTTCACTACTTTAAATCATTTTTTGATAGATTTAAGTGTTGTGTTTATATCTTAAGCTTTTTTGCTTGTTTGTCCACTGATCCGAAGGTCGGCGGTTCAAATCCCACTCTCGGTTGATCCACTGGTGTTGCAATTCCAGCTCCCCCCGCTGTATAAAAATGACCGTTTACCATTTTGAAAACAGGTCTGCATTCAAGAGACAATAAGGAAATCACAATATTACAATTTTATCACAATGTTATCAAAATATCAGATCGTCACAGGATTGAGGTTTTCCATATTCCTCTATCAAAGGCTAAGTTAGTCCTGACCAAGTGCAGCTCAAGATCTGAGATGGGTCCCTGGGTCTGCATCGGGTCTTCAGACAGCTTTAACCCAGCCTCACGAAGACCGGGTCAAATGTCCTTGTCCCCAGAAAGAACCGTGTCCAGCGCGTGACCCGCCCCCCCTCATGACTGCACATTTATGAGGAACCACATAACCTGTGCACAGATTCAACTTTCATCCGCTTTTAATACTTTTGTTTTTATGTCAAAAGGCATATTTCCAACTGCTGTAGTGGTAGTAGCAGTAGTAGTAGTAACAACAGTAGTAGCTGTAGGTGCAGTAGTAGAAGTAGTAGTACTGGTAGTAGCAGTAGCAGAAGTTTTAGTAGTAATAGTAGTAGTAGTAGTAGTAGTAGGAGGAGGAGGAGGAGGAGTAGCAGTAGTAGAAGTAGTAATAGTACCCGTAGTAGCATTAGTAGTAGCAGTAGCAGCAGCAATAGGAGTAGTAGGAGTAGTAGGAGTAGTAGTAGCAGCAGTAGTAGCAGTAGTAGTAGTAGTAGTAGTAGTAGTAGTAGTAGTAGCAGTAGTAGTAGTAGTAGTAGCAGTAGTAGTAGTAGTAGTAGTAGTAGCAGTAGTAGCAGAAGTGACAGTAGTAGTAGCAGTAGTAGTAGTAGTAGTAGCAGTAGTAGTAGTAGTAGTAGTAGTAGCAGTAGTAGCAGAAGTGACAGTAGTAGTACTAGCACTAGTAGTAGTATTAGTAGTAGAAGAAGTTGCAGTAGTAGTTGTAGCTGTAGTAGTAGCATTAGTAGTAGCAGCAGAAGTTGCAGTAGTTGTTGTAGTATTACACACATTAACGCTTCAGGGGCCTCTCCAACCACAAACCACACTATTGGCACACAAACATACACTCAGGCTAAAGTCTTGCTCAAGGACACAACAGCAGTTTGCAATGTGTGCAGCCAGTAGCAGGAATCGAACCAGCAGCTTTCAGTGGTTTAGGAGTTAAAATAATATAATAATAGAACAGAAACAGAAGTAGAAAGAACCAGAAATAGAACGAGGAATGACTCAAACCGCCTAAAACTACGCCACAAAAATACGATTTCATTCAGAAGTTGCAGTGATGACTCATCCACACACGGAGCCAGTGCATTCTCCCAGCATCAGGGTCAGATTCCTCTCCGACTGGAGCGTGTGTGGAGGGGCCCAGGGGTCACACGCGCCTCACCCACACACCAGGCCCTGTACGTGGGCTCGGGGCCGCCGTCTTCTCCCTGACTCAGGATGGATGGAAACAGACAGAAGATGCAAAGCTGGAGGAGACGCTGCCAAACGTGCGCGAACTGTGTGGGAGAGAGGAAGCGTGAGTCAGTGGGCTCAACAAATAGGCTAAAGCTGTTTTCAGCGTACAGGAGAGTGAAGTAAAAATAGCAACTCGTAGCTCAAAAATACAACTGTGAACACAAATGGAAAAGTCATTGTGTAGAACGAAAGGGCACTGACCAAAGATTAAGGAACTGTATGGAAGATTTTGATTTTAAAGCTCCTATATTATGCAAAACTGACTCGTGAGGGGCGGTCCTACACGGATTTACTCCCCGGGCGAGAAAAAAGGTTTGAGAACTAAGAAGAAAGGCCACAGATGAACAGTAAGTAAATTAATTAAAATGATTTGAACAGAATTCTATTTTTTTTCAACATAAATTCCTAGTGAAACAGTTATCGTGTTTCTACAGGTTGATGCGGCAGTACGAGGACTTTGTGCCAGATGCCCTACCTGATACTGTGTTTAGAGGAAGAAAAGCAGCACATGGTGAGCATTATTTCTGCATGTGCACCTGTAATGTTCACGTGATTCTGCTCTGGTCCATTATTGTATTAGATAGTAAGAAAAGTGGTTTAAGTATATTTAAACATGTACAACACAGCATAGATCATCATAATGTAATGTAATTTAATCATGTGTTATTCCTGCGTCCACAGGCAGAGACCAGAGAGGAATGAAGACCTGGAATAAATCTTCACAGTGTTCAGCTCCAAACTGTGCGCCCCGTTTACATGAGAGCTTAAAATCTAATTAAAAAAACGTTTAATTCAGACTAAAAGTTCATTCCGCTTTAAAAAGACCATGTAAACCAGGGGTCTCCAACCTGTAGCTCTCCACCCCCCTTCAAGTAGTTCACCAAGGGATTTCTGAATTATACAATTGCGCTGAATAACAAAAATATGGTTAATTTAGGCTGACCAGACGTCCCTTTTTACCCGGGACAGTCCCAGTTTTGAGCCCTGTGTCCCCTGTCTCAATATATTTATATAAAACTAGTGATTTGTCCCAATTTTATCCAAAAAATGTCCCTATTTTTGACCTATCTGATCCCTGCAAAAAGTAAAGAGAGGCTTAAAATACAGGTAAAATATAGAAAAGCTGCTTAAAAATGTCCAAAACACAAAGAAAATGTGACTATACCGACTCACGTTAGTCATGAAAGGGCCGAGTGCAGAACAGTTTTCCTTAATCACACACTCGTTTCACAATTTTATTATTACCAACCACCACAAACCAGGGATGTCCTAGTTTTTATTTTGAAAATCTGATCAGCCTAGATTAACGACATGCCTGTTGCCACTGTACATTTTGAAGCCCAACTTTGTGCGCTAATAAATGGACAGTGGTTTATGTTTTATAGGTGTGTAACTGCACCCAAAGGCTCGTCCTCTGGGGGTTTGGTGTTTGTTGTGTTTCCCTCCCTTCTGTGTCTGCTCCTCTCCGGGGGGTGTGGCTAAACTAAACTGCAGTGTGGTTCACCTGCAGCTCATTTCCCAATCAGCTCCACTCCTCAGTCCTTTCCTTGTCCTTTGTTCTGTGTCAGTTCATTCCTTGTCTATTCCTCCTCATTCCCTGCTGCTCTCCGTCTACCTGCTCCATGTCGTCTTCATCAGCTCCTTCCAGCCTGTCCACATCAGCCTGTCACCCCATGAGTCTGCCCCCAGTGTCTTCCTGCCTGCCCATGTCTCCAGCTCCCATCTCCACATCCTGCACCCCCTGTAGTAAACCTGTTTAACACCGACCTGCGCCTCTGTCTCTGCTCTGGGCTCCTCTCTTACACCGAAACATGACAGGATGAACTGACCACTTGGAGCCTGCAGAGTTTGAGAGCATCTGCGGGCTCCCATCCCTTGTTGCCTCGTCCGTCCTCACCTGTTCCTCTGGAGTGTTCTGCAATGGCCTTTACCTGTACTCCTGCCCCAACTCCTGGTCTCTCTGCCTCCTCCTGTCCTCCATCTGGGGTGGCCGTATCTCTTCCTGGATCGCCGCCGGACAGTCGTCTCAGTCCGGGTTTGCTGCGTCCCTTCCTGGGCTGCTGGTCGCTCCTCTCCATCCAGGGTGCAAGTTTCCCTGGCTTTTTTTACATTAAAAATACAAAGACTTTTACACGGCGGCACGGTGGCTGAGTGGCAACACTCAGGCCTCACAGCAAGAAGGTTGCGGGTTCGATCCCCGGGTCGCCCGGGCCTTTCTGTGTGGAGTTTGCATGTTCCTCCCCGTGTCTGGATGGGTTTCCTCCGGGTACTCCGGTTTCCCCATCAACCCAAAACATGCCCGCACCCCTATGAACTAACATCAAGGACCATGTTGTCCACCCTCCTGTGGGCTCACCACCTGCAGAGGGGTTCATAGGGGGTCAGGTGCTATGAGTATTGGGCAGCACGCTGCCCCGCGACCAACCGGATTAAGCGGGAGAAGATGGATGAATGGATGGACTTTTTACATTAGACGTTGCATATTTATAGAATAGTGTAGACAGAAAAATATATAAAAAATAAACCCATTAAAGGCTAATTTTCATGATAAGGTAATGTCAAATAAACATGCGTATTCAGCCTGATTTGATCACATTTCATCAACGTGAAAAAGTGACGTTCATGTTTTGAAAAAAATCTGTGCACAGGGTAATGAATAAGTTTCGAAGCCTAAAAATAATTGAATGCACACAAACGATTTCCATATTTTTTTTACGCAAATCCAACAACCTTTTTTTTTCTTCAGTTGTTCAGACGTTAGAAGGTTGTTTCCTCCTCAAAAACAGACCTGGAAGTTTGTTTTGCTTCATCCACATGTTTGAGTATCCTGCATTATTAGCTTGTCTACATCGCTAAAGCTCAGTTCCACCATGTGATGTCATGAAGTGGTGGTTTTAACTTTTGTCCAGTAGAGCTTGGAAATTCCAGGGTTGAGGTTGTCCGAATGATTCTAGTGAAGGTGTGTGGAGTTTAAAAAGTGGAGCATTTCCTGTATCACCACGTGACATCACAAGGTGGAACAGAGTGTTTTCAGTTTGAGGGAAGAGCTCAGCCTAAATATGCAGGGTTTGTGGGTTGAACATGGGTTTCACTTTCAAGGAATGTTCCAAAGTGCAGCATTAGACTTAATTATCTCCATGGTGATAAGCAGATGACACCACCAAGCCAAGTTACAGGTCAGATCCGTGGAGAGCTGACCCTGCTGCTTACAGGAAAAATGCTCTCAGGTTTTCAGGCATTTTTAGCAATAGTGACTTAACAGCAAACCCTTCTCCAGGAAAGTTACACAATATATCTTTAAATGATTCAAAGTGGGATTATTACATTCTGAACATGTGAACACACTTGAGCGTTTTTGTGCTTTGACAGAAACAGCCTGTTGTTCCAGTCTCGCTGTGTACACCGTATTCTGGGTTAAAGATGCAGACCTTTCCTGAACAAAACACACGCCGGGTTTAAAACATCTAGTTTGGTTTCACTTTCACACCTCTGCCGGCTTTATTCACCTAATTAAGAAGAGTACAACTATAGACCCACAGGGAATGTTACAGATGTTGAGCAAACAGTGGATTTATTTATTTTGTATTTACCGTAATATTTAATTTGGTGTTTTTTATTGCTCTAAAGAAACCTTGGGGGGAAAAAACTGCATTCTTACTGTGCACCTGCTCGCCTCTCTACAGATCTGACTTGTAAGAAGTCTACGTCACTCATGCTCCCAAGTGACAATTCTCCATAAATGCAAAAAACTTGACATAATTTTAAAAGCAATTATCTTAAACTACTACGTCTAGCTCAGTGAAATTGAACAGTTTAGGTGCTGAACATCATAAGTTTATTTTGGGACTTTGTTTCCCAGTTGAAGTTTTACCAAATTTTGCTTTGAAGTCAGGCTGCACAGTCTTGGGTGACTGTGTGTGAGCAGATTCAAGACGCAAAATGACCTCTTTGTGAAAGGCTCAATCTGAAAATAAAACATTAAATATAAAATCTTGATCTGTTTCTGTACATTCTGTGAAAATTTGAGGTTATTTCAACAAGAACTGACAAAATTATTGGACTGCGAAATTATGTCAAATTTTTTGGGACACTATCCATCCATTTTCTTCCGCTTATCCGGGGCCAGGTCGCGGGGGCAGCAGCCTAAGCAGAAACTCCCAGACTTCCTTCACCCCAGACACTTCCTCCAGCTCCTTCAGAGGGACCCTGAGGTGTTCACGGGCCCAGAGACATAGTCCCTCCAGTGTGTCCTGGGTCTTCCCCGGGGCCTCCTACCGGTGGAACATGCCCAGAACACCCCCCCAAGAGAGGCGTCTAGGAGGCATCAGAACAGATGCCCTCCCCTCAGCTGCTCCTCTCAATGTGGAGGAGCAGCGACTCTACGCTGAGCTTCTCCTATGTGACTGAGCTCCTCACCCTCTTTCTAAGGTAGCACCCGGCCACTCTGTGTAGGAAACTCATTTTGACCGCTTGTATCCATGATCTCGTCCTTTCTGTCATTCCCCAGAGCTCATGACCACAGGTGAGGGGAGGAACGTAGACTGAGGTAAATCGAGAGCTTTACCTTTGGGCTCAGCTCCCTCTTCACCACAACGGTCCGATACAGCGACCGCATCACTGCCGACGCTGCACCGATCCACCTGTAAATCTCACGCTCCATCCTCCCCTCACTGTGGACAAGACCCCAAAATACTTGAACTCCTCCACCTGAGGCAGACTCCCCACCCACCCGGAGAGGGCGAGACACCTCTTTGAGACACCCTGTATACAAAAACAGGATACAAAACTGTACACAACAACTTCACAAACGACAATGTGCAGTAGACTTAGTGTGGAGAGCAAATTGAAAGTGTAACTCACAAAGCCTGTTAATACGCTGTTTGGGGCAAATGTATCATTCTCAAAACAATAAAAGGCACGTGGTGATGTAAATATGTGATGTGTTACAGTGAATACCCCAGAGAAGTACAAACAGCTCCTTTAAGGACACTGAGCCTGTATCTTATATCTTATCTCTCTGAAGTATGAATACCAGATTAAAGCCATCTCCTGATAACGGAGAGGCGGCTTTGTCTGCCCACACGAGCGAGCCTCCGAGTGAGAATGGAGACCACACCTGTGTCTGTGCTGGAGCGTTCATGTTGAAAATGAGGCCTTCGGATCGATGCATTATTAACACCAGGAAGAGCTCTCTGTTAGAAGAGACACGCAGGAGACACCACGGACAATTACGCAGCAAATCAGGCAGCTGGAAATGTGATAAGAGGAGAGGGGGTGGACTCGCGGTGGTAGAAGTAGACATGGAGAGGATGGGGAGGCTGGTGGCTCTGCTGCTGCGGTGGAGATGGGCTGGAGCCATACTCGTGCTCTGTGCCGTTTATGAAAAGGGATTTTTGACTGCTCTCTTTTGCTTATGGAGCAAACATGGAACACAGTGAAGCTCAGATATAAGCGCTTTCAACACTGCAGCATTTTCTAAAGCTTTAAATATTGTCACTACAGTATGTTTAACTAAATATTGTTTTTTATACTGAGGCGTTGTTGGTTTAACTCTTTAACTTTTGACTTCCAATGAACTGAAATGTGTATAGTGAGTGTGCTGGTGTTATGTACTTTTGTGTGACTGTTTGTTGTCATCAACCTGCCGAGGGACTGACGATGGAAATGATCCACGCTGCTATAATCTTTACAGGTTTAGATTTTAAATGTCCGTTAATGGGTCAATGACATGGCGTCTAAATTTTCTGTCTGACTGCAATTTCCTCAGTTAAAAAGGTTCAAATTTCATAATAATTCTGCACATTTCTGTAGCACCTCTGACCTCCATGGAACCAAATCATTTTTTTCAGAAATCATGAGTTATTCTGCATGTTTTTTGTTCAAATGTCATGTGGTGCCACTAATAACAGCAGGAATTCTATGGCTGGAGTTTAATAACAGACAAAGTCGACTTGGGTGAATGGTGCTTTAGACATTTTTCTTTATTTGATGCATTTTCAAGGGCAGTAGTTTGTTCATTAAACACAAGCAGGCGACTGTCATATTGAACAGCAAAAGAAAATATCAATACGCATTAAAAATCTAAAGAAACGCCAACATTTTTTTTTTTCTATACACTTCATATTACTCAGAACTTAGATTAATATCCCAACTGTGTTTTAGAAAATAAAACCATTTTAAGGTCGGTCACACCACATGACATTTTACACTAAAAATGCTTCATATAAATGTTAAACACAGATTTATGCACCTGACACTGTAAATATTTGAAAATGTTCAGTAGAAACTAATACTTTTCATATTTTAAAATTTGCCTGTTGAAAATCCTTATACGTAATATGACTTAATAACACAACAGACACATTACAATAGGCGTTCTCTCTCTTCGGGGTCGACCGGTCACAGATGTAACGGCCGCGGGGATCAGGCTTCTGCCACAGCGGCTCCTGCAGCGGAGCCCTGTGCCTCCGTCCTGAGGGCCCCTGGGGGAGGGGCCCCTGTAGTGCAGAGCTACTCAATTATTTTATGTCACGGCCCCGAGGAAGAAGAAAACATTTCACACACATCCCAGGACTGAACCAGGACTGAACCAGGACTGAACCAGGGACTGAACCAGGACTAAACTAGGGCTGAACCAGGATTAAACCAGGACTAAACCAGGGACTAAACCAGGACTCAACCAGGGACTAAACCAGGACTGAACCAGGACTGAACCAGGACTGAACCAGGACTAAACTAGGACTGAACCAGGATTAAACCAGGACTAAACCAGGGAGTAAACCAGAACTGAACCAGGGACTAAACCAGGACTTAACCAGGACTAAACTAGGACTGAACCAGGACTAAACCAGGACTAAACCAGGACTGAACCAGGACTGAACCAGGACTAAACTAGGACTGAACCAGGATTGAACCAGGATTGAACCAGGACTGAACCAGGACTGAACCAGGACTGAACCAGGACTAAACTAGGACTGAACCAGGACTGAACCAGGACTAAACCAGGACTGAATCAGGGACTAAAGCAGAAGTAAACCAGGGACTAAACCAGGACTGAATCAGGACTGAACCAGGACTGAACCAGGACTGAACCACAACTGAACCAGGGAGTAAACCAGGAATGAAGCAGGACTGAACAAGAAGTAAACCAGGACTAAACAAGGAATAAATCAGGACTGAAATAGGATTGAACCAGGACTAAACTAGGACTTAACCAGGACTAAACCAGGATTGAACCAGGGACTAAATCAGAACTAAACCAAGGCAGAGCGCTGCACTCGTGTGGGACCCAGTGCAGAACAGCGCGGGACACATTTTGAAAGCTTATTCCGGGTGTGGGCGGGAGCGGGACTGAAACTTCTGTCTTGCGCAGACCTCTAAACCAGGGACTAACCAGGGACCACAAGAACCACTGAAGAACCACAGAACCACTACCAAACATCAACAAATCGCACGTTCGCCTTCAGTCGCGACATACGAAAGCAAACGTTTTAGTCTCGTCCCAGGTGTCCAGGCGTATTCCGCACTGCCATTCCCCCTGTTATTTGACAAGGACTGCTGCAGTGGGTGAGCGGGGTCCTGTTCTGAAGCTCTGCCAGGTTGGGTGTGGGGAGTCCTGTGATTTTAGCAGCTGTGTGCGTTACCTTTGTGAGTTTAGACCAGTTTTAACAGCGAGCGTACTGAAAAAGCAGGTGGAACAATACAACATGATGGACTGGATGATGGATTTGTACAACAGTAATAACAAACGCAGAGAAACACAGAGTCCTTTGGGTTTTCTGATTATTGACATGCGTTGATGGCTTCTTTTGTAAATGTCCATAGTATACTGATCAAATGTTAGTCCGCTGTTTATATGCCGTCCCTTTACAAATAAAGAAATAAGAAATAAGAAGTACTTTACATATAAATGGACACCTCTTTCTGTAACTACTGCTGTGGCCTCATCATTTTGGTCTTAAAATGTTCGTATTAACCCGTTCTACATGATGTTTTTATTTCACTATTTAATCCCTAATGAATTTCTCTTCCCAACATGGAACTCGATTCCAAATTCACTTGTTCAATTGCCGCCATTGGTGAGCTTCATTTGACCGGAGATCAGATTCAGTGCTCACAGACTGACAGACAGCTCCACTTTCCCAAAGCCTCATGTTTTAAGGGTCACTGCTCCTCTGGACAGGAGTCAAGAGGAGCAGTGACGCAGAGGTCAGGGGTCAGGGGTCACATTCATTTTTAACAATCCACGGGACTGTTATATGGTGAAAATATTTGGATATCGTTCCATCCCTAATGCCTGGTCAAAGCATTTTAGAATGTCACTCTTGTTATTCTGTAGAATATCGTAATATCATGAGCTTTCCCACGATATTGCAATAAATATCATACCGTGAGGTTCATACTGTGACCATATCTTATCGAGACTTGGATATCTTTACTGATAAAAACCCCTCCAGCCACACTCTTTGACAAAACTTTACAAAGACGAGTGGATCTGGAGCTGTGTCCTGTTTCCCTGATTTCAGAGGAGTGATTGACAGGCAGATTAACCAATCAGAGAGAAGCCCGCTCTGTTTCCATCAAAAACAAACATGACCACTTACACATAAAAAAGGAGAAAACCCTACATTACAGTTCAGATTTTTACAGCATCGACAATCAAAGCACCAAACTATTATTTCAGGTAAAAGAAGATAGATATTTTGTTCTGAATATTACGAGAATTTTCGAGAGGAGATGTCTTCTGCATTTGAGAGACACAAATTAGCAGCTGTGGTTGGATCGATCTCGAGTTTGGACGGAGGTTTTCACGCTCTTTGGTCCAGTTCTTGTCCCCCCTGGATCAGGTGAGGAAAAATCAGGCCGAGCGCCTTCACTAATCCCCCTCTTCGTGCGAGTTTGCGGGTGAGTTTGCGAGCAGGGCGCAGCTGGTCCTCATGTGGAGTTTAATGACACAGGCTGATGCAGGTGGAGCCGTGGGTCTGAGTCGGGCACAAAGCGTTTCCCCTGGGAGTGTGGACATGAATATTCCACTGAAGGTTTACAGGCAAAACTCTGCATTTTAAAACCTGCTTCTGGAGATAGGAAATAGAACTGTACGAGTATATGAGGTGTAGAGTCACGATACGAAAGGAAAGGGCCAAATACTTGATACTAATTTCACTACCATAATGAGAATGTTCTTACATACATGTTCTAGAGATGCACCTGCACCTCAGTGATGGAACCTGGCTGATCTAGTCCAGTTAAAATGGCTTGAATTAAGAACGTTTTACCAGGATTTGAGGAAATTTCACTTGACAAGTAAAATGATCTGCCAGTGGAACAAGACTTTTTGTACTTAAAACATGAAAATACATCTTGCTGCACTTAAAATTAGTAAAACAATAACTTTTCGCACTTAAAATAAGAAACTAAATAGAATGTTGCTTGAATTAAGGAAAAAAATACTTATTCCACTGAGATAATTTCACTTGTCAAGTTGAATCTCAAATAAAGTAAAATGTTCTTAATTTAAGTCATTTTAACTTGTGCAGAGGCATCTCGGGGTGTTCTCGGCTGCTTCAGGTGTATTTTTGATAGTTCCTCGCTGTTCCCGCTTTACCCGCTGCACTGGGGGTCCTGTGGAGGTCCAGCCCTGAGCTCGGCAGTTGATAGTTAGCTATTCATACTTTCTTTCTTTCATGGTCCTCCCACGGCAATGTCAGCTCCATGGTTTATCTTTAGTTGAGTTTATTTGATTTATTTGACAGGGACAATGTTTCCTTCTGCGGTCAATGAGAGACAACATTACAGACACTGTTTGTAAGATGTAAGGGTAACAAGAAGAAGGTTGGAATGAACATAAGGCGTAAAACAATGCAGATCATAATATTTACAGTGTCAGTGATACATTTCATCAGTTAGTTAAAAATAATTAAAACTTGTTTCCCGATACCTCCCCTGTATCCGCTTCTTATGTCTAGTCTCATGTCTAGGGCTTTTCGACTACACTACCAGCACAGCACGGCACTACACGGTGAAGCTTTTCCATGCAGTCCTTACCACCTGGAAGTGGGTGGAATAGTGGGGTCGACACTGCGTCATTTTTAGGCGACATTATTAGCTTCACACCGCGGTCTTCACAATCTGCTCTGTTGTTTCTCCTCTGTTGACGTGTTTGCTGTTGTCGTGTTGTTGGTGTGTGTTGTGATTATTTAAAAATCCTTGAGCTTCGTCACACGTATGACGACATTTCCTCTGATCAGTCAGTGGACAGCAGTCTGTCCACGTCATGTTGTCATATCAGCTCAGGGTGGTTAGAACCGCTTCCAAACAGGTACGGAAAATCATAACGGCTCCAGGTCCAACCCCCAGGTCCAGTGCGGTGGAAAAGACCTATAACTTTCACTAACAAGGACCACACCAACAACACATGTGCAAATCGAAAAAGAGTTTATTATATGGAGACGAGGCGGGTCGGCTGGGTTGAGACTCAGGGTGGGGGTTCAGTCTCAATCTTCACATGGCCCAGCAGGACGGGACCCCCCTCATAGGCGTCTTATGTCTGGAGGTGAACAGATCGGGGCTGGGAGGGTCAAGTTATTCGGGACAAACTGGGTTGCTGGGATAGGCTGCTACAAATAGGCTTCTGGGAATTTGAGGCATGGTAGAAGTGAGCTGTGATTCGCTGGAGAGGAGGTGAGGACGGTTGAGGAGTGGTCCTGCTCCTGAACCTAAGTTATATCGTATTAACTACATTTAATGAAGCATGAAGTTTTTGGTGCTCTGTGGCCTCAGGCTGGTGCTGATGTGCTGAAGGAGTCTCAGCTGCTTCTCCACATCCACAAAGAGCCTCTTGTCTGATCCCTGTGGCTAATAAAGAACCAATTTTATATAATATTCTTTAAATTTGTACCAAATAATAGTGTTGTCAACATACCAAAAGGAACAGACTTGATACTCAATACTGATACCACCAAGATAATTTTTTTTTTTAGATGACAGAATGTGATTTTCCACATTAAATGGTAGAACTTTCTTTTCTATTCCCATGTGGTCTTATATGTGTGTCCTTCCTCAGTGGTCCAGGTAGGATCCATAACAGTCCCGGTTCTTTACCAGGTCTACACCAGATCTAAACCAGCTCCAGGGGTGTATACTAGTCTGTGCGCTCTTCTAGTTATACAAGATCATTCTAAAAACATTCAGGAAAGCTTCATTTCTGTCCTCTCAATAGGACTTTTTTTAGGATCGATACCTGCGAAAAATTAGTATCTAGTTTTGGTACTAGTTTTAGGATCAATTAGTACCTGATTCTCAATACTTCTGACAAGCCTAAGTAGTAGTAGTAGCAAAAGTGATAGAAGAAAGTGATAGAAGTAGTAGCAGCAGCAGTAGCAGTAGATGAAAGTATGGGGCTGATGTGAGGCCCTGGTCCCATTTTGAGCTGCAGTGTGTGGTGTTTGTGGCCTCTGAGCTGAGCCTGACTCTGCATCTTCACAGCAGTAAGTGGAGCTGAGGGACACGCAGCCAAATTTAAATATTCATGAACCTCCCTGCTTCCTGTAACCATTTAGGAGACAGAGACAAGTGAGCAGGTAGAAGAATCCTCTGCTCCTCTGACTCTGGCCTCTGCTCCTCTGACTCTGGCCTCTGCTCCATCTGACGCTCTCCTCTCATCCTCTGCTCCATCTGACACTCTCCTCTCATCCTCTGCTCCATCTGACACTCTCCTCTCATCCTCCGCTCCATCTGACGCTCTCCTCTCATCTTCTGCTCCATCTGACACTCTCCTCGCATCCTCTTTTCCATCCAACGTTCTTCTCTGTATCCTCTAACCCTCTCCTCTACGTCTTCTGCCGCTTTGCTCCATCTGACCCTCCTCTCTGCATCCTCTGCTCCTCTGACCCTCTCCGCTCTTCCTCTTCTCCTCTGTTTTTCTGCTCCTCTCCTCTGCATCCTTTGCTCCTCTACCTTTCTCTTCTGCTATTCTGTCTCTCTCCTCTCCTCTGCTCCTCTGCATCCTTCTCTCCTCTATTCCTCTCCTTTCTTCCTCTACTCCTCCTCATCCTCTGCTCCTCTCCTACCCTCCTCTTCATCCTCTGCTCCTCTCCTCTTCATCCTCTGCTCCTCTCTTCCTCTGACCTCTCCTCTGTTCCTCTCTTCTTTATCCTCTGCTCCACTCCTTTCCTCCTCATCCTCTCCTCCTCTGCTCCTCTCCTATCCTCCTCTTCATCCTCTCCTCCTCCTCTCCTCTCCTCCTCCTCCTCTCCTCCTCTCCTCCTCCTCTCCTCCTCTCCTCTCCTCCTCCTCCTCCTCCTCTCCTCCTCTCCTCTCCTCCTCCTCCTCCTCCTCTCCTCCTCTCCTCCTCCTCTCCTCCTCTCCTCCTCCCCTCCTCCTCTCCTCTCCTCCTCTCCTCCTCCTCTCCTCTCCTCCTCTCCTCCTCCTCTCCTCTCCTCTCCACCTCTCCTCCTCCTCTCCTCCTCTCCTCCTCCTCCTCTCCTCCTCTCCTCCTCTCCTCCTCTCCTCCTCTCCTCCTCTCCTCCTCTCCTCTTCAGTCCCTGTGGTGCTTGTCCTTGTGAAGCTCTGGTGCACAGTTCAGGAGGTGTGGGCCTGTAATCCACAGGTTGAATGAAAAACTCCTCTTCAGCGTTTTGTGGTTCGCTCAGGCCACAGTAAACCAGGCGCATACTGGAAAGAGGAGAAAGCAGTGCAGATATGCATATTATCCAATTAAAGCCCCAGTATGTAACTTTTCTGATGGAGGAACATGGTTAAAAGTCCATTTTCCATGATATGTCCCCTTTAAAGCAGATATACTGTGCTTGGGTTTGCTCTATGTCTAGAATCTAAGACGCCCGTGGAGCATTCTGTTATAATTTGGACATTTTAAATCACAATATTCATCTAAAATGACTTGATAAAGGAAACAAATGCACTGATTTCTGTGTTTGAAAACCGCGATGCACAATGGAGCCGTAAATGTCATCGCGACAAAGAGTCGAGCAGCTGTCAGCCCCTCCCGTGGATCAGAGCTGCACATCACACCAGTGAGTAAACACAACGCTGATGAACCCTGTGCATATCAATGATTTTAGAAAGAAAATTGGAGAATGAAGTCAGTCCACAGCAGTGAGTGTTAGTGAGTTTAGTTTTCTGATGGTGGTGAAAATGGGGGATGATCTGCGATATGGCGTCTTGAAAATAAGTGATTAAAGATTCTTCAAACATGCACAATCACTCCAAATACAACTCTGAGAGAATGAATGAGAAGAGGAAACACTAACATGGTTTAAAAAAAAGTCTCAAAAGTCTGTTTTCCTTTATCTGTCCCAATCATAGTCTGTATAAACTGTGCAGCATCCAGTCGAACTTAGAAAGGCCAGAACTGATGGTTAAATGTCTTTTAATGTTTTCCTTCCATGTCATAGAACCAACAAAAGAGCTAGAAAGAACAAAATAATGTAAATTACTATACGCCACATTACTACTAGCTCATTACATTGTTATCAATATTTTAACATACATTCAATACAAATTAGAATCGGCTCAAATATGTTCTGTTCTGTCGACTGCTGCTATCTTTGGGGTTTTTATATAACGTTTCCCCATTGCTTTTATTCTCTACCGTTAACTGTCTGTCTTTACTTTTCGTCTTTTCAGTATGTCGAGCTAACGTTTATTTCTTCACTTCCGCTAATACAGGAAGTCACCAAAATAAAAGCACACCCTTACTATTAAAAGCCATGGACCGTATGTGAATGTATATAAGAGCTAGTCTGACCTTTACATACTGTATGTAAATGGACATAGTTAATGCGCTCACTGCCATGTTCCAAACAGGAAGTTCACATGCAGCTCTTCCGGCCCCTTCTGACTCTGGCTCCCGTTGACTTACACTGGAATATTGTGGCTCCTCTGTCTGTAACTGCTGTGGCCTCGTCATTTTGGTCTTAAAATGTTTGTATGAACCTGCTCATTAACCTGACGCTGACGTTTTCCACACTCGCCCTGTCCACTTTTTCATACAGTCTCTGGTCACCATTAAAAATAACAGTTTTTGTTTGACTGAAATCACTTTTGTGCTGAGGAATGTTGTTTTCCTCATCACAAACACACCTGGAGTTTTGTGTTTTGTTTCTTTCACATGTTTAACACACAAACCCTGCAGATTTAGGTTCTTAAGTTCTTCTCTCAAACTGAAAACACTCCACCTTGTGATGTCATGTGGTAATACAGGAAGCGCTCCACTGTGTTTTTAAACTCCACACAAATTCACTAGAATCATTTGGATCATTTCAGTCCTGGATTTGCCGATCTGCACTGAACTGAAGGTAAAAGGAGCTGTTCACTTGAAAACTACCACTTCATGACATCACAAGGTGGAACAGAACAAAACACAACTCCAGGTCTGTTTTGGAGGAGGAAACAACGTGATATTGTGGCTTAAAGCTCACAGGAGTCAGTTTTGTATCCTCCTGAGCCTCGGCCCATTCATTTGTGTCCTTTACAGTGGACATTGAGTAAACCGGTCGATCTTTTAAGTATTTTGAGATCGACTCTTAATGCAGCTACAAGCTTCCTCTGCCTAACTAGGGCTGGGGGATTGATAATAATAATAATAATAATAATAGAATTGTATTGTATTATAGGATATTATCATATCCAGGATAAAAAATTAACTCAATAGGAGTTAGTTTGTGGATGCAAAAAAAATTAAGAAATTAAAAGTGAGTCTAAAAACTTTTTGAGGCGACTGCAGAAGTTTGTCACAGATGTTGGTCATCAGAAAAGTTGTTTTTGTTCGGTTGTTAACTCCACATGGATTTAACGCCAAAATGTGCCCACATCCATTACCAAGGACATGCTACAAATTATAAATAAAAATAAAGTGAATAAAATCTAAATGCTAAGGTGTTCATTTAACTCCAGATAGATAGAAAATCACAAAAATATATATTGCAATACTGTATTTTTCATAAGGCGCGCCGGATTTTAAGGCCCTAGATGAATGAATGGGTATTTTTTCATACATACATGAGTGAGGCTGAGACCTCAGTCCGGGCATCCAATCGATCATAGTGTAACTCACCCTGTGTTCACCTTCTGTCGTCCAACGTGTCCACGCAGCTTGTGATTTAACTTTAAAGGACTTGTTGACACCAATATCTATCGGTTCTTTGGTTAAATCACCCGGAATGATCCCAAGCACCGAATTAATTTGCATCAATCGGGCATAAATCGCATGTTTCTGAACAGGGGCCATTTCGGGCTCCTGATACACGCACCGTAATGTGATGTTGAAGCACAGTACGTCTCACTCCCTGACGCTCCTGACTACTGTAACGCTCCGACTGGAGCACGAAGGCTTTCAGAGGTGTTCGTGTGCACGGGCTGGAGATCTGTGCATGTTTGATTGTAGCTGAGAATAAGAGGTGTATCCATAAACTCTCGAATGAGTGATCCCCGTGTGGGTGAAAACACAGGACAGTCCTGGTTCAGTTCTGGTTTAGACCTGTTTCGTCCTGGTTTAGTCCTGGTCTAGACTCGGTTTGGACCTGGTTTAGACCTGGTTTAGTCCTGGTTTAGTACTGGCTTAGTCCTTGTTTAGTCTCGGTTAAGACCTGGTTTAGTTCTGTTGTAGTCCTGCACTGCAAAAAACGATTTTCTAGCATAGTTAAACTGACTTGAATTAAGCAGATTCATCTTAAAAGACCAATTTTAAGATTTTTTTACTTAATAAGATGAGTTTTTTTTTTTACTTGTTTTAAGATATTCCATCCTAATATATTTTATCTAGATATTAGTACTTACAGAACTTCTTATATTAACTCAAGCCAGGTTAAGACGCTTTAACTTCCTTCTCAAACCAATAAGATGAAAAATCTTGCCATAAATACTTGAAACTAGTGTTTTCTGTTTAGAACATGTGAAAATTTCTTACTGCACTGGCAGATAATTTCACTTAAAATAGGGCATTTTTACCTCAAAATGTATATTTTTTTCTTATTTTTTGATAGGTGTTTTTTGCAGTGTGGTAAATGCCGCAGTAATCCTAAATTTTCATTTCATGATTGTAATTCTTGATGTCGTAACTTTTCATTTCGTATTCTGATGGATGAAATACACACAATATATTTTATGTACGACTGGACTCATTTGAGAGTTTGCGGATGTTTGTTTTGTGTTCAGCTGCAACCAAATATGCACAAGTTTTCCAAATATGCACGAGTTTTCCAAATATGCATGAATTTCCCTCCTGTGTTTCTGAGGCTTTCGTGCTCCATGTGACATTCCATCCAGCGGTGCAGCTTCATATCTTACAAAAGTGTTGATTTGACAGAATTTTGAGCGCCGTGTACCACAGAAAATCGGTTTGAGGTCAGTAAACACAGCCAGAATTAATACATACATACATAAAGCATAAAGTCTAAGGCGCACTGACGATTTTTGAGAAAAATAAAGGATTTTAAGTGCCCCTTATGGTCTGAAAAATACGGTACACTTTTTTTCTTCAGGTCCCGGGAGGATGTAGGACCTTCAGATCTGTAAGTGTGTGTGGTGGCGTTGGTTTCCGGAGCTCTTGAGTCGTATTTGTCAGATTGTGCAGTGAAGGTGTAACAGTATCGGGGCTATCACTGCTCTCTGCTTTATTTAATCCCATCAAACGCTTTTATGACAGGGTGAAACTAAATCCACTCCACATGACTGTTCATACCAGTGCGTTAAGTCAGCTAAAATATCTGAAAATATTACAATCATTACGCTCGTCTTAGATTTCTGTTCTAATACTCCATGGATCTGTTTTTCCTTCTTGTATTTGAATAAACATAAGATAGTCGAGTAAATGTCATACTGCGGAACATTCCAGGCAAAGGCAGCGTCCGCCAGTAATCTGATCTGAACTAAAGGAGCACCTTCATTTCAGTACAGTTTCAATCAGATTTCTCCACAATTTTAAATTATAATCCCACAATAGGCAGATGCATTTGACATAATTATTTATGCCAATATGTGAAAACTGTGAAAAAGCCTGTATAATTTGAAGTCCATCACCACAACATGATTAATTTAATAATAGATTCCGTTTTTGGTTAAAGTACAACAACAGACAAGACAATAAATTAATATTAATAATAATGATATGATGAATGATAAATGTAAAAGGAAAAAAACAAAAAACAAATTAAAGAATAAGTGAGACAGAGAATTAAATGGTAGTGATGTAACTGTAACAGGTACGCAGGCTAATCAGATAATTAATAGGCTGTTAGTGTTACTTTGTAATTCAGGCTATTCAGAAGACTGGTCCGACTCTAGGAGGAAATGGACAGTAAATAATCACAGACACAGGGAATTAAGGTGCGGTTGGTACCATATATTGATAGTGAGAAAAGAAAATCATTACCAAACACCCAATAGAACCCTTGATATTTACAATCTGCAGAATGAAAACCAAAAAGTTTTGACGTCTTTACAATGGTACAATGGTTTTGATCAATCATTGACAGTATTCATCCCAAAAACATTACAAAATCCAATGTTCATCCAAGGGTGGCAACCATTCACATACTTCACACTTCACTGTGTAGTGAGATGACTGGACAAAATGAAAAATGTCCCAATGTCCATAAGGTTTTAAATGTCCTTTTGTCAGTAATGTCCTTAGGCTCAAGCCTTCGTGAATGTGTTTATGTGGTTGAACAAGAAAGTGAGGGGGAACAAGGCTGCCAGAGCCTCCTACCAGACCAGCAGGGGCGCTCTGAGATGTCCGGCTCCCAGCCAAAACTCTTAGCTCGCCATCAGATCAAATCTCCACAAACGGAGAACCTGTACAGTATAAACAGGACCATGTTTTAGTAACATCCAGTGTACACGTACATATTATTCTATTTACAATGACAGAACACATTTTCATTTCACATTCATTAATAAAGTGCATTGGTCTACACACATTAAATAGAATAAATATCATAGTTTCATTACATAATAATATTATGGTGCATAAAAATAAAGTGCAAACTGCAGATATTGCACCTTTAAAGCACATTAAGATTTAAATCCAAACAATAGCATAGGGAAGCTAGTTGTGACATAGCCAGTCCATAATAAAAGCATTGATAGTGGCTAATGCTAACAACACAGACAATCAAGACTCACCAATTCCCGTTAGTTTCTGACACACCGCACGATTAAACGCGTTCAGCCCCTGCGCTGGTTGGTCTCTATAGGCAGATAATGTAGCGACGGCTTTAGACTACTGATAAAACATTATAATACAAATGAACTGACATTTATTTGCGAGGACCGACCTGTAGCAGCTGTCCCGTGCTCCTTCCCCACGCTTCTGATTAGGAGCCGCACAAACAGCTTGTAAAAACGCGCTACGAGCGTTACGATTGGGTCAACGCGGTCACGCATGTACGTGCGTGCGGGGCAGCACACGTAACCCAGGTGACGCTCACGTAAAGAGAAATGCCGAAATGTATATTTTAATATGTTTAGTAGCAGATTTCCACCCTGGTTGCACCCTCCCCGCCTTAGACCATGCACGTCCCGTTGCATGCACAAACTAAATAACTTGAACAGACGGTAGACTAGGATCGGAGGAGACTGAGACACCTAGAACGTCAGATAAACTGTGTAGTAACGTTTGCACTACGGAAGCTTGAGAGGTTTACCTAGAGCGGTATATTGCAGTCGATCAGGAGGTAACCTTGACGAGTTGAACGCCTAGGAATAGGTCATTGTCAGCTATGTCAGTGGCATTAAATGGCTCAACATCAACTGGATGGATTAGTTCATCAGGTAGATCTTCATCCACTGGAATCACGGTAGGTGCATCTTCAGCTTCAGGTAAGTGTACTGGTGAGTCGGCAGGTAGGTTTTCAGGTAAGTTTTCATTGCTCGTCTCCACAGATATATTCTCCTCCACACTGGATTCAACTTCAGATACCACTTCTGAAATAACAGGACTCACAGAAGACTGAGTTGGAGGACTGCTCTCTTCACAAAATGAGGTGACAGGGACTGGATATTCTTTCTCCACTGTGAACTGAACTGCAGGTGAGTTAACATGGAGTGGGATGACAGTGTCAAACTCCTCATCAAGAGCATAACGGTCTGTGGAATCATTGAGATCAGGATTGGAATGCCGTGTACAGGGCCTAGCAGCAGAAGTTCTTTCACAAGGTGTTTCAATGTCTTCACTGGCTGGAAGAAACCCACATGGGAGGAGGAGATCTCTATGGAGTGTACGCAGAGGTCCATCTCTGTTCTCTGGTTTCACTTTGTATACTGGGAGTTCACCAGCCCTGCTAACCACCACAAAGATGTCACGTTCCCACTTGTCAGAAAGTTTGTGTTTTCCTCTTGATAAATGCGTTTCTCACAAGGACTCTGTCTCCTGCTTCCAATGCTGCTGGTATTATGCGCTGGTCGAAGCGTGTTTTGTTTCGTTCCGCTGCTTTTAGAGCATTTTCTGAAGCAATTTTAAAGCTCTCTTCCAGGCGTGATTTCAAATGTTGCACATACTGTGAATGATTCTTGTGCTTTGATCTCTGCAGTGGCAAACCGAAAGCCATGTCGACAGGAAGACGTGGAGTTCGTCCGAACATTAATTCACATACGGTGGATAACCAGTGACATCATTTTTAGTACAGTTATATGCATGAACTAATGGTTTCACGTAATCTTTCCATTTAGATTTTTGTTTCTCATCCAGTGTTCCAAGCATACTCAACAGTGTCCGATTAAATCGCTCCACTGGATTGCCTCTGGGATGATATGGTGTTGTCCGACTCTTCTGAATTCGGCGACTTCACACAACTCTTTAATCAACTTTTGACTCAAAATCTCGTCCCTGATCAGTGTGGATACGTTCAGGAAGTCCATAGTAAACAATGAAATTGTCCCACAAACACTTGGCCACTGTTCTTGCTTTTTGATTTGACGTTGGGATGGCCACGGCAAATTTGGTAAAGTGGTCAGTTAGAACAAGAATGTCTCTGGTGTTACTTGAGTCCGGCTCCAAGGCACAGAAAATCCATACAAAGTAACTCGAGTGGACGTGAAGTGGTGATATTGACAAGCGGCACACTCTTTTCTGGCAGAGATTTCCCTCCGGACGCAGCGGCCACACGCGTCTTAATCTTTTGCTCCACATCAAACGCCATTCTGGGCCAGTAGAACCGGGCACGGACAAGGTCAAGGGTGCGATCGATTCCAAGGTGGCCCATATCATCATGGAGACACTTGAGAGCAAAAGGCCGGAGTTTCCCAGGAAGGACAAGCTGGTAGGACAAAATGTCATTGTCTTGACGCTTGCGGTATAGAATACCATCTATCAGCTCCAACTTTGGCCATTCTCTCAATAGCAGAGGGAGCTCGGGCAGCTCCGCTTTTGAAGTTGGCGGAACCTTTTCTCAGCTCTCAGCTGAATCAGCTCTCTGATGCTTGGATCTTCTCTCTGTTTTTCTTGCAAACTGGAGTGAGACAGAGCCGGAACAACAGGTAAGTGATTTTCAACAATATAACTTTCAGGAACAGCATCAGCATTGTTGGAGAGAGATTCAATCAGGGTCCTGCAATGCTGTTCAGAATCAACTGGCTGAGAGGCTTTGACCAGCTGACTCTGACAAATTGCTTCAACAATGTCAGGGACAAGGACATCGGCGTCAGCAAGACGGTGAGACATAAATTGCTCTATCAGTTCTTTATCTTTAGGCAAATCTTCAGACATGGTGTGAGGTTGACGAGAGAGCGCATCAGCATCACGATTGTGCTTTCCAGCCCTGTACAGCAGCTTAAAGGAATAGGTGGAGAGGGCAGCTAACCAACGGTGACCAGTGGCATCCAGCTTGGCAGTAGTCAGGACATAGGTCAGCGGGTTACCATCGGTCACCACAGTAAAATCAGCTCCATATAGATAGTCCTGAAACTTCTCAGTGACACTCCATTTAAGCGCTAGAAATTCCAGTTTGTGGGCTGGATATCTGCTCTCGCTTTGAGAAAGACCACGGCTGGCAAAAGCGATTGCTCGAAGCTTCCCTTCCTGTTCTTGATATAATGCAGCACCCAATCCAGTTGTGCTTGCGTCGGTGTGTAGAATGTAGGGAAGAGCAGGATCAGCAAACCCGAGAACTGGTGCAGTTGACAGCTTTTCGATGAGTGTATCAAAAGCTTGCTGACAACTCTGACTCCATCGTTCACCGAAAGGTTTAGTTGGACTGCAGTGTGACTTGATGGAACTCTGGGACTTCGAGCTGGCGTGTGTCCCACGGGTAAGATCATTGAGAGGTTTTGCAATGACAGCATAGTCTTTAATAAACCGGCGGTAGTACCCCGCAAATCCAAGAAAAGATCGCAATCGTTTAAGATTAGTGGGAATTGACCAGGATTTGATAGCAGCAATCTTTTCAGGGTCTGTTTCGACTCCTCTCTCTGACATGATATGACCCAGGTAGCGAACTTAAGTCTGGAAGAATTTACATTTTTCTGGAGAAAGCTTCAACCCATACTCCTTCAGCCGGTTCAGTACATGGAGAAGTCGTCTTTCATGTTCCTCCAGAGTATCGGAGAATATAATAAGATCGTCCAGGAACACTAACACCTCCTTAAGATGGAGGTCGCCCATACATCTCTCCATCAACCTCTGGAACGTGCTGGCTGCATTGGTGACTCCCTAAGGCATCCTGTTAAACTCCCAGAAGCCTAGAGGAGTAACGAAAGCGGTCTTGGGCTTGTCAGCCTCGTTCATTTCAATCTGATAATATCCTGACTTCAAATCTAGTACAGAAAACCATTTGGAACCAGTGAGAGCGGTGAAGGATTCTTCCAGGTTTGGTAGAGCATAGGCATCTTTTATAGTCTGTAGGTTGAGTTTACGATAATCAATACATAGCCTTACATCACCATTTTTCTTCTTGACGACCACAATAGGCGATGAGAATGGAGATGTTGACTCCTTGATCACACCAGCCTCCAGAAGCTCGCGAAGATGTCTGCGTACAGCTGCAATGTCGTGCGGATGAATGGGCCGTGCCCGCTGTTTGAATGGGGTCTCATGAAGAGTGATGTGATGCTTGACTTGGCTGGTACAACCGAAATCGAGGTCATGGTGTGAAAAGACTTCTGATATTGCACTTAGTTTGTTGGTGATTCTCGCATTCCATTCTGCCGTTACTGGTGAATCGCCAAAATCCACATTCAGGTTGGACTGTGTTGATTTAACTGGAAAGTTGGTCACATGATGCTCAGATAGGATGCAATGGTAAGTTTTGAGCTCTGCAATCACACTTAACGGTGGAATATAGACATCTTGTTCTGACTCATTTGTTATGATCACCGGAACCTTGTATGGTGCATGAGCCGGCAGTGAGATCAAGCAGCTGCTGACGCACAACCCCCCAGGTAGGGCTGATGCAGGATGGTGAAGCAGGAGGGACTGGCTTAGCGCAGGAGAGGTGGTTCTGGTGGATCCCTCGATGACTAAAGTGCGGCCGGCCGGAACTCGCACGGAGACTTTGCTCAGGAGTCGCACTACTCCCACATTGCCGGAATCTCTCCGTTGATGTGCCAGCTGCAGCGTCTTTAACACGGCTCGGTAACCATGAGTGCTGGGCTGGAATGCTGGAATTTCACTGCTCAAATATTGTTCGTACAGGGACTCCAGTGTATTCATACCAATTAGCACAGTAGATGGAGTATCCAGCCTTGAATCAGGAACTACAAGTGCCAGAGTGGAAACTTCGATGTCTCTGCCCAGAAAATCTTTATGAAATGTCACGGTGAGATCGATGTATCCTAGATAGGGGAGAGATTGGCCTGCTGCTCCCTCAATTTGCAACAAGTGATGTAGCGAATTAACTGGTTGGTCGTGAAGATGGCGGTTAAAAAATGATGCGGGTACAGTGGTCACTTGTGACCCTGTGTCTAACAGGCAATGACAGTTGAGGCCTACAATTTTCACTTCCGCTGTACAGCAGCGAGATCCCACCAGCCCACAAGGCAGTTTGGCTATTGCCTTGGGTCCGGGGTGCTGTAGTTCTGCACACTGAACAGTCTTCTTTCATGGGACAGGATGGGTCCAACGCAGCTCCTGTTTGTCCCCAACAGGAACTGAATCTAGTTTGACTGTTCAGAATTTGAAGCTTGTTTCTGCCATCTTCGTTTCTTGTCATTAAATTGCTTTTTCTTTGTGATGACTAGAGTGGAGTTTGGTGGGTTGTTACACTGAGGCTTTATGTGTCCATCTTCACCACAACGGAAACAGAAACCGGGCTTTGGATTTGCAGCAGCAGTGGTTGAAGTCTTTTGTTTTATCTTTAGTGTGGCTTGGCTGGATCTAGGAACACAGGGCTGTTGGCCTTGTGGCTGGATTTGCGGTCAGGGCAGATAACTGTTGCTGAATGGCAGCCATTTGTTGAGTGAGCTGCTTTGTGAACGTAGTCAATGCTGCACACATTCCCTTCTCTTCTTCCTTCTCCTCATATGCAAATTGAGCTTGTGCAATAACTTTTTTGCTTTGTAGTTCCAAGGTGCTGCTTCATCTGTTGAATCTTTGCAGCCTCTCTATCTTCTTCAGTCCTAAGCAGCCACAGGAGTTCAGGAAATGGCGGTGGCTTGGACTTCTTTTGTTTAAGCTGAAGTTCTGAAATGAGGGTATTATCCCAGCAGCCTCTACAAAACTGATTCAGCAGGTGTTTATTCACATCCCCTTCCGGGACTCCTCCTCTTCTGACTGCAAGGTTAAGTGCCACCTGTAGTCGCTGCAGGTAGATAGATGGCTTCTCTCCTGCATCCTGAAGAGTGTCCATAAATTTTGCGTACAACTCCTCCCCGTCTTGCACCGTACCATAGGCCGAATCCAACTGCTTGATGTAGACGTCAGCTGACAGATCAGGGCACAGATGTTTCACAATGTCAGCCGCAGGAGGGAGTAGACTGTCCAGGATGAGACGTGAACGGTGAATTTCTGAGATGGCTGGATCTTTCATAATTAAATCAGCACCAGAACGCCAAGTGTCATAGTCGACTTCATGTTGTGGACCTGGCACTCTTCCTGAGAAAACACGGACTCTGTGAGTTGAACGCGCGTGCATAGCAGCATCTTCATTCTTAACAATGTGCTCTACAACGTATTTCTGAATCCTCAGGTCATCAGCAGACAGGTTAGCAGATGAAGTGCACCGTTTTGGGTTCGCAATGGGTGTGGGAACTGCATTGAATAGAGGAGATGAGGTGGCGGCCATTTTAGGTAGATCCGTTGTTACTGGCTCTTCAGTTGCAGCCTCCATTTTAGCAGGATCAGTAAGACGAAGCTCGGCAATGGACTCGCTGATCTGGCCCATCATTTCTTGCAGTACCTCAGCATAATCCTTTCCAGATAATTTAGCCACTTGTTTAAGGTCAGCTAAGTATGCCTTAGTCTTTGAGCTTCCTACTTTAGTAGAGTAAATTCTTGATAAGTTTTTAATACTACATTGATTTCCTGCACCCATGGTAAAAGCATAGGGTAGCAAGCGGATCTAATAAAGGTATAGCAGACCCAGACACATACTCAACCACCCACATTCCATGAAATTCTGATTCTGGAAAATCAACGAAAACTGCTCTGTTAACTGGCCCAAAACGTTCTAGAAACTGACCCACTTCTCCCGCGTCATCTTTACTAACACCATCTACTATTACTGCGTTTGGAATTTTAATAGTAAGCACCTCAAAAACCTCCATTTTCAACCTTAAGGGTAAATATTGGTGAGTCTGACTGTTATTTGAAAACAAAAAGTGTGTTAATTACTGTACCAAATCCTCCTGGCTAGCTGCTCGCCACTTTATGCAACAGGTACGCAGGCTAATTAGATAATTAATAGGCTGTTAGCGTAACTTTTGTAATTCAGGCTATTCAGAAGACTGGTCCGACTCTGGGAAGAAATGTACAGTAAATAATCACAGACACAGGGGAATTAAGGTGCGGGTGGTACCATATATTGATAGTGAGAAAAGAAAATTATTACCAGACACCCATGAAAAACAGTTTTGACGTCTTTACAATGGTACAATGGTTTTGATCAATCATTGACAGTATTCATCCCAAAACATTACAAAATCCAATGTTCATCCAAGGGGGGCAACCATTCACATACTTCACACTTCACTGTGTAGTGAGATGACTGGACAAAATGAAAAAATGTCCCAATGTCCATAAGGTTTTAAATGTCCTTTTGTCAGTAATGTCCTTAGGCTTAAGCCTTCGTGAATGTGTTTATGTGGTTGAACAAGAAAGTGAGGGGGAACAAGGCTGCCAGAGCCTCCTACCAGACCAGCAGGGGGCGCTCTGGAGATGTCCGGCTCCCAGCCAAAACTCTTAGCTCGCCATCAGATCAAATCTCCACAAACGGAGAACCTGTACAGTATAAACAGGACCATGTTTTAGTAACATCCAGTGTACACGTACATATTATTCTATTTACAATGACAGAACACATTTTCATTTCACATTCATTAATAAAGTGCATTGGTCTACACACATTAAATAGAATAAATATCATAGTTTCATTACATAATAATATTATGGTGCATAAAAATAAAGTGCAAACTGCAGATATTGCACCTTTAAAGCACATTAAGATTTAAATCCAAACAATAGCATAGGGAAGCTAGTTGTGACATAGCCAGTCCATAATAAAAGCATTGATAGTGGCTAATGTGGCTAATGCTAACAACACAGACAACCAGACTCACCAATTCCCGTTAGTTTCTGACACACCGCACGATCAAACGCGTTCAGCCCCTGCGCTGGTTGGTCTCTAAAGGCAGATAATGTAGCGACGGCTTTAGACTGCGATAAAACATTATAATACAAATGAACTGACATTTATTTGCGAGGACCGACCTGTAGCAGCTGTCCCGTGCTCCTTCCCACGCTTCTGATTAGGAGCCGCACAAACAGCTTGTAAAACGCGCTACGAGCATTACGATTAGTCAACGCGGTCACGCATGTACGTGCGTGCGGGCGCAGCATTACGTAACCCAGGTGACGCTCACGTAAAGAGAAATGCCGAAATGTATATTTTAATATGTTTAGTAGCAGATTTCCACCCTGGTTACATAACAATAACGTAAATATGGTGATATCTTATCGTCAAAGGTCTCACAATAATATCGTGGAGCATCACAATATATCGAATCCCAAGTCTCTTTGCTTAAATGAACAGTTCTGATGCAGAAATAGCTAAAAAAAAAACAGAGGGAACTACATAGACCATGATCCTTTGCTCCGTTTCAGTGCAGACTACATGAAGAAATAACTGTTCTAAGCACTTTTACATCTTCATTCTTTGGATTAAGTCTTGTGAAGCATTTTTAGAGGAAAAAGGAGCAGATTCACAGTTTTGTGCCTCCACAAAATATTGCAATAAATCTGGTACGGTGAGATGTTTATGGGGAAAATATGGTACAGAGAGATTTGGATTTCGTTCCATCCCTAATGACAATAAATGTTGTACCAAATGACTGGTCAAAGCACTTTATAATGTCACTCTTGTTATTCTGTAGAATATCATAATATCATGAGCTTTCCCACGATATCGCAATAAATATCGTACTGTGAGTTTCATACCGTGACGATATCGTATCGTGAGACTTGGATATCGTTTTCACCCCTAACAAATAATAATAGAATAAAATGAAATAAAAAAATGTAATAAATAAAATGAAGTAAAGGCTTCAGTGTCTTTCATTTTTTTCTTTAAGCTTGGATGAACTGTGAACATACCTGGAGTTCACACATGTTTGAGTAACTTTTTATTATTAGTCTGTCCACATCTCCAAAGCTGAAAATGCTCTGTTCCACCTCGTGATGTCATGAAGCAGGAGTTTTCAAGTGAACAGCTCCTTTTACCTTCAGTTCAATAGAGATGGGCAGTTCCAGGGCTGAAATGATCCAAATGATTCTGGTGAAAGTGTCTGGAGTGGACCACTTCCTGTATTTCCACATGACGTCACAAGGTGGAACAGAGTTTGTTTTTTTTTCACTTTGAGAAAACAACTCAGCCTAAATCTGCCGTTTTGTATGTTAAGTTTTTTTTTCATACGCACATCTGTTCTGACCTGGAATGAGTTTGGCTGCCTCCATCACACAGTTTAAACAGCTTTACACATATTATCTAAAAACAAATCAAACCTGCACCCGTTATTGTCCATGATGCACTTTATTATTGAATTTTACCATCTCATGTACTTGTCTCTTATTAAATATGCACTTTATAATTGTCTATGTGCTCAAAGTACTTGTTGTGAGTTTGTAATTATGTAATTTTCTAAAAAGGAACCGGCTGAAAAACAGTTATTGAACTGAGTCCGGCCAGTCTATATGCAACTTTACTCTTAGATGTTGACCTTTCCTTTAAATAAAGAAAGAAAAGAAAGAAAATATGTGTGAATGAAACAAAACATAACTCCAAGTCTGTTTGTGATGAGGAAACAATATTATAACAGAGATCAGAAAATATGTAGTGTAAGTAGGGTGACCAGACGTCCCTGTTTCCCCGGGACAGTCCCAGTTTTAAGCCCTGTGTTCCCTTTTATCCAAAACCAGTGATTTGTCCCAGTTTTATACAAGAAATGTCCCTGGTGTCCCTATTTTTGACCAATCTGATCCCTGCCAACAGTAAAATGAGGCATAAACTGTCATTTGTTCAAATAAAATACAGAAAAGCTGCTTAAAAATGACCCAAACGCAAAGGGAATGCGACTGTACTGACTCACATTTTACATTTTAGATTTTGTTACTTATGTTTCTATTTTATTTTGACACATTTACACATTTACATTTATATAATTATGTCTTATTTGTAGGGCTGTCAACGTTAACACATGCGATTAATCACAAAAAATATCGCACAGTTTTTTTTTTACGCAGATTAACCACAGAGTTTATTTTGAACACACCTGCTCTTCTATGGAAAGTGCGGATGGTCCTGAAAGGCGGCGCAGGTTATTAGGTCAGTGATCAGGTCCATACGCAGACGACAGATGAGACTGTGACTGGGGCTCAGGGCAAATTTCTCTGCAAAAAAACTGCCCCACGGGACTTTAGATAAACTGAGGTCATTTGCAGATATTGCCGTGATGAACTCTCTTTCCACAGAAGCACAAGTTTAAAATACCATCTTAAAGCAAAACACGGGTTTGTTTCTGTCTCTTGCTCTTTTTTGCTGCTTATTTAAAATTATGACAATTTATATTTTTACTGTTATTATATTGAGATGTGTGAGGTGCCCAAATAATTTCCCTTGTGGATCAGTAACGTTCATCTAAGTCACATGTTATGAATCATCTGCATCACAATTTCCCTTAATGACGCATTCATTTTCACTTTTTTTTTATGACCAACCACCAAAAAAACAAACAAACAAACAAAAAAAACAGGGATGTCCCAGTTTTTTATATTGAAATTCTGATCATAAGTGTCAGAAAATGAGAAAATAGCGTCATATGGGCTCTTTAAACCCAGAATGACACTGTGTTTTGACTGTTTTGGCTGTTTTCCTGACTCATGTGCTGTGAACATACAGACATCCACAGCCTCATATCACAGGCAGAGCTACTGTTACAGCCCAAGGTCAGATTGTGTTACCGATTCTCTGTGGGGTCGATATAAAGGAGCCCGAGGTTTAGAAAAGAGTCCGGAGGTTCTCAAACTGTGGCACATGCACTGTTGATACTGGATGGTGACATCGTGCCGGGGGAGGTCTTACATGTATGTCTAGGGTGGAACGTTCAGCAGTCGCCAGCAGGACTTACTTACCGAGCAGGTCACGTTTTCAGGGCCTCATCAGCTCTGTCCCAGGTGAGGAAGGTGATTCAAAGTGCTTTACAGAATAAAATCACAATACAAACCTGGTTAAACAACATCAAATTAACATTAAAGGTGCATTGTGTAACTTTTTTGGTGGAGGGTCCGTCAAATGCTTTTTTTTTCCCATGGAGATGTTATTGCTTTGTCTGGAATATTTCACAGTATGGCATTAAACCTTTCTATCTCCATGAAGACCAAACCAGACCAAGTTACAGGTCAGATCTGTGGAGAGGCGACACCGCTCACAGTCAGAATGCCTCCTGTTTTTCTAGGGATTTTTGAGCTATAAAACCAGCTGTAACTGAAGAAATGTAAAGTAGAGCTGTTTAATGTCACACTGCGGAACATTCCAGACAAAGCAATAATATTTCCATGGACACAAGCAAACCCTTTCAGAAAACCTTTATCTTGTGGGAGCCAAAGTCACAAGTCCAAATGAAGCGACCTGGTTGGTAACGAAACATCGGCCTCAAAAGTGCGTTAATAATATTTTACTCTTGGATGTCTCAGAACTGGCATCAATGAACTCTGATTAAAGTCTAACAAAGCCTCAGACATAGCAGTGCCTCCAGTTAGCATCACACCCCAGGGAATAATATCAAGTGCAAATGTATCAGTCGGTGGTACTCAAGCTCCTTCAGGTGGGACTTGGAGCTCTTTAGTTTGGGTTAGTCTCATTTAGAGTCTGTTTTAGTCACTTTTAGTCCTTTGGATCATTTCTTGTTTAGTTTAACTATACGGTGGAAATGACCTGGTTTATTCCTCGATTAGGCAGAGACAGAGAGAAAAGAGAGAGGGTTTCCCCAAAGCCTCATCTCCTGTTCTAAAAATAGCTCCGTGGTTCAGACCTGGGCAGAGGCTCAGTTCCTCATCAGTCAGAACGCTCCAGAGCAGCAGGAGGAGACCAGGACGACTGACCACTGATAATATGGGCCAGAAATATGAGTGAACAGTGTAGTACATCCATATGTACATATATATTTTTACATTTCTGTGTCAGGCTCCATCTGAATGAAGTTGCTCTCTGCATTTGACCCATTCTTCAGTGTGTCTGGAGCATCTCGTGAGACCCATCTCTAGATCTTGAGCTAGTCTTGGTCAGGACTGGTCCTGGTCAGTAGCTGGAGCATTTGACCTGTTGTGCATGTTTTGGGTTGATGAAAGAACCCAGACACAGGGAGAACATGCAAACTCCACACAGAAATATGTGGGAGTAGAAATTTCCTGCTGTAAAGCATCAGTGTTTGCCACTCAACCACTGTGCGGCATGTGACCCTTCAAGACAGAAAATGTACCGCTCATTTTAGCCACTGGAAAAATAAATAAAAAATCTCCACCAGAAAAGTTCCACAGCAGCAACACTAAGCAGTGGTCAGGACCTTAGGGGCTGATAGAGCTTTGTGTTGCATCATTTGTATGAAAAGCGCTCTCTAACTAAAGTTGGCTGACAGGAGCCTTCCTCCACGCCTCTAAGCTGCTGCTTTCCAGTGAGCGTGTCCTGTGTTTGGCCTCTGCTCTGTACATGGTTAAGTCCAATGTGAATGGAGCAGCTAATGCAGCGCTTCTATTGTGTTCATGTGCTGAGCTAGCTCCAGACGCTAACCCCGCTGACCCCGCTAACCCGCGGTACAGAACACACGCCTACCACTTCACAATGGGACCGGGACCTATTTAAATCTATAGACACAGTGAAGAGTGATGCAACGACCCCCCTGCTGGTCAGTTTGGGCATAGGCAAGTTTTAAGATTCCCTCCAGATATGAAAGACTTTTCCTCATTCAAACGATAAAATATAAGATTTAGATGTTAAATTCCATATACATGACCTCAGTGTCCTCAGATACAAGGTAAACATGTTCAAATCTAACATAGCTAATATAGAACAAGTATAAAGCAGCTGTATTCTTAAAGACAAAAACATGATGTGATATATGATATGATACAGTGGCCCTTTTGTTACAATATTGGTCTCCAAGACAATTGTCCAATCAGAAAGCAGAATGAGCCTCACATGACTCTTTCATTTGGGTTGCTGGTTCAATGCTGAAATCCAGTTTGTTTGAACCTAAAATGTCTCTCTTCTCTGATCTGAACAGTCACTCCCTAAACCCCAGCACCTGCAGCATCATGAGTCAGTGCTAGTGCACCCTCTGCAGCTCCGGGAGGGAGTTCTGGAGGTTCTGAGCTTCACATGAGGCCTGAACATAAACTGAGAATGAGACAAATGCAGGATGTGTCTGTTTGTAGGTTTAGGCTCTGGAAACACAGATTCAGTGATGATTGAAGAATATTTTTTAACACGGCAGAGCCCAGGATGCAAACAGTTCCTTTTAGTGAATTAAACCAGAATGAGCTCCTTGTTTGGGTTGCCGGATCCTCCAACTAAAACCAGTGCGTAAGAACCCCCCCGTCTGTTAGGGTGTGTCCTCAGTATATCACAGTTTGCTCCCCTAAGTCGATTCAGTGCATTTTAATATAACCTAAATATGGTGATATCGTATCGTCTGTGGTCTCACAGTAATATATCGTGGACCAACACAATATATCGAGTCACAAGTAGCTAATAAATAATAGCTAAAAAACAGAGGGAACTACATAGACCATGATCCTTTGCTCCGTTTCAGTGCAGACAACATGAAGAAATAACTGTTCTAAGCACTTTTACATCTTCATTCTTTGGATTAAGTCTTGTGAAGGTATTTTTAGAGGAAAAAGTAGCAGATTCACAGTTTTATTTTTACAGTAAATCTGGTACGGTGAGATGTTTATGGTGAAAATATCGTACAGAGATTTGGATTTCGTTCCATCCCTAACGACAATAAATGTTGCACCAAATGTCTGGTCAAAGCATTTTAGAATGTCACTCTTGTTATTATGTAGAATATCATAATATCGTGAGCTTTCCCATGATATCGCAATAAATATCGTACCGTGAGGTTTATACCGTGACAATATCGTATCCTGAGACTTGGATACTAAGTGGCACTTTAATTACCACCTGATGACATCAAGAGGTTAATCTAAATTTGCAGGATTACACAAACAAGACTGAACATACTTAAAGGGCCTATATCCCACTATGATCTCTGTTCTAATGTTGTTTCCTCGTCACAAACAGACCTGGAGTTGTGTTTTGTTTCATTCACCCACGTTTAACACACAAACTCTGCACATTTAGTTCTTATTAACCTGAAAACTACAAGGTGGAACTGGCTTTGGACGTGTACACAGACTAATAATGCAGAATTACTCCACAAAACACAACTCCGGGTTTGTTTTTGAGCATTCGAAGAGGACTCGGAGTTCACAAGAATCCATTTTGTGCAATACAGGGACTTTCAAAGCTCACAGCAGCTGTTTTGATAGGACGGGACCCTTGAAGAGTTAAATGATACTTAGTTCCTGATGTGGCCAGAGGTGGAGCTGTGTGGACTGAATTTCCTCAGAATCGAAACTGAAGTCACTGTGTGCTTTTTGGATTTCCCCTCCTGCACCAGAAACTCTGATTCTCGACTCAGACACTCGGCAAAGGGTGAGTTTGTATAGAATTATTCATATTGTTTTGTTTTTAGGTTTTATTCAGTGTAACGGACTCATTCATAATGATAATAAACCACAGACCCACATACAGAACCTTATGACATAAGGTTTAAGTGCCTCGAGGGCTAGTTTGAGGGTTAGTCCTGCTAACATCTGGCTTAGATATTGTGTAGATCTGGTTTAGTCCTATTTTAGACCTGGTTTAGACCTTTTTTAGATGATTTAGACCTGGTTTAAATGGTTTAGACCTGGTTTAGACCCAGTTTAGACCTTTCTTAGATGATTTAGACCTGGTTTAGATGATTTAGACCTGTTTTAGATGTTTTAGATCTGGTTTAGATTATTTTAGACCTGGGTTAGATGGTTTAGACCTGGTTTAGATTATTTAGACCTGGTTTAGATTATTTAGACCTGTTTTGGATGGTTTAAACCGAGGTTACATGGTTTATATCTGGTTTAGACCTTTTTTTTTTTCTTTTTTTTTTAGAAAATTTAGACCTGGTTTAGACCTGGACTTGTGTTTTGTTTCATTTGTTTCATTGGGTTTTTACACTCCACACACCTTCACTAGAATAATTTGGATAATTTCAGCTCTGAAACATCCAGTCTCTACTGAACAAAGAGGAAAAAGTCGCTTCGTGACATCACAAGGTGGAACAGAGCATTTTGAACTTTGGAGATGTAGACAGACTCATAGGACTTGGACCCAACATGGATTTGAGGTCAAAGATTTGAGACTTGCACTGGTTTAGTTAAACCAGGACTGAACCAGGTCTAAGTCAGGTCTAAACCAGGACTGAACTAGGACTAAACCAGGACTGAACCAGGACTGAACCAGGTCTAAACCAGGTCTAAACCAGGACTAAACCAGGACTGAACCAGGTCTAAGCCAGGTCTAAACCAGGTCTAAACCAGGACTGAACCAGGTCTAAACCAGGTCTAAATCAGGACTGAACCAGGTATAAACCAGGAC
Source organism: Odontamblyopus rebecca (assembly GCA_030686955.1). Classification (NCBI taxonomy): domain Eukaryota; kingdom Metazoa; phylum Chordata; class Actinopteri; order Gobiiformes; family Gobiidae; genus Odontamblyopus; species Odontamblyopus rebecca. Next base: position 11,825,159 of record CM060653.1, on the reverse strand, counting down.
TGAACCAGGACTGAACCAGGTCTAAACCAGGTCTAAAACAGGTCTAAACCAGGTCTAAACCAGGACTAAACCAGGACTGAACCAGGACTGAATCAGGTCTAAACCAGTACTAAACCAGGTCTAAACCTGGTCTAAACCAGGACTGAACCGGGTCTAAACCAGTTCTGAACCAGGTCTAAATCAAGACTACACCAGGACTAGACCAGGTCTAAACCAGGACTGAACCAGGACTAAACCAGATCTAAACCAGGGCTGATCCTGGACTGAACCAGAACTAAACCAGATCTAAACCAGGACTAAACCAGGACTGAACCAGGTCTAAACCAGGTCTAAACTAGGACTAACCCAGGACTGAATTGGGTCTTTTGGGGGTTTTTTTTGTTTTTTTTTTCATTTTCTTATTTTTGGTTTTATAATGAAAAACAAATGAATGATACAGGGATTTTTCTCTTTTGTGTTGTCAGATCACGTTCTCGACATGGCGTGTGCTGGAGTCTCTTACGAGGAGCATTTCTCCTGCTGCATTTGCCTGGACGTCTTCACAAACCCGGTCACTTTACCCTGTGGTCACAGCTTTTGCAAAACCTGCATCACCAGACACTGGAGCTGCAGCCAGACCAGCAGCTGTGCCCTCTGCAAGGCACCAGCCCCCAAGAACACCGAGCTCAGGGTCAACACCGTGCTGTCCCAAATGTCCCAGCAACTGAAGACTTCCACCAAAGAGCAGAAGAGAGGAGAGGAGGGGACAGAGGTAGAGAGGGCACAGAGAGAAGGGGAGGTTCTGTGTGAAGTTTGCAGTGAAAGAGCTCTGAAGTCCTGTTTGGTTTGCCTGACGTCGTTTTGCGAGGTGCATTTGTCTCCTCATTACAAATGCGCAGGTCTGAGGAGGCATCAGCTGATCGAGCCGGTGAAGAACCTGGAGGAGAGGACGTGTAGGATGCACAACAGGCCCCTGAGGTGAGACCGGAGACTGTAGTGGACATAGTGGATGCACGTTTTCTATGAAAAAAAAAGACGCTTTTGGTCTTAAAATGTTCGAACGCATGGGTGACGCCACGCTCACTGACTGTCCAATTTTAATTTAACACTATTTATTTATTTGTTTATTTGACAGGGGCAGTACACGTTAATAAACATTTCTGTAAATGTGTCAGTGTAGCTATAAGCTCATTTTCAACTGTTGTCCCTGGGCAGGTGTAAAGTGCCAACATTGGTCTATCTCAAAATAAAAGTGAACATTCATACGTTACATTATTAGTCATACAAAACATTGTTAAGAAAAAACAATCTTTTTTATGGGAATAAAATGCAGTTGATTATGTACAGTTATATATACAGTTATTTACATTATGAAGCAACCCTAAAAATGTGTGATTCAGATGAAGAACACCCATCATGCACTGGGACCAGCAGAGTTCTAATGAGGACAATGTTGCTTTGATTTAAGGCAGTTTTTGAGCTGAGTCTTGAAGGTGTTTTATGTGGGACATTCTCTGATGGTCGGTGCTGTTCATGTTACATCCCCAAAGTGAGAGAACAGACTGTCCACAGATGCTCCGTCTGTAGGACACTTCAGTCTCCTCTGACCTGATCAAACTGAAATGGATTTGATTTCAGTTTTATCAGTTCTCTTAACGGAGGTGGTGCAAGTCCATGGAGATTTTATTATAGTTCTATGGTTATCCTTTATTATTAGTCTGTCTACATCTCCAAAGCTCAAAATGCTCTGTTCCACCTTGTGATGTCATGCAGTGGTAGTTTTCACGTTAACAGCTCCTTGTACCTTTAGTTCAGTCGGCTCTATTCACGTGGCTTCACAAACCAGGAAGACGTTTGGAAAGATGAAGAATTTCCAGCAGGCGGCACTTCCGGTCTATTTGCAGTAGTAATAGGTGCAACTACTGGGAATAGACCAATAAAACTGACCGCCGGAGGTTGTAATTGGATCTTTCCAAACGTCTTCCTGGTTTGTGACGTGTGAATAGAGCCTGTAGAGATGAGCAAATACAGGTCTGAAATTACCCAAGTGAAGGAGCTTAATAACAGAGGCATTTCCTGAAAATAGCGTAATATGGAACCTTTAAAACACAATTTTCCTGTTTTGAAGAGTGTAAAAATGAGGTACAGCTCCTTTACTAATCCCAAATACTTTTATTTCAGGTTCTTCTGTCAGTTGGACCAAATGTTCCTTTGCCAGTTCTGCTCTGAGTCTGAACACAGCGGACACATGGTGGTCTCCGTGGAACAGGAGGGAGAGGAGAAGATCCGTGAACTTTCCAAAATCCAGGACAAACTCTGCGACTCGACAGAGGAAAGACGAAAGAAGATGAAGGAACTCAAAGAAACCGCGCGCGACGGGGAAGACAAGCTGGCCGAAAACATGCGAGACTGCGTGCAAGCGGTTTTCAAAGTCAGCCGAAACCTTGAGCGGGGTCTGTCCCAGCTGATCGAAACAATGCAGACGAAACAAAATGAGGTAGAAGGACAGGCCGAGTTTTACGTTTCACAACTCGAGGAAGAAATTTGCGAACTGGTGGCGGCTCGGGCTGAGCTAGAGGAACGCAAAACCACAAATGACTACTTTCAACTTGTGCAAAATTTCGAAACGCTCAAAATTGAACCAAAAACGCTAGATTTGAGCAAAGTAGAAGTCCGTGCTTTTCAGAGAAGCGTAGTGGATGCCGTTGTGAGGAAAATGCGTGAGACGGTTGCGGATTTGGACAAGTTTTGGGCAGAAATAGAGTTAAAACGTGTGCAACAATTCATGGTTGATGCCACTTTAAATGCAAAATCACTTTATCCCATGTTAAGTTTGTCTGCAGACGACCGACAGTTAGAGTACGGTGACGTTGAAGTCCAAATCGCCAATAACCCGGACAAGTTCACCAAAAATGTTGAAGTTTTAGCACAACACACTTTGTATTTTAGTAACTTTTATTTTGAAGTGAAAGTGACAAATACGAAATGGAATATAGGAGTCGTGCGTGAAAAGATGGATAAAAATGATGGAGAGATTTTGAGACCAGAAAGTGGTTACTGGGTGATTCGGCGGAGAAGTAGAGACTGTTATTGGGCACTGACTAAACACAAGTCAGTGAAGCTCGTCCTGTGCGCCCCACCACAGAGAGTTGGTGTTTTTGTGGATTACGAAACACGTTTGGTGTCGTTTTATAATTCGGAAAGAGCAGAAAAGATTTACACGTTTGAGGAGTGTGATTTCAACGGTAGAGTGCTCCCATATTCAGAGTTACAGACTATGCGGTTACTCTAAAGAGACAATGCGTATAAACCAGCGGTGGAGGACTCTATCGCCCCGCATCCACAGACTTTGCTGTAAAATCGTGTATTTTGCCGTACGCTAGGGTCGGGCGGTATCCAAAGTACGGTTAAACCATCTCCGCATTTTACCGGGGTATATGGTATTACTGTGACTAATTAAGAATTATTTTGTAGCTGTGCCTAAACCATTCAGAAACAGAAGAGCAGCTTTATATTTGAAGATGAGGCAAAAGTTCTGATCAAACCAAACTTCACCAGTGCGTATGTCCCTCCATTTAATGATCTGGGACTCGCCAAGTCAAGAAAAGCAGAAGAGGCAGATTCCAGAATAAAAAGTAAAAGGCGACAGTCCACGGCGTGTGATATTTCCCACTGCAGCATGTTGTATCTGACAGACCCGCGCTCTCGGCACTCGGAGAAGTTACCGTCTCCTCCGTGAAAGTCTGACTTCGCCCTCAAGCGGGAACTTTCTCCTCTTCAGCGCCTCGTCCCCTCTCGACTCTCGGTGTTCAATAAAACGTCTCCATTACAAACCTTTGGGCTCAACATCACGCACAAAGCATCAGTCGGGTTTTTTTCCTCTTCCTCGCTGCGTGTGGATGGAAATCTCCGAGCGTAACGACGTTTGAAGACAAGAGATCGGTGGGGAGAAAGTCGGTGCTGTGCCATTTGTCTCTCCCGTCAGTCGACCTGAAGCCAAAATGCTCCTAATATTATATGAGGTCCTTATACATTGCATAGAATACAATAAAAAAAGCTGCAGTTGCAGATCTTTAAAATGTTATCGTTTTTACTGTTACAATTGGGAATTTAGTTATTGCATGTCTGATAGTGATTCAGTTTGACAAGGAGCTGCTGCGATCTTGGTGTAGGACTTAATTTGCACAGTTCATTTTGTTTTGGCACATTTCCTCCTGCGTTTTGAGACGGCTCTGCACATCCTGGACTCCTTTTGGTTGCAGCAGGTCAGCCTACAGTAGCCATGAACCGGATCTGGGCTAGAACTAGGATTAAATTTCACTTCATACACAGAATATGAACCAGATCCGGCTAGAAATGTCATTGGCAGGGCAGTCTATTAGTTATTAGGATTCTATTAGCCATTAGCAGTCTATTAACCATTAGCATTCTATTAGTCATTAGCATTCTATTAACCATTAGCATTCTATTAGTCATTAGCATTCTATTAGCCATTAGCAGTCTATTAACCATTAGCAGTCTATTAACCATTAGCATTCTATTAGTCATTAGCATTCTATTAACCATTAGCATTCTATTAGTCATTAGCATTCTATTAGTCATTAGCATTCTATTAACCATTAGCATTCTATTAGTCATTAGCATTCTATTAACCATTAGCATTCTATTAGTCATTAGCATTCTATTAGCCATTAGCAGTCTATTAACCATTAGCATTCTATTATCCATTAGCATTTTATTAGCCTTTAGCATTCTATTAGCCATTAGCAGTATATTAGCCATTAGCAGTCTATTAACAATTAGCATTCTATTAGCTATTAGCATTCTATTAGCCATTAGCAGTCTATTAACCATTAGCATTCTATTAGTCATTAGCATTCTATTAACCATTAGAATTTTATTAGTCATTAGCATTCTATTAACCATTAGCATTCTATTAGCCATTAGCAGTCTATTAACCATTAGCATTTTAACAACCATTAGCATTTTATTAGCCTTTAGCATTCTATTAGCCATTAGCAGTCTATTAGCCATTAGCAGTCTATTAACCATTAGCATTCTATTAGCTATTAGCATTCTATTAGCCATTAGCAGTCTATTAACCATTAGCATTCTATTAGTCATTAGCATTCTATTAACCATTAGCATTTTATTAGTCATTAGCATTCTATTAACCATTAGCATTCTATTAGCCATTAGCAGTCTATTAACCATTAGCATTCTATTATCCATTAGCATTTTATTAGCCTTTAGTATTCTATTAGCCATTAGCAGTCTATTAGCCATTAGCAGTCTATTAACCATTAGCATTCTATTAGCTATTAGCACTCTACTAACCATATCTGTTATAGTATTTTGTACATGTGATATAATCACTTCAGACAATCCGCGGTGTATTAACGAAATCCAACAATGATGAGAACGTAGCTGCAACACGTGGAGCTGGTACTATCAGTATTCTACTACTACTACTATTACTACTACCACTACTGCCATCACTACTACTATTACTACTACCACTACTGCCATCACTACTACTATTACTACTACCACTACTGCCATCACTACTACTATTACTACTACCACTACTGTCATTACTACTACTACTAATGCTATTACTACTACCACTACTACTATTACTACTACCACCACTACTACCACTACTACTACAACTCCCACTACTACTAGAACTACTATCACTACTGCTATTACTACTGCCATTACTACTACCACTACTGCTATTACTCCTACCACTACTGCTATTACTACTGCTACTACTACTACTACTACTACTACTACCACTACTGCTATTACTACTACCACCACTGTCATTACTACTACCACTACTGCTAATACTACTACCACTACTGCTATTACCACTACCACCACTGTCATTACTACTGCTATTACTACTACCACTACTGCCATTACTACTACCACTACTGCCATTACTACTACCACTACTGCCATCACTACTGCTATTACTACTGTCCTAACCTGTCTGTGATGAGGAAACCGTATTATAACAGAAATCAGATTATGGTGTTATATGGACCCTTTCATTTTCCTTTCATTGCTTCTTCAGGTGTTCCCTGTCTCAGTGTTCTTGAGTAACTCATATTACTGCGTTTTGCTTTAAATATATTTGGCTAAATTGCGACAGCAGGTAGGTGGGTAGGCAGGTGGTCACTAATATCGCCAACCACGTCAGCTCTTTCTGGTCAGACTGTGTTAAAACAAAGCTCATATTGAACTCGAATTTGAGCAACAGAGCTTCAGACAGAGTTAGCACTTTTAGTTAGCATCACCACACAGCAAGGGACCATTTAAATTGTATTTCCTTCGCACATAAGCAGGAGGAGGAGGAGTCAGGTGCACTGGGTTATTATTGGAGCATCCTTAATAAAGGATATCTTATCTTATCCTTCATTGGACAATAACGCGCTGTGCAAACTTTACCATGTGTAATACTGCCCTCTAGTGGTGTGAACAGCTCTTTAAAGACGTTTAGGTCCTTGGTGTTGCACTTTGTTTGGTCCTGGTCCTGGTCTTAGTTTAATGGAGCCCAGTGCTTCTCTTTTCACACTAACACCACTTAAGGAAACGTTTGTCTTCTGAACGTTCTGAGCTCCAGCAGATGGAAACCAGATCCGCAACTGGACCACACACGTCACCTTCTAGATGCAGAAGTAAACTAACCTAAAGAAGAACCATCCGTCTGCTTTCATATCCGGGGCTGGGTTTGAGAGGGAGCAGTCTGAGGCAGAGGTCCAGACTTCCCTCACCCCAGACACTTCCTCCAGCTCTTCCAGGAGGATCCCGAGGGGTTCCCAGGCCACAGAGAGACAGGGTTCCTCCAGCGTTTTCTCCCGGGGGGCCTCCTCCTGGTCGGACATGAACGCTTCCCCATGCCCTCACCTCAGATGCTCCTCTCCACTTGGAGCAGCAGCGGCTCTACTCCGAGCTCCTCTTGCATGACTGAGCTCCTCATTCTACTGTATCTCACCCAGCCACTCTGTGAAGGAAACTAATTTAACGCTTGTATCCGCCATTTTGTCCTTTCGGCCTTTACCCAAAGCTCATGACCATCGGTGAGGGTAGAACCAGAGATCTGAACCAGGACTAAACCAGGACTGAACCAGGGCCCATAGGTGAGGGCAGATTGTCAGTAAATCGAAAGGTTTTCCACTGGACTCTGCACTGAGCAAAAAGTGGAGTGTTAAAATCAACTCAACTCTCAATTTGAACATTTTCTCAGGGTTTATAGAAGTCCAATCTGTTCTAGAGTTAATTTAACATTTTTGGAAATGTTAAGTAATACTGGACCAACACAAGTTTAACCCTGAAATCAAGAGTTATATTAAAGTTTGGGCAAACAGATAACACTTTGTAGAGTTATCCTGATTTAGAGGTGTTTTTACTTTTACACTTTATTTTACTTAATTTAAGAGGAAATTATGTACAAAACTGGTTCAAAGTGGTCTTTGAACCAGGAGTTTGAAGTGGTGGGAGGTGCCAAATTAAAGTTGGAAGTTGAATTAACACTAGTGGAAGTTGATTTAACACTAGGGGAAGTTGATTTAACACTAGGGGAAGTTGAATTAACACTAGCGGAAGTTGAATTAACACTAGTGGAGGTTGAATTAACATTAGGAGAAGTTGAATTAACACTAGCGGAAGTTGAATTAACACTAGTGGAAGTTGAATTAACACTAGGGGAAATTGAATTAACACTAGTGGAAGTTGAATTAACACTAGGGGAAGTTGAATTAACACTAGCGGAAGTTGAATTAACACTAGTGGAAGTTGAATTAACACTAGGGGAAGTTGAATTAACACTAGGGGAAATTGAATTAACACTAGTGGAAGTTGAATTAACACTAGCGGAAGTTGAATTAACACTAGTAGAAGTTGAATTAACACTAGGGGAAGTTGAATTAACACTAGTGGAAGTTGAATTAACACTAGCGGAAGTTGAATTAACACTAGCGGAAGTTGAATTAACACTAGCGGAAGTTGAATTAACACTAGGGGAAATTTAATTAACACTAGTGGAAGTTGAATTAACACTAGGGGAAGTTGAATTAATACTAGTGGAAGTTGAATTAACTCCAACCACATCAGCTCTGGCAAATAACCCCAACTCGAACCCCCATTTCACTTTCAAATAGTTACGCTTTTTGTGTTAAAAACAACTCTGAAATATTTTACCCTGAAATTTTAACCCTCCAGTTTTTGCTGTGCAGGACTGAACTCCTCACTCGTGAACAAGACCTCGAGACACCAGATCTCCTCCACGTGAAGCAGGACTCTCCAGCACCTGCAGAGGGAGTCGACTCTGAACTCAAGTAAAAGTTGTCCAAGAAATGACTCAAGTTAAAGGATTTGGGAAAACTACTCAGTAAGAGGAACTTAAAGAGGAACATCTGACTTCTAATTTGTTAAGTTAATGCGAAAAACAAAACCAAATCTGGTGTTTTCAAAGAACAGACCCCCAAAAAACTAAACTAAATCATATCTGAAGGAGCGCTGAACGAAACACAAATGTTCAAATCATTTCATATCGTCACATAAAGATTTTGTCACTTCAGACTCACTCACAGTGGGAAGAGGAACCACAACTTTTGCTCTGTTTTTAGTACTGTTACACTGTCGTAAATAGTAGTAAAAGTACAAGTATGTCCTCTGAAAACGAGCATACTTTTATTTGAACACAGAAACGTACGATTTGAATATTTTTTATTGTTAAGTTACATGTGCCCAAAATCTTCACTGAGAGTTACACGTGGGTATGCAGTGGCTGTTATTGGTCTCGACATTGTGAACAGTGAATAAAGCGACTTAAAATCCCAAAAACGACAGTGGTCTAGTGCTAAAACAAAACCAACACGTGAAAGAAAAACATAGAAAAGGTCAATAAATATCTTACAAACGCAAAAACATCAACAAACAAAGACAATTTCACTGTGGAATTTGTGAAGTGTTTTTTGGGAGGATTCAAGTTTGGAGGCGACGATTGAGCAAAACAAGAAATATACAGGAATAATGAAACTCCCTATTATATAAACAAGTACCTGGTTCCACAAGTAAATTCCCATTAATTTTTCCCACTGACTTTCCGAAAAAATTCAATTGAAAGTTTGAAATCTCAGGGCTAATCAGCTACGAGGTAACGGAAGACCACAAGAGCTATCGTTTATTTAAGATCTCTTCCTGAACTTTCATAAACAGCCAATTTATTAAAAAAATTAGCAGAATATTGAGTTTTAAATGTGCTTTTGGACATTTTGGCGTCATGGATATTAGTTAACTCGGAGCTGGTTCGTCTCTGCGCTGCTTTTTAACTCTTAATATTTGAATTTCCTGAGAAGTCTATGGAAAAAAATCAATGGGAAATTTCGTTCTTAAAGTGGAGCGGACGTCGTTGTGGCAACATCTAATCATCTAATTGAAATGTATAGATCATAGACCTAAATATTACACCGCTGGGTAATAGTCTGTTGTTTGAATGTGAGAGGAATTAAAATGGGAAAAAACATGAAACAAAAAACTGTAATTGTGATAAAATTGTGAGAATTTTGTGTTTTATAATTTAAAAAAATCCATCTAAAAGAAAAAAAAAGATTTGATTGGTTGATTTCAATGAATTGTTTTATTATTATATTTATTTATTCATTTTTTTATATAATTTTGAATACTGGAATATGATTATTTGATATTTTACTCTTTGAAAACTATCAAAAAGTACAAGAAAATTATATTATAAAACAGATTTAAAGCAGTTGGAAGAAATAATCGAACTTAACTAAAATCCAACCTTAAATCTTCAGTTGCGTTAGTTAAAAGTTGAGTTAAAAGATGTGTTTTCAGAAATATTCATGTACTAATCTACTGGAGAGTCACTGTTTTTGAAAGAAATCTCCAAATTTCTAATCCACACATGTTGAACCTTCTCGTTATTATTCGTTGGGGTTCGGCTCCACAAACCTTCCATTATAATTTTACGGTTTAAAGTCCACCGAGGTCTTAGGGGTGGAATAATGGCACCACTTTCTGAAGCCATAGTGACAAATTCAGTCCACTTTTGTTTATTTTTTCTAACAGAAAAGACGCTGAACTTCGTGACGGGATTTTGTTTCACGTGGATCGGCCCAGGAATTCGAGATATGAACCGTAAACCAGGCCCACAAAATCAGCAATCGGACAGTTCCGCAGCAAATTCCACGTGAGGATTCTACGTTTTTAAGTTGGGAGCTGGTGTGTCCATTTCAGTCCCTTTTGGATGCATCGCCAAGTTACAGGTCAGATCTGTGGAGAGGCGACCCCGCTCACAGTCAAAATGCTTGTTTTTCTAGGGATTTTTGAGCTATAAAACTACCTGTGGTTAAATAAATGTAAGTCTGAGATGTTTAAAGTCATACTGTGGAACATTTGAAGCAGAGCAACGACATATTCGTAAAAACAAGAAGGTGACGGACCCGCAAAAAAAAAAGTAAGCAAGAATTTCTAAATAAAACCAGGGATTTTTGTGTTTTGAAATGCCTTGAACATATTTCCGGATTTGTTCATTCGCCGTCTCCAAACAGCTCCATTTAAAACTGTAAAGGCACTGAAATGTATTCGCAAACATTCACGCATTTTTCACTTTTAAAATCTTTCTTTTTTACCGACGGAAAACAGGCTTTGAACGGTCCAGCCGCGATGAAAACACGCCGAGGATCTGGAAATGCTACCAGTGAGATTTCTGTTCAAATTATAAGAAAAAAAAACATACCAAAAATATAACGATGAATAAAATGAAAGTGGTTTACAAATTTGTGAAAAGTTATTAATGTAGTTTTAAAGGTGCATTGCGTAACTTTTCTGGTGGAGGCTTCGTAACCTGCTTAACTCCAGGTACGTGTTATCGTTTTTTTTTCCAGGAATGTTCTACAGTACGGCATTTTATTTAACTATCTCCATGGAGACGAGCAGAAAACACATCACCGGGCCAAGTTACAGGTCAGATCTGTGGAGAAGATGCTCCGCTCACAGTAATAATGCAGAGTCTTTGTGGAAGTTTTGAGAAATAAAAACTCCTAGAATTTAACAAACGCGAGATTGTTTAACATCTCCATGGAGACGAGCAAATTACAAACATTCCACCAGAAGTTACACCATGCACCTTTAAGCCAGTTTGATGGGAAAAGGGGTTTCGAAAATATATTTAAGGAGTTCTTTTGGACAATCTTCAACCAAAGTTACCAAAACAAGCTATTTTTTTTATTTATAAATTTGCAGTTGCGTAATTAACTGCTTTTTAAAGGGCCTGTACCTGATTTTTTTTCCCCCATGTATTTAAGCAAATTTCATCTTGCTCCATTATAGATATGCTGTATAAGCCGCTCTTGGGGACAAAATAAGCGCCGCTTACTGTACTGGGAAGTGCACTATTAGCATGCTAGTTGTTTTTTAGCATTACTGTGACGGCGAAACTCCGCTCTGGTTGGTGAAAGTTGTGAAAAGCGCTTCTAAACTCATCGTGGTGAATCATTAGGACGCACTGAATGCAGAAGGTAAGTGAGGAAGAACTAGTTTTAAAGAACATACCGTAAAATAGCAAATAAGAACTGGGGCGTTTATTTATTTCAGTCACTTAACAGACCAGGCGTTTATTTGAGACCAGGCGGCAATTTGGGGCGATTCATTCCTTCAAGTCTGAAAGTCAAACTGGGAAAATCTGGTACTCAAAATCTTTAAACCAGTATGACTAGAATTTAGGCGACGTTAAATTGAAATGTGACAACAAACAGCTGTATTTTTCAGCGCTTACAGTTTATGTAAACGAGTGATGTGGTTTGAAGTTTGGTTAGTGTCGAGACGACGCGAGCATGGTCCCCTGATGGTCCCGAGTCCTGTTGTTGCAGCTCGACTTCTGTCTTCTGTACATTAGACCCGGCGTTTATTTGGAACCAGTGCTGATTTGGTATTTTACGGTAGTTCTGTTTTTTATATTTTAGTAAAAACCAGTAAAAATCAGGTACAGCGCCTTTAAGTTCCCGTAAAACACATTTACTCAAATTTAGGAGACTTAAAACTCCCCTTTTCGTGTGGTTTTCCTCGAATAATTGAAATGGACACCAGGTAATTACACTGGTTTCACATAGGAGGAGTGACGTCAGTTTAAATGAGGCTACAACGACAGCTGCGAGCACGGTTAAAGCTCAGTTATGGCAGTTATAATAGAGGACACAGGCATAACAAGCAAAAAATGACCCGTCTCCAAAGACACAGTAGATGGCGCTGTCTGTGGAGAGTATCATCGGTAACAGCAGCGACGCCTTTCCGTGTTTTGCAACTTAAAACTATTGTAGGTGTTTGAAAGACGAGCAGTGCAAATGAGGCTAAAACGATAGCTGCTACAGTTTCAGTTCATCGTTCAGATCAGCAGTGTGTTACCACCCGATGATGTCACGAGTTGGAACAGAGTATTTTGAGCTTAATAGAGAGATGGAAGAAAATTATGCAGAATTACTCCAACATAAACAACAAAACGGTCAAAATAACATTATAAAAACACATTATTGAACCTTTAAAGCTGCACTGTGAAACTTTTCTGGTGAACGGTCCAACACCTGCTTTATTAAACCTATTAATCGCCATGGAGACAGAATTACAGGTCAGATCTGTGTAGAGGCGACCCCGTTTACAGTCAGAACGGCATTTTTTTTAGCAACAAAAGTACGAGATAGGTACATTTAACGCCGTACTGCGGAACATTCCAGGAAACGCCATAGCATCTCCACGGAAACGAGCAGGCGACAGGCAACAGGTATCGTCCAGAAAAGTTCCACGGTGCGTCTTTAGCATTTTCCCATCAAAGTGGCGCGTTAAAACCTTCAAGTGCTTTGAAAAGTGTCGCTCACATTTCTATAGATTTTAGATTTTAGTGATTTTAACACGAAAAGACACAAGTGGTTCGTTTCAAACAGGCGTGAGCACGGAATCGGTGTCTGGGTTGCCGACAGTAGTGGAGTTTCTTCTTGAAGGTGCATTGTGTAACTTTTCTGGTGGAAGGTCCGTTCTGTCAGACGCTTTTCTCCGTGGAGATGTGAGATGTTTTTGCTTTGGCTGGAATGGTTGTAACCTTTTCTATTTTCATGGAGACCAAACCAGACCAAGTTACAGGTCAGATCTGTGCTTTTCTATGGATTTTTTAAGCTCTAAAACCACCTGGAACTTAAAAAATGTAAAGTAGAGCTGTCTAATGCCATACTGTGGAACATTCTGGGTTTCAAATGACATCAGAGCATTCTGTGGGCAGATTTTTGTTGTAATATGGCATGGTCTTGGGTCTAGTCAGTAACAGAAATGATCAGGTTCCACATTTGGGTGTTTTACGTTTCCGATATTTCTGGGCGAAGTACAAGCAGGTGATACGGACCTTCCAGCAGAAAAGTGACACAATGCACCTTTAAATAAATATACGTATCTATTTTACACAGTGAGTACAGGGACCTAACCTACCTCAGCCGGGCTGGCTCTGACTGGAATGACTTACGATGGAGTTTTACTGTTATAAAAGTCTATTCTCCTCCCTGATCTATACATGATACTAAAGTGACTATAGAACTGTATTCTTGCTTCAGAACGGCACAACTGCGCTGGGGACTCGAGGTCGGCTTCAGTTCTTCAGGTAGTTTATGGAGATTTCAACGGCAAGCAACGCAGTATCTGGTCTAGTTCTACATAAAAGAAGCAAGTACTGTAGTTTAAACGTACAAACAGTGTGTCAGATGCCCTCTGACACAAATGTTCTGGACCTTCACACACATATCTTGGACCTCCACATATGTTCTGGACCTCCACACATATGTTTTGGAGCTCCACAAATGTTTTGGACCTCCGCACATATGTTCTGGAGCTCCACACATGTTTTGGACCTCCACACATATGTTTTGGACCTCCACACACATGTTCTGGACCTCCACACATATGTTTTGGACCTCCACACATATGTTTTGGACCTCCACACACATGTTCTGGACGTCCACACATATGTTTTGGACCTCCACACACATGTTCTGGACCTCCACACACATGTTCTGGACCTCCACACATATGTTTTGGACCTCCACACACATGTTCTGGACCTCCACACACATGTTCTGGAACTCCACACATATGTTTTGGACCTCCACACATATGTTTTGGACCTCCACACACATGTTCTGGACCTCCACACACATGTTCTGGACCTCCACACATATGTTTTGGACCTCCACACACATGTTCTGGACCTCCACACACATGTTCTGGACCTCCACACACATGTTCTGGACCTCCACACATATGTTTTGGACCTCCACACACATGTTCTGGACCTCCACATGTGTTTTGGAGCTCCACACATATGTTTTGGACCTCCACAAACATGTTTTGGAGGTCCACACATGTTCTGGACCTCCACACACATGTTCTGGACCTCCACACACATGTTCTGGACCTCCACACACATGTTCTGGACCTCCACACATATGTTTTGGACCTCCACACACATGTTCTGGACCTCCACGCACATGTTCTGGACCTCCACACACATGTTCTGGACCTCCACACATATGTTTTGGACCTCTATACATGTTTTGGACCTCCACACATATATTTTGGATCTCTACAAACATGTTCTGAACCTCTATACATATATTCTGTACCTCCTCACTTGTTCTTGACCTCCACACATATTTTGGACCTCCACACACATTATTCGGTGTAAAATCTGCTAACCCTGTAATGTTCTGAAATGCCTGGGAGTCTCGTGTTAGTTTCATCTGTTCATATTTCAGTCTTCTCTCAAATATTATTCCATTTTCCCCAAATTTGTTCAGTCTTAAATGCAAAATTGTGCAAAATTACAGGCATCTTAGCAACAAGTTTTATATCCGATTGGCTCGAATGTAGAAAGTTGAGTTGAAATTTTCAGAAAGCACAGAAAAGTACTTACAGTTCCATACAAATGAATGTGCCAAAGCCAAACACAAAAAGCCAATTTCTAAAACACAAATCTGAATGAAGATTTTTCATGAACTAATTTTAGGCCCATTAATTACAAAGAAATGAAGATTAGATAATAATATAAGGTTAGAATATAAGGTTATAATGCTGTTTCCTCCTCAAAAACAGACCTGGAGTTGTGTTTTGTTTCATTCATATGTTTGAATAACACTTAATTAATGCTCTGTTCCACCTTGTGATGTCATAAAGTGGTAGTTTTCAAGTGAACAGCTCCTTTTACCTTTTGTACAGGTGAGACGGGCAATTCTAGAGCTGAAATGATCCAAATGATTTCTGGTAAAGGTGCGTGGAGTTTAAAAACACACAGAGGAGCACTTCCTGTATCACCACATGACATCACGAGGTGGAACAGTGCGTTTTCCAGTTTGAGTTTGAGAAAAAGAAGCAGGGTTTGTGTGTTAAACATGTGTGAATGAAACAAAACATATACCATAAAGGAAAAAAACAACCAAAAAATAACTGTTAATATAAGAACTAAGAAAAAGAAGTGATTGTATTTCTGTTCGAGGGGTGAGTGTATGAGTGACGGGTTAAAAAGTCGAACACTGTAGAAGCCTTTAAAAGAAGAGAAAAAAGCATAATATTTTGAACGATATCGAGCTCTGGAATGAATGAATTATGCTTCAACTTTCGTTTGTTTTAATTGATATTTTGTCTCTTATATACGGGTCAATGACATGAAGCCTAAATTTTTTGTCCAATTGCAATTTCCTCAGTTAAAAAGGTTCAAATTTCATAATAATTCAGCACATTTCTGTAGCACTTCTGATCTCCGTGGAACCAAATCTTTTTTTTTTTCAGAAATTATGAGTTATTCTGCATGTTTTTTGTACTTAAAGTGTTAAAATGTCATGTCGTGCGACTAATAACAGCAGGAATTCTATGGCTGGAGTTTAATAACAGACAAAGTCGACTTGGGTGAATGGTTCTTTAGGCATTTTTCTTCATTTTCTGCATTTTCCAGGGCAGTAGTTTGTTCATTAAACACAAGCAGGCGACTGTCATATTGGAGCAAAAGAAAATATCAATATGCATTAAAAATCTAAAGAAACGCGACAGTTTGTTTCTATACACTTCATATTACTCAGAACTTAGATTAATATCCCAACTGTGTTTTAGAAAATAAAACAATTTTAAGGTTCTTCTCGGTCGCACCACATGACATTTTACTCTAAAAATGCTTCATATAAATGTTAAACACAGATTTATGCACCTGACACTGGAAATATTTGAAAAAGTTTAATAGAAACTAATATTTTTTATATTTAAAAATTTGCCTGTTGAAAATCCTTATATGTCATCGACCCATATACAGTAAACTATAGTGAAATTGTAAATGCAAACCTGCTGTTCATCCGCTGCTTTTCTTTCTTAAAATTCTGTCGTTGTTTAATCGAGTTTGGCTTTAGAAATACTTTTACTTCAGCCTAAACCTTTTCCGTCCTTCCATTTTGTAATGCTTCAAAATAACCGAATAAACTACTACTAACTTCAGGAATGTTTGCGATAAGAAAACAGCGTTAAACATAGATATGCAGAGTAATATCGATCTTTTAAACAGCAAATTCCACCAGTTTTTTTAATTTATATTTATGTTTAACCTAATTTGTCCTGGTTGTCTTGCCGTCGAAATTATTTTAAACGACCAATATTGAACCCAAAGCTCCAGAAACTCGCTTGTCCCCAGCTCCTTTGTGCCTTTAGTCAGAATACTGTACATTACATTGCTAATATAATGCTAACTTCATCTGTACATGCTACCTGTACAAGTTTCCAGCTCAAAATGTGAATTCTTTAGTAAAATTATAGCTTTGTTCCTTTTGAAATCCTCGTTTGAACCTTTAAAACATGACCGTAAAAAAACCAAACATTGGCCCGCGCTTTTGTCGTCTTCTTCCGTTGATTCAAATGAAAGCGAAATTCCGAGTTGTTTTTTTCCCTTGAGCGTTTTTCCACAATCCACCGGGAGTGAAATGTAACTCGACTTTTGTAAAAAAAGAAAAAAGAAAAAAGAAAACAAACAAATTAAAATCTAAACTAAAACGATTTCGCCTTAAAACGTCAAAAGGCGAAATTTTTGGAAAAAGTTTCTGTGGCAGTTCTTCGCTCTCCGGAAAATCCTCCAGGAATAGTTTTTTTTTGGGAATGAACCGTACTTTGAATAAATAAAAAAAAGTCTTGGAACGCTGAAAAAGAAACATCTAAATGAGCTGAAAAGACTTGAAATCTAAACAGGAATTTCAATTTGAGAAGTTTGGATTCATTTCGTTTTATTTTAGTTTGTATTTACTGCGTAACTTTCCGGGCGGTGGGTCCGTCACCATGGAGATGTTGTTGATTTGAATGGAATTTTTCAAGGTGTGATATTAAACTTGTCTGTTTCCATGGAGACAAGCAGCGAGCCAATTTACAGGTCTGATCTGTGGAGAGGTGAGCCCGCTGACAGTAGAATAAAGATTTTTCAAGTTTTTTTTTGAAACTTTAATTAAAAAAAACACCTATAATTAAATAATAAGCAAGTTTAATGCCATACTGTGGTACATTCCAGGGAAAGCATAGCTCCATGGACACAACCAGGTGCTGGACTCTTACCAGAAAAGTTACGTAGTGTAGCTTTCAAGAGTTTTTTTCTTTTGTATGTTTATGGAGAATTGTCCGTGTTTTGGGAGCATAGTGTAGACTTGTGGGCGGAGCCTCGTACAGAATCTTACAGCGAAACCTCAGGAGGGTTTGAATAGGACCCGGGAGAGATCGCTAAATGACTCAAACATGCATGGGTGACATATGAACCCACTTCAGGCATGTTTTACTGAGGGAACGATATTATAAGACGGTAGAAAACCCCACCTTTAAAACTTTAAAATATGTTTTTATCAGGTACATTTATACTACAAAGTGTCTCAATTATTATTATTATTCACTTTTTGCCATTTTGAAATCTTTACCTTTCAGATAAAACATTTGGGGTCTGTGATTTCCAGATAACTATTAACCATTATTATTAAATTATAGTTATCTGTGGCAGCTCTAATTGACATAAAATCCTAAAATTCTCCGTTCATTCGCATCTAATAGAGGTTTAAAAAGTACAAAAAAAAACTGAAACATGTTAAAAAATTTAAACTAATTAAAACTACTCAATTAAGCCGAATATTGAGATTTCAAGTCATTTCAGGTCAAACAGAGTTGTATATTTCAGAGCGTGGTCCGTTCTTCGTCCCTCCTCTGTTTTGCGGTTGTCACTTGAACAGGAAGTTGATGAAGACTTGGAGGAGGATGAGGAGCGCGATCACGACGAAGTCCCTCTGCTGGAGGAAAGAGGACGGTTCAGGCCGAGACGCCGTCCGGGTCCGCAGTGCACTGATGCTCCTGCAGGGGGAGGCAGAGGCCGCAGGTTCACAGTGTGACACAGGGAAACAGAGTGAGTGTGTGTGTGTGTGTGTGTGTGTGTGTGTGTGTGTGTGTGTGTGTGTGTGTGTGTGTGTGTGTGTGTGTGTGTGTGTGTGTGTGTGTGTGTGTGAGTGTGTGTGTGTGTGTGTGTAATGCAGGGGTATACCAATTATAATGTTATGGGCCTATTCAGAAAAAAACAGACTACACCAGGACTAAACCAGGACTAAACCAGGACTAAAGCTCCTCTGATAGAAAGACTACTGCAGACAAGGAACATGTCCTTAACCAGGACTTAACCAGAACTAAACTGGGACTAAACCAGGACTAAAGCAGGTCTAAACTGGGACTAAACCAGGACTAAACCAGGACTAAACCAGAACAAAACCTGGACTAAACCAGACATAAACCAGGTCTAAACCAGACTTAAACCAGGTCTAAACCAGACCTAAACCTGAACTAAACCAGGTCTAAACCAGAACTAAATCAGGACTAACCTAAATCTAAACCAGATCTAATACAGAACTAAACCAGGTTTGAACCAAATCTAACCCAGAACTAAATCAGGACTAACCCAGGTTTAAACTAGAGCTGGGCGGTATGACCAAAAATTGATATCACGGTATTTTTTTAAATTATTACGGTATCACGGTATTTAACGGTATTTTTGTCTTTGGCTAAGTGGAGTGTGATAGAGTTGGTAATATCATTCCAACATTTGCTTTTCTTGTCATAGACGGTCCCTTTAGACGGAGAATACGAAGATTGCATGAAAGTAAAATCTGCATCTTCTCCCCAATCTCTGCGTAACGTTGGCAGTGCAGCACAAAACACTACACAGACGTCCCTGGTAGGCGCGTTTGCTAAAGGGACCGTCTGTGTAGTGTTTTGTGACACGGCTCCGTTTTTCAGAGAGCAGGAGTGCGCGGAGCCGTGCCCGGGCGAAAAGGTGAAGAGCGGGCGCGGCTCCGCGCAGTCCCACTCTTCACCTTTTCGCCCGGGCACGGCTCCGCGCACTCCCGCTCTACGTTCTCTCGCCCGGGCACGGCTCCGCGCACTCCCGCTCTCCGAAAAAGGGAGCCTGTGTCTGTGTCATTTTCTTCGTCCATGCTCACCACTCAACTCGCTATCCTTACCTGGCTTGTTGGCTTGTTGGCTTGTTGGCTTGTTTGGTGTAACACTGAAAAACAGCCCCCGCTCAATCTACCGCTGTGCGACGTTCCGCCGCTCTATGTTGCCGACATATGCGCGCACACACGGTATGGCGGTAAATAAAAAATTCATATCATAAAAATAAAAATTACCGGTATACCGGTTCAAACGGTATACCGCCCAGCCCTAGTTTAAACCAGGTCTAAACCAGACCTAAACCACAACTAAATCAGGATTATCCCAGGTCCAACCCAGGACTAACCGAGGTCTAACCCAGGACTAACCCAGGTCTAACCCAGGTCTAACCCAGGTCTAACCCAGGTCTAACCCCAGTCTAACCCCGGTCTAACCCCGGTCTAACCCAGGTCTAACCCCAGTTTAACCCCGGTCTAACCCCAGTCTAACCCCAGTCTAACCCCGGTCTAACCCAGGTCTAACCCCGGTCTAACCCGGGTCTAACCCGGGTCTATCACAGGCGTGTGCACAGACTCACTTGTTGATGTCCTCTTGAGTCTGTTTGATGGAGTCTATGGCACTCTGCAGCTCGCTCAGCTCAGCTCCTTTCTTCCTCAGGCGGCTGTTGTGTTTGCTCTTGAGTCCTGAGGCAGAAACACCACTTCAACACACCACAAATACAGAACACCTCCCTCGTTTAACAAAGGTAAGTGTCAAGAAGCTTAACGAGAACACCCATTTCTATGTAATAATGCGGTGTTTTGGTTCAGGACGACTATCCGATCAGAAAACCTCACATGACTCTATTTTTCGGGTTGCTGTCCTGGAGGTTCTGAGCTTTTACATGAGGCGTGTCTATAAACTGAGAACAGGACAAGCTTTTATGTGTCCTCTATCTGCAGGTTAAGGCACTAACAAGGTTCAGTGGTTGCTTTTTTAACACTTTAAGAGCATAAATGTTTGAGAGGCGGTGTTCAGAGGAGCTGATGGTGCAGACCGGCAGCCTCACTCGCATCAGACTGTGCCAGGGCAGCTACAGAAGCAGTTTGCCCCCTCTATAGTGTGAAGTGAATTAACAATGTTATAAAGCTAATGCTATATCCTCTCGACTGTCGGGGTCGTCTGTGCGTCTTACGTTCACTGCCTGAGGAGTCGTGCTGGTCGGGCTCAGGGGAGGAACAGCCGCTCTCTGCACTTTTGGGTTTGTCACTTTTGTGTTTCCTCTTTGGCACCGTCACCTTTTAAATAAAGAAAATAAAAACAAAAAAAACAAACGTTACCACTGCGGCCTGAGCACATGAGCGAGAATAAACAGAAAGAAAGAAAGGGATGGGCCGATATGGACTAGTGGAGCCGATACCGATATTATAACATTTGACCTGCTGCTGCGAGAATAGAACGAAATTGAACTTTTACAATCCACAGCAAGGCCCACAAATTCATCACAAGCTGAAGCAAAGAAATTAACTTTTCACTTTTTAAAAAATAATAACAAAATGTATTTATCTCAGATCTAAAATCACTTCTTACACGACTGTGTAACATAAAGTAATATTTTAGCCATACGATGTATCTTCTGGTTACAATTTCACCCATGAGCTGTTCAAAAACACAAATCTGATGCAAAACTAATCTATACTGGTGGATATGTTACTGAAATCACTATATCGCCCATCCCTCGAAAATAACATGTGACAATAACATGTGATAATAACATGTATGAAAACGGAGCTCAACAGTGACACCCTGTGGTTACAGAACTAAATTTCCCATGACTTTTTCCATAGACTTATCACAAAAAAGAAAAAAAGTATATTAAAAGTTTGATTTCATGTCAAAATGTCAAAATTATTTGTTAAAAAAAAAAAAAAAGTTTGATTTCCCAGGGCTAAATCACCTGTATGGACCTAATGACCACAAGAGCTACACTTTTATTTAAAATCTCTTCCTGAAACTTTATAAACCTGTAAAGTTATTAAAACATTTTAATGAATCTTGTGTTTTAAATGAGCTTTTTGAACAACCACGTTATGGATATGATTTATTATTATTTCTTAGAATTTTTTAAAAAGTCTATGGATGGAAATGTATGGAAAATTTGCATCCAGAACCAGAGCGGCCGGCCACTGTTGAGCTCTATAACATGTGTCAATAACATGTGATAATAACATGAGTTTTCTATTAACGGTGCAGAGCTGGTGCACACACACACACACATGCTGAATGAGGAGTTACATGCACAACACTGGCCAGGAACAGTGACACAGCAACAAAGCTCATGGAATATAACTACTGACATATTTATTTAGGGTGACCAGATGTCCCTATTTCCCCGGGACAGTCCCAGTTTTGAGCCCCGTGTCCCCTGTCCCAGCAGATTTATCAAAACCAGCGATTTGTCCCAGTTTTATACATGAAATGTCCCTATTTTTGACCAAGCTGATCCCTGCCAACAGTAAAAAGAGGCATATATTGACATTTCTTTAAGTAAAATACATAAAAATTGCTTAAAAATGACCAAACACAAAGAAAATGTGACTATACTGACTCGCATATTAGTCACGAATGCGACGAGTGCAGAACAGTTTTCTTTAATTACGTACTTTTTCACTATTTTTATTATTACTAACCACCCCAAACTGAGAGTGTCCCAGTTTTTATTTTTGAAAATCTGGTCACCTCATATTTATTACATATTTATTACGTATTTATTATTACATATATTCGAATGTCACTGTCAAAGGGGCTGCTTTTCTGTCACATGAATAAACTGCGTCTTGCCCCAGTGCAGATATATTGGATAAGCAGCTAATTCTAAAGCTTTTTATTGTCTGTAAACGAGGAAGTGCAGTATTTAGATTCTAGTTGTTCGGCCTATTGAAAGCTGTGAAAAATACTTATAAACTCTACGTGGTGAATAATCAGACTAGAGAAAATAGATAAAATATTTAGCTTAAGTGTAGTTTTATTTGTCTTTAGCGTTACTGAATGCACCACCATTTTCTGCCACTAGATGGAGTCCGAAACAAGAAAATGAACTCAAAAGCGTCACTGCCACTGTTTTTGTTTGACAAGTTTCACATTCTCACGACTTTTATGATATTTACATAAAATGTTAAAGGTGCACGATGTACTTTTCTGGTGGAGGGTCTGTCACCTGCTTGTCTCCGTGGAGATAAGATGAGATTTTCTTCAAGGAACCGTACCTGATTCATTTTTCATGTAATCAAGTAAAGTCAAATCTTGTACTGGTCTGTTGTAAGTCCACTGTGTGCAGTCTGAATCTAATTACAGAGCGTGTGATTAAAATATCAAATAGCCAGGAAGGGCGCTGTTAGCATGCTAGTTGTCGCTAGCTTTACTGTCGCCGCAAAACTCCGCTCTGGTCTCTGAGGGTTGCGAAATGCTCTTAGGATGGTCTGAATGCATAAGGTAAGAGAAGAATAACTTTGGATCACTGCAAACTGTTTAAAATGAACTAATTCTGTTTTTCTAATGTTTTAAGACAAACAAAAATCAGGTACAGCTCCTTTAACTGTCCTTGTTTAGTCATTTTTGAATTTGGGTTTTAACTACGGTAGTAACACTAATAAATAGAGTCTAGAACAAGAAAATTAACTTAAAAGAATCACTTCCACTGCTTTGTTTGACAGGTTTAAAATTCATACGACTTTTATGATATTTAAATAAAATGTTAAAGGTGCGCTATGTAACTTTTTGGTTGGGGGTCTGTCATCTGCTTGTTTTTATGTCATTTCTCCATTTAGATTAGAACATTAAACAGCTCCTTGTTACATTTATTATATCACGAGAGGTTTTAGAGCTCAAAAACACCTAGAAAAACAGGCGTTCTGACTGTGAGCGGGGTCGCCTCTCCACAGATCCGACCTGTACCTTAACTAACAGACAGAAAGGTTTAATGCCATACTGTGTACTGCAACAACATCTCTACTGAGAAAAGCATATGACGGACCCTCCACTACAAAAGTTACAACAACGCTAATCTACGGTGTCAAAAAATATAAAAAAATAAAAACAATAGACAGCATTTCTAAAACGGTCATCACATATTTCGTTCTCTAATTTCATGCAGCCCAAGTTTTGCCGACAGAACGCGGAAAAACTAATACAAACATGCTCTAGATGAGGCACGAAATGGAGCAAACCACAGCAAGCAGAAAGACAGCGACAGATGAGACAGCAGCCGGACACACGCTGAGGTGACAGGTGACGGACAGGTGACGGACAGGTGACGGACAGCTGGGAGATTTACCTGGAATTTGCAATTGTCCCTGCGCGACGCTGGGTTACTCAGACTAATAAGACTGCCTGAACGTACCATGGGCGTCCGGTGGCGCACTTTGGTCTGAATGCAGCCGTCTTTCTCAAACTGGATCAGGTCGTTCAGAGGGTCCCACGGCCGAGTGCTGCACACAGAGAGAGAAGAAAGAGAGAGGGAAGAGGGGAAGAGAGGGAGAAGAGAGAGGGAGAAGAGAGAGGGAGAAGAGAGGGAGAGAGAGAGGGAGAAGAGAGAGTAAAGAGAGGAGGGGGAGAGGAGAAAGAGAGGGAGGGAGGGAGAGAAGAGAGAGTAAAGAGAGGAGGGGTGGAAAGAGAGGGGAGAGAATAAATAAATAGAAGAGACAGTGTAAAGAGGGGTGGAAAGAGATAGAGAAGAGAGAGTAAAGAGAGGGAGGGAGGGAGTAAAGAGAGGGAGAAGAGAGAGAAAAGAGAGGAAGAAGTGAGAGTAAAGAGAGGGAGGGAGTAAAGAGAGAGAGGATAGAGTAAAGAGGGAGAAAGTGGGTAAAGATAGAGAGAGAGAGAGGAGAGAGAGAATAAATAGAGGGGGGTGAAAAAAGAGTAAAGAGAGAGAAAGAGGAAGAAAAGGGGGAGTAAAGAGAGGGAAGTGGAAAGAGAGAGAGAGGAGAGTAAAAAGAGAGAAGAGAATGTAAAGAGAGAAGAGAGAGTAAAGAGAGGGGGTGGAAAGAGGATAGAGAGTAGAGAGAGAGAGAAGAAAGAGTATAGTGAGAGTGGGGGGAGAGCGGAGAGAGAGAAAGAGAGGGGGAGGAAGGAGAGAGTAAAGAGAGAGAGGGTGGGGGAGGGAGGGAGGAGAGAGAAAGAAAGAGGGAGGGGAGGGGGAGAGAGGAGAAGAAGAGAGAGGAGAGAGTAAAGACAGAGAGAGAGAGAGAGGGAGAGGGAGGGAGGAGAGAGAAAGAAAGAAAGAAAGAAAGAAAGATAGAGAGAAAGAGAGAGAAGAGAGAGAAAAGAGAGGAAGAAGTGAGAGTAAAGAGAGGGAGGGAGTAAAGAGAGAGAGGATAGAGTAAAGAGGGAGAAAGAGAGAGTAAAGACAGGGATGGAAAGAGAGAGAGAGAGAGAGGAGAGAGAGAATAAATAGAGGGGGGTGAAAAGAGAGTAAAGAGAGAGAAAGAGGGAGAAAAGGGGGAGTAAAGAGAGGGAAGTGGAAAGAGAGAGAGAGGAGAGTAAAAAGAGAGAAGAGAATGTAAAGAGAGAAGAGAGAGTAAAGAGAGGGGGTGGAAAGAGAGGATAGAGAGTAGAGAGAGAGAGAGAGAGAGAGACGAAAGCGTAACGTGAGAGAGGGGGGAGAGGGGAGTGAGAGAACGTGAGGGGGGAGGACAGAGAGAGTAAAGAGAGAGAGGGTGGGGGAGGGAGGAGAGAGAAAGAAAGAGGGAGGGGAGGGGGAGAGAGGAGAAGAAGAGAGAGGAGAGAGTAAAGACAGAGAGAGAGGGAGAGGGAGGGAGGAGAGAGAAAGAAAGAAAGAAAGAAAGAGAGAAAGAGAGGGAGAGGGAAGAGGTGAAAAGAGAGGGCAAAGGGATCAAAAAGAGAGGAAGAGGGGGAGGAGGAGAGAGAGGGGAAAAGTTAAGGAATTGCATTTTCTCTGCATTTGGCCTTTTCTGCAATGATCCAAACCTGCACAGGTCTGAACAATGAAATAAATCACATTACTCACATCAGGTGATTCATGTGTCATTTCAAGAAATCAGATACGCCTCCTGACCACCAGAGGGCAGTGGTCATCCTTAAACTCTGTGAACGCTCTCGGCTCTGTTCACGCTTACGTCGCAAAACTGGAAGACGTTTGGAAACAAGCGAATGACGATTGTAACTGAGAAAATCTGGGAAAACTGAGAAAATCCCGGCTTTCTTCTTCTTTCTTTTTTTTCTAAATTGCCTATTCATTTATTTGTTATTATTTGTCAAAATTAATTTAAAAAAAAGAAAAGATGTCATTGTGTATGTGACTCTGAAGCTGCGATTAGACTCCCGTCCTCCATGGAAAAAGCTTTGGCAGGTTGTGGAGACGCTGCTGCTGCCGAATCCACGGTTTTACGCCCAGAGTCGGAATCTCCACCGGAAGTCGTCATCCGGATGTTTCCAAACGTCTCCCGGTAAGCGTGAACAGACCCTAATAAACCCACTCTGCGTGTCTATTAATATTAAGGCAAACGGTCATTTTTATCCAGCGCTTTTCCAGCTTCACGGCTCACTCCTGAGCGCCGGGTTCGAACCGGCGACCTTCCGATCGGCGGGCGTACTCACTCTGCGTATCTGTAGTGCCACTCCCCTGTCACCGGGTCCTGCTCGAACAGCGCCGGGATCCACTCTTCACATTTGGCTTTTCGTTCTCGCGCCGACTTCCTCTGCGCCTCCTCCAGCAGGAACTTCTCGTTGGTCGCCTCCGTTTGGTCCTTGCTGTTGATGGCTCGAGTCACGTGCTGCCACAGTCTGTCCGCAAAAACACAACAGTGCAGATTTTCACGCTGTCCATTACATTATACATGATGTCCGAGTGCATGAAAGGTCAAATTTTAATAAGAACGCTTTACATGGTTGCTCCTCTTTCTATGTAAAAACAAACGACGCTGTACCTGATTTTTCCTGTCTTGAAAACAGCGAAAAACAGAACAGTACATTTTAGACAGTTCCGAAGTTATTCCTGGCTTCCTAATTAGTCACTGAGATGAGTTTGTGAGCATTTTTCACAGCTTTCGGAGACCAGAGCGAAACAGTAATGATGTTTTGATCCCAGGAGCTGCTTTTACAATTTATCTGTACTGTAGAAAGTCAAAATGTCAGTATGAATTTTATTGGAATTGTGGTAAATGTGTGATCTATTTATAATATTTAACCTTTTATAGCATTTTCTCAATTACATCAAGTTACATTAAACTTAAGCTATAAAATAAGTTAAATTAGCCCAAATAAAGCACAAAAAATATATAGTTTATTAAAGGTGCAGTGTGTAACTTTTCAGTTGGGGGCCCGTCACCTGCTTGTTTCTATGGAGATGTCATCGCTCTGCCTGGAATGTTCCACAGTGTGACATTAAACATTTATACTTTACATTTACTCAATTACAGGTGGTTTCGTAGCTCAAAAATACATAGAAAACAGGGATTCTGTATGTGAGCGGGGTCGCCTCTCCACAGATCTGACCTGTAACATGGCCTGGTTTGGTCTCAGTGAAGCTGGAAAGTTTTAATGTCATACTGAGAAACATTCCAGATAAAGCCTCTATAAAGAAAAGAATTAGACGGGACACCAGAAAAGTTACACAATGCACCTTTCAGGCTAATTAAAGTGCAGTTATTATAAACTGTTACAGATTTGTGATATAATAACTGAAGCGCACCTCTCAGACTCATACTCCCCCTGCTCCTCGGGGGGCACTGTGCACCTCGTCAGCCGGTTCTGCCTCAGATCTGGAGTCGGGTTGAAGAAGGTTTCCATGGCGCCCGTTTTCTTATCGTTTATGAAGATCTCACTGTCCTGGAGGGGAAAGGAAATACGCTTTGAACTTAAGTTAAGCACAGATTCACTCTTTTATTAGGCCCGAGCCCCTACAGGGCGTAGGGCCTATTGCTTTCGCAAAAAACCAAAAACAAAACAAAACAAAAAATTGCGTATCGGTTGATCTCTCCTGCATGCCATTATTTTATTTTTAAAAAGCTTACCGATACATTTATTTTTCATAGCCTATGTTTAATATAATTTTTTTTTAAATGTTGCACCAAACCAAAGAAGCAAATTCCAAGTTTGTGAATTTTGTTCACTGAAAACGTTTGATTCTCTTGATATGCATGTTGATTATCACTATGCAAAGGTGGTTTAGGACGACTTAAATGGTGTTAATAACATGAGACGTCTACAAAGTCAGAACAGGAAATAATACGAGACGAGTAGACTCTGAAACTGCAGCAAATAAAGGTCAAAATGATGCTACTTCCTGTTGTGTGAAATGTGTAGAATCCCTCATTCGTCCAGGTCGAATCCATAGTAAAGGGTAGAGTTCAATTTGTCAAATGGACAAACGTTTATTTAGTCAAATACATTTCGCCGCTCGTCCAAGCTGCTTCTTCAGTTCTGCTCAGAATGCTGGAGGACCCTGACTTATATCTGTCTGTAAGAGGGAGGAGTTAGATATTACTCTGAAACTAACCCCACTGACTCACACGCAAATATAAGTCAGTGTCCTCCAGCATTCTGAGAGCAAGAAAATCAGCTCCTCGACAATGAAAAAGCACCATTTTGACTCTTAAGTGTTGGATAAAACTTGACCTTTTTCCTCCGTTCTCTTCAGCACTCGTGAGTTCAAAAGTCTCATTCCTCGTTCCTTACCCAGTGCCCCTCCAGCGTGGCCAGCACCTCTTTGCCCAGTTTGATTTTTCCCGAAAACTGGTTCACACAGTCGCTGCTGCCCAAGAACGGCTGCGGAGAGAAAGAAAGAGGGAGAGAGGGAGGGCGTGAGGGAGGAGGAGAGGAGACGAGGAGCCGCAGAAGGAAGCATCGGAGGAGACAAGGGAAGGAGATAGGAGGTTTTACTCTACTGAACATGTGCGCGGCCGGGGAGACAGCCATGGAGTTGTCAAGGGTCAAAACTCAAACTTCTGGGTCCAATGAAAGTCCAGCGTCTAAAATGATCTATTTATTTATTTACATCGTCATCGTTTTAAACAAAGTTTTGAAGATTTTTGACAATTCTAGAGAAATCATGTATTTTATGTAAATAGTTAACTGCTATGGCAACCGTAAACATTTTTTTAGTCCCGGTTCAGTCCCAGTTTAGAGGGTGAATATAAAGTTGAAGGTTCATCTAAGGATCTTACTTTAGTCCAGGTTTAGTCCTGGTAAAACCTGGTGTGGACCCTGCTTAGTACCTGTTTAGTCCTGGTCGTAGTCTAGTCCTAATTTAATCCTGTTTAATAATGGTTTAATTCTGATGTTGTTCTGGTAAAGAAACAGTTAAATCCTTGTTCACTCCTGGTTCAGTCCTAGTTTATTCCTATTTCAGTCCTGGTTTAGTCCTGGTTTAGTCCTGGTATAGTCCTATTTCAGTCCTGGTTTAGTCCTGGTTTAGTCCTGGTATAGTCCTATTTCAGTCCTGGTTTAGTCCTGGTTCAGTCCTGATTCAGTCCTGATTCAGTCCTGGTTTAGACCTGGTTTAGTCCTGGTTCAGTCCTATTTCAGTCCTGGTTCAGTCCTATTTCAGTCCTTGTTTAGTCCTGGTTCAGTCCTGATTCAGTCCTGATTCAGTCCTGGTTTAGTCCTGGTTTAGTCCTGGTTCAGTCCTATTTCAGTCCTGGTTCAGTCCTATTTCAGTCCTTGTTTAGTCCTGGTTCAGTCCTGATTCAGTCCTGATTCAGTCCTGGTTTAGTCCTGGTTTAGTCCTGAATCAGTCCTGATTCAGTCCTCGTTTTGGTCCTGATTTACAGTCGTCCTGGTTTAGTCAAATTTTAGTCCTGGTTTAGCCTTGGTTTAATTCTGATTTAATCCTGGTTTAGTTCAGTCTTAAACCAGGTTTTGTCTTGGTTTAGTCCTGGTTTAGTCTTGTCTTGGTCCTGGTTTAGACCTGTCTTAATCCTGCTTTGGTTTAGTCTTGGTTTAGTCTTGGTTTAGTCCTGGTTTAGTCCTGGTTTAGTCCTGGTTTAGTCCTGGTTTAGTCCTGGTTTAGTCCTGGTTGAGCAGTTTGAACCCGTGAAGCCACACTTAACATCTCCAGTGCTCATCTATTTTGTTTTTAACCGACTAAACTCACTGGCACAAATACCTGTCTCTGTGTGGTGGATGAAGTGAGTTTGTGGTTTGGGGCGGGGACAGAATGAACGTGTGAAAGTAAAAGATGTAAAAATCCAAATGAAAAGTACAAATATCGTTCTTGTTGAGCATTTTAACCGTACCTTTAGCCTGAACTCGAGCTGAGCGCTGTATCCGGTTTTCTCACATGTGATGGTGATCTGACCTCCCAGCTCCAGGGTCATGGTGCCGTACAAGATCCCTGTGAAAACCAAAGGAGAAAAGGTACATTTATTAGTAAAATGTTGGATATATAGAAGTAATAGAAGTAACTAAAACTGTAGCCAACTGTAGATATGGGCATTATTTAAGACTTATTGATAATACATCTCTTATTGATACTCAGTGGTAAACAGAAGAGTGAAACTGCCCAAGTCCAGCCAATCAGAGAGCTGCTTTGGCGTTTACTTTTGGATTGAAATAAATACACCTAGTAGCTTTATTCATTTTAATTTTAAAACAGCCACTTAATTATTAAATTACATAATATTTCAGGTTTGGAGATGTAGACGACCCAATAATGCAGGGTCACTCAAACAAGTCTGAAGTCTTCCCCAACTGTGAGGATGTGAGACCTGGTGTAGTCCTTATACAGACTGGGTTTAGTCCTTGTTTAGTCCTGGTTTAGTCCTTGTTTAATCCTTGTTTAGACCTGGCTTAGTTCTTGTTTAGACCTGGTTTTAATCCTTGTGTACACCAGGTTTAGTCCTTGTTTCGACCTGGCTTAGTCCTTGTTTAGGACTGATTTAGACCTGGTTTAGACCTGGTTTAGTCCTTGTTTAGACCTGGTTTAGTACTTGTTTAGACCTGGCTTAGTCCTTGTTTAGGACTGATTTAGACCTGGTTTAGACCTGGTTTAGTCCTTGTTTAGACCTGGCTTAGTCCTTGTTTAGGACTGATTTAGACCTGGTTTAGGCCTGGTTTAGTCCTTGTTTAGACCTGGTTTAGTCCTTGTTTAGACCTGGTTTAGTCCTTGTTTAGACCTGGCTTAGTCCTTGTTTAGGACTGATTTAGACCTGGTTTAGGCCTGGTTTTGTCCTTGTTTAGTCCTGGTTTAGTCCTTGTTTAATCCTTGTTTAGACTTGGTTTAGTTCTTTTTAAGATCTGGTGTTAGTCCTTGTGTAGACCAGGTGTAGTCCTCGTTTAGGCCTCGTTTAGAACCTGACTTAGTCCTTGTTTAGTACTGATTTAGACCTGGTTTAGTCCTTGTTTAGACCTGGTTTAGTCCTTGTTTAGGCCTGGTAGACTTGGTTTAGTTCTTGTTTAGACCTGGTTTTAGTCCTTGTGTAGACCAGGTTTAGTCCTTGTTTAGACCTGGCTTAGTCCTCATTTAATACTGATTTAGACCTGGTTTAGTCCTTGTTTAGACCTGGCTTAGTCCTTGTTTATTACTGATTTAGACCTGGTTTAGTCCTTGTTTAATCCTTGTTTAGACTTGGTTTAGTTCTTGTTAAGACCTGGTTTTAGTTCTTGTTAAGACCTGGTTTTAGTCCTTGTGTAGACCAGGTTTAGTCCTCGTTTATTACTGGTGCTGGTACTAGTACTGTCCTTTACAGTGGGCATAGTCATGGTTTAGTCCCAGTTAAGTCCTGGTTCTGATTTAGTGCTGGCTCAGTGCTTGTTTAGAGCTGGTTTAGTCCTGGTTTAGTCTTGGTTTAGTCCCGGTTTAGTCCAGCCTGTGGAGTCTGACCTTTACAGTGGGCGTAGGGCATGTTCATCACATAATCCTCTCCTCGATTCAGAAACGTGAGACGTGCCTCTCCATCCAAAATGGCCGACAGAGAGTTTCCTGAAATAAACAACAACATGAGACAGGAAACAGGAAACAGGAAGAGAGGAGACAGTGGTTTAACCTACAGAGACAACAGAGACACGGGCTAATAAAAGAAGATGACGTCCTACGGTGAACACAGGCAGCCCTGGTACTATGGTAACTGTGGGATGTAGTTTGTGATGCAGTCTGGGAGGTTTTAGACCTCTGAAACTTAACGAAAATCTACAGAAGTGAATCATGGACTAAACCAGGACTAAATGAGGTCTAAACCAAGACTACGGCAGATCTTAACCAGGGGTAGACCAGGACTAAACCAGGACCAAATGAGGTCTAAACCAGAACTCAACCAGGACTAACCCAGGACTAAGCCAGGACTAAATTAGGTCTAAACCAGAACTCAACCAGGACTAACCCAGGACTAAACCAGGACTAAATTAGGTCTAAACCAGGTCTAAGCCAGGTTTTAACCAGGGGTAAACCAGGCCTAAACCAGAACTCAGCTAGGACCAAACCAGGACTAAAACAGGTTTAAACTAAGACTAAACAGGACTAAACCAAGAATAAACTAAGATTAAACCTGGTCTAAACCAGGACTAAATGAGGTCTAAAACAGGACTAAGCCAGGTCTAAACCAGGTCTAAACCAGGTCTAAACCAGGACTAAACTAGGACTACACTAGGACTACACTAGGACTACACTAGGACTACACTAGGACTCAGGTGGGTTTAAACCAGGATTAACTCGGGTTAAACAAGGATAAACACATGGACAGACATTTGTTAGACGTCCTGTTCACAAAACACTTGGAAATCCCTTAGCATAGCTTAGAATAGATCCGGAGTTTTTACTGAATTTTATTTTGTTTTGTTTTTTCTGTTTTTGAATACTTTTTAATAACTTTACTTTCACATAGGTATTGAGCAGCTTTGTTACCGTAAAACTTGGACTTGGCGAGGATGCTGCCGCTGACACAGAAGCCGTCCTTCCTGTTGCTGACGTAGAACGCTGAGACTGGAGGATGATGGGAAACCTGAGCAGGAAATGGTTAACATTACATATGCCTTTAATACAGAGATAAAGGTGCACAGTGACACTGTATAAGGTCAGAGGAGCTCAACGGTGGTGGTAGGACTTCTGTTCTGAAGAAGAACCTATTGTTTTACCATGAACTTTTGAAAATATTAAGTGTAAAAGTTTGATCAAGTTTTCTGGTATGACCTTGACTTATGCCATTCAACATGATTTTAAATACATGATATATTTAAAGCAGACAACTGCACGTTTATGTGATCTGAAGATGTGACCCTCTCCTCTCCTGGCCTTTGTTCAGACTCTGTGCTCTCTTCTTCTGTCACATCAAAGCAAAGTGGGAATATGTGCAAATGCAAGGGGAGAGTCGGGGAGGATCTAATTGTAGGTGGTAACTTTAAATAGATAAGTAAAATTTGTCAAATGAAGCTCACGAGAGGGTGAATTTGGAACTACATTCCAAATGAGGAATTTATTTACCAACAAATAATGAATTAAATACACGACGATCATGTAGAACGGGTCAATAAGAACATTTTAAGACCAAAATAACGAGGCCACAGCAGCAGTTACAGAGAGGGGCAGCAATATTCTAATGTGCTGGCTAGGGCGTTAGCTATCCATCCATTTTCTTCCTCTTATCTGGGGCCGGGTTGTGGGGTCAGCACTAAGCAGGCACCCCCACTCCCCCTCACCCCGGACACTTCCTCCAGCTCCTCTGGGGGGACCCAGAGGCATTCCCCAGGTTCCCCAGGGAGGCGCCTAGGAGGCATCCGGAACAGATGCCCTCCCCTTCAGCTGCTCCTCTCGGCGTGGAGGAGCAGTGGCTCTACTCTGAGCTCCTCCAATGTGACTGAGCTCCTCCCCCATCTCTAAGGGAGTGCCCAGTCACTCTGCGGAGGAAACTCATTTTGACCGCGTGTATCCGCAATCTTGTCCTTTCCGTCATTCCCCGGAGCTCATGACCATAGCCCATAGCTAATGTAGTTTCCTCATCACAAACAGACCTGGAGTTTTGTTTTGTTTCATTCACACATGTTTAACACACAGAACATTTTGAGCTTTGCAGATGTAGAGAGGATAATAACAAAGGATTACTAAAACATGCGAATAAAACAAAACAGAACTCCACAACTTTGAGGAGGTGACAACATTATAACACTCCTTAAAGCTCACGGCCTTTAAGTGTAGTTATTTCCACACCTGTTCAGCGATGTAGAAGGTTTTGCTGTTGGTTTTCTGATGGAGCCACATGCAGCGATAAGTCTCTCCAATGATCGGGTTGTACGGCTTTTTCAGACCCTTTAAAATAAAAACACACAGATGTTATTTGACTGTTTAGAGCTTTATCCATCCTTCTGCAGAGAGGCTGTGTTCACTTTCACCTTGGGTTTCTTATAGAATCCAGAGATGTACCATTTCACCACTTTCTGCATTCGGTTGTAGGCGTTTTCTTCCACTGCAGCTCTGAAAAACAATTATATATTTTTAATGAATTACTAAATAAATCTTAACTTCTATCTTTACTCAGATTATTTTTATACACAAAATTATTCTGCGTACATTTGCTATTTAAAAATAAAAGAGAGTTATAATTTTGTATTTATTGCACTGAAAAACAAACATGTGCAGGTACTGTGAGTGGGCTTGCATCTCCACAAACATCACTCTCCTTTGGCCTGGAGAAAGGCCTCCTCCTGCTTGTTTCCATGGAAATGTTGCTCCTTTAGATATAATATTCCTCAGTATGGCATAAAACAATGCTATACTGAGGAATATCTCTATGGAGAATGTTCCAAATGATGATTTTAACTTTTCTTTTTCCTTAAATCAAGCTGATGACGCACCGCCTCCAGACATTATCAGATTTGTTCTTTTTTTTTATATTCTTTTAAATAATTCTCTTTATTGAATTTTCCCATCCAATCGTACATATAGATTATATAAAAGCGTACATACAGATTATACAAAATAAAACTGATCATAAAATAAACCAAAACTAAACTAAATCAGATAAACAAACAAAGCAAAAAAAATAAATAAATAAGTAAAATAAAATAATGTGAACAACAAGAGGACTTATCATAATAGAAATATTTTTTGCTAAGTTTTTACACATTTGTGAAATTGTAGAAAATGATAAATGGTTGCCAAGTAGAAAAAAATATCCTCATATTTCCTTTGAGCAAGTACCTTATTTTTTCTAATTGTAGATGTTTCGTAATGTCTTTCATTAATACTGAAGACTCGTTCTTAATTAATAACAAGTAATTGTTCATTATGATTTAAGTCAAACTCTAATTTAAGCCACAGTATGTAACTTCTAAGCCAAAAAGGAGACTAAAATTAAAGGATTTTTTTGTGTTTATTGCACTGAAATGCAAAAGGCCATATCCAGACTGTTACATCCTGTACCTTAAAGTCTAAAGCTCCTTCAGGCGTAGTTATTATAAGTGGCACTGTTCCCATTTAAACTAACGTTATTCACATACATGATTATCAGTGTACAGGGTGTTTCTTACTCTGACAGGAAGTCTGCGTGGTAATAGTAGTCGGAGAGTTTGTCGAGGAAAGATCTTGGCTCCAGGATGAAGGTGGGCAGCACCACTTTGGACAGGTCCATCCCTGGACGCACCTGCTTCAACAGGGTCCAGATCAGAGACTTGTTCTCCTCGGACACCGTCTCTGTTTGGGACGCCTCTCCTGCCTGGAAACACACAGAGAGAGAGAGATTAGAAAAGGCTTATATTATACATGTATCAGGGTTCACTACTGGCCACATTAGAAATTGTTATTCATGAATTTATCCTAAAATAATGCCATAAGTTATCGGGCCCATATTCCACTATTTTCTGATCTTTGTTATAGCCAAGTCTCACCATTTTACCATCGGTTTTGTCCAATACTTGTTTTAAAGCGGGGGTATTACGAGCTTTCTACTTTGTTCCTTCATCACAAACATGCCTGAAACGGTTTTAGAGTCATCCATGCATGTATGAGTAATCTAGCGATCTCTCCTGGGTCCTATTCAAACCCACCTTACAGTTAGAAGTAAGATTCTGTACAAGCCTCCGCAACGTGTCTGGGCTGTTTGTCATTAATATTACGGTAAATAAAGCTCTATTTTGGGCTTTTGTTGGAGGTTAATTAGCGACCTGTCAAAATATCATTGAGTTTGAAAATGAGCACATTCTCTGCTCCCAGCGCTGCCCACGCACTCGAGCCAAGGCTGTGATTAAAGTCTGCCTCCTTCACAACAACACGCACGATACGAGACTATTAGTTCATACAGTTTCAGGGCTGAAGTCTGCCATGGCCTGTCCATACACTGAGAATGAATTTATTGAGTATGTCACTGAGTCAATATACAGTAATAGATAAGATAAGATATCCTTTATTTGTCCCACAATGGGGAAATTTCAGTGTTGCAACGCACAGTAAAGAGAACAGCAAGAAACAGTAGCAGCAATAGAGTACAGTTAAGTTAAAAATAGACAAACACTATAGGGATCTAAAGACAATATATACACAATATATACAATAAATTGCAATCAAAAAGCTATATATACAATAAATTACTATCTTACATTATTGCACAGGGTCCCAGTATTGCACAGGCAGCAGAGTTAGCAGTGTTCATTGTAAAGTCTGACAGCAGCAGGAAGGAAAGACCTGCGGAACCTCTCCTTCACACAGCGAGGGTGGATCAGTCTGTCACTGAAGCTGCTCTCCAGAGCAGACAGGGCGCCCTGAAGAGGGTGAGACTCCAGGTCCAGCATAGAAGTGAATCTGGCCAGGACCCTTCTGTCCCCCACCTCCTGCACCGAATCCAAGGCACAGCCCAGGACAGAGCTGGACTTCCTGATGACTTTGTCCAGTCTCCTCTCTGTCCCTCTCTGTGATGCTGCTGCTCCAGCAGACCACACCGTACAGGATGGCTGATGCCACCACAGAGTCGTAGAAGGTCCTCAGGAGGGGCCCTTTCACTCCAAAGGACCTGAGTCTCCTCAGGAGGTAGAGCCTGCTCTGGCCCTTCCTCTGTACAGTGCATCTGTGTGGTGAGTCCAGTCCAGTTTGTTGTTCAGATGAACACCCAGGTACTTGTATGAGTCCACTCTCTCAATGTCCCTTCCTGGATGTTCACTGGTGGGGGGCAGTGGAGCGACGTCTGCGGAAGTCCACCACCATCTCCTTGGTCTTCCCGGCGTTGATGAGAAGGTGGTTCCGCTGACACCAGTCCACAAAGTCCTGCGTTAGTCCCCTGTACTCTGCGTCATCGTCGTCCGTGATGAGTCCGATAATGGCAGAGTCATCAGAGAACTTCTGCAGGACGCAGCTGTCCGTGTTGTGCCTGAAGTCTGCAGTGTAGAGGGGTGAAGAGGAAGGGCGCCAGGACAGTGCCCTGGGCGCCCTACACTGCAGGTCCGAACATCAGACACACAGTCCCGGGTCCTCACAAACTGGGGCCGGTTTGTGAGGTAGTCCAGGATCCAGTCTGCCAGGTCGCAGTCCACCCCGGCTGCCTCCAGCTTGTCCCCCAGAAGCAGCGGCTGGATGGTGTTGAAAGCACTGGAGAAGTCAAAGAACAGAATCCTCACATGGCTGCCGGGCTTCTCCAAGTGAGAGAGGAGCGGTGTAACAGGAAGATGGCGGCGTCCTCCACTCCGATGCCAGGCCGGTATGCGGGCTGCAGCGGGTCCATTGCTGAGCTCACGGTGGGCGGAGGTGGCCCAGGACCAGTCTCTCCAGTGTCTTCATCAGATGTGATGTGAGAGCCACCGGCCTGAAGCTGCTGAGGTCCTTGGCGTGCGGTGTCTTTGGCACCGGTACCACACAGGAGGTCTTCCACAGCTGTGTGGTACCGTCCTCAGCCTTAGGCTCATGTTGAAGACGTGCCCCATGACTCCACACAGCTCATCTGCGCAGGATCTCAGGAGCCTGGAGCTAATGTTGTCTGGTCCCGCTGCCTTCCTCGCCTTGATCTTCTTCAGCTCTCCCTCACCTGGGCTGTAGTGAAGGACAGAGCTGGGCAGGGGGTGATGTGCTGGGGGGAGGGGTGCCTCCCTCTGCAGTAGTGGAGAGTTTCAGAGCTGGAGTAGAGGTGTGAAGAGGTGCAGAGGTGTGAACAGTAGCAGCTGTCTGTCCATTCATGGAGGTGGTGGTGTGCAACTGTGCGGGGGGAGGGGTGGGTGCTTGATCAAACCTCAAAAAGTGTTGGTTCAAATCATTAGCCCATTGCAGGTCACCCTCCGCCTGGACAGGGGGCGTTTTGAAGCCTGAGATGGTTTTCAGGCTTCTCCACACCCCCTGGATGTTCTGATTCTGGAGTTGCAGCTCCATCTTCCTCCGATACTGGGCCTTGGCTTTCCTGATCTTCCTCCTCAGCCTCTTCTGTGCAGACCTCAGCTCCTCTTTGTTCCCTGACCTAAAAGCCCTCTTCTTGTCCTTTAGCAGGGCTTTTATGTCAGCGTTAATCCACGGCTTGTTGTTAGGAAAACACCGCACCGTGCGAGATGGTACAGTGTTCTCGTAGCAGAAGTTGATGTAGTCCGTGATGCACTCTGTCATCGCATTAATGTCCTCCCCATGCGGGTCACAGAGCTCTGCCCACACAGTGGTGTCAAAGCAGTCTCTCAGAGCCTCCTCGCTCTCAGGAGTCCACCTTTTCACCACACGTGGCACAACAGGCTGCCTGTGTACAATAGGAACGTACACAGGTCGCAGATGGACAATGTTGTGGTCCGCTCTTCCCAGGGGGGGCAGTGCAGATGCAGAGTAAGCCTCCTTGGCATTTGCAAAAAACAGGTCCAGAGTTTTATTGTCCCTTGTGTGGCATTTAATGTACTGGGTGAACGTGGGCAGAACCGTCTTGGGGGAGCTGTGGTTGAAGTCTCCTGACACTAGGAAGAGAGCCTGGGGATGCTGGGTCTGTAGTCGACTGGTGCAGGAGAGCAGCGCTTCACAAGCATTATCAGCGTTAGCAGAGGGGGGCACATACACAGCTATCACAATAACATGTGAAAACTCCCTCGGCAGGTAATAGGGCCTCATGCTAACCGCCAGCAGTTCAATGTCCTTGTTACACATCTGCTCCTTCACTGTACAGTGTCCAGGTTTGCACCACGCTCCATTCACAAACACAGCCAGGCCCCCTCCTCTCCTCTTACCGCACTCAGCCGTCCGATCCGCGCGGATCAGGTGAAAGTTCTCCATAGCGATGGCTGAGTCAGTAATGTTCGGGGTTAGCCATGTCTCCGTGAACAGCATGATGCAGCTGTCCCTGTACTCCCGCTGGAATCAGCAGAGCGCGGTCAATTCATCCGCCTTGTTCTGAATTGACCGCACGTTCCCCCGTGATGACAGAGGGGAGGACGGGCCGGGCGCGTCGCTTCTTTCCCGGTGTTTTCGTCCCGCACGGCATCCTCGTCGCGTCTTTCCTGAGAATCTCCGC
This sequence comes from Odontamblyopus rebecca, assembly GCA_030686955.1. Lineage (NCBI taxonomy): Eukaryota > Metazoa > Chordata > Actinopteri > Gobiiformes > Gobiidae > Odontamblyopus > Odontamblyopus rebecca. The sequence continues at coordinate 11,786,286 of CM060653.1, read as the reverse complement.
AGGGATCTCGTGTCGGTCTCTGGGGAGAACCGCCACGCTGCGGAGGGCAATCAGCTGATCTCTTAGTGTAGACAATGGGCGCTCTCGGACCCACGCACATTGTCGCAAAAATGTCCCGTAAAGTCCACAAAGGTGTCCAATTAAAGTGCAAACTGCTGCGTTCAGGCGCCCTATTTTTTACACACCTATATTTACAAAAGTGTTCACAAAACTAGCAGTATAGACAGCAAAAAAGTAAAGAAAAGTACGAAAAGAGTGGAGCGTTGCAAACCAGCTGCTGACTCGCGCCTGCGCTCACATTCTAAGGTAATAATACCTTACACGTGTACATGTACGTGTAGACATGATAATATAATTCCTTTTACATATGTAAACAAATCTCAAAGGGTCATGGGAAGAAGTGTTCACTTTTTGAATCCCAGCCTTAATCTATACTTAATCATTTTTACTGACGTCCGGTTTCCTCTGAACCATCTTTGTCACTTTTATCTGGTTTTACATCCTGCACAACTTGTATTTACAATGTCTACAGATAAAGCCATTAACAGCCATTTACTAACCATTACATCATTGCATCACTATGACTCAGAATATTAGATTTGTAGATTTTTTTAAACTGCTGAATGTTTGAACAGTGTTTAAGTTCATCACTCAGGCTGTTCCATATTTTCACCCCACAGACCGATACACAGAAGCTCTTCCTTGTGGTCAGTGCTCGAGCATGTTTATATTTTGCTGTTCCTCTTATATTGTACCTCACTTCCCTTTCTATAAATACATTTTGAATATTTACAGGTGATTGATGATTTCTTGCTTTAAACATAATAAGTGCTGTTGTTATTGGATGTATATTGATTTTATAATTATTTCCCCAAACTTCTGCACAATAGCTCAAGTATGGGTAAATGAGTGAATAGTACAGTTGCTGATATAAAATGATATATACAATGAAAATAGTTCAAGTGCACATTATAAGTTCTTTGGTCTAATGAAAATAGAATAAAATAAAAATAGAAAAGAAGACTGAACATTTGTGAAACCACTTTTTAGATCTTTCTAAACACCATGTAATTAATACTTACATCTGTCTCTTGCTAACCATAGGCCCTTCTCTGTCTGAAGCTCTGTTACTCGAGTTAGACTTTAATCTGTGCTTTATTTTAAACACACTGACCAAAAAGAACTGACAAAACAGCTCTCCTACAACAAAGTCTCTCAACATTACGGTCACAAGCTAGTTTGCATTAAATAACAGTTTTTTCAGTTAGTCACTCTCACCTTTTAGTTGCAAATTAAACTAATATACAGAACCAAGAAAATTTGGCAGTCTCAGCAGAATATTAACCTTGTGCACGGTTTAAATTTGACGCTGCACGGTTTAAATTTGACGCTGCACGGTTTAAATTTGACGCTGCACGGTTTAAATTCGACCCAAGGAGTGGTTGGTCTAATCGCAGGACTTCTATGGCAGGGGGAGGGGTTTCAGGAAAACATGGCAGCGCTGGCGGATGGTGATGGTGGCTTACAATGCCCTTAAAGGGACACTCTGGAATTTTGGACATCGGGCTTCATTTACCCGTGAGCCAGAGTGTAGTCGATGTGTGGAGATACTTTCTAAAATATTCCATCCACTCCACAAAGCACCCAAAGAGCAAATACCAAAACTAATCTTGAATCCCATGAATCGTCGCATGTTGAGGGACTATTTTCTCAGCAGCAGCAGAATTTTACTTTGCTCTAGTTAGTTGTGACGTACCAGACTTTTACATCGATAGTCTGGCGTAATAACACATTTGCTTCGGGTGCTTTGCGGAGTGGGTAAGACTGTTTTTAGTGACAGGCTAACAATGACCAGAGAGATCCGCTAGCCTAGCATCAGCTACAACTGCAAATATAAAGACTGGATGAAATATTTTAAAAAGAGCCTCCACACATCGACTACACTCACTAGGAAATGAAGCCATATGTCCAAAATTGCGGAATGTCCCTTTGATGTACAAATTTGTATTTCAAAAATGGCTAAATTTGTTTATGGACATCTTCCCTCACCAGACACTTGTTTTGGTTTTACCTGACACAAGTTGGACACATCATTCTGACAGATTTGCAGTGATTGGCTAAAAAGAAACTGTTGGGTGGGTCGCTCAATCAGCTCGAGGGATTCTGCTGCAAGTCCCTCTTTTTCTAAACCCTTTCCGTGAGATGATGCAGCATGATGTCACTTCACAGTATCATCAAAAGCCTTCCCCAGTGCGTACCTCTCCCAGCTCCTCGTGGGACTGCTCCATGTACGGCGTCTCCCGCAGGTGCTCGTTGGGGTCCAGGTCGATGTAGGAGTCGTCTTGGCGTTCCGACGTGTCGCTGTCGCTCTCCTCGCTCTTCTCCAGCCCCTCGGCGTCAGACTCCTCGTGATCCTGCTCCCGATCGGACTTATCCGAGTACAGGTCCGGGTCTTTCAGGTGGTCGCTGTCGTTAAACCTGAAAAGATAAAAACAGACATCAGTTCACAGCGTCGGGGTTAAACGTACTGTGATCTGGGGCAGTTCGCCGTCTGCTGGCAGCAGAGGGAAGTGCAACTGTGAAAACAACTAAACTAGGGAATGATTTCACATGATTTGACACAGAAAGGCTTAAAACAAGTCTGGAAATTATTTATATACTTCAAAATTGTGGAGGGCTTCTATCTATGACATCACAATCCAGGGAAATTTCAAAGAGGAAAGGACTTTTATAGATTATTACATTGAACTGAATAAAGCTAAATACACCTTGAGGTATGATTTTAATGAGGGAACAATATTCGGCTCATTACGCGATCTTTAATACTAGTTATTGCCCCAGAAAAGCATTTGATGGGACCTCCACCAGAAAAGTTACACAATGTGCCTTGAATATCATAGAAAAATGGTCAAGAGTTCCATTTAGAACTGCTTACTGCATGTTGTGGGCCCTGAGGAGGCTGTAGAAGTTGATGGAGTGCTCTCCTCCAGTGGCCACGGTGGGCTCCTCTTTGCCCTCTCTGATCATGGTCCTCTTCAGCAGACTGGAGCACTTCAGAGCCAGCTCTAGAGCGTCCATCCAACAGCGGCCTACAGATCAGGAGACAACAGTATTTTAGTATTTATGTGTTTTAGTCAGACCTGCCCAAGAGAAGATGGTTATAGATGCAGAGGAGAACAGTGCAGAGTTTAGAATACACCAGTTTAGACCTAGGACACTGCAATGCGAGGCTTGTTAAGGCCACCACACATTACAGGAGTTTTCGGTCTTAAACGATTTTTAAATGTGCAACAAAAAGCGCGCATCACAGACATGAGGAAAATCTTATAAGACTTAAAATCTCTGATCCCAAAGACTGCAGCAGGATCTGTCTGCAGACCACAGGATATAAAGCTGTGAGCGCGATGGCGTCTGCTGTTTCCTGTCTACAGTAAAACCACTCGCTCTGAGACTCTGAAGTGTTCAAAGATCAGAGCTCTGCACTTCTAGTTTAGACACAAGTCAAAACTGTGTTATTATTTGTGAAATGTGGAGCAATACTTCAAATACAGGATTTTTGAAGCATAAAAGAGCTGATAAAGTCCATAGGAAGTAAAGTCACTATCATTAATCTGCAGCTTCACCTCGATCCGTGCGTTGTGTGGATGTAAACAGACACACGTGAGGAACTATCTCGCCTTTTTACTTTCAAAGAAATGGAATCAAAATGGATTAATGGCGCGGTTTTGTGGACTGGATGTCATTATTTGCAGAGGACAATTTCTATGGATAATGTGGATGAGATGCAGCACTTTAAATTTACCACTTTGCGAGAGATCACTATATCCCGAGTTTGTATGTTGCATCTCAATCACTCCTCTGCCCCTGACGCTCTGGTTTATCGGCTGTTACTGTAGCGATGATGATGTTTGGTGGTTACGATCCGACACTGACACGTACGAGGAGCGCAGAGACAAAAAGTCACGCCTCACCAAACTCCAGGAGAAGAAATCGCGGCCAAAATCGGGAAATATCTCACGAGACAAAACTTCCACAAGATCGTGCACAGAAGAGAAAAATGGAAACATTGGAAACTGAACCGTGAACTTTATAGTATAGGAATTACGTTCAGATCTCGTTTTGTCTCGTTCTTGTGGACCCAATCTCGCATTGAACTCAAGGTAAAAGGAGCTGTTATCTTGAAAACTGTTTTGTGACATCATTTTGAGCTAGACAGACTAATATACATAATGCAGAGTTACTCAAACATGTGTGAATGAAACAAAACACAACTCCAGGTCTGTTTTTGAGGAGGTAACAACATTATAACCTGACTTAAAGCTCACAAGAGTCAACAGTGTGCAGTACTGGACCTTTAAGCCTGTGTTCACTGTGACAATGGTTGGACCGGCCCAGTGTCTTTTAGCATTGGGTGTTTCAGAACGTGCGTCAGAGTTTTTGTATTCAGCGGCAGTCCTCTCATCCACTGTGGTTTTCTTTTCAGGCTCACATCAAAGTGTCGGTCTCATTATTCTGCGCACTGCACCATCTCCAGAATCTCAACCAGTCTCCAATTAAACCAGACCCCATTCTGACTCTCACACTGCACAAAGACTTCACACCAGCTCTCACAGGGGAAGGCCACGGAGAAGTTAATGCTCTGCCTGCAGTGTTCCGCAGTGTTCCATTAAGCTTATCAATCTCCATAGAGACAAGGAGATGGAACCAGGCCAATTTACAGGTGAGATCTGTGAAGCAGTGACAGTCAGAATTCACGTTTTTAAAGGCATTTTTGAGCAATAAAAACACCCATAATCGAATAAATGCATCTTCTATAAGTTTAAGTTTTCTGTGGAACATTACAGGCAAAGACCTTTTAGCTTTGAACCATGTTGTAATGTTGATTCTTAGTCAAAAACTAAAACTACGGCGAGGTTCAGACTCAGCCTGAAGTGACCCAAATCCGATTTTTTCGCCCCTGTGCGACCTGTATCTGTTCTTTTAATGACAGTCTGAACGACACAGATCCGATTTTTTCAAATGTGACCCAGGCCACTTGGATATGTGCTCCTAAAACTGATACATGTCCGATCTTTTGACATGTGACTTCAGTCTGAACGGCCAGGTCACATTCATCCGACCTACACAGCATCAACAAGCGGGAGGTCGGCTATTGCGCTGTAACAAGCTCCTGTTGTGAGCCGATACAGCCCAACGTCGACGTGTTTGCTACTGAACTAGGCCGAAGACGTGTTTCCTCCTGTGAGAGCGGTACGACAGCAACTTTAAAATCTCCAGGAGCTCAATGCAGCGTCCATGTTTAGGCGACTTCCATAAACCCTGAGCTCACTGTGACGTCGTTGTGTCCTCCAGTGCTCATGCGGGGCACATTTGGGGGCATTTAAAGTTCACACTGGAGATCACAGACAAGTCGCATTTAATTGGAAATGTGAACGACCTCGCAAAAAATATCGGATTTCACAAAAAAATCCAAATTGAGCATTAAGCCCTGCAGTCTCAACGTAGTCTAAGTGTGATTATATGTGCGCTTTATGCTTAAAGATGCAACAGTGTGGCATTAAAACCTTTGTATCGTCATGGAGACCAGACCAGACCAAGTTACAGGTCAGATCTGTGGAGAGGCGACCCCGCTCACAGTCAGAATGCCTGTTTTTCTAAGTATTTTTGAGCTGTAAAACCACCTGTAATTGAATAAATGTAAGGTAGAGCTGTTTAAAGTCACACTGTGGAACATTCCAGGCAGAGCAATGAGATCTCCATAGAAACAGGCAGGTGACGGACCTCCACCAAAAGTTACATAATGCGCCTTTAAACGAGGCCTATATAATCAACATTTTCGGAGCTTTTAACCATGTGATAAATGTTTTCTTCTCATTTTCTCTCTTGAAGTTGTATTTAGAGTGATTTAAGCATGTCTGAGTCATCTTTATTCTCCTGTATTCAAAACGCTATTGCTCCGATCTAAGATTTATTTTCGTAATTAGTTATACACATAGGAATTCGCTGTTTTTGTACTGGTGACGTTTGCGGCGACGTCAGCTCCCACTGGACGCCACAGTTTTGTAACGTGGAAGTCAGCGCATTTGTTTCTTTTATTAAATTGTTTTAGATCAATATTGCGTTTTAAAATTTCTAAATTATAACATAAAGATCCAGCGGTGTCATAGATTATAATTATAGAGGAGACGCATAACAATATGTCTGGTAAAGCAATAACATCTCCATGGAGAAAAGCATTTTGACAGACTCCATCCACAGTGTATGATTTAAACTGGGTGACAGACAAGCAAAATAATACAAAACATCTCCAGCAGAAACGCATTTATTTTCACAATCCAAACAAAATTATCACCTGCACTTTTAGCTCCACCATAAAACCAAAATAGACAACATAATTCCAGCTGTCAGATAGTTTGGTGTCATATATTCTCAGACAGAATAGATACAAATGAAATCGTTTTGTTTCTTACCGTCAGACTCTGAGGCGGCTCTGAAGATGAGGTGGCTGCTGGGTAAAGGCTGAGTGATGGAGCCCACGGCTTCTCCTTTAGGGCCCTGAAAACACAAAGTCACAAACTGAAGGCAGGTTTGGTTTATGGTCATATTGGTCTGTTATTAATGCTCATGTCTTGGTTTACAGGCAACTACTGTGTATAGATATAACTCCAATATTATTTATTTAGTGAAGCACCTGCAGCTTTAATATTTTACCACTTCACCTTCACACATACACACATTACAGTGAGTGTTTTCTTACTTTTACCACGGTCACACTTTGACCAGTGTGGACCTGGTAAATAGCTTTTAAAAAAGCTCTGAACTCGCCCTATTCAGTCGCTTCTTTGTCAGGTACAATAAGTCCCAATGCACCCACAAGTAAATAATCCCCAGTGCCACATGCAACATTAGCGTGCTAACGTCGTCAACACAAACACTGCGCTGATATCCTTTGTAAATACATATCAAAACTTTTAAAGAGTCCTAAATATTTCCAGTTCCTGTGACAGTGACATATGATTAAAGCTGAGCTTAATGTGGAGAACTGTGAAGGTGGTTCTTTATGGTCTCCTCTCAGCTCAGAGGAAGTTGTGAGTGTTACAGTGGTATCGGCTCTTGGTATCGGCAGCCCAATGATGAGTATCAGCACGAGAACTGGCACCTGGTATCAGACTGATGTCCAATACTGGTATAGGTGCATTCCTATAAATCACAATATATTGTCCTTTTAATATTGAAATGAAATGTTTGGATTGAATCATAAGAGGCCTATTACACATATCATGACACACACCTACAGTCTATGGCCCCACACACACCTACAGTCTATGGCCCCACACACACACCTACAGTCTATGGCCCCCCACACACACCTACAATCTATGGCCCCACACACACACCTACAGTCTATGGCCCCACACACACACACACCTACAGTCTATGGCCCCACACACACACCTACAGTCTATGGCCCCACACACACCTACAGTCTATGGCCCCACACACACACCTACAGTCTATGGCCCCACACACACACCTACAGTCTATGGCCCCACACACACACCTACAGTCTATGGCCCCACACACACACCTACAGTCTATGGCCCCACACACACACCTACAGTCTATGGCCCCACACACACACACCTACAGTCTATGGCCCCACACACACACCTACAGTCTATGGCCCCACACACACACACACCTACAGTCTATGGCCCCACACACACACACACCTACAGTCTATGGCCCCACACACACACCTACAGTCTATGGCCCCACACACACACACCTACAGTCTATGGCCCCACACACACACCTACAGTCTATGGCCCCACACACACACCTACAGTCTATGGCCCCACACACACACCTACAGTCTATGGCCCCCCCCACACACACCTACAGTCTATGGCCCCACACACACAAACCTGCAGTCTATGGCCCCACACACACACACCTACAGTCTATAACCCCACACACACACACCTACAGTCTATGGCCCCACACACACACAACTACAGTCTATGGCCCCCCACACACACACTAACAGTCTATGGCCCCACACACACACCTACAGTCTATGGCCCCACACACACACCTACAGTCTATGGCCCCACACACACACCTACAGTCTATGGCCCCACACACACACACCTACAGTCTATGGCCCCCCACACACACACTAACAGTCTATGGCCCCACACACACACCTACAGTCTATGGCCCCACACACACACCTACAGTCTATGGCCCCACACACACACCAACACTACAGTCTATGGCCCCACACACACACCTACAGTCTATGGCCCCACACACACGTCCTTACAGTCTACGTCCTCACCTTGAACAGAAGTTTGTTTTTCACTTCATTATAATTAGTGCAAAGCCATGTGAAAGTGTCCTTGTGTGTGTGGGTGGACCTAACCGAGGCTTATTTTAAAATCTTTCAATTTCCATTTGTTTATCACATTTCACGAACAGAGAAGCTCAAAAAACTCAGGGCCAGAGCAGGACCTGAGCCACACTGCAGCTGGAGCAGAAGGACAAAACACAAATGTGGAAAACGGGAGGCCACGTGTCACAGTCTGAGGCAAACTAATGGAGATGATTAAACCTAAAAAACTCTTTTAAATCACTCCTAAAAACACAAAAGTATCTCATGTCTTATTGTTTTCTCTGTTTCCATAGTTGTATTGTGACTTTGACTGTTATAGTCTGTTCTATGTTTGTGTACAGCACATGGGACATGTGTAAAGTGTTTAAAGTGCTTCATAAATAAACAAAGTTGGTTTGGTAAAAAAACCTCTGATCCTTTGAATGAGACCATCTTTGCACAACACTCGGCTGGCTCCAGTTGGTCGAGCAGTGTTCCTAGCTATTTCTGCTCTAATGTCTGTGAGGTTTTAGCAGAGTTGTGCTATAATCAGTAAACACAAAAGCAATGAGTAGTTAAACCTGTCAGGGGCACTGTAAGGGGAGACACTGAGAAAAGGTTAAATCAGGGCTGAACCAGAACGAGAACAAAACCAGGACTCAACCAGGACATATGAATAATTAAAAATATCAAGGTGAACATTTGTGAGTTTATCTTTTGGATATGTTATGGTAAAGTACAATGGAATCAATAGGAAAATCTGTCTCAACTGTGTTGTTTACCCTGAATATGTGTGTGTGTGTGTGTTAGTGTTGTTTATCTTGAATATGTGTGTGTGTTAGTGTTGTTTACCCTGAATATGTGTGTGTGTGTTAGTGTTGTTTATCTTGAATATGTGTGTTAGTGTTGTTTATCTTGAATATGTGTGTGTGTTAGTGTTGTTTACCCTGAATATGTGTGTGTGTTAGTGTTGTTTACCCTGAATATGTGTGTGTGTTAGTGTTGTTTACCCTGAATATGTGTGTGTGTGTGTTAGTGTTGTTTATCTTGAATATGTGTGTTAGTGTTGTTTATCTTGAATATGTGTGTGTTAGTGTTGTTTATCTTGAATATGTGTGTTAGTGTTGTTTATCTTGAATATGTGTGTGTGTTAGTGTTGTTTACCCTGAATATGTGTGTGTGTGTGTGTGTGTGTGTTAGTGTTGTTTATCTTGAATATGTGTGTTAGTGTTGTTTATCTTGAATATGTGTGTGTTTTGTTTATCTTGAATATGCGTGTGTGTGTGTGTTAGTGTTGTTTATCTTGAATATGTGTGTTAGTGTTGTTTATCTTGAATATGTGTGTGTGTTTTGTTTATCTTGAATGTGTGTGTGTTTTGTTTATCTTGAATATGTGTGTATGTGTGTTAGTGTTGTTTATCTTGAATATGTGTGTGTGTTTTGTTTATCTTGAATATGTGTGTGTGTTTTGTTTATCTTGAATATGTGTGTGTTTTGTTTATCTTGAATATGTGTGTGTTAGTGTTGTTTACCTTGAATATGTGTGTGTGTTAATTTAGTTTACCTTGAATATGTGTGTGTGTTAATTTAGTTTACCTTGAATATGTGTGTGTGTTAATTTAGTTTACCTTGAATATGTGTGTGTGTTAATTTAGTTTACCTTGAATATGTGTGTGTGTTAATTTAGTTTACCTTGAATATGTGTGTGTGTTAATTTAGTTTACCTTGAATATGTGTGTGTGTTAATTTAGTTTACCTTGAATAAATCTGTTATCTGTTAGTTTCTCTTACCTTGACGGCCCAGATGCTCTGCTCGAGCGGGTGGAACAGTTTGAAGCAGAACCCGTCCTTCTTGGAGGGCCTCTCGATGAGCTCGCAGGCGTTCAGCAGCACCGTGCCCACCCACTGGCCGTTCTTATGGGTCTTATAGATGAGCAGGACCCCCGGCTTCAGCACGCACCACAGCTTCGTCCAGCTCTTCAGCGTGCCTCGGATCTGCACACAGGAGAGAGCGTGAACTGAAGGACTGAGAAAATGGGAAAAAGAATCACCACTTTACCAAATCTGATACAACAGTGTTAATTAAAACCACTCTTTTTTATAGACAAGAGAGTAACTTTCGACCTAAAATAATTGGTTTGGTCAAGGAAATTATAACATTTTTAGAAAAGGTCCAATTTTGTATATTTTTTTGTGTTTTTCTTTTGTATTTAGTGTAATTTCTGCTTAGTTTTGACACTAGTTTTAGTATCTATCAAAATCCAATTGTAATTTAGATGTAAAAAGCAACTTAGACAACAATTTCAGGTTCAAACTATTAAATAAATGTTGCAGGTAAACTATTAAAGGGCAAATATTAAGCTATTTTCTGATCTATGTCATGTTTTTTCATCCCAAACAGACCTGGAGTTGTTTTTTGTTTCATTTACACATGTTTAACACACAAATCCTGAATATTTTCACATACTCCATTCTTCTCTCAAACAGAAAACTCTCTAAAACAGGAAGTGTTCCACTCTGGTTTTAAACTCCAGACACCTTCACTAGAATCATTTGGATCATTTCAGTCCTGAAATTGCCGATCTCTGCTGAACTAAAGGTAAAAGGAACTGTTAATGTGAAAAACTACCGCTTCGTGACATCACAAGGTGGAACAGAGCATATTGGAGATGTAGACAGGCTCATAAAAAAGGATTATTCAAACATGTAAATAAAACAAAACACAACTCCAGGTGTGTTTTTGTGGAGGTAATGACATGGATTAAAGCTCACGAGTCATTTTTGCGTAATATAGGAACTTTAACAATAGGATTTTGCTCAGTGTATTATGTAGTATGTACATATATAATATAAATTGGTACAATACAGGGGCGTTCTGGATTTCTGAATGTCACCAAGTGTGTTTTTTTAAATGTTACTGATAAATGTCTGTACTAACATGAGCCTCTAACTGCACATAGTCTCTGTAAATGTGTGTTTGTTTTATTTTTATATATTATGCTATAATCTGACATACTGTATTCACACACACTCCAAATACAAGTTCGGCGAGTAAATGTTGAGGGAAAACAACTCTAACATGCTTCAAAGTTCTGAAAAGTCCATTCTGCATGACAGAGTTTGCTTTAAATAGTCCACCTTTAAGCAGCCTTAGATATATTCAATTATTTCATTATTGCAAATTTCCTCTCCTATAAAATAATAAAACTTTAGGCCATATTTCCGTGCCCTATTATAATTACCATGTATTCATTTCCTACTAAATATAATTTGATTGTTGCTCTAATGAACCTTGAGCCAGTCGGCCATGACGATCACAGAGGGGTCAGTGATGGTGCTGAGCAGCTCTTTAGTCGCCCTCTTCTTCTCCTCTCTGTAGTTCTTCTTCTGCACCTGAAACACCACAAACATACTGTTAAAAACAAAACAAAAAAACATTTATTTTCTTGCAGTGGATCGATTTTTTTCTTTCATTTTATTTTGCCCAAATCCATGAAGATGTTATTGGTTTGTCTGGAATGTTTCACAGTACGGCATTAAATGTTTCTATCTCCATGGAGACCAAACCAGACCAAGTTACAGGTCAGATCTGTGGACAGGCGACCCCGCTCAGTCAGAATGCTTGTTTTTCTAGGTATTTTTGAGCTATAAAACCACATGTAATTGAATAAATGTAAAGTAGAGCTGTTTAATTTCACACTGCGGAACATTTCAAGCAGAGCAATGACATATCCATAGAAACAAGCAGCTGAGGGACCCTCCCCCCACCCAAAAAGTTATATAGTGCACCGTTAATATCTTTAGTACTGCTAGTTTCACACACAAATCTGATTATAATCTGATTTCTGGACCTTTGAGATCACTGAAATGACCGTAAACCACACACAGAGACAAAAAACAAAACTAATATCGTAATTAGCCTATACAGATATGAAAAACAAGAAGTATCAGTCGATAACTGTACTGTAACTGATATATCGCCCATTCCTAATTATGATTCACTTTTTCGTTGACGCACATCGCCAAAGCACATTTCTAGTTTGTGTTCAGTGACAGTGGCAGTAAAACTTCCCCTTATTCTAAAAGCAGATACTGCCTAATCTATACATGCTGCTAGGATTTAATTATAAAGAATTTAAAAGTCTGGAAAACGCATTAAAAGTTGTTGTCTTGATGATCACTTCCTCTCCCTGGTGGTTTTAAAGCGGATTATCGATGTCATGTTTATGTGTTATCCTCAGCGATTGTAGCGCTGACGATTTATTGTTCTGCAGATTTGGACGCACAACCATTTAGAGATGGGGCGGTCACTACGCTGAACGTCTGTCTAACTCGCACAGAGACACTTTAATCATTCAGTCAGACGTGAAATGAGAGAAAATATGTTTTATAAATGCACTTTTAAATAAATGAGGGATGGAGGCACAGACCAGAACTCTGACTGCAAACATCTTTATAACAGCTCAATAAACTTAGTCTAGATAAATTGACACAGTGCAACTTTAACTTCTAAATGACAGGAAAAAAAGGATAAAAAGCACAAACCTTGAGCGATTCCTTCTTGGTGAGTTTTCCTCCAGAGGCTGACACGTCTTTGTCTGAGCCATTGTACAACTTTGTCTCAGACTGAAAGAGAAAAAGAAGAGTTGTTTAGTTCACTGTATTCACGGAACAGCTGCACCACCACCGTTTGTTAAATTAATGTCAGAAAAATGCATTGCTCGTGTTTACATTTTGTCAACTGTTATCCATTGCTAGAAACTTTACATAATTCACCGATTCTGGAACACACAAACTGAAACTGAAACTAAATCAGATGTGAAGGAGCGGAGCAACAAACACAAACGTTCAAATCATTTCAGATTGTCACATGAAGGTTTTGTCATTTAGACTCACTCACAGTGGGAAGAGAAGCACAACTTTTACTCAAGCAGTACTACCAACCCACTCCATCTATTAGAGAAGCTTCTATTGAGACTTTAAGTGTATATTTTTCACGCTTGCAAAATATCGACCTCAGCGTGAGATTTCTAAAAAGGCTAAATATTAGCCTGATATATCGGCCCAACGATATATCGGTCTATATCTATTAGAGGTGTGCAAAAATATCAAAATAATGACATATCGATTTAGTTTAGTTTATTTATATAAAGGACAGTGTGCAGAAACATTAAAAAGATGGCTGCACCAGATTTAGCACAATGCTACTTTCTATCTGCAGTCCAATGATGATGATACAGTATCAATACTGGGCGCTGCTGTATCGATATATCGCCAAAAGTATTTTTTGGTGTATTTTGTTAAAGTTTGTTACATCGCTACAGTTTATTTATTGCTTGTTTAGAGAAAGGAAACACACTTATGCGACACATTTGACATATTCACCGTTTAGATGATTAAAATGTCTGTGTTTCATATGAACTTTGCACAAGAAGTGGTTTAACAAAGACTTTTAGTATCACACCCACGATTTACCCTTTATTTTTTATTAAACTGAATCAAATCAATTGGAAATATATCGTATTAAATCGAAAGTGCTCTGTATCGTAATATGTATCATATTGGAACCTACTGTATTTTTCGGACTATAAGTTGCACTTTTTTCAGGGTTTGGGTGGCCCTGCGACTTATGTATTACATTTTTCACACTGACAGTCCATAGACCGTATATAGGAATCATATAAATGAATCGTATATATGAATCAAAAATGAAAAAAACAAAACAAATCGTTATCTGTTTTTCATTTTGGTTTTAGAGATAAATAATAAAGAAAAGAGTTGTTTTTTCGTTTTCTTTTTTTGGTTCTATATTGAAAAACGAATGAACGAATAATACACGGATTGTTCTCTATTGGGTTGTTTTTATTACTATAACTTCTATCAATTGCCTTTCAAGATGAAATATCAATTCTTGGTCTCTGATTTTATAAAATAAATTTGCCCCAAAAACGTATAGTCCGGTGCGACTTATACATTTTTATTTATTTTATTTTTTTCTTCATTAAGCACCTTTTGGCTGGTGCGACTTATACTGCGGTGCGACTTATAGTCCAAAAAATACGAGGTCAGGTGTGTATCGTATCGGCAATTTGTTAATGATACCCAGCCCTAATGTCTATGTGAGGCACTAGTTTAACTGCACAAATCATCTCACATGCTACACTTCCAACAAAATCAGTTCTTTCTGGTCGGATCGTGTTAAAATAAAGCTCAGATTAAAGTCTATCTTGAGTAACAGAGCTTCAGACAGAGCAGTGCCTCCAGTTAGCTTCACAGTCCCAGGGAATGTTGACGCCGTCAGCTGCAAACGTATAAAATTTTCCAAATGGTTTCTATGGCGTCGGTAGAGGAAGTGTGAGACGGCCCGATCTGCTTCAGCATCACATTCGTATTTTAGAACTGACCAGAAGATGATCAAACTCCGGCTTAAAGGTGCATTGTATAACTTTTTCCAGGTCCGGCACCTGCTTGTTTCTATGGATACGTCATTCCTCTGCCTGGAATGTTCCGCAGTGTGACATTAAACAGCTCTACTTTACATTTAATCAAGTAGAGCTGCTTTTATAGCTCAGAAATACCTAAAAAAAAAACATTTGACGGACCCTCCGACAGAAAAGTTACACAATGCACCTTTACCAGAGCTGAGAGCGGATCGGGGGGATGACTCATGCCTGAAGTCTGCAGTGAGGAAGAGGAGAGACAGCCGCGAACGCTCCAGTCTCATTGAAATTCATATGAAAACAGGATCCATGCACAAACACCATGGGATTAAAGGCAGATAGAGTCTCATATACGGCTTGTTTACCTTGCTTTTGGAAATGGAGTGAGCGTCTTCTTTCAAAGGCAGCGGCAGCAGATCCTCTTTCACTCTCTCGAAGCCTGAAATGTAAACAAAGAAAAAGTGTACTTAGGAATCTGTATGCAACGCTAATACGACTTTAGTTTCATCATTTTTAAGCTGAAAGACGGAGTATGACACGTCCGTAATTGCTAAAACATAACATTTTTCGATCACTACGCTACCTTTTAACGCTATGTTCGCCAAAAAAACAAGCAAACAACACATTAACGCTTTTAAGACAGTAAGTTTCAAGTTTAATAAGAGTCTCCCTGCTCTCCATGCTCCTACTCCCCCTTCAGAGCGTTATCACAACACAATCATCGTAAATCCTGCTCATGAAACTAATGACATCACATCAGGTTCGTGAAGTTGTTGTGTACTGTTCGTATCACGTTTTTGTCTATTTATGGAGAACTGTCATGTCTTTAAATGTAAGGAGCATTCGAATAGGGTCCAGGAGAGATCGCTAAATTACTCAAACATGCATAGATGACGTATACAACTTCTTCAGGCATGTTTTGTCATGAGGGAACAATATTATATTATGGAAGAAAGCTCCAAAAAGTCACATACTTTTCTCACTGGACATGTTCTTGCTTTGCCTGGAATGTTCCACAGTATGGCATTAAACCTTTCTATCTTCATGGAGACCAAACCAGAACAAGTTACAGGTCAGATCTGTGGAGAGGTGACCCCACTCACAGTCAAAATGCCTGTTTTTCTAAGTATTTTTGAGCTATAAAACCACCTGTGATTGAATAAAGTAGAGCTGTTTAATGTCGTACTGTGGAACATTCCAGGCAGAGCAATGACATATCCATAGAAACAAGCAGGTGACGGACCCTCCATCATAAAGTTACACAGTGCCCTTTTATACATAGTGTCTTTTACAGAATAATTTCTCCCAATAAAGTTCAAACAATTGCAAATACAGGTTAATATCGATAAGCTGTTGTTTTGTAAAGGGACTTCAACGGTTTGTCGCTATGGAGATAGACAAGTTTAATGCCATACTGTGGGATTTTCCAGACAAAGCAACAATATCTTAACCCTTCTTCAGAAAAGTCACATCATGTACTTTTAGATTGCCTCCAAAATCCACTGTGCGCATTAAAAGTACAACATTTGACCGTTAGTTTTAAGCATTTTGAATCCGTATCTCCTGAATCCTTCTCGCCAGCGCGTAGTGAATCTGTAGTAGAAGAAGTGTCGCCAAAGGTCAGTCTAAATGAAGAGGAAAATCTGGGCCAGTCGGCTACAATCTCATTACATAATATTACAGACAGAGCCGCTGTGAGGACTCAGGAATCAGGCAAAAGAACCAGTGTGAGGATTAAACAGCAGCTAAATACAAACAGGACACACACACAGATACACACACACACATCCATATCTCACAATTTAATAAACTGGGCACAGCAGAGTTTATCATCATGGCAACACCAGAAAAAACTGCCAATAATCTTGTTGCACTGTAATACTGTTTTTATACTCTTGCTTCTAACACAATTTGACCATAGAAAGAGTCCACTGAAGTTTTATGGACTTAAAAACTGCATACGTGAAGTACAGACTTTTTATCAATGACGGAACAAAACAGGAAATATGCAAACTGAGTATTTTTATGTGCTGAAAGAAGATTGCTTCAGGTTAATGGATGAATGAAACCAACATGAATGAAGCAATATACAACTCCAGTATGTTTTTGACAAAGGGAGAATAATATAACATGGTTAAAAACAAAACAACACAAAAGTAAATTTTGCATAATACAAGCATTTTACCGGGATATACGGTATTACTGTGACTAATTAAGAATTAATTACTCACCTAAATCCTTCAGAAACAGAAGAACAGCATTATATTTGAAGATGAGGCCCAAGTTCTGATCAAACCAAACTTTGCAGAGGGTTCGATCACATCAGCATCAGCGCACAAGCTCTTTTTATCAGCGCTTATACTGTATGCAAATGAGCCATGTGGTTTTAAGTTTCATTTCTGTAAAACGTAAACAAATGTGCCAAAGCTGCATTAAACACATTATTACTCAAAGTCTATAATGAGTGGAGCAGCGGAAATGTAGAGCGGTGGAAAGGACCAATCACAGCCCATATTGTCTGCCTCGTTTTGGCCTTTACCGTTTTCTCCGTGAAAGTCTTGACTTCACCTTCAAGCGGGAACTTTCTCCTCTTCAGCTCGTTCCCTCTCGACTCTCAGCGTTCAATAAAACGTCTCCATCACAAACTTTTGGGCTCAACATCACACACGAAGTGTCAGTCAGGTTTTTTTCTTCTTCCTCGCTGCGTGTGGATGGAAATCTCCGAGCGTAACGACACGAGAGCAGAGGGGAGAGAGTCCTGCTGTGGTTTTAGGTCCTTATGCACATTTTTTAATGACGGTGATGAAACTGACACCGTTGCTACTTTTTGATACCGCGGGAAGCCGTATTATCGCCCAACCCTATGTTCTTTAAAGGTGCACTGCGTAAATTTTCTGGTAGACAGACTGTCACCTGCTTGTTTCTATGGATATGTCATTGCTCTGCCTGGAACATTCTGTCAGATCTGTGGAGAGGCGACCCCGCTCACAGTCAGAATCCCTGTTTTTCTGGATATTTTTGAGCTATAAAATCACTTGCAGTTGAATCAGTGTAAAGCAGAGCAACGACATCTGCTTAGAAACAAGCTGGTGACGAACCCTCCACCAGAAAAGTTACACAATGCACCTTTAAATTTGCAGTGCTATCTGGGGCAATAAGTGACAAACATTACAGCCACAGACTGTTATATCCTGCGCTGTTTTATACTACTTTTTATATTTTACCACAAATTATGATAAGCAGCAATTTGGAAATCAAGTCTGGCTCATTCACATCTATTCCAATAACAATGTCCTTCCAGAAAATAAGGATTTAACCAGAGAATCGACTGAAAAACAAGCCATCAGTCACAGGAGCAGAGTGGAGGAGGAGAAGGAGGTGTGACCTTTGCGTGGCCTGGTTAAACCCGGTCGCCGTGGAGACCCTGATGGCTTTAATATTTGATGCTTCTCACCGCAGAGCCCAGCCTCACACACAACAGCAAAACTAAGCACCAAATCACAGGCTAAGAGGAAGAGTCGCTTGTTTCGGCAAATGGTAAAAGAGCCGCAGCTGCCCACACGTCACATGACACTAAAATAACAAAGAGCAAAAACAGAAATGGCAATAAAAATTCTAAACAAGTAACAAAAATGTCAAAATACTGGTGTCAAACAGGGCAGAATTATGTAAATATTTATGTACAAGTAAAGATAAAATATAGTGATACAGTAATACAAAAATATCTCAGTTACACACAAGCTGTAGGGAGTATTATCTGTTACATAAAGATGAATTGTTGTACAGTTGTAGGGAGTATTATAGTACAAATATAGTCCTGTATCTGTCACTGTTTGAGCTGTAAGAGCCTGTTGGCGCGAGAATGAGACAAACCGTTGTGTGTCTCTATGTGTAGGTTAAAGTTGTGATTGTAAAACATTTCTAAAAGAGTAAAAGTGCAGGATAACGTAACTTTAAGATCAGGCTGTTTTTACAAGTGTCACTGCACAGTCGGAATGAGCCCTCGTATCCGTTATATCGGGGAAAACAAGTGGCCAGTGAGATGAGATGAGCACGGAAAGGATTTCAGAGGTCAGACTCAGAAGCAGATCCATGTCTCCGGTCACAGACAGAACAGACCAAATATAAACCGTGGTAGGAGTGGAGGTCGTGTCCTGGTGGAGATTGTGCATTCCACCTTTTGCTTCTGACGTCTGCGAATCCGCACCTCCTTTTGTGTTTGCACTTCACCTCGGAAAAGTCTGTTAACGGTCCCAGTACCCGATTTTTTCCATGTATTTGAGAATAATGTGTCTCACCACGTCAAGAAGTTTGCGAGTTATGGGTTTGTGCTTGTTCTGTCCAGTTTGTCTTGTTCTGTGTGTCCTGTCTGTTCTGTCTGTGTCCTGTCTGTTCTGTCTGTGTCCTGTCTGTTCTGTCTGTGTCCTGTCCTCCCTGTCTGTCCTGTCTGTGTCCTGTCCTCCCTGACTGTGTCCTGTCTGTGTCCTGTCCTCCCTGTCTGTGTCCTGTCTGTGTCCTGTCCTCCCTGTCTGTTTTGTCGGTGTCCTGTCCTCCCTGTCTGTTCCGTCTGTGTCCTGTCCTCCCTGTCTGTCCTGTCTGTGTCCTGTCCTCCCTGTCCGCCCTGTCTGTGTCCTGTCCTCCCTGTCTGTGTCCTGTCCTCCCTGTCTGTTCTGTCTGTGTCCTGTCTTCCCTGTCTGTCCTGTCTGTGTCCTGTCTGTGTCCTGTCCTCCCTGTCTGTCCTGTCTGTGTCCTGTCTGTGTCCTGTCCGCCCTGTCTGTGTCCTGTCCTCCCTGTCTGTCCTGTCTGTGTCCTGTCTGTGTCCTGTCCACCCTGTCTGTGTCCTGTCCTCCCTGTCTGTGTCCTGTCTGTGTCCTGTCTTCCCTGTCTGTCCTGTCTGTGTCCTGTCTGTGTCCAGTCCTCCCTGTCTGTCCTGTCTGTGTCCTGTCTGTTCTATCTGTGTCCTGTCTGTTCTGTCTGTCCTGTCTGTGTCCTGTCCTCCCTGTCCGCCCTGTCTGTGTCCTGTCCTCCCTGTCTGTCCTGTCTGTGTCCTATCTTCCCTGTCTGTCCTGTCTGTGTCCAGTCTTCCCTGTCTGTCCTGTATGTGTCCTGTCTTTGTCCTGTCTGTTCTATCTGTGTCCTGTCTGTGTCCTGTCTGTGTCCTGTCTGTGTCCTGTCTGTGTCCTGTCTGTGTCCTGTCTGTTCTGTCTGTTCTGTCTGTGTCCTGTCTGTTCTGTCTTTGTCCTGTCTGTTCTGTCTGTGTCCTGTCTGTTCTGTCTGTGCCCTGTCTGTGTATGGAGTAGCAAAGTGTTCAGAAGTATTCCTGTGCGTATGATAGAAATCTGTGCGTATTTGGCTGTAGTTGAGCATAAAATAAATATTCGTAAACTCTTGAATGAGTCCAGTCGTACATAAAACGTACTGTGTGTATTTTATCCATCAGAATACGAATAAAAAAGTTACAACATCAAGAATTACAATCACAAAATAAAAATTTACGATTATGTTTTCTTCAGTACGAATATGAATTCACAGACGCGACTCTACTGTAAAAAATATGTCTACACTTCACAGGCGTTATTTACTGAGCAGAAGAAACATCGATCGAGATGCCGGACTGAACCAGGACTGAACCAGGACTGAACCAGGACTGAACCAGAACTGAACCAGGACTAAACCAGGACTGAACCAGGACTGAACCAGGACTGAACCAGGACTGAACCAGGACAAAAACAGGACTGATCTCAGGACTGAACCAGGACTGATCCCAGGACTGAACCAAGACTTAAACCAGGACTGATCCCAGGGCTGATCTCAGGACAGAACCAGGAGGACTAAACCAGGACTAAACTGGGACTGATCCCAGGACTGAACCAGGACTAAACTAGGACTGAATCAGAATTAAAACAGAACTAAACCAGGACTGAACCAGGAGGACTAAACCAGGACTGATCCCAGGACTGAACCAGGACTAAACCACAACTACAGCCAAATATGCACAGATTTCCCAAATATGCAGGGATTTCTAACCTATGAACACAAATATTTGTGAAACCTTTCATACTCCATATCTGTGTCTGTGTGTTGTGTCTGAGTTGGTCCCAATTACCCGTTTGCTCTATTTAGTTTTTTAAATTATCGTTATATTTTGTATCATTTTTGTCAGTGTGGTTTAATCTCTGGTTGTCATTTTTGTTAAATATTATGATTGTTTTTATTTGCTTTTATGGTTTAAGTTGTTGTTGTTGATGTCCGTCTGGTTGACTAAGGTTATTATGTCACAATGAAGAGACGGTGAATGGAAAAAAAAAATCTGCTGTGTACTGCCTGCATCCAGTTATGAAGCGATTTATTGTCTGATAATCAGGAAGTGCATGTTAGCATTACCATAAAACTCCACTCTGCTCTCTGAAGGGTGTGAAACGCGCTTATAAACTCATCACGGTGAATTATGAGGACGTTCTGAAGGCAGAAGGGAAGTGAAGAAGAACTTTGGACCACGGCAAACTGTTTTGTCATCGTGGGAACGCTAAAAACAACTAGCATGCTATCTCGCGCTTCCCGTTTATCGACAAAACACCTCTATAATTAGCTGCAGACGGAACAAAGCAAACTTATTTTGACCCCAAGAGCTCCTTATGCAATAAATCTGAACTGGGGTAAGACACATTTTGCAAATCGTAAATAATATTGTTGAGATTTTCACACAAATGTGTTTAAAGTCAGGCCCGGTGTGTTTTAATACAGACATAAAGTCAAATCAGTGTCTCCTGTTTCCTCTGGTCCCTGAACGCACCGCACCACACACAGGCCATCTGCTCACACTCCACTCATCTCCACGACAACGGAGGACAGAAATGCTCCAGAGTCTTTCAGAACAGAGGGAGTTGGGGAGGGAGAGAGAGAGAGAAAGAGAGATGGAGAGAGTGAGGGACAGAGAGAGCAAGAGAGATAGAAAAGGAAACAGAGAAGGACAGAGAGAGCAAGAGAGATGGAAAAGGAAACAGAGAAGGAAAGAGAGAGCAAGAGAGATGGAAAAGGAAACAGAGAAGGAAAGAGAAAGCAAGAGAGATGGAAAAGGAAAGAGAGAGAGAGCAAGAGAGATGGAAAAGGAAAGAGAGAGGGACAGAGCGAGCAAGAGAGATGGAAAAGGTAAGCGAGAGGGATAGAGAGAGCAAGAGAGATAGAAAAGGTAAGCGAGAGGGATAGAGAGAGCAAGAGAGATAGAAAAGGAAACAGAGAAGGAAAGAGAGAGCAAGAGAGATGGAAAAGGAAAGAGAGAGGGACAGAGCGAGCAAGAGAGATGGAAAAGGTAAGCGAGAGGGATAGAGAGAGCAAGAGAGATAGAAAAGGAAACAGAGAAGGAAAGAGAGAGCAAGAGAGATGGAAAAGGAAAGAGAGAGAGCAAGAGAGATGGAAAAGGAAAGAGAGGGACAGAGAGAGCAAGAGAGATGGAAAAAGAAAGAAAGAGGGACAGAGAGAGAGAGCAAGCGAGATGGAAAAGGAAAGAGAGAGGGACAGAGAGAGAGCAAGAGAGATGGAAAAAGAAAGAGAGAGGGCCAGAGAGAGCAAGAGAGATGGGAAAGGAAAGAAAGAGGGACAGAGAGAGCAAGAGAGATGGAAAGTGAAAGAGAGTCATTCAGAACAGAGAGAGAAAGAGAGGGGGACAAAGGGAGAGAGAAAAAGACAGGGACAGAGAGGGACAGAGAGAGCAAGAGACAAATGGGAAGTGAAAGACTAGGGGGGACAGAGAGAGAGAGGCAGGGAGAGAGAAAAAGAGGGGGACAGAGAGAGCAAGACAGAGACAGAAAGAGAATAAGAGGAACAGAGAAAGAAATGAGGACAGAGAGACAGGGAGAGAAAGAGGGCAACAAAGAGAGTGAGACAAAGACAGAATGAGAACTAGAGGGACAGAGAGAGAGGCAGAAAAAGAGAGAGGGATAGAGAGAGACAGGGAGAGAGAAAAAGAGAGGGGGACAGGGAGAGCAAGACAGAGACAGAAAGAGAACAAGAGGAACAGAGGGAGAGAGGACAGAGAGACAGGGAGAGAAAGAGAGAGGGACAGTGAGAGAGACAGGGAGAGACGAAAAGAGAACTAGTGGGGGGAGAGATAGAGACAGGGAGATAGAACGAGGGATAGAGGGGGTGAGAGAGGGAGAGAAATAGAGAAGAAAGCAAGAGAGAGAGAAAAAAGAGAGGGGGAGAGAGGGAAAGTAATGACGGGAGTGAGAGAGAAAAAGTACGAGAGAGAGAGGGAGAGCGGGGAGAGAAGGAGGTGGGGGGGAGACAGAGAGAGAAAGAAAAGGAGAGGGACAGAGAGAAAAGAAGTGCAGAGACAGAAGAAGAGAAAGAAGGAGAGAACGAGAGAGTGACCAGGAAGCATCCGTCCAACACTAAACCCACAGTGGCTCAGTGGTTAGAGAGTGGGACCCTGGGACCTGAAGGCTGGAGGACCACGTTCTGTCATTGTGCCCTTAAGCAAGACACCAGGTATGAATAGAGTGAGGGCGGTGGAGGAAAAGGAAAGTGACTACGGTGTGCAGTAGATTAGTGAACTATATTATTATTATTGATTGAAGAAGAAGAAAATCCAGTTGTTTTTTAAAGATTTATTTTAGAATTTCAGTTTTTAATTTAGTGGCTGTGAAGTCTCTGATTTTTCTTGTATTTTTCCCCAAACTTTGTCCAGTTTCAAGTCAGAAAATCACCTTTTTTCTCATTTGGACTGATTATGCCACGATTGCAGCTTTTCACGTCTGCAACTCAAGTTTTTTTTGTTTTTTTTGACTAATAAAATTAAAACTGAAGTTCGTATTGGTTCAGTTAAATGTGCATTGTGTAACTTTTCTGGTGGACGGTCCGCAAACTGCTTTTTTCACATGGAGATGTTATTGCTTTGTCTGAAATGTTTCACAGTATGGCATTAAACCTTTCTATTTTCATTAAACCAAACCAGACCAAGTTACAGGTCAGATCTGTGGAGAGGCGACCCCGCTCACAGCCAGAATGTTGTTTTTCTAGGGATTTTTGAGCTCTAAAACCAGTTGTAATTGAATAAATGTAAAGTAGAGCTGTTTAATGTCACACTGTGGAACATTCCAGGCAGAGCAATGGCATCTCCGTAGAAACAAGAAGGTGACGGACCCCAAAAACAAAAAGTTACACAGTGCACCTTTAAATTACCCAAGGGTAGAGGTGTCATGGGGAGATGCAGCTCACTTTGCTCATTCTATAACAAATAATGTCACCATCACGGACACATGAGGGAGTTTACATCAGGTGAAAAGTTCCGCAGTGGCGCTTTATAATCCGAGCAGGTTCCTGAGTTGTGTTCTGCAGCTGGGCCTCTGTAATATTTATAACTTTTCCCACAGTTTCTCCGCACACTTCTCCACCTGTTTTTATTTATTCATCTTCAAACTGTCAGAAGGGTTGAACTCTGCAGGACTCCTGTCTCTGACCAACACAAAACTACACTTTCTACCACCGGATTTGTCAAGATTATGCGGTGAAATGTTCTGTATTAGAAAAACATTGGCTCTGGTTAGCTTTAAAGGTGCATTGTGTAACTTTTCGGTTGGGGGTCCATCACCTGCTTCCAGCTCTATTTTACATTTATTCAATTACAGGTGGTTTCATAGCTCAAAAATACCTAGAAAAACAGGCATTCTGACTGTGAGCGGAGGGATTTCTAATCTAGGGATTTCCCGGTCCCGTTTTTTTGCCCCCCTAGTCCGAGTCCGAGTCATGTGATTCTGAGTATCTGCCGATATCGAATCCCAATCCGATACCTCTATAAAACATTATGAAAAGAACTAAGAGCAAAGAATAAGATCCAGGATGTCACTTATTTTTATTTTTTTCACCAATATCTCTGATATGATTCACATGTAACAAACTGAAATAGTTTAAAACAGGCGTAAAAGTGTTTATTATATTTAAAAAATACAGACAAAGCCTTATTTTAAGTGCAATTTTTTGAGTCCGCAGTCACGTGATCGGATCGGGGCAACCCTAGTCGCCTCTCCACAGATCTGACCTGTAACATGGTCTGGTTTGGTCTCCATGAAAACAGAAAACAGAAAAAATACTGAGAAACATTCCAGACAAACCAATAACATCTCCGTGGAAAAAAGCGTTTGATGGCCGCTCCACCAGAAAAGTTACACAATGCACTTTTAAGCTTAGGTTATAATGTTCCCTCCTCAAAAACCGATCTGGAGTTGTGTTTTGTTTCATTCACATGTTTGCGTGACCTTTTATTATTAGTCTGTCAACATCTCCAAAGCTCAAAACGCTCTGTTCCACCTTGTGATGTCATGAAGTGGTAGTTTTCAAGCTCCTTTTACCTTTAGTTCAGGAAAGATTGGCAGTTCCAGGGTTGAAATGATCCAAATGATTCTAGTGAAAGTGTATGGAGTTTAAAAACGCAGTGGAGCACTTTATTAATTACCACATGACAGGGGGGAACAGAGTGTTTTCAGTTTAACAAACAAAACTCAACTCCAGGTCTGTTTGTGATGAGGAAACAACATTAGAACAGATCAGAAAATAGTGTAATATGGACACGGTTATGTAGCTCACAATATTAATGTTGTACTAAAAATAATGTGACTGTGACAATTTTAGAAGTAATTTCACATCCAAAACAGTAAAATGAGTAAGTGCTTTGGATCAGGATTCATATGCTGCATTTAAGGATGCTGTACCTGATTTTTCTCATCTTAAAAAGGAGAATAATAATGAAAAGACTGCATGAAATAAGCCATCTCCTGTGTGAAATTTGAGGCGCTTTCTTAAGAGGGTTTGTGTGGAGTCACTGTGCCCTTGTGCTGAACAGAATGAGGTCTGATTATGCAGAGACTGTTCTGTTACTGGCACAGCCGACCACACCTGCTTCATCTCTGTCAAACAAGAGTCACACAGAGAGCAATGAAAGGCAAACACACTGAAAATATAAACCTGATACAGGAGGAACTACAGGCAAAAACACTGAAAATATAAACCTCTGATACAGGAAGAACTACAGGCAAACACACTGAAAATATGAACCTGATACAGGAGGAACTACAGGCAAAAACACTGAAAATATAAACCTCTAATGCAGGAGGAACTACAGTCAAAAACACTGAAAACATAAACCTCTGATACAGGAGGAACTGCAGTGAAAAACACTGAAAATATAAACCTCTGATACAGGAGGAACTGCAGTGAAAAACACTGAAAATATAAACCTCTGATACAGGAGGAACTGCAGTGAAAAACACTGAAAATATAAACCTGATACAAGAGGAACTACAGTCAAAAACACTGAAAATATAAACCTCTAATGCAGGAGGAACTACAGTCAAAAACACTGAAAATATAAACCTGATACAAGAGGAACTACAGTCAAAAACACTGAAAATATAAACCTCTAATGCAGGAGGAACTACAGTCAAAAACACTGAAAATATAAACCTGATACAAGAGGAACTACAGTCAAAAACACTGAAAATATAAACCTCTAATGCAGGAGGAACTACAGTCAAAAACACTGAAAATATAAACCTGATAAAAGAGGAACTACAGTCAAAAACACTGAAAATATAAACCTGATAAAAGAGGAACTACAGTCAAAAACACTGAAAATATAAACCTCTAATGCAGGAGGAACTACAGTCAAACACACTGAAAATATAAACCTCTAATGCAGGAGGAACTACAGT
The DNA here is from genome assembly GCA_030686955.1 of Odontamblyopus rebecca. Classification (NCBI taxonomy): domain Eukaryota; kingdom Metazoa; phylum Chordata; class Actinopteri; order Gobiiformes; family Gobiidae; genus Odontamblyopus; species Odontamblyopus rebecca. Next base: position 11,759,764 of record CM060653.1, on the reverse strand, counting down.
CAAAAACAAAGAAGGACATAAAGAAACTCAAGGGTGAAAACTTGGGCACACTGATGTGTCCTTGTGCAAGACACTTCCCACACCTCACAAGGGATCAGACCATAAAGTGGAAGTATAGACTGGAAGACTGGAACATCATGGAAGTATAATCAAATCTGGAAGGTGAACCCAAGATGGCATGGGTTATTTTCTCAATACGAGCTGGCTCCGCCCACATGTGTGACATCAGTAACGTGGTGCGTTTTGAGCCGAGCCAGCGCGAGCTCAGAACGGGGCAAGGCTAAGTCTTACAGTGCTAACATTTTGACGCTTTGAGGATTTAAAAATGTTAAAACATTTATGTTGGGAAGATAGAAAAGAATCCTACAAAATCTGACCTTTCTTTGTGAAAGTTGTCGAAAAAGCTCAGTCAGCTGAACACGGGCAGTTTAAGTTCTATGGGAGAATTCTTTCTGGCCCCAAGCTCCTGGGAGCAGCAGCACCTGGAGCAAACACCAGTCGGTCTCAAGCCGGGACAGAGGGGGAATGTCTTACCCACTTTTTAATTATAGATGATCGACCCAAAGTGATGTCATCTCCTTGGAGACAAGCAGGCAACCCTCCACAGAAAAGTTCATTCATCCTCAAACCAGAGCTGAGCCCCAGAGCTGAGCCCCAGAGCTGAGCCCCAGAGCTGAGCCCTAGAGCTGAGCCCAGAGCTGAGCCCAGAGCTGAGCCCAGAGCTGAGCCCAGAGCTGAGCCCAGAGCTGAGCCCCAGAGCTGAGCCCAGAGCTGAGCGTCAGAGCTGAGCGTCAGAGCTGAGCCCAGAGCTGAGCCCAGAGCTGAGCCCAGAGCTGAGCCCAGAGCTGAGCCCAGAGCTGAGCCCCAGAGCTGAGCCCCAGAGCTGAGCCCAGAGCTGAGCCCAGAGCTGAGCCCAGAGCTGAGCCCAGAGCTGAGCCCAGAGCTGAGCCCCAGAGCAGCAGAACCCAGATATTTCAAACAGAATTCTGCTTCAGCACAAACAGGCTGAGTCATTTGATGGATGACGGCTTCCCAGACACAATCTGGAATTATAATAATATGAAAACAACAATAGATCAACAAAGCGTAAAAAAAGAAACTATACGTGGGCGAAACATTTCACATCACTAGATACAAAAAAAAGACAGAGGAGGAGTGAGACTGTCTCTCAACACATTGAAAATTTAAGGCAAAACTCAAAAAAAAAGCCTGGTACAGAAGGATGAGGGCGATGTGAAGGCTGCTGGACTTCTGGATGGAGGACAGATGAATAACACTAATAATAATGAAATTCAAGTCTAAATAGGAACGGACAAAGAGTTCCAGCTGTCTGGAACATGAAATTCTCCGCTCTGAAAATGAAAAGCTACAGGCAAATTGTGTTCCTCATATCGACCACATTTTAAATGTAATCTGATCTTTTATTTAAGAAAAACGAATGGGCGACTGTGGCTTAGTGGTTAGAGCAGTCCTCCTACCAAAAGGTCAGAGGGTTGATTCTTGTTCAGATCCAGTTCTGTGGTTGTGTCCTTTGGCATATGGACTTCACCTTGAGAGTGGAGGATGGGTGAGTGTTGGAGATGGGCTGATGGCGCAGATTGGAAGCCTCACCTCTGTCAGTCTGTTTCAGGGCGGCTGTGGCTACAGTTATCGACTATTTGACTTAATTTGGCGGGAATTTGTGAAGAAAAGTTGAAAATATGTTGAAAATTAAAGGAAGAAGAGAGTTCTACTTTAGAGAGTCTCAAATTAATGACACAATTTACCGAATCACAATTTTCTGATACTTTAAACAGGATTTCAACAAAATAAAGGTGCTTTTGTCTTTTTCTATTCTAATTTCTGTGTATATGAAGAAGTTTTAGACCACTGTATACTGTATACAATGTTGCCCACAGCGCTTTATAGTTAGGACGGCCGCCTTGACAACATCTTGTCTACGTCCCTCCGAACCAAGATAATCCTCTCAAAACTATAGTCCTCACACCCCGGTCCTCACTTCCGCTTTTCGCCGGCAGTGTCTCCACCCCCAGCCCCAGGTCCTCACTTTCACCGGCACCGTATCTCCACCCCCAGGTCCTCACTTTCCCCTTTCACACTGGTCTATAACATACTAAAAAATGTCAAAAATGGGAAAAGAATTACACATTTTTTAGCTTTAGTCTCTTAATCTGTGTCACTGTAACAAAAAGTCGCCAAAGTTCATCCTTCAAGTTCTAAACTCTGCTCCAAACACTGCTGTGGACCTCTCTTCTCCAAAACAGAACTGAACATTTGAAATCACAGGATCTCAATTAGAATAAAACTGCATTTACTGCATAACGCTCACCAACATCCTCCAAAACACTGTTTGTTTTTAATCTAGTTCTCCACAGACAACAGAGCACTACTTTTAATAATTGCAGCAAATTGGGGCCATTAAAATCCCTGTTTATTTTTCACTGCTGTACCCATAACTACTAAAACTACATTATCTCCCAAGTTACTGCAGCCACTTGAGTAAAACCTTTCGTTCTGCTACTGCTATCCTAAAAATATGAACTGTTGCCATGGTGAATAATGATTTAAACCCAAATGTGACATGTTTCGAGTGCGTAAAAGTCCTCAAAATCTTATAAAGTATATGTAAACAGGGAGGTGAAAAACGGCGGGTGACTTCTAAACGTTCAACTCAGTATTCAAGAGCAGCCCTGCCCTTGAGCAATGCACGCCCCTCGTGTTAAACAGCGGCGGTCCAGTGGGAGTAGAACCTGCAGGTCGCTCTCGGTATTTCTGCGTTGTCAGCTTTTTATCGTGAGGTCAAAAAGAGAAACATCTGACCTCTCTGTCCTCTGCTTCAGAACAAACAAGCACCAAGAAAAATGGACCACACCGGACCAGAGGTGAGAGACAAGACCAGAATTAGATCTCTGCGGTTTTCTCTTTCATTTCATCATTTTATTTATATTAAAAGTGCACTGTGGAACTTTTTGGTTGGGGGTTTCCATGGAGATGTCATTGCTCTGCCTGGAATGTTCCACAGTATGACATTAAACAGCTCTACCTTAAATTTATTCAATTACAGATGGTTTTACAGCTCAAAAATCCCTAGAAAAACAACATTCTGACTGTGAGTGGAGTCGCCTCTCCACAGATCTGACCTGTAACTAGGTCTGGTTTGGTCTCTATGAAGATAGAAAGGTTTAATGCCGTACTGTGGAACATTCCAGACAAAGGTATAGCATCTCTCCATAGATAAAAGCATTTGACAGACCTTCCACCAGAAAATTTACACAACACATCACAATATTTATCTAAAATGGCTTAATTAAAGGAATAATCTACTGCTTTAGAAAAAAAGTGTTTTTTCATTTGTACCAAAACTGCTACTAGACCCTGCTGAATGCTGCATGTATCACTGATTAGGAGAATAAAACTGGGGAACGAAATAAGTATAGAGCAGTGGTGGCAAACTGGTAGAAACAGGGTGTGACCAGCGAAAAGGCAACACAAGGCAAGTTTAATTCTATAGCACAATTCGTACACTAAATAATTCAAACATAAACAGCATCATAAAATTTAGAAATGGAGAGAGACATTAAATTAGAAAGAATGAGAGAGAAGAGTGCGGAATGAGAAATGAAAACCTTTCCGTCACAGCTAAACAGAACCGTTTTTAGCCTGGATTTAAACAGAGGCATCTTGAAAATAAGTGAATAAAGATGATTCAAGCATGCACGAATCACTGCAAATACAACTTCAGACGGTCAATGAGAAGAAGCAACCATGATTAAAAGCTCTGAAAAGTCCATTTTGCAGAATAGGTCTGATTTAAAGCCGTATTGTATTTTCACACATATAAAGAAAGAAACAAGAACAACATCTCGAAGGAAAAAAAACGTAGTCCACTAAGAAATTCACGTATATCTTCTTTGAGCATAAAAGTAAGTCTACACAGCGGGATCAGTCCGATTCCCTCCGTCGCATCTAGAGTCTGACCAGCCCTGATCGTCCAATCTGATTTGTTTATTTCTGTGGCGCGTGTGAAACCATAAACTGTATAAAGAAGTGGACTAAGGGAGAGCAACGTCACCCACGGCGTCCGGCTTCAGTCAAATGGCGCTCATAGAGGCTAGCGGTGACACAGGGGATTGTTTTAGACTGGAATTTTTTTTTTAAACGGACAAAATAGCTAAATTAAAACACGGGGATCATGTAAAGCGAGGCTCAGGGAAGCAGTTACACAGAGATGAGCCACAGTATTCCAATGTAAGTCTATTTCTATTTGTCTGTGTGTGAAACGAAAGAGCTCATTGGTCACCCATCATTTTGCAACTAAAAGAAATTTCTCTCACCTCAGATTAATAGAGAAATAGACCCTTTTAGTGTTTTTTTTTTCTTTATAAACGTTTATTTAACCAGGAAAGTCCTATTGAGATCATTAATCTCTTTTTCAAGGGAGTCCTGGCCAAGACAATTCAGAATACGGCAGGACACATTTCAAGCAACAATTTCATAAGACTATTTAAAATATTTACAAAACAAGGATTTCATTTCCAAACCTTTAAGCAATAGTTTAAACTGTCCTATTGGAACCAACCGACTAACCAAAGTGTTCATAAACAGTGGCAACGTAGGCTCAGTCGCACACGCATTTTGGCAACAGAAGTACGGCAGAACTCAGCGGCTTGTCGAGCTCTGCGAAAGGATTATCGTCAAAAGATCGAGAATATTTCCTCAACAAGCCGATTCTGACAAACAGTGTCCAACTGCTAGATCCTTGTGCGATCAGTGAGTAAAACTTTTAAACTTTAGTCGGTAGAAGACCAATTCTGACAACCACACACAGAACAACCAGACATTTTGGTGCTGGAAATGTTTTTATCTCCGTCTTCTTCTGTCTGTGTTCAGTCTGAATGAATCTGAATGAATGGGGAACAATGACACTTCCTTTGCCAAAAAGTGTGCGCAGCTTCTTTTTTTATCACTTATTACACTATTACAAAGAGATTATTATTTTGCCTTGATGATTCCTTCAATTTTTATGGTTAAAACTCTGTGAAACTGAAGCGCAGGGAACCCACGTGGAGCTTTTTTCCGTGGAGAAAGAGTTCCACGAGTGCGTCTGGTTGTGCGTGAGATCGTGGTGGAGGGAGGGCGGTGATTAAAACAATCCGTGAAACGAAAGACGACGACAACAGAGGCCAAAGTGAACGGGACACTGCTGCAAAATGACTCAGGGAATGACCTCGGAGAAGAGTGAGCATCATAAGAGCTCCAGAGCACAACGCGATGCCACAATAAAGGGATCATAAACATTCAGACTAAGCACAGAGGGCCCAGTGTCCACAAGTACTTCACAAATCAACCCCTGTGGAGCGTGTAAACATGTGAGCGGTGATCGGAGACAGGAAAACTCTTCTCGCCTCTCGCCTCTACTGTTACACCGTGGTCTGTCACTCAAGGATACGAACAATTAAGAACTCCTGACAAACCCTGCAATATGAGAAGATTAAGAAGCGTTTAAAGAGCCGATATGACCTTATTTTCTGTTCTAATGCTGTTTCCTCACCGCAAATATACCTCGAGTTGTGTTTTGTTTTATTCATACATGTTTAACACACAAACCCTGCAGATTTAGGCTGTTTTTTAGTTCTTTTCTCAAACAGAAAACGCTCTGGACCACCTTGTGATGTCATGTGGTAAAACAGGAAGTGATTCACTGTGTTTTTAAACTCCACACAATCATTTGATTGATTAATTTGAATGATTTCAGCTCGGGAATTGTAAAATGTAGCTGTTCACTTCGCTTCGTGACATCACAAGGTGGAACACAGCATTTTGGGCTTTGGAGATGTAGACAAACTAATAATAAAGGATGACTCAAATGTGGAAATGAAATAAAACACAACTCCAGGTCTGTTTTTGAGGAGATAACATCAGAACATGGCTAAAAGATCAATATTTTGAGTAATAAAGTACCTTAAAAAACAAAATTGTACATACAGTTCCCTTAAAAGAGCATTGTGTAACTTTTCTGATGGAGGGAATGTTCCACAGTATGGCATTAAACCTTTCTATCTTCACCGAGACCAAACCAGACCAAGTTACAGGTCAGATCTGTGGAGAGGCGACCCCGCTCACAGTCAGAATGCCTGTTTTTCTAAGTATTTTTGAGCTCTAAAACCACCTGGAATTGAATAAACGTAAAGTAGAGCTGTTTAATGTCACACTGTGGAACATTCCAGGCAGAGCAATGACATCGCCATAGAAACAACACTTTTTTTCTATTCACCAATATCCAGACATGGCAATTGTGATGAAAGAAAAAACAAATCTGTCTCTGCGCTTTTATATAAACGCCATCTGAGGTATTAAAAGAGTTCATTTTCGACACGCACACACCAGAAAAAAACATCCCACTGTCGTTTTTAAAGGTTCACTGTGTAACTTTTCTGGTGGAGAGTCCGCTGCTAACCTAACAAGCAGATCACATCAACAGGCTTAGTTAGTTACAGGTCAGGTTTGTGGAGCTCACTGGAATAATAATGCATGTTTTTGTGGAAGTTCTCAGAAACAAGAACTCCTATAACTGAATAAATGATAGATATGTCTGTTTAATGCTGTACTGTGGAACATCCCAAGCAAAGCAGTAACATCGCCATGGAGACAAGCATTTGACGGGCTCTCCACCAGAAAAGAGACAAAATTCAAGCTTCAATAGAACTGCAAGTTTCTTCTCAATCGAAACCTGAACGGACTGCGATTTTTAAATACTATAATTTCCTCCACAAATAGTAAAATCTGTCTTAAGGTCGCCATGGACTACAGGATTTTTTTGGTCTTAAACAATTTTTAAACGTGCAACAAAAAGCATAAACTAGATTAATCGCATGGTTTTGAGGACTGGGTATCATTACTTGCAGAGGACAATTTCTATGGATAATATGAATGAAAATACTGCTCAACTTTACAACTATACAAGAGGTGAGTAATAATTATTCTCGTTATACTGAGTTTGTGTCTCTGTTTGTCTCTGTTTTATTGTAATTTACCGTATACGATATGAAAGAGCAGCTCAGAATCATACTGACAAAAAGTCGGGTCACGAAGTCGGAGAAATGCAAATCACGGCCAAAATCTGGCAAATTCTCCTGTACTGTGTGACGGCCTTTATATCTGTACAAACATGTCCTGAAATGTGATTCTGGTGTTAGTCTGTCAACAGAAACTTATATTGTGAACTTTGGCCTATTGTTAAAACATAAATAACCAGACTTATCTCTGTGCAGAGTAAACTACTCCAGTCTTTAACTACAGCCTATCAGCAGCCGGGGTTATCAAAAGTATAAAATAATCAGACTCTCGGAGATACTAGGACTAATATCGAAAGTAGTTCCTCATTTATTGCAGGTATCGATGGAAAAAAATAAATAATAATCTGCTGCGTTCAGGCCGGAGCATCAAAAAACGCAATGGATGCCTCTAGTTGGACGACTCTGCATTTGAGTTCAGACGCCGAGTCGGTGAGTGTCTTGTTTTCCCGGTCGAGAGTGAATTTAGTGTATTTTTTACATAAGACCCATCAGTGGAGGCAAATGGTGGCAGCTTATATATATTTATACTCCACTAATGACACTGCTTTAGTCCTGGTTTAGTCCTGGTTTAGTTTGGTTTAGTCCTTGTTCAGTCCTGGTTCAGTCCTGATCTAGTCCTGGTTCAGTTCTGCGGTTGCGGTATACTCCAACGACATGGCGAGTCCCGGGTCTTTCTCTTTCTTCTCCTTCCGAATAACGTTGTTACGTTACTGTATAGTCGTCCCTGATTAGTTGGCGCGGCGCGTCCGACGCCAAAAGTTCAGCTTTTTCAACTTCTGACACCGACGCCCTGGATGTGCGTCCAGAGCACTGACGCCTCAGCACTCAAGACACAGCTCCAGATTCACACCGCGCTGACGCCACATAGACTTCGTATGTAAACTGGACGCCTGAACGCTCCGGTCTGAACGGACCATAAGAGCACACAGACTAAGACACCCACGGAACACTATGGAACCTACCTGCACCACTGAGGGATACAGAAATATACACAGATATAAAAGGAATATAAAAGAAAGTACTACAATTTAAAGGTGCACTGTGTAACTTTTCTTCTGGAGGGTCCGTCAAATGCTTCTCATGGAGCTGTTATTGCTTTGTCTGCAATGTTACAGAGTATGGCTCACAGTCAGAATGTCTGTTTTTCTAGGTGTTCTAGGCGAGCTGTAAAACCACCTGTGACTGAATAAATGTAAAGAGCTGTTTAATGTCACACTGTGGGACATTCCAGGCAGAGCAGTGACACATCCACAGAAACAAGCAGGTGACGGACCCTCCACCTGAAACGTTACACACCTTTAATGCTGAAAATCAAATTGTCTGCCCTGCAAATGTCTCTGATCTGGCTAAGATTTTCAAACTTCTATCAGGTTCTTCATCTTGTTTTCAGGTTTATTATCGACTTACTCGTTCTGAGACGCTTCATTCTAGTCTAGAGGTGGTTTATTTTAAGATAATATGTCAAGTAAAATCATCTTGCTGCACAGACAGATCATTTCACTACTTTATCAAGTCATTTTCCAGTAGATTTAGGTGTTGGTATCTTAAATTTTGGCCAAGCTTTTGTGCAGTGTAAAGAAAGTGTTTTGTATCGAGACAAAACAATCCACAGCAAAAAAAACTACCACAACTAAACAGCGGAGATCTGCAGTCTCCACTCTCCTGTGACCCACCTGGAAGAGAGAGGGGGGAGAGCTCGTTGTAACCCCCAAAAGAAGCGTTGCGGATCAGCTTGCGGCCGTCCGGATGCGGGGGTCTGAGGGCCACGGTCCCCCCGCACGTGGAGAAGCGCCGCCTGCCCAGGATTCCTTCTTCCTTCATCATCGGGACGGTCAGAAACAGCCCTTTGGAGAGTGGAAAGTGAGAGGCTTTTCCCGGCAGAGATGGAGGGATGGAGAGGTGCAGAGGAGGAGGGCAGAGGAGGAGGAGCGGAGCGGTCATGGGTTTAAAGGGAGGGATGGACGGAGGGAGAGCGGAGGGAGAGTGGAGCCGAGTCTCATGTCTGCGCCGTGCGTGCGGAGTGCAGGAGTGGAGAGGGACAGAGGATAAGAAGGGGAGGAAGGCACGCCCACGCTCTCTCTCCTCCCTCTTTCTCTCTCTCCTCCCTCTTTCTCTCTCCTCCCTCTTTCTCTCTGTCTCTGTTACTGTTAATAATATTGTTAACTCCTCTCTCCTCCCTCTCTCCTTCCTCTTTCTCGCTCTCCTTCTCTCTTTCTCTCTCTGTAACTGTTATTAATATAGTTGACTCCTCTCTCTTCTCTCTCTCCTCCCTCTTTCTTTCTCTCTCTCTCTGCTTCTGTAACTGTTAATAATACTGTTAAATCCTTTCTCTCCTCCCTCTTTCTCTCTCCTCTCTCTTTTCTCCCTATTTCTATCTCTCCTCTCTCTTTCTCTCTCTCCTCCCTATTTCTCTCTCCCCTTCTCTCTCTCTCTTTCTGTAACTGTTAATACAGTTGACTCCTCTCTCTTCTCTCTCTTGCTCTCTCCTGCTCTGTCTTTGTAACTGTTAATAATACTGTTAACTTGTCTCTCTTCTCCCTCTTTCTCGCTCTCTTCTCCCTGTTTCTCTCTCTCTCCCTGCTTCTGTAACTGTTATTACTGTTATATAATAATACTGTTAACTCCTTTCTCTCCTCCCTCTTTCCCTCTCCCCTTCTCTCTCCTCTCTTTCTCTCTCTCTTTCTGTAACTGTTAATAATACAGTTGACTCCTCTCTCTTCTCTCTCTTGCTCTCTCCTTCTCTCTCTTTGTAACTATCAATAAAACTGTTAACTCCTCTCTTTCTCCTCCCTCTTTCTCTCTCTCTCTCCTTCTGTACCTGTTAATAATACAGTTAACTCCTCTCTCTCCTCCCTCTTTCTCTCTGTCACTCTCTTACAAAAATACTATTACCTACTCCTCTCTCTTTCTCTCTCTCTCCTTCTCTCTCTCTCTGCTTCTGTACCTGTTAATAATCCTGTCACCTCCTTTCTCTCCTCCCTCTTTCTCTCTCTGTAACTGTTAATAAAACAGTTAACTCCTCTCTCTCCTTCCTCTTTCTCTCTCTCCTTTTCTCTTTCTGTAACTGATAATACTGTTAAGACAACTCTCCTCCCTCTTTCTGTCTCTCTCCCTCCTTCACTCTGTCTCTCTCTACTGTTAACGCCTCTCTCTCCTCCCTCTTTCTCTCTCTCTCCTTCCTCACCCTCCTTCTCTCTTTCTGTAACTGTTAATAATACTCTCTAACCCCTTCCTTGCTCTACTCCTCTCTCAGTAACTCTCTTCCCTCTTTCTCCCTCCCTCTCTCTCTCAAACACACTCTATCCTCTCTTTCTGTAACTGTTAATAATACTGTTAACTCCTCTCTATACTCTCTCTCTCCTTCTCTCCCTCTCTTGTTAGCTCTACTCCCCCCTTCTCTCTTGCTCTCTCTCTCTTTCTGTAACCATCGAATGGTTAACTCTCCTCTCTCCTCCTCTATCGCTCTTTTATCCCCCCTCTCTCTCTCCAACCCGTCCTCCCTTTCTCCTTCCTCTCTTTCTCTCTGTAACGATCAATACCGTTAACTCTCCATCTCTGTCCATCTCCCTTTTGGATCTCAATCAATGCGCTCCACTCCTCCTCCCGCCCTCTCTCCATCTCTAACTATTCTCTCTCTTTCCCTCCCTGCCTCTAACTCTCTTCTCCTCATTCTCATCCCCTTCTCTCTCTCACTCTTTTGGCCCCTCTCCGTTCTAATACTTTCTCTCTCTCCCTCTGTCTCCTCCTCCTTTACCTCTCTCCCTCTTTTTACTGCTCCTTTGTCTTTCTTCTCCTCCTCCTCTTGCTCCTTAACCCCTCACTCTATCCTCCTGTCCCTTCCCCCTCCTACTTCTTTTCTTTTTATACTCTCTCTCCCCTCTTTCCACCACTCCATTTTCCTTACTCTCCTCCTCCTCGCTCTTCTTTCCTCTTTTCTTTCTCCACTTCTTCCTCTCGCTCTCTCCTTTTTCCCCTCCCTCTCCTCCTCCTCTCTCCCCCCTAACTTCTCACACTATCCTTCTCTCTTTCTTTTATACCCCCTCCTTCTTCCTCTCTCTCTCTTTTTCCTTACTCTCATCCTCCTCTCACCTTTCCTCTTTTCTCCGTCTCTCTACTTCTTCCTCTCGCTCTCTTTTTTCCCTCTCTATCCTCTCCCTTCCTTTTTACATTCCTCCTCTCCCTCTTCTCCTCCTCTCCCTTACTCCTCACCATTCTCTTATCCCTTCCTCCTTCTACCTCTTTTCTTTTTATGCTAACCCCCCTCCCTGTTTATACCACTCCTTTTTCTTTTCTCTACTCCTCCTCTCTCCCCTCTCTTCCCCCAAACTCCTCAGTCTATCCTCCTATCCCTTCCTCCTTTTATTTCTTTTTACATTCAGCCCTTTCTCTCCCTCTTCGCTCCTCTCTTCCTTACTCCTCGCTCTATCCTCTTCTCCTTTCCTCCTTATCCCCCTAACCCTTTTTCTATTGCTCAGTTTTCTTTACTTTCATCCTCCTTTCTTCCCCCTAACTCTTCACTCCATCCTCCTCTCCCTCCCTCTTTCTTCTTCTTTTCTTTTTACATCTCTCTGTGCCCTTCTCCTCCTCCTCTCTCCCCCTGACTATCCTTCTATCCTTCTCCCGTTCTAAATAATTTCTTTTTACACCCCTCTTTCTCCCTCTCCTCCTCCTTATCTCTCCCTCCCTCTTCTCTTTCTGTTCTCTTTCTCTCTCCGTCCATGTAAACAAACGTTTCGAGCTGGTTCACGTTTGCTCGTCTTTTATCCGCTCGTTCTGTTCATTCAAATTAAAGCAGGGCCATTACTCATCAGGGTCCCTGGGTTCACTGTTCTGAAAGGGACTAATTTCTGTTTCACGTTCGTGTCATCAACAGAAGGAAAGGTCGATCAAACCATCCCTCTATTTTGAAAAAGGCGCAGCGTCATTTTTAGTCCTACTAAAAGATACTAATTAAAGAGGATTTTGAAGCTCTTATATGACACTAAAGCTTTAAGTCATGTTTTAATGTTGTTCCCTCCTCAAAAACAGACCTGGACTTGTGTTATTTCTGTCCACATCTCTAAAGCTCAATGATCTGTTCCACCTTGTGATGTCATAAAGTGGTAGTTTTCAAGTGAACAATAGGTAAAAAAAATAGCTGTTCAGTAGAGAAGGTCACTTCCAGGTAGGGCTGGATATTGATTCAAATTCCAAGAATCAATTCGATTCCAATTCTCAAGATTCAGAATCGATTATCAGGATTCGATTCGATCTGATCTGATCCGATCTGGATTCAGGTTAGTGTTAATAGAACCATTTTTGAGCTATTACCTGAGCTGTTACAAGTGGTTCCTGAAACTGGTTGTATTTATACTTCACATTCATTTGGCCTTTGCTTCTATTAAGCGCATCTTTGTTTTTATCATTTCTGAACCTGAAATGGCGCAGACGGAGCTTTGAGTGTTTCTGGCGTCTTCAAATCCGGGACTTGGCTAATGTTGCCACTCGTGTCCGACGCCATGTTGTTTTGCTTTGATATAGTTTGATATAGAGCTCCTGCGCCAATTCAATGACCCGACGAGTGAGGTTAAAGTTCTCCAGGAGAAAATGTAATAAAAATTAAACTGATCTTTGGACGTACGAATCGATCTTCAGGAATCAATATGCAAATCGATTCAGAATCCGAAAACCTATTTTTTCTACACAGCCCTACTTGAAGGGATGAAATGATCCAAACGATTCTGGTGAAGGTGTGTGGAGTGTAAAACACACAACGGAGCACTTCCTGTATTACCACATGACATCACAAGGTGGAACAGTGTTTTCCGCCTAAATCTGCAAGGTTAGTGTGTTAAACATGTGAATGAAACAAAATCCAGGTCTGTTTGTGATGAGGGAACGACATTAGAACAGAGCTGAGAAAATAGCTTCATATCTACACGTTTCCAGTAATGCAAGAGGTGAGAAGTTGAACCTTTGTAACTTTATTGTCTCTATACAAACAACATATTATCTGTTATTTGGTCTTGAGCACCTACTGGAGAACTGACAATAATAAAAAACTGAAGATAGAGGAAAACCTTACAGCAATGCACTCTTGACCTAGATGTTATAAACTGCAAATAGAAAAGTGTGTGTGAATTATTAATGTTTAAAGCTCCTATATTACACAAAATTGACTCTTGTGAGCTTTAAGTCATGATATAATGTTGTTACCTCCTCAAAAACAGGCCTGGTTGTGTTTTGTTTCATTCACACATTCGAGTAACAGCTCCTTTTGCCTTTTGTTTAGTAGAAATGAGAAATCCCTGGTTTTAAATAATCCCAGTGATTCTAGTGAATGTTTATGGAGTTTAAAAACACTGTGGAGCACTTATTGTATTGCCGCTTACATCACAAGGTGGAACAGAGTGTTTTCAGTTGGAGAAAATAGATAAATCTGCAGGGTTTTTGTGTTAAACTTGTGTGAATGAAAGAAAACACAACTCCAGGTCAGTCTGTGATGAGGAAACCACATTACAGCATCAGAAAATAACGTAATATGGGCCCTTTAATATTTTAGCTGCAACATTTTTTGAAAATAATTTGAACCTAAAATTGTTGTTGTATTTTGCATCTAAACTACACTTGGATACTGACAGATACTAAAACTAGTGTCAAAACTAAGCAAAAAATACAGATATTTTGACTAAAATATAGAGCTGGGCGAAAAAACTTAAATATTGATTTTCCAAAAAAAAACAAAAAAAAAAAAAATCGATTTGACTTGCCAACTCGATTTTTATTTTAAATCGATTTTTTGCCCAGGCCTACTAAAAAATACAAAACTGGACCTTTCCTGAAAAACGTGATAACTGCCTTGATGTGAACCAGGTCGACCAAAAAATTGGGGGCCCCGGGCAAGAAGCCTCTATGGGCCCCCCTCTAATCTAAATTAATAGGAAGATGGTCCAATTCTGGGCCCCTAAAACCCTGGGGCCCAGGACAACAGATCCCTTTGCCTACTCCCCTGTTTAGAACTACAACCAAATGATCAAACAATTATTTCAGACTGAAAACGACAGTCTATTCTCTATAAAAAAGAATGGTATTAAGTAGCAAATTGAGCCATTTTCGTATCTTAGTATTAAATTTGAGATTGAAATAAATAGCTCAGAATATCTGTGTAAAACGCAGCCATTTCCTCCCCTCTCCTTCCTCTGTAATATTCCAGTGGACATTATATAAGCCATTTTGTCCCCTCTCCCTCCCCTTTCTCTGTTTTTTATTATTCAGACTTTTCACCGATTTGAAGAGACCCTCGAGCCGCAGTGAAAGCTCTCGGCATTAGTCACGGAGGCGTCACAAATAATGACGTGCAAATGTCTAAAAACTGCTCTGATTAGTTTGAGATCCACGTCATCGTCACAAAAAGGGCCCCCGGTCTCATCCATCTGCCCATGATCTATGAACCCTGGCTTATATTTAGAGTTACAACAATATTTGGACTGATTTCTGAGGTTTTGTGAATATAAACTAGGGTTGTAAAATGATCAAATCGACACCCAGTGACGAACTGATGCAAAAATGAGTAAAGAGTGAGTCAGAAGAGTTGGTTATATGCAGAAAAGAAGAGTTTCAAGGGCCCATATTAGGTTATTTTTCTGATCTACAGTATGTTCTAATGTTTCCTCATCACAAACACACCTTGAGTTGTGTTTTGTTCTGAAAAAAGCAACAACTATTTTCCACCTTGTGATGTGATAAGGTGATACAGGAAGTGCACCAATGTGGTTTTAAACTCCAAGGACTTTCACTAGAATCATTTGGATGATTTCAGCCCTGGAAATGTCCCTCTCTGCTAAACAAAAGGAGCTAATAAGGAGCTGTTAATGTGAAAACTACCACTTCATGACATCAAAAGGTGGAAAAGAGGATTTTGAGCTTTGGTAGGTGTAGACAGACTAATAATAAAGTGTTACTCAAACATGTGAATGAAACAAACTTCCAATCCAGGTCTGTTTCTGATGATTATAACATCACTAAAAGCTCATAAAAGTAAATGTTTGTCTTTATATTAGGGATGGGCATTCGATTAAATTGTCTTAATCCATGGTCGGTGGATTAGTGATCGATTTTCGATTAATCATTAACATTGCATATTAAAATTATCATCACAATTATTACTATTACTAATCTGTATAAATAAACTCATCTTTACAACATATGAACCATAATCACTATAGAGCCACATCAGTGTGAGATTAGAATGTGTTTAATGCAGCTTTGGCACATTTGTTTATGTCTTACAGAAACAAAACTTAAAACCACATGGCTCATTTGCGAAAAAAAGCAGCTCTTTCCTTGTGCGTTGATGTGGTCAGCTTTGGTTGGACTAAAGAACTCGACTCAGTGGAATATGAGTGTTCTTTCTGTGACAGAGGATGTGATGAGGCTGGTGAGTCTGTTCTGTGCATATGTTGTGTTGGAGATACTGTGTATACATACAAAACCGGGATACTCCCCAAAAACCCGATCATACCTGGGACACTGATGTGCAGGTAAACGCACTCTGAGGGATATAGTGATCTCCAAGGAGCCAGAGCCGAGACGTGGGACTGAGGGGCTACAGCTCCAGTGTTTGTGCTACATTACGCACAGCAACCTCCATTCAGTTTGTCGATTAAAATGAACGTCATCGCCGAAATTCTTAATGATCAATTATCGATTAATCGACTAATCATGCCCATCCCTACTTTATACACATACATTGTTTCCTGGTACATTTTTTTCTGCATAAATAGTCATTTTTGCATGAGCTCCCCCTGCAGGTCTTGTGAGAGAATTTTGGGTCAGATACACAGAGACACAGAACAGTTTTGAGAGTTTCTGCCTTTTCTCTCTTTAGTCGACTAATGAATCGACAGGACTTGTCTTTAGTTGACTACAGCCCTGCCCCAACGCGTGATCTTTATTAAAAATACCTTTAAATGTGCATTGTGTAACTTTTCTGGTGGAGGGTCCAGCATTAAAGCTTTCTATCTTCACAGAGACCAAACCGGACCAAGTTTCCAGGTATTTTTGTGCTATAAAACCACCTGTAGTTGAATAAATGTAAAGTAGAGCTGTTTAATGTCAAACTGTGGAACATTCCAGGCAGAGCAACAGGTGACGGACCCTCCACTAGATAAGTTACACAAAGCGCCTTTATCTAATCCTATCGTGTGTGGAAGCATCTCTGTGGCGAGGTTGTTTCTGCGGCAGTTACAGACCGGTTTCTCTTCTCACCTCTCGATCACACTTCATCTGAGCCCCGGCACGAGGCAGAATCCACTGACAGGTTTTTTTAATGTTTTCGCGGGTTTGCATCAAAGGATTTCAAGCACAACACGAGACGAGACACGAAACACCACAATATCACTAAGGATATTCATAATCTAAAACAAAAAGTTGAAACAATCACACGTGGGTAGAAGAGACATATTTTCTAACTTAAAAAAGGTCCTGTATTACACAAAACGGATTCTTGTGAGTTTTAAGACACTTTAAAATGTTGGTACCTCATCAAAAACTTAGAATTATAAGGATGAGAATGTTTTTAGTTTAGTTTATTGTCTGGAAAATGCGCTTAAAGAGTCCATATTTCGCCATTTTCATGTTTTAACATCGTTTCCTCATCGCAAACAAACCTGGAGTTGTGTTTTGTTTCATTCACGTTTGACTAATCCTTTATTATTAGTCTGTCGACATCTCCAAAGCTCAAAATGCTCTGTTCCACCTTGTGATGTCATGGAGACGTGGTAGTTTTCAATTTAACGGCTACTTTAACTTTAGTTTAGTAGCGATTGGCAATTCCACGTTTGAAATGATCCAAATGATTCTACCGTGTAAAGTTTATGGAGTTAAAAAACACAGTGGAGCACTTCCTGTATTGCCACATGACATCACAAGGTGGAACAGCGTGTTGAACATATGTGAATGAAAGAGAACATAACTCCAGGTCTGTTTGTGATGAGGACTACATTAGAACATTGATCAGAAAACAGCGTAATGTTGAAGGGACAATAAACTAAACTAAAAACATGACCATCCTTATAATTCTACTTGCTAAAAGTTGCCATACAGTTTCATACATTGTTCATTCACTCCGTATTTGGCGGTAGAAGGTAAAACCACAGCTGCTCTTGGACAGGCTGACTCAAGCGAGGCCAATCTGTGCCACGGCCTGTTCATATTTTGTAGTGACGTCACGCTGGGGGTGTGGTATGTGCATCTCTACTGGCGGAATGTTGAGGAGTTAAATGAAACCGAAAACACACACCAAAGTTCTTATAGAGGTACAAATGCAAGGAAGAGCAAAATAAAAGTGAAAAAAATGCCCAGCACACTCAGATGGCTAATGTCCAAAAGCTTTTTTTCAAGGCCACCCTTCTGTATACTGTGCTCCAAAGCAAGATAACTCTTCTGGCAAAGGCTTTTTTGATGAAACGTTATTTGAAAATTAAAAAAAGTTTTTGGACATCGGTCCAAAAGTGTGCTATGCATTTTTTAAACTTTTATTACAAGGTTTAGGAGTTGCGGTTATGGTTATGGTGACACAATGCACACATTAGTAAACACTGCCAACAAGTTTTGAGAAAAGTTTTGCTGAAAAGTCAAGAAAAAACTTGATGGATAATGTGATGGAAATTTATATTTTCAATATGTCTTTGTCTGAATGAATGTGATCCACCTAAGACCAGAGGAGACATGAACATGTGTAGAAGCCTCCAAGTCAAGAAGTCTTCTGTTGTCTTAGCTGTCTTCAGATTTAAGTTCAGTTGGTTAGAACTTGTATTTCTGTATAAATAAGCAGAGCTCAGATGCTCTGGAGGAGATACAAGGGGACTCGGGGCAGAAACAGGAGAAGATACGAGGGGACACGGGGCAGAAATAGGAGGAGATATGAGGGGACTCGGGGCAGAGACTGGAGGAGATATGAGGGGACTCGGGGCAGAAACAGGAGAAGATACGAGGGGACACGGGGCAGAAATAGGAGGAGATATGAGGGGACTCGGGGCAGAGACTGGAGGAGATATGAGGGGACTCGGGGCAGAGACTGGAGGAGATACGAGGGGACTCGGGGCAGAGACTGGAGGAGATACGAGGGGACTCGGGGCAGAAACAGGAGGAGATATGAGGGGACTCGGGGCAGAGACTGGAGGAGATATGAGGGGACTCGGGGCAGAGACTGGAGGAGATACGAGGGGACTCGGGGCAGAGACTGGAGGAGATACGAAGGGACACGGGGCAGAGACTGGAGGAGATATGAGGGGACTCGGGGCAGAGACTGGAGGAGATACGAGGGGACTCGGGGCAGAGACTGGAGGAGATACGAAGGGACACGGGGCAGAGACTGGAGGAGATACGAAGGGACACGGGGCAGAAACAGGAGGAGATACGAGGGGACTCGGGGCAGAGACTGGAGGAGATATGAAGGGACTCGGGGCAGAGACTGGAGGAGATATGAAGGGACTCGGGGCAGAGACTGGAGGAGATATGAGGGGACTCGGGGCAGAGACTGGAGGAGATATGAAGGGACTCGGGGCAGAGACTGGAGGAGATACGAGGGGACTCGGGGCAGAGACTGGAGGAGATGTTTTGGGGTACAGGCTCAGAGGCTGTTGGTCTGTCACCAGGGCAGGCTTAGGCCCTGTCCATAACTGCTGTAACCTCTGTCTGTATTCCAAAAACTCATCAGGCTTTGTAAATGGATTCATTATTTTCTCCTCAAGATCTAAATTATTTTTTCCATAACAGATAAAATGGATTTAAACAGCGCATTTTCTATGAGCCTGTGCTCAATACGAGCATTCATGGTTCTGTTTAGAAGTTTGATTTGCAACAAAAATGTGAGGGTGATTAACTGAAAAACTGTTGGCCAATGCTTGCTAGCTTGAGACATTTTGAGTCATTTTATGTGAGAGACTTGTGTAACAGCACAAATAAGCTCACCTGTTGTACTTCCAGTTAAGTCCGTTCTTTATGATCAGAGCGTGTTTGTAGAGGTTTAAACAGGTAACACAAGATTTCTCTATAGAAGACGGAATTTTTGTTGTTGTTTTGCTTTGTATTGTGACCTTCTGCCTTCAGTTTTCAGTGAGAGCCGTTCCAGATTGTGTAGAACTCAATTCATAGCGCTACATCTCAATTTGACCACAGCCAGATAACTGGATTGTTTATTCTCATGAAATTAAACAGTTTGAATAAGACATTATTTAATTACTTTTCATACCGCATCTTCCTGATCGAAAAACCAAAACAGGAAACAAAACCTCTGAAAATCAAGCTTGCACAAGGATCGTTTGGGATGGAAAATCAAAAAACATCCGTTACCATGGAAATGCCATGTTTGAGGCAGTAGAGCAAACCTCTCAAAAACATTTATCTGGCGTTATTCATTACTGGTGTTTCTGTGGCTAAAAATACAATCATTCTCTGTGAACAGGGTTGCCTCTCCAGAGATCTGACCTGTAATGTAGGTCAGAGCTATCGCTGTGTGATAGATTTTTTTGTTTTAATCTGCATGGATAAAAGAGTTTGACAGACCCTCCACTAGAAAAGAAAAGTTAAATGAATGAACAAATCTACATACATAGTGTCAGAAGACATGTGAATGACAGCAGTAAGACTAATGTTTAGCATCTTCAAATCTCCAATCTCACTTTTGGTCTATTGTCTAAAGCTGGGAGAGACTTCTCCACGTGTTTGTCTCCAGTAGGTTAGATCCTGTATCTGCCTCTCACTGTGAGAGCTGCAGAACATCCAGAACACTGCAGCTCAGGTCCTGACTCGAAACATGAAGTCCGAGCACAGTGCAGAGACCCTGTGCTCAGGTCTATGCACTGCCCCCTGCACTGTGCTCAGGTCACAGTCTCTATACTGTGACCTGAGCACAGTGCAGAGACCCTGTGCTCAGGTCTATGCACTGCCCCCTGTGCTCAGGTCTATGCACTGCCCCCTGTGCTCAGGTCTATGCACTGCCCCCTGCACTGTGCTCAGGTCACAGTCTCTATACTGTGACCTGAGCACAGTGCAGAGACCCTGTGCTCAGGTCTATGCACTGCCCCCTGTGCTCAGGTCTATGCACTGCCCCCTGTGCTCAGGTCTATGCACTGCCCCCTGTGCTCAGGTCTATGCACTGCCCCCTGTGCTCAGGTCTATGCACTGCCCCCTGTGCTCAGGTCTATGCACTGCCCCCTGTGCTCAAGTCTATGCACTGCCCCCTGTGGCTCAGAGACTTTAAAATGCTTGTGCACAAGTCTCTCCAGGGCCGAGCACCAAAGTCCATCTGTGACATGTTTGTGCCACATGAACCATCTGCATCTGAGGGGCTCAGGGACCGGCCTCCTCCTGGTCCCAGAGTCAGGACTAAACTCGGGGAGTCAGAGTTTCAGATTCATGCAGCTAAAACCTGGAACAGTCTGAACATGTGAGACAGACTCTACTCTGACTGTTTAAATCCAGACTCAAAACATTCTGCACTTTTCTCTCTCATTTAATGTCTCTCTTTTAATTTTATGATGATCACCTGATGTTTTGATTTGTTTGTATTGTGATTTTAATGTATTTGTTATTCTGTAAAGCACTTTGAATTACTTTGTGTACGAACTGTTCCAAACAAATTAACTCACCTTTCCTTTCCTGAAACACTTTCACTGACGCCCATTTCAGACTGTGTAGATCTCAATTCAATTTGATGATAGCCAGATATCTGTATTGTTTATCCTCATGATATTTAAACTGTTTTAATAAGACATTGTTTATCTCCCAGCCACACTTACAATG
The DNA here is from genome assembly GCA_030686955.1 of Odontamblyopus rebecca. NCBI lineage: Eukaryota > Metazoa > Chordata > Actinopteri > Gobiiformes > Gobiidae > Odontamblyopus > Odontamblyopus rebecca. The sequence goes on along the minus strand of CM060653.1, from coordinate 11,738,903 downwards.
TTCACTAACGTATTTGTGATTTTGCAGCTTCCTGTTTGAAACCAAAGCAATAAACAAACCATCCGTAACCCAAGTCTTCTTTAAGTAGGCCCTGTTTCCCAGCTTCCACATCCACTCAAGCAAAACAAACCTGCATTACCATGACGACACTGCTGCCCGGAAATGCTCTGGTCTGAAACTGAAACGTGTGTGTGTGTGTGAGTGTGTGAGCGTCTGTTCACCTCAGCTCCTCCCTTCATCTGACCCCATCTCTCCACCAAAGAGATAATCCCACACAAACAAGAGACAAACAAGCCGGGGTGCCAAGTCTGAGCCTTTATAGCAGCTTTGGGCTTCTATTTTTGGAAAAGTCGGCAATAATATTTTGTTACTTAAAGGTACACTATGTAACTTTAGGTTGGGGGGTCTGTCATGTTCTTGTTTCTCACTTTAAACAGCTCTAATTTACATTTACTCAATTGCAGGTGGTTTTCTGGCTCAAAAACACTTACAAAAACAGGCATTCTGACTGTGAGCGCAGTCGCCTCTCCACAGATCTGACCTGTAACTTGGTTTGGTTTTGTCTCCGTGAAGATAGAAAGGTCCTCCACCAGAAAAGTTTGCAAACACAATGCACCTTTAAAGAGGAGGTATGACGCAAGATCGACGTTTCCCTCTTCAGAAACATGCCTGAAGAGGTTTTATGGTCATCCGTGCATGTTTGAGTAATCTAGTGATCTCTCCCGGGCCCTATTCAAACCCTCCTTAGGTTTAGCTGTAAGATTGTGTACAAGGCTCCGCCCACAAGCCTACGTCACCCACATGACAACTGAGAGAAGTGAGGCCAATCTGCACCATCGGCCCCTCCAACACTGTGCACCCCTCTCATACTGGACAATGTGGCTGAAGTGCTGTTGTGTCCTTAGGCAAGATAACGACACAACAACAACTCCGATGTACTCAAAGGTGCATTGTGTAACTTTTCCGGTGGAGGTTCCATTAAATACTTTTCTCCATGGAGATTAGGGGTGGGTGATTTCTCGATATTTAAAATATATCAAGATATTTTTTAAACTCGATATGAATTCTGACATATCGATATATCGCTATACTGCTTATGTTTACTTCTGATTTCGCAGCTTCACTTGCCTTCCCTGTGCTCCGCTCGCCGGTGCTCGCCCCGCCCCCAAGCTCCTCTGCAGAGCCCAGAGCTCGGCCGTGGACTAAACCAGGACTAGGACTAAACCAGAACTAAACCAGGACTAAACCAGAACTAGGACTAAACCAGGACTAAATGCAGCCACGGAGCTCGGCCTCGGACTAAACCGGGACTAAACGGGACTCAACCAGGACTAAACGGGACTAAACCAGGACTAAACAGGACTAAACCTAGTACTAAACCAGGACTAAACGTGGAGCCGCGGAGCCCGGAGCCATCACTCCAATGGTGGCAGGAACATGTTGCTTATCCAGCACTGAGCGCTCTAACAAAAATCCCTCTGAGAGCCACTGTCCTTCTGAAAGGATTGTGGACAGTGGAAATAGAGTTATTTGTCAAAGCGCTGCACTTAAGCCTGGAACAGATGGTGACAAATTGGTGTTGCGTAAAATATTCAAATGTAAAAGAGTTACACAAACTTGTTTTTTGTTTTTGTTTGTTGATGGTAAAGCAGAGTTAATGCAGGGATGAGCTTGAGTTGAGTTAAGGCAATATGTATTATTTCTTTTATTTTACAGTTAAATTAATGTTTATGCAGTCAGGGATTTTTTTTTTTACCTTAAATGCCATAGAAGCACTTTGTTCCTATATGTACTGACTACCTCGTGTTGAGTTTATTTATTTTTGAATGAAAAGAAGGCAAAATGTATTATTTCTTCTTCTTCTTTGCACTTCAATAAAACAGACTTATATATATTTGTTATATTTGGCATATTTGTTTTTGCAGTAGTTTTGGGGTGGGTTACGGAGACCAAACCATATCAAGTTACAGGTCAGATCTGTGGAGAAGCAAAGTCAGAAGTCCCTGTTTTTCTAGATATTTCTAAGCATTATGAACCAAAAATTACAAAAAAACAACGAAGAACATTGCACTATTCTATCGGCGGTCGCTTCGTATTTATTTTACAGCCTTATTGCCTGAGCTGAAATTGCACAGCTCATTACGCGGCGGCTCCCATGGCTCCAATCTCAACGCTGTACACAGAAACATAATCTACCCAAACAAAGGGGACGGTGAAAACAGTGGTGCAAACATGTCCGGGACGGTGAGAGGTGAGAGACACAGAGGAGCTGAGTCAGGGCTGCTTAATTTAATGGGGAGGCTCTAATTAACCTCTAGTCTCTGGAGGACAACCCTGTGCCTCTCAGGTTACAGCACACACACAAGGACAGAATCTGGGGCACCATTTGGGTTAAAATGCATGAAATTCAATAATGACAGGGTCCAAATTACACTGTTTTCTGATCTACAGTGTGTTCTAATGTTGTTTCCTTATCAAAAACACACCTGGAGTTGTGTTTTGCTTCATTCACGCATGTCTGACACACAAATTCTGCACATTTAGGCTGAGTTCTTCTCTCAAACGGTGGTTATGCTGTCCAGGAAGTGCTCCACTGTGTTTTTAAACTCCACACACCTTCACTAGAGTCATTTAGATCAATCATTTCAGCCCTGGAATTGCCGATCTCTGGTGTACTAAAGGTGAAGAAAAAAGAGCTGTTAACTTGAAAACTACAGCTCCGTGACATCACAAGGTGGAACAGAGCATTGTGAGTTTGGAGATATAGAGAAGCTAATAATGCAGGGTTACTCAAACCTGTGTGAATGAAACAAAACATAACTCCAGGCATGTTTTTGAGGAGGTAACAACATTAAAACATGGCCTTTATCACTGGGTTCTAAAAATAACCCGCAATAGGCAAAATCCGCAAAGTAGTCAGCTTTACTTTTTACAATTATTATACATGTTTTAAGGCTGTAAAACTCCTCCACGATCTAAGCGGCTCTGATCTAACCTCGTTTTCACCTCCATAGGCACAAATCCACTGCTCTGTACTTTGTTCTCTTATTTCCTTCATCAGATTCAAGATTCAGCAGTGTCGCGTAGCAATTTTGACGCAATTAAAAAAGACTAAGGATGTAACAATATCAAAATCTCAATCCCTCAGTATGATATTTTCAAGATATTTCACGGTTCAATATTTATTGCAATATTTTGTGGAGGCTATAAAATTGTGTATATGCTGCTTTTCCTTTTAAACACATTGGAAAAGCTTTGAAAAGCCTTTGGTACTGATATAATATGAAGAATTAAGACTTAAACGTGCTTCATAACAGTTATTTCTTCATGTAGTCTGCCCTGACAACACCCAAGGATCATGGTCTATGTAGTTCCCTCTGTTTTTTTAGCTACTGCTGCACCATGACAAGGCAAGCTCAGTTCATACACAGAGTAATTCAAAGTGTTTTAAAGAATATGAAATACATTAAAACCACAAAGAATGACTGTAAATCAACATGACAACTAATTTAAGCAAAGATTCGATATATTGTGATGGCCTCCGATATTATTGTGAGACCTTTGACAATACAATATTACAATATTTCGGTTATTGTTCCATCCCTATACAGAACATCGCTGTTTTGATGCCATTCTGATGTACTGCCGTATCTGGAGATTTGAAAGTTTGCATTTCGCTGGTCTGAAGTAGGGCTGGGCGATATGGACCAAAAAATATATCTCGATATATTTTGGTATATCTCGATATACGATATATATCTCGATATCTTTACAGGAAAAATATAGCCCCCCCAAACTACTGCAAAAATAAATAAAAAAACTTATCTCATTAATATTAATTTAGTACAGCACTTAAACACTCTGCACCCCTTTTTGGACCCTCACCCACAGTTTAAGAACCTCTTCTTTAAGAGAACTTCCACTGGCACTTTACACAAAACTGCTTCAAAGTGAATAAAGTGTGTAGGATTTTTAAACCTGTATTTTCAAATTCCAAACTGGAGTTACATTCTCTTGTTTTAAAGTGGTATTTAGCCTCTGCACATTTACCAAATCAAACGCACATTGTGACAAACAGATTTATTTGGCATTTGGCACAGGCTGCAGAGAGAAGCCCCACACGCTCCCGCACACCTTCACACACCGGGATGAGTTTATTGGCGACAGCAGCGGCCTTAATGAAAATGACCGCACTCAGTATTCAGACCTTGAGTCCATGACAAGACCGAGTCCAAATGCGCTCGAGTCCGAGACAAGACCAAGACAAAAGCCAAAGCTTTAGCGGAGGAGGAAGTCCAGGCGTGGGGGTGTAATGAGCGGTGGGACAGGTGTGGGTTCTGCTGCGGGCGCGGGGTTTTGAAGCGGAGTTTGTTCGTATGAGTGACATCGGCCACACGCGGAGGTCGTATGCTGGGCTTGTGCGCGGTCGGAGGTGTCATGTGGTTGCGCTCACGCTGGGACACGTGGATTTAGAAAGTTTAACTCGTCATGTTACGTCTGTGCGCAGCTCCTTATTGTGGCTGCAGAAGCTCTTGCCCAGATGCGCCTGTTTTGTTTTCCACGTCCGCATGACGAAATATTTGCTCGCAAATGCAAGTGAAATGGGCGCACTGTAGAGCCCTGGTCCTAGTCCTGGTTTAGTCCGCGACCGAGCCCCAGGCTCCGCGGCGGAGTTTAGTCCTGGTTTAGTCCTAGTTCTGGTTTAGTCTGCGGCCAGCTCCAGGCTCCGCGGAGGAGCTCAGGGGATATAAGCAGGAGGCAGAGGCGGCGCCGCACAGAGAAAGGCGAAACAAGCGAGCGGCGAAACCAGAAGTAAACGTAAGCATTATAACAATATATCGATATGTCAGAATTCATATCGAGTTTCAAAAATATCTCGATATATTTTAAATATCGAGATATCGCCCACCCCTAGTCTGAAGGTGAAACGCCTCCAAAGTCTGAACCCCAAACCACATTTCTGCTTTTACATGGGCTCGGCTGAAGATCTCTCCATTAGGGGTGGGCGATATCTCGATATTTAAAATATATCAAAGATATTTTTGAAACTCGATATGAATTGTGACATATCGATATATCGCTATAATGCTTATGTTTACTTCTGGTTTCGCCGCTTCGCTTGTTTCGCCTTCTCTGTGCCGCGCTCGCCTCCGCCTCCTCGCTTATGTCCCCTGTGCTCATCCCCGGAGCCCGGAGCTGGCCACGGACTAAACCAGGACTAGGACTAAACCAGGACTAAACGTGGCCGCAGAGCCCGGGGCTCGTCCGCGGACTAAACCGGGACTAGGACCTGGGCTCTACAGTGCGCACATTTCACTTGCATTTGCGAACAAATATTTCGTCGTGTGAAGGTGACAAAACTAAACAGGCGCATCTGTGCGAGTGTTTCTGCAGCCACAATAAGCAGAAATGCGCACAGCCGTAACGTGACGAGTTAAACTTTCTAAATGCACCTGCCCAGCGCGAGCGCAACCACGTGACACCTCCGAACGCGCACGACTCCAGCGTACGAGCTCCGCGTGTGGCTGATATCACTCATACGAACAAACTCCGCTTCAAAACACACCCACGCCCCCTTAAACGAGGAGCGCCCCGCAGCAGGACCCACACCTGTCCCACCACTCAGTAAACACCCCCACGCCTCTGGACTTCCTTCTCCACTAAAGCGAGAGCTTTGTCTTGGTCTTGTCTCGGACTCGAGCACATTTGGACCCAGTCTTGTCATGGACTCAGGTCTGGATACTGAGTGCAGTCATTTTTCATTAGCGCCCATAGGCTCCTCCTCAATGAGTGCTGATTAGAAGAGCAGGACAAAACCCGAAGCAAAAACTAATGTTATGTCCGTGTCCCCACAGAGCAGACCTATGGCACAGAGCAGGCTAAAGTTGGCCTAATAAAATGCAAAAAAAATCTGTTTGTCACAATGTGCGTTTGGTTTGGTAAATGTGCAAATACCGCTTTAAAACAAGAGAATGTAACTCCAGTTTGGAATTTGAAAATACAGGTTTAAAAATCCTAGTCACTTTTTTCACTTTGAAGCAGTTTTGTGTAAAGTGCCACTGGAAGTTCTCTTTGCAGAGTGTTTAAGTGTAGTACTAAATGAATATTAATCAGATAAAATGTGTTTGTTGTTTTTGCAATAGTTTATCCTGTAAAGATATCGAGATATATATCGTATATCGAGATATTGCAAAATATATAAAAAACAAAAGCTGATTATCTGTGATTTTACATGATTGGATCTTGATTGGATTAATGTTTGATGAGCTGTTCCGCCTGTCTGTGCCAGTGGACTTCCTGTTGTGCGTGAGCGCCACCCACTCTGCCACTGTGCTGCCAGAAGAGTGACACAAGTGCCCAGAGATGCGTTTTGCCCAGTGACACAATGACAGAACGCACTCCCTGGAGCTGGAATCCAACCAAAACCCTCCACTTATAACCACTATTTAGTCAAAGTTTTATCTTTTGAAGGAACAGTACGTAACTTTTTCTGCTGGAAGGTCTGCCACTTCTATCCACTTCTCTGGCACACAGTATTTGGCTTGTACGTCGCTACATCATCATTCTATTTCAGGGTCCAAACCACAGATGCTCCGAATTTGGCCCGACTGATCTACATGTAATAATGCCGCAGTGTTGTGTTCCGCTGTCTGAACAGATCACAAACCAACACAAATGGCGATGAACGAAATCGCCACATTACACGTTCTGTCATCGTTTTTAATGTCCACAACAGAGAGAAAAATCTAAACCCTAACACTGTATTTATTTACTTAGAAATTATGAGCTAATTTATCATTTCTGCCGAGGCGACCACACAGAGACGCAAAATACAAACTCGGGAAAAGTGATAAATTTATGGGAAGCGTCTCATCCACATTATCCACAGAAATTGTCCTCCGCAAATAATGAGCCCAGTCCACAAAACCGAACTATTAATCCAGTTTGAGGCGTTCTTTAAAAGTAAGGCGCACATGTGTGTCTGTTTACATACGCACAGTGCACGGGTGGTGGTGAAGCTGCAGATTAGTGATAGTGACTTTATTTCCTGTGGACTTTATCTCCAGTCTTTTCTGCTTTAAAATCCTGTATCTGAAGTATTACTACATCTTTGAACCCTTTAGAGTCTCAGAGCGAGTGGTTTACTGTAGACGGGAAACAGCTGCACTCATGTGTCCGAGTCCGACCCGAGCCTGAACAGAAGTTCTAAATATTTGTCCAAACCCGTCCAAACATGTCTGGTTCTCGTCGGGTTTCCAGGCTCTAGTTGAAACCTCACTAAAAAAAAAAAATGTTTGTGAAAATGTTATGGTGAACACGTTTACTGGTTTTGTCATTTTGAACCATAGACCGGATTGAACAAATGTTTCTTTGGATCCGGAAGTCGTGTGAGACGTCAGATTTACAAGCTGAATACCATTAAAATGCTCTATTTCCATGGAGACAAAATGCAATGTAACCAGGTCAAGTTACAGCTCAGATCTGTGGAGAGACCTCATCACAGTATGAATGCATACAAGGGATTTGAAACCATAAAAATAGATATAATTTATTAAATGAAAAACGAGCATTGCAATTGTGATAAAATTTGCAATTTATGGTTAGGCATCAGGTCGCGGTTTTTAAAGATGCCCAGGAACATTTAAAGTTTGAGAGAAAACTGAAATCTGAACCAACAAATACAAAAATCATATGCATTTCAGACCATCTTTGTAGAGGTCTGAACTACAGGGTCAGCAGCTTCTTCATGTAATAAGAGAATATTTTTTTTATTTGCAGTAGAAATTATGATACTTAAATAACTGGAGTTTTGTGATTTGCCAATTGCAAACATTCAAATTGTGATTTTGATGTATATTAAGTCCTAAATGGGTATCTAGCCTTAGTGTTTGGTACAAAAATGCAGAGCTGTTCAGTTGATATCTGTGTCAAATTTTCACAATGAAAAAAGTTCAAGGCTCATGATATGACCTGTGCTGCCTTTGGCCTGGTTACAAACGTTTTTCTCTCTGCAGATTTAGATTCGCTGCACCAATTTCACGTGCGTATCGTGTCTCCTCAGCTGAGACTGTGGCCTGGTGTGTAAAAGGAGCCACAGAATCCTCCTCTTCATTAAGTTTAGGTCATGTGGGTCCGAGGAGACAAATACAGGGGCTGTCCTGTAACACTTCAGATTCTGTTACAGCAGAACGAGCCTGAGCTGCTGTTACTGGAAAACACAGCAGTGAAAAACCTGTTCAAATTCCAAAGGGGCTGATAAGGGCCCTTGTACCGTAAATTCCGGACTACAGCGCGCACCCGATTAAGAGCCGCATGCTCAGATTTATGAAGAAAAATCAATTTTGTAATTATATGAGCCGCACCATATTATAAACCGCTGGCCAAAGACTAGGCGGGGGGTTCGCTTCTGCGTCCCCGCCGCCTGGAGCGCCTCCGGGATGGGCCGCGGACGCGGTCCCCCGCTGAACTCTGGGGACGGACTCGCTCACTGGTGACACTTGGGACACACACGCGCCACAGGCACTTACACACCTTCACACACTTGGGACACACACACGCGACATGCACATACACACCTTGGCGCTCTGGGAATAAACCACGGTAGCGATCGCTTTAGCCTTCAGTCTGATTTGTACAGTGCGGCCGCCTGCTCTTTGCGTGTTAACCCAGTCCTCCAGAAAGTTTTCAAGCTCAGGCCATCTGCTATGGTTACCTCTGAAAGCTTTGGTTGTCTTTTTACACTGGCTCAGTTCTTCTTGCTGGAGCCTCCACCTTCGCACCATCTACTCGTTTATGCCAATTTTACGGGCAGCAGCTCGATTTCCTTCTTTAACTGCCAGAGTGATCGCTTTTAGTTTAAAAGCTGCATCATATGCTTTTTGTCTGGTATTCTCCATGTTGATGAGGGTTAGCAGAAAGACTGAAATAAGGAAGTTGTGATTAATCATACAATTTCATTGGACCTCAGTGAACTACTTATTCATTTTATTGGTCCATGTTTTTTCCCGCGATGAAAAAAAAAAATAAAAAAGCCGCTTCATATTACGAGCCGCAGTGTTGAAAGTGTAGAAAAAAGTAGCGGCTTGTGATCCGGAATTTACGGTACTTTTTCTTAATTCAGTTCTGTTCGTCCGGCTTCTGATAAAACTGTTCATCTAACGGATATGTAAAACACGACTGGAAATCTGTAACCTCCTTATTTTCAGCCAGATCAACCATTCTGAGGAGAGTCTGGACCAGTTTGTGCTCCAAAACCACAAATAAAAAAGAACACACACACAAAAAAAAGGAATGTAATAGACTGGACTTTTTTGCCTAATTAAGTCCCTAAATCTCATGTTTATAGTGAAATCTGCTTCAGCTTTGTCATGGGAATTGTCAAGACATCACATCATACCATAATATGGTATCCTGAGGTATCAAAAAGTAGCAACAGTATCAGTTTCATTACCATCGTTAAAAAATCTGCATAAGGACCTAAAACCACAGCATTGACTCTCTCCCCTCCGCTCTCTCTCCTCTTCAAATGTCGTTACGCTCGGAGATTTCCATCCACACGCAGCGAGGAAGAAGAAAAAAAAAAGACTGACACTTCGTGTGTGATGTTGAGTCGAACAGTTTGTGATGGAGACGTTTTATTGAACGCCGAGAGTCAAGAGGGGACGAGTTGAAGAGGAGAAAGTTCCCGCTTGAGGGTGAAGACAGACTGTCACGGAGGAGACGGTAAAGCCCAATTTATGGTTCTGCATCAAAACGTGTTTGTGTGGACGTGCGCCCCCTACACACAGCATCCGACTGCCAAGCACCTCCCAAACTTTCTAACTACGCGTCCAAACGACGCAGACAATAAGGGCTGTGATTGGTCCTCTCCACTGCTCTACATTTCCGGTGCTCCACTGATTATAGACTTTGAGTAATAATGTGTTTAATGCAGCTTTGGGCACATTTCTTTACATTTTACATAAACGAAACTTAAAACCGCATGGCTCATTCGCATCCAGTATAAGCGCTAATAAAAAACGGCTCATGCGCTGATGCTGATGTGATCGAACGCGCTGCAAAGTTTGGTTTGATCAGAACTAGTGTCTAATTTTCAAATATAATGTTGCTCTTCTGTTTCTGAATGGTTTAGGAGCTTCTACAAAATAATTCTTAATTCGTCACGGTAATACCGTATACCCCGGTAAAATGCTGAGAAGGTTTAACTGTATCAACATTTGGATATCGCCCAACCCTAATCTGAAACCAGCTGTACCTGTTCTTACATTTACCCCAAAGAATTCAGGCAGAATTTGAAATCTGACTTTCCTCTGAGTGGAGCTTGTTCCACTCAAGGCGAGAGTACAGCAGAGGACAGCAGAGCCTCAGCTTCACAAAGAGTTCAGCCTTTTGTCTGAGCTTTGAAATTAGTCATTTTGGTGAGATGTTTTACAAAAAATAAGCCAAAACACAAAGGGTTTTTTAAGGAGATGCGCCAAAGAGGACTGAAAGAAAAGGACAATGAAGGTGATGAACGGTGTACGGCTGTAGATCTTTAGTAGATTTATCTGTCTAGATAATTGCTTCTTGCTACTACACTGTCTGAAGCTGTTACTCAAGTTAGACTTTGATACGAGCTTTATTTTAACAGAACCTGACCAGAAAACGGGGACTACAATATTATTACAATAGGTGAGCTGATTGTGCTCTTAAAAGTCTCTCACACATAAAATTACAGCCAGAAGCTAAAGCATGAGCCAACAGTTTAGTCACTCTCACCTCGTGTGGATCACAGGCTCCTGAAAATGTGTTGTTTAAACCCATTTTGTGTTTTTTCTCTTGAGTTTTGAGACAATCTAGAAACGTTTTTGATGACGTTTGCTAATGTGTGCATTGTGTCACCATGGTAACTACAGAAACATTCCGCCATCGAAATACACCCCCAGCGTGGTGTCACTGCAAAGTAGGGGTGAGCAAAAATATCGATATATCGTGAAGCAACATTTGGTGATACAGTATCGTTATCGTGGGCCGCTGTATTGATATATCGGCAAGTGGAATTTTTGTAATTTTTTAGCAATTTTTTGTTACCACACTACAGTTTTGTTGCTTATTTAGTAAAAGGAAACTTGTTTATGCAGTACACTTGACAATATTCAGTAGGGATGGGACAAGATCTCGTGCCACAAGATCTCACGAGACAAATTTGCTGATTTGGCGATTGTGAGATTTTTTTCCTATGTTTTTACATTTGGATTGGATAAAAAAAATGTTACGAGAGTTATGTTATGTGCTGATGGCGAGTTACACTTTTCAAGAAGCTGTACTCCCAAAAAGTGCCGCTACAATGACGGCAAAAATGTGAAATAAAAAATGGTGGGGCTGAAATTGGAAACTGATTGAGCAATGAATTTATATAAAGAACGTCAAAATCTCGTCTTGTCTCGTACTATGGAGATCGCATCTCGTCTCATTCCTAATTTTCAGTGTTTTGATGATTAAAACAGATGCATTTCATATTAATTTTGTGATTTAGTTGTGATTTAACAAAGAAATACTGCTGTTAAAATGTATTTGGTTAATTATAAACAGGTCTGTCCATCAATGTTACTCACATTTTTTATTAATCGCCTCATTACAATTTAAATGGTGGCAATTACTGAGAAGGCTGTAATTATTTCTGTAATATAAAGTGTCCATGTTTGACTGATGACACAGTGAACATGTGACCTGAGTGCAGACAGGAAGTCACATGTCCAAACTCTTAAAGACTCTTTAAAGACTGGATTAGCTCCAAACAAACAGCAGCCTCTCGCTCTCTGTACACACGACTTTCTCTGGGTTCTAGAAAAGGAACTTACTGCCTTAGAAGAAGAATATAACACTACACGGTTGCCAAAAGTATCGAAAACTAGATACCGATTGATACTAAAGCTAAATATCGAAACCAGATAGTAATTTGTAGGGATGATACAAGATCACGTGAGGCAAAATTGCAACAAGATCGTGCACACAAGAGAAAAACGATCTTGTTCAATGTTTTTCCAGGCGTTTATATTGGGGTTGGACAAAAAACGGTCACGTGTTGCTGAGTTACATCTCTTAAAATGCCAAAAAGCAGAATGGAAACAAAACTCTGAAATGAAATCGGTTAAAAAATTGTAAACTGAGCCGTGAAGTTTGTATATTGGCAATTGAGTTAGGATCTCGTCTTGTCTCGTTTTTGTGGACCCAATCTCGTGGAAATTTTATCTCGTATTGATACTAAAAAGTCGCATTCACAGGACAGAAATGAACCTTTCCTGAATTGCTTTAGTCTGATGATGATGGATTACAAAGATATAAGACCTCAAAAGAAAGTATGGTTGAAAATCACGTTCAGTTGTCTAAATTAGTGATCACCAACCATTTTCAGCCAAAGATCTACACGCTTAGTCCAAGAAAAGAGCAAGATCTACCAACATGAACGTAATAAACGACAAAAGTGATCATGTTTGTAGTTCCAGGCCGCTTTATTTTTGCAATCTTGTAATATTTAACTTAAGAAACACTCACTACAGAATGACAGTTTTAGTAATTAGATTTAGACTCTAATTTCGACTCTAAATAAGCAGTTTTTGAGTCTATTCGTTACTTTTGAAATAGAGTTTAAAATTTTAAGATCGTGACAACATAACACAATAAACGGACGATTTCAGCGTACTAAAGCGTACAATACATGAGTCTAAAGCGGACACGTTTGACAAAATCCTCCAGCTAAGGTAGTCCTGATCAAGTCTAGCTCAAGATCTGGAGATGGATTCCTGGGTTCTGCCTGAGGTTGGTCACCCAGTGCTCTTAAAACCCAGAGAAACTGAGGGATGGGTCAAATACTCCCAACTCTCTGTTCTGAAATGCGTTTGTTCAATAGCTAAAATTTGAACCTTTACTCAGATTTCTTGTTTAAAATGAATAATATCTGACTTTTAAGATGTTGTTTTTTCATGCATATAATCCATTATAATTTAAGAAGGTTGCAGTTGGATTGTAGTAGTTTTAGATACTGCAATAATTAACATGGTAACAATAACTTTTTAGCATCTCATAATACCAAATAAGCACCAAAACACTGATGCTTATCTGAACAACTCCCCAAAATCCAAATACTTCACTTGTGTCCATCAAAGAGCCCATTTATAAATGAAAAGACCCATATTATGTTCTTTTTTAAATTTTCTGATCTATGTTATAATGTTGTTTCCTCATCACAAACATATCTGGAGTGTTTTGTCTCATTCACATCTTCCCTAGAATCATTTCAGATCTGAAATTGCCAATCTGTACTGAACTAAAGGTCAATAGGTGCTGTTAACAGGAAAATTACCGTGTGAGCAGAGCGTTTCGGGCTTTGGAGATGCAGACAGAGTAATAATAATAGATTACTCAAACATGTGAATGAAACAAAACACAACTCCAGGTCTGTTTTTGACGCGGTAACATTATAACATGACTTAAAGCTCACGAGAGCCCATTTTGCGTAATACAGGACCTTAAATCACATCTATTAACACATATCTACAAACTAATAGCATTACCTTCGTCCTCCTTGGGCTCCATGTTAACCTACCCAAGACCAATTAGCTGCTGCATAATGGGTTTACTCCTAGCAAAAATATCCATCATTTGTAGAAATGGAACGAAATCCCAAATCTGGAAGCCAAAAAACATTCGATTCCATGTCTGTTTTAACTCATCTGGTTTGACATTAGCGGTTGTAAACTTGTATCCGCGTCCTAGCTCGTCTCCCTATTAGCAGGAGGTCTTCTGCGCCGCGTTGTGATTGGCTGAAAGTGTGTAAGCCCCTCCCCCTTCGTGCCGTTAACCGCGACTGACAGGACTAATCCCTCAAGCCGGGTTTAAATCCGCCCTGACCCCACCTGCTCTCCTGCTCTCACATTTGCTGCAGTGGACGTCCAGAAGGGAAGTCCATATAATAATTGGACTCTGAGCTTTAAGCGTTATACTGTTAATCTGAAGGGACGTGGATTATAGACAAGTGGGAATGGCGGTATAATTTTGTTCATGGCTAATAATCTGTTAAATACTTTTTAGAAAACTGTATGGCCCAGTTCATATTAGTCAAACATCGAACAAGAAGGTTCCAGGTTCAATTCTCGGGACTTTCTGTTGGAGTTTGCAGGTTCTACAGAAGGACAGAGGAGCTCATTCTCCAACAACAACTCTCCCAACAACTGCCTAACAATTTACACTTATGTGACAGATAATACTCCCTACAACTGTACAAGTGTAACTGTAACTCCCAATGAGGACAAAAAAGTACCTTAACCTTAAAAAGGGAGCAAGACTTAAATGAAATCAAAAGCATCTTAGCAGAGAGCAGAGATTTTTATTATTGGCAGTTGTTTCCACATGGGTCTCATCCAACATCTTATGCGATTGCGTCTCTGCTAGTTGATTAATTTTGGTTCTCATCCAACAAAATGCAGTATAAAATGTACAGGGATTAGCCAAGAGCATCCGTCTGTTTTTGTCACTAATGACTACTTAATTCCAGTAAGAGAGGTCAAGGCAATTTGGAATAAAAGCAACTCAGGTACAGGGTTTTTTAAAGGTGCATTGTGTAACTTTTGTGGTGGAGAGTCCGTCACCTGCTTGTTTCTAGGGATATGTCGTTGCTCTGCCTGGAATGTTCCACAGTATGACATTAAACATTATTCAGTTACAGGTGGTTTTATAGCTCAAAAATGCCTAGAAAAACAGGCATTCTGACTGTGAACGGGGTCGCCTCTCCACAGATCTGACCTGTAACTTGGTCCGGTCTCCATGACGACAGAAAGGTTTAACGCCATACTGTGAAACTCTCCACCAGAAAAGTTACACCATGCAGCTTTAAAGAAACTATTTTAATGCAAAATGTTCAAGTATCTCTCGTATTTCCTATTTTCATTTCTATCGTCTGTATTTCAGCCTCTGCTCTTGTTTTTTCCCGCAGTGAAAGACTCATGAAGCTGATTTAGAAATGCTGCTGTTCATGTTTATTCTGTTTGAGGAAAACTGAAACCCCTCCTGCAGAGGCTGCGTCAGAAAACACCAAAACAACGAAGGCTGAGTGAGTCACCAAAAAGATCACACTCATCTCTGCTTCCTGGTCCGTCACTTCAAAACAAACATGCAGAGAAAAACATGAAGGGAAAAAGAAGCAACAATCAAAGCACCAAACTCTTATTTATCTGTAGCAATTGAAGTCGTATATTTTGAATTCTCAAGAGGCGTCTTCAGCATTTAAGACACACATAATCAAGTAGTGTCTGTGGTTTTGACCAATCCAAGTTAGGACAGAGGATTAATGCACTCATGGCTCAATTGCAAGAAATGGTTTCTAATTCCAGATAAACTTGTGAGAAAAGTCTGTTTGTAGACTCATATATCTTCATCTTAAAACTACCATCTGCAATTTTATTTGATTTTTTCCCACCACCTGTTACCAGCCACATGAAGTACAGTTGTGCTCATAAGTTCACATCCCCTGGCAGAATTGATGATTTCTTGGTCCAGAAGCTGCACATGGGACGTACTTGGATATTCCAACATGATAATGATCCAAAACACAAAGGCAAGTGGACCTGTCACTGGCTCCAGCAGAGTAAAGTGAAGGTTCTGGAGTGTTCGTCTCTTCTGACCTCAGTATCACTGAGCCTCTGGGCAGATCTCAAGCTGCAGTTCAGACAAGAGCCCAAGAATTTACAGGAACTGGAGCCTTTTGTCAAGTTGTTTGATAATAAATGGATTCACCCAAGCACTAACCATGAGTGAAAGAAAAGTTTTTGTGTTATCATTCATATTCTCTGAAAGATGGAAAAGAAATCCTAACTTCTGTTAGGGTCTGTAAACTTATGAGCACAGCTGTCATAAATCATAACGCTCAAACCATCCTTATCAGACCATCTCTAGTTTACATTCGATGGAATTAAAGGGGCTCTCTGGAACTATTTAGGTTTGTAGGGTCAACTGCTCTTCTCCATGCAGCTTTGCCTGGAAAGTTCCACAGTACTGCATTAAATTTATCCACTTCACCGCCTCCCTTCACGAATCGACACGCAGCACATCTCCGTCACACTCCCTCTAGTGGTCAGAACCCTCCTCTACACCATCCACAAACTGTGACGTCCGCAGACCATAATAATCTAATTAGAGACCGTCGCCCCGGCGCTGGACCACTTAAGCAATTAACAGTTTAAAGTCATCAGTGCGGCTCATGGAGAGAAGTGTGGAGGATTCACTTATGTGCAATTATACAACAACAGCCTGAGTGAACAGTTCAATCAGAACAATGAACTTCAACTGAGGAGGAGAAAAGCCTGTTTATGTCTCTACCTGCAGGTTAAGGCCCTGACTACTAAAGATAAACCCATATATCGCGTGGGTAATACATCGGGCCAATATTTGGACTTTTTAGCGGATCGGTCTTAAATCTCTAGCACCCATTTTGTTTTGGTCAATCTTAATCAAGTCTGAAGTAAATTTATATTACATAATTTGGAAAAAATAACCAAAATCTGCAATAAATATCAGTTCAAAAATAACGGCACAGCTTATCGGTCATGGGTTTCTCTGGATTCTCAACAATCTGCTGCTTATATAATATATCTAGACAAATTTAGCTCAAATTCATGTGTCAAAAATCTGGCACAGATTATTATATGACCTTTATTTAGTTCCTATTAGAATCAGAGGAGAGGAAAAACGTGTAATACAGTTGAAGTTAATGAAGTTAATAAAATGGCAAAGAAGTGTGACTGATAGTACATGATAAGTATAAGCGCTAAACATATTTTTCCAAACATTTCACAGCACAGAACATGACACATAATCAGCTCGGTGTAAATTAAATACAGGGGGAAAGCCTGTGCCCTGCAGTAAGGGATTTTTATCTATTCTTCCTCGAACTAACACAATTCTGTCCCATTAATAAAAGTGTCATTCAGTGTCAGAGGCAGAAATACCAGCCTCCAATAATAACCGACCTCTCACAGTTTCACCCGCGGAGCTGTGAAATCCCGCGGCCAGGCTCAGAAATAAACCTGACTCACCTCCTTGTGACTTTCTCTGCGTTAAAAATACAAAAAAATATGAGGAAATGACGAAAAGCATCCACAAGAAAACAAGCTGTAATCACTGAGACTCAACGTGGCAATAAAAGGTTTTAGAAAGTGAAAGACGTTGCCATGGAGACATATTATAGTCAGGAGAAGTTGTTTATTTTAGTATTAAAGGTGCGTTCACACAGTTTGCAGTGCTCCAAAGTTCTTCCTCACTTACCTTATGCATCAAGAGCGTCCGAATTACTCACACTTATAAACACTTTTCTTATAAACACTTTTCACAACTCTTAGAAAGGAGACAGTAAAATTTGTGTCAACTAGCAAGCTAACAGTGCAGTTCCTCATTATCAGACAGTAAAATGCTTAAGATGCAGACAGCACAAAGCACACCAATTTTGACAGCTGCTTTGTACTGCTTAAAAACATAGAAAAAACCAAGGTCTTTTCTGCTGATGTTAGAGGATAGTTTCTGTTTAATTTTACTGCATTAAATACTCCACAAGAAGTAATGCGTAATTCTTACATAAGGGCTTTTCACTGCAGTCATTCTCTCCACACTTACCATACTATACCAACTTTATTTCTTCTTTCTAACCATCTTAAAACACTTTACAGCTGGCCAAAGTGACGTACACAAACACAGAATAGACAAGGACGACCGCAGTCAAAGTTACAACACAACTACTAAAAACATAGAAAACAATAAGATACTCAACAAGAAACGTACATCTCACTTGTAAAAAGCCAGTGAAAAAAGGTAAATTTTAGGACTTAAAAACAGGTACAGACTCCACCTCCTCCACTAGCAGTAGTAGTGATGGTAGTAGAAGTAGTAGTAGTACTAGTAGTAATACTAGTAGTAGTAGTAGTCGTATTTATAATAACAGTAGTAGTAGTAATAGTAGTAGTACTAGTAGTAGTAGTAGTAGTAGTAATAGCAGTAGTCGTATTTATAATAACAGTAGTAGTAGTAGTAGCAGTAGTAGTAGTAGCAGTAGTCGTATTTATAATAACAGTAGTAGTAGTATTAATAGTAGTAGTAGTAGTAGTAGTAGTAGTAGCAGTAGTCGTATTTATAATAACAGTAGTAGTAGTAGTAGAAGTATTCTTATTAATAATAAAAGTAGTAGTAGTAGCAGTAGTCGTATTTATAATAACAGTAGTAGTAGTAGTAATAGTAGTAGTAGTAGTAGTAGCAGTAGTAGTAGTAGCAGTAGTCGTATTTATAATAACAGTAGTAGTAGTAGTAGTATAGTAGTAGCAGTAGTAGTAGTAGCAGTAGTCGTATTTATAATAACAGTAGTAGTAGTAGCAGTAGTCGTATTTATAATAACAGTAGTAGTAGTAGTAGTAGTAGTAGTAGTAGTAGTAGTAGTAGTAGTAGTAGTAGTAGTAGCAGTAGTCGTATTTATAATAACAGTAGTAGTAGTATAGTAGTAGTAGTAGTAGTAGTAGCAGTAGTCGTATTTATAATAACAGTAGTAGTAGTAGTAGTAGTAGTCGTATTTATAATAACAGTAGTAGTAGTAGTAGTAGTAGCAGTAGTAGCAGTAGTCGTATTTATAATAACAGTAGTAGTAGTAGTAGTAGTAGTAGTAGTAGTAGTAGTAGTAGTAGTAGTAGTAGTCTTAATAGATGGTGATGGGAAGTTTTAATCTCACCTCTAAAACAAAAGTTGAACTGCAAAAAACACAGATCGTGATTCAAGTACAAAAGATAATTCTAAACCAGATGTTAAGAATAAAATGTGTAGCCAAGAGTGTTACAGCCAGAGAAGCGTCATGACGCTGACTCATACACAGTGGATCGTTATATATTACGTTATGGCTCCCTCTAGTGGTAGACAGAGTTCATGCATACTGCCGCTCCAACAAATGGACACAATTTCAAAGTATACGAATAAAAAATAAATACATTTTAAAATTCTGCAAGTAAATCAGCTTTAAGCAATCCGCAGCAAAAAAAATTCACTCAAAACTCAAAACTAAGTAATAGAATCAAAAAGAAAAATGTGTTGAAATCTGGATATGCAAAAATATGAACACAATAACCCAAAATCTGGTGTACAAATAAACTATAAGAAATGAACATTACACATAAAAACACGTAAACACCACTGCTGTAGCCGCTCCACAGCACCAGCAGGGGGCAGAGTAACATCACAGTAACATAAAAAAGCCTGTCACATAAAAAGAAAGTACATTTTGTTGCAACCTGTATATGCAAAATGAATACCAGTATTACACAAATAAAGCCAATATTTGTGTATGAATGAAATAAAAGAAATAGACATAAAAACATGTAAACACCACTGCTGTAACTGCAGACCAGCACCAGCAGAGGGCAGTGTAACATCACAGTAACACACAGGAGCCTGTTATGTAACAAGTCACTTCTGTGGAAGAGACGCTCACATCGTCTGTCTGATCTAATGAGGGTCAAAAAGCATTCAAAACAAGACAAGCGCGTAGCCGGAAACCAAGGGCGGCGTAAATGTACAATTACAAATGTACCATCTCAAAACTGGGACTAAACCAGGACTACATCAAGAATAAACTGGGTCAACCAAGGCATTCGAGTGTGACAGCTCTTTAGATGGACGAAAATACACCGCAAGGTTCTATTGGCTTAGTTAAAGGTGCACTGCGGAACTTTACTGAGCAAGGGTCCACCGCCTGCTGCAATTAACATCCATGGAGACAAGGAGGAAGCTCTGCCAGGCCAAGTTACATGTCAGATCTGTGGAGAGGCAACCCCACGCACAGTAAGAATGCATTTATATCTCATTATAAATCAATTGCAAGCAGATACAATTACTTTTATGACAGATTTGTAAAAATGGAACTCCCCAGTAGCTTCCTTAGCTTTTAAGATGGGGGTCAGATACAGAGTAGTGAATAAAATGAATCTACAAATGAATTTACATCTATATAAAAACCTCTGTAATTAAAAGAAGTTTACAGAGGGGGTATTAGAGCTTTTGAACATGTTTTAACGTTGTTTCCTCATCAAAAACGTGGGCGAAGAGGCAAGTGAGGTTCATTTGGTCTCCTGATAATTTATGTTGTTAGGTTATTTTTTCAGACCAAGAGTTTGTTGTTGACATACTTGACCATTTCGACTGCTCACAAGCGGTTTTCCTCAGAGTGCTCACGTGATGTTGCTGTGACCTGTCCGCTCAGCAGATTTAAACAGGTTTTGGCGCTGTCTTCCTACCGGTGGAGGCAGGACGACAGCGCCATCTGGAGTAAGACTTCCTCAGGATAGTATCCCAGGTGTGTGAGAGTAAAGAAGCCCCCTCGTCCCGGTTTATAGTCCCGTGGGCATGTTTCCGTCTTTCGATTGCCCCTTTAATCCAGAGATGATGTTTACTCTCCTGCAGATGGCGCTGTCGTCCTGCCTCCACCCACATGAAGATGCCAAAACCTGTATAAATGAGCTGACCGGACACGTCAAAGCAAGAAAAAAGAACCCAATGATTTAAATGCCCGGTGGTTTTAGATGTCACCGATGCATGTTTCAGTAATCTAGCGATCTCTCCTGCGCCCTATTCAGACCCTTCTTATGTTTAGCTGTAAGATTCTGGTCAATGCACAAAAAGCAGGATACAAAATGATACACTACAATTCACAAACCTGATGCAATGTGCAGTAGTTGCAACCAAAATGGTAACAGGGCGACCTAAATGTGTTATGTGTTAGCAATTCATACCCCCTCTTTAATGCTATACTGTAGAAAATTTCAGGAAAAGCGACCAGATCTCCATGGAGACCAGCAAGCGGCAGACCCACCCACACAGTGCACCTTTAACCCGCGTATTTTCCGTGTTATTCGTTGTGTTTTGCCGTGTTTTTCCGTGTCTTACCGTGGCCGTGACTGCCCCCTGGACTGGCTGCGGAGGGGCTCGACAGGTGCTGCTCCCTGACAGGTGTGTGAAGCCCCGCCTCCTTCTCCCGCTCGCGATCTTTGAGCTGCCTCTGGCTCATCCTGCTGGGGGTCAGAGCCACCAACTCATCACTGCTCACGACTGGACACAGGACGGGGACGGACGGGAGGAGACACAGGAGGAGACAGGGTTAAGTGGGAACGCTGCAGTAGTATAACATATATACAGTGAGTAGTAGTAGTAGTAGTATGAGTAGTAGTAGTATGAGTAGCAGTAGTGGCAGAAGTAGTGTAGTAGTGTATAATATTCAGAACAAGACAAGGACTAGTGTAGTTCTGATTGCAAAAATGGTCAGTAGTGGTAGAAATAGTAGTATTAGTAGTAGGAATAGCAGTATCGTAGTAGTAGTAGTAGTAGTAGTAGTAGTAGCAGTAGTAGTAGTAGTAGTAGTAGCAGCAATAGCAGTAAGCAGTAGCAGTAAGCAGTAGTAGTAGTAGTATCAGTAGCAGCAGTGTAGTAGTAGGAATAGTAGTAGCAATAGGAATAGTTGTATTGGTGGTAGTGGTGGTAGTAGTGGTAGTAGTAGTAGTAGTAGTAGTAGTAGTAGTAGTAATAGTAGTAGTAGCAGTAATGGTAGTAGTGGCAGTATTAGCAATATTAATAATATTAGTTGTAGTGATAGCACCAATAGTAGCTGCAGTATAGTACTAGTAGTGATGGTAGTACCAATGGGGATAGTTGTATCAGTAGCAGTAGTAGTAGTAGTAGTAGCAGTAGTTGAAGTAGTACTGACTTTTAACATAAGGAAAAAAATATTTTTATTATATTTAAGATAATTTGCTCTGACAGCTCCTCTGATCGATCCTGTTTCTTAACAATTATTGATTCAGAATATAGAGAATATAACATAATCTTAATCGTCTTAATACATTTACTTTATCAGTCTGTATTGTACAATGTAAGTTTTGGATACTGTAAAAGTGCATTTGAAACTGTCAATACAGTGGGGTCACCTCTCCACAGATATGACCTGTAACTCGGCCTGGTGGTGTCAACTGCTTGTTCCCATGGAGATAGACAGGTTTAATGCCATACTGTGGAACATCCTAGGCAAAGCAGTTACATCTCCATGGAGACAAGAAGGTACCACCCCCATTACAGATTAAGTAAAATACGGTTAAAGTGCCCAGATTACACAATTTATGTAAAAAAAAAAAAACAGACCTGGAGTTGTGTTTTGTTTCATTCACACGTTTAACACACAAACCCTGCACGTTTAGGCAGAGTTCAAACAGAAAACACTCTGTTCCACCTTGTGATGTCATGAGGTAATACAGGAAGTGCCCCATTGTGTTTTTAAACTCCACACAGTAGAATAATTTGTATAATTTCAGCTCTGGAATTGTCGATCTCTACTGAACTAAAGGTAAAAGGAGCTGTTCACTTGAAAACTACCACTTCATGACATCACAAGGTGGAGCAGAGCACTCTGAGCTTTGGGGATGTAGACAGACTAATAATAAAGAGTTACTCAAACATGTGAATGAAACAAAACACAACTCCAGGTCCGTTTTTGAGGAGGAAACATTATAACTTGTCTTGAATGTCTGTGCACTGTTCCTTCTTTTGAATTTCACTTAAGAACAAAAAACAACAAAACGGGAAAACAGTGTGTCGTCTTAGAAAGTCATTGTTGAATTCCATGTCGAGAACCAGGAAGCAGCGAAGCGATAAACTCCTTTGTTCAGTTGACTCCATAGAACTACAACAAAAATACTTTTTATTATAGATCCATGATTGACTCTGAATTCACACGCGGTGCAATAAGCAGCAGAATTTAGCCAGCCAGAAAATAAAATATCAAAACTGAAATAGGCACCGAGACTGTTTTTTGATTGGTGATATTTGAAATAAACTTTAAATTCAACGTTGGAAATAGAGGTTGAAATCTGTTTTTCTCTTTGACACTAAAACGGACAAACTAAATAAACTGTTTTCCCATTTTATTGTTTTTCGCTCTTAATTGAAATTCAAAGGAACGAACGGTACACGGACCCTTGAAGCTCACAAGAGTCACTTTTGCGTCATATAGGACTTGTAAAACATTATATGGTGTAAGTTATTTAAGTGGAAAAGTAATAAAAAATGATTATGTAACACAGCGTAATGAATTATTAAGATCTTAACCCAGTTTTCCTGTCTAATTTTGCCTTACCCGATGTGGCCCGCTGCTCCCTCACCTCTGCATGCTGCTACACGAGGAAAGGGCGGGTACAGAAAAGATGAACAAGGGGTGAAAAAGTAAAAAAGAGGGGGAAAAAGCAGCATGAAATATAAAAGAATAGACACGTGAAAAGTGTTTGAAATGAGAGAGCGGCGTGATGCGGGGAGTGTCCAGTGGGTGGCAGTGTTGAGGCGTGGTTCAGCGTCGGCGGCAGTGGCCAAAACATGGAATACAAACAAAAAGAGACACAACAAAAGAAAAGTACATTAGTTTAAATGGGAAAATCAAATGGGGAATGAAAATAAAAACACAAGTGAGTCAATGAAGGAATAGAGGAACTTAAAACGATGGAGCGTTTGCTGTAAGAGGTGAGTGATAAGGACAAAAATGGATAAAAAACTATATTTGGCGGACTATTCCTAACTATTTAAAGCTGCATTATGTAACTTTTCTGGCGGAGGTTCCGTTGAATGCTTTTGTCCATGGACTTTTCTATGTTCAAGGAGACCATTAGTTACTTTACAGGTCAGATCTGCGGAGAGGCGACCCCGCTCACAGTCAGAAAGTCTGTTTTTTTTAGGTATTTTTGAGCTATAAAACCAATTGTAATTGAATAAATGTAAAGTAGAACTGTTTAATGTCATACTGTGGAACATTCCATGCAGAGCAGCAACATCTCCATAGAAACAAATAATACTGAAACCAAACAATAAAGCAGAATTATCAAAAAAAAAAATTCCAAATGTAAAAAACTTAAAAAATACTAACTGCAAAAAGGAAATAACAGAATGCAACACTTAAAGGTGCACTTTGTAACTTTTCTGTAACTTGGGGGTCCGTTACCGGTTTGTTTCTATGGACATGTCGTTGCTCAGCCTGGAATGTTCCACAGTATGACATTATAACCAGCTCTAATTTACATTTATTCAGTGATTTTAATGTTAAAAATACCTAGAAAAAGAGGCGTTCTGACTGTGAGCGGGGTCGCCTCTCCACAGATCTGACCTGGTTTAAAGGCCATACTGTGAAACATTCCAGGCGAAGCAGTAACATCTCCACGTCTCCATGGAGAAAAGCTTTCGACGGACCCTCCACCAGAAAAGTTACACAATGTTTTGTCTGTATCTCGAATTTGTAGCTAGTTTCAAAAATCCATCTTAAATCTCAATGTAGTACCTAAAAGTAACCAAAAATGTCCCACTAATACAAGGAAAAAGTATCTGTGATAAATACTGACCCCAAATAGAAGAAGAACACGTCTGATTGGACCGTGGCTAATTACCCCAAAATAAAGCTTGAATCTAATTGCTCCAAACATCCTCTCAGTGTTTCTTCTTGTTTTTGATGAGGAAACAACTTTAGAACAGAACTAGAAAGGCCTGTTTTGCATATGAGAAGTTAGTAGTTATGTAAAAGAGTACGCAAAGTTATTTTGACGCTAATCTGAATAAAACATGAGAACAGCGTCATCTGTCTAATACTCCATAAAACCAACCACAGCCACGACTGAATCATTCAAGCACAAAAACAACACGTCTGACTGGACCGTGGCTAATCAAACCAAAATAAAGGTTGAATCTGATTGGTCAAAACATTCCAAGACAGAGGTATGTTTGAGATAAGGAAACAACTTTAGAACAAAGGCCTGTTTTACATATAGGAAGTACCAGATAGTTACATAAAAGAGTAAACAATGTTATTTTTATGATGGTATCAAAAACATGAACAGAACAGAAAATTCCAAAAACAAATTATTTATTTTTATATGAACCAGCGTTATCTGCCTAATGCCCCACAACTGTATCATTCAAGCACAAAAACAACACGTCTGATTCGTCCGTTGCTAATGACTCCAAAATAAAACTAAAATCAGATTGGTCGAAACATCCCTATCCATCCATCCATCTTCTCCCGCTTAATCCAGCTGGGTCGCGGGGGCAGTTTACTGCCCAATCCTCATAGCACCTGAACCCCCCTATGAACCCCTCTGCAGGTGGTGAGCCCACAGGAGGGTGGACAACATGGTCCTTGATGTTAGTTCATAGGGGTGCGGGCATGTTTTAGGTTGATGGGGGAAACCCATCCAGACACGAGGAGAACATGCAAACTCTACACAGAAAGGCCTGGGCGACCCGGGGATCGAACCCGCAACCTTCTTGCTGTGAGACCTGAGTGTTGCCACTCAGCTAAAAAAGCCTGTTTTACATATAGGAAGAATCAGGTAGTTACGTAAAAGAGTAAACAATGTTAATTTTATGTTAATCTGAATAAAACATGAGAAAATAAACAGAAAATTGCAAAAGTTTCAGTTTGTTTATTACATGAACCAGCGTCATCTGCCTAATCCTCCATAAGACCAAACACAGCCACAACTGAATCGTTCAAGGACCAAAATAACACATTTGATTGGACCAAGGCTAATCACCCCCAAAATAAAGCGTGAATCTGATTGGCTGAAACATCATCTCAGTGTTTCTCAGACAGAGGTTTGTTTTTGATGAGGAAACAACTAGTTTTACATATAGGAAGCATCAGGTAGTCGCGTAAAAGAGTAAACAATGTTATTTTTATGATAGTATAAAAAAAACATGAGAAAATAAACAAAATTCCAAAAAATTCAATTTATTTTTTTATCTTCCATGAGACCAAACACAGTTAATACTGTATTATTCAAGCACAAAAACAACACGTCTGATTCGTCCGTTGCTCCAAAATAAAACTCAAATCAGATTGGTCGAAACATCCCTAGTGTTTTTTAAATTAAAGGTTTGTTTGTTATGAGGAACATTAAAACAAAACTAAAAAGGCCTGTTTTACATATAGGAAGCATCAAGTAGCTACGTAAAAGAGTAAACAATATTAATTTTATGTTAATCTGAATAAAACACGAGAAAATAAACAGAAAATTGCCAAATTTTCTGTTTACTTTTTCTATGAACTCGAGTCATCTGCCTAATCCTCCATAAGACCAAACACAACCACGACTGAATCGTTCAAGGACAAAAACAACATGTCTGATTGGACCGTGGTTAATCACCCCCAAAATAAAGCTTGAATCTGATTTGTCGAAACATTCCCAGACAGAGGTATGTTTGAGATGAGGAAACAACTTTAGAACAATGATAAAAAGGCCTGTTTTACATATAGGAAGCATCAGGTAGTTATGTAAAAGAGTAAACAATGTTATTTTTATGTTAATATGAATAAAACATGAGACAATAAACAGAAATTTGTAAAAGTTCCTGTTTAATCATCTGCCTAATCCTCCATGAGCCTAAACACAACTCCTACTGAATCATTTAAGCATCAAAACAACACGTCGGATTGGACCGTGGCTAATCAACCCTAAAATAAAGCTGGGATCTGATTGGTTGGAGCGTGCCCGGTGTTTCTCAGACAGAGTATTTACCACAAAAGGCTTTGGGATTACACAGTGCATGCGAGAGTCACAGAGAGATTACTGTAATTTCTTTTTCAATCTTCTCTTATCTCATGGTGTGATAGCTGGTACATTCAGATCTCTGTGACACTGAGAGAAGGATCCTGGAAACACAAGGGTTGACGGGTTTCTCTGGCCGCTCCCGGGTTTACGCAGAGGTCAGACTCTTAATCTGGGTTAGATGGACTGTCCCAGCGCTTTATACTGACCAGAGCAGGGACGTCCAAGAATATTCACTCACCGATACTAGCAGTAGTATTCTGTTAACAGCATTGTAACAGCATTTTTAAGAAAGATATAAACAGAAACATATAATCTCTACACTTGACAGACATTCAAGACATGCGCATTTAACGGAAAGAAAAAATTAAAAAAGTTATAAACATTCAAAGTTTAAAAACAGAAGAAAAAAGAAAGAGGGATATTTTATTTTAAACCTATCCCTAATTTACAAGGAAAAACAGGCATTCTCACTGTGAGCAGGGACGCCCCTCCACAGATCCGTGAAGACAGAATATCATACTGTGAAACTAGGGATGTCCGGATCCAATATTCATTATTGGTATCGGCTCCTGATCCGGCTCTTTTATGAGGATCGGACAGTATCGGATTCAGTCACGTGATCGGACCAATCTAGTTTCACATGTTTTTGCGGCATCAATGAGCTTTACGGCAGCTGTTAATCAAAACACCTCCACGTCCTCTGTGTGGGACTTTTCACTACAACAAAACGAGAGTCAAACACAATCGCTGCAAACAAACAGTTTCTCGTGGAGGAACCAGCAGAGCCACTTTAACACTACCAATTCGATTCGTCACTTACAAAAGAATCATCCGGACGAGTTTGAAGCCAAGACGGCAAAGCCACAGCAGCAAACACTGGCGGAGGCGAGGCGAGGGAAGGTGAGGTCGGTAAGGCTTTCATCGTCTAATGGACATTCTGGAGCTAAGGTACGAACTTCCTTCACGACACTACATTACAGAGGCCGTGCTACCGGAGCTATAAAAAAGGCATTGGATCGGTATCGGAAAGAGCACTCCTTAAAAATCGGATCAGAAGCCAAAAAACCTTGATCAGGACATCTCTGTGTGAAACATTCCAGCCAAAGAAAAGCTGGTCTCAAAATCAAGACCAAGACCAGTCTCGACTACTACGACACTACTAATCGATTATATGAGTTTGGAGATAATTTGACACACAAATCGAAATCGCGATCAAAATTCGATTCATTGCACAGCCTTATATCCATAGAACAATACATTTGATCGACCCTCCACCAGAAAAGTTACACAGTGCAGCTTTAATTAAAATTTCAAGACTAAAAATGGTTTCAAGAGAATAATGTGCCTGTTATCTGAAGAAATGATTGGTAAGTGACCAATGCCAATCACATGGTAAACTTTAGGTTAAAATCGCAGACTTTCCACACAAGTACACAGAAAAAAGGTTACTGGATTTGCTTAAAAAATATGGAAACCGATATCGTGAAATAAAATTAAGTATAGGCTTTGAAACGTATTTGATCCCCTGTACACAAATTTTTCTCAAAACATGAATGTAACTTTTTCATGCTGAACAAACATATTTATCTCATGTTACCTTATGTTGAAAATGTGCCTCTTTATGGTTTTAATTTTTATTTATTATTTAATTCTGTGAACACAATTACTTTAATATACGATGTCAAATGTCCTTAAAGGGTTATAAAGTAAAAGAATACAAAAAGTGTCTTTAAAAGTCCGTTCCTGCACCACCAGACTCACTGACAGCTTCATCCACTACTAGACTGTTAGGATGCTGAACTCTCTCCCCTCTCTAACCACCAGGCTGTCTCCCTAAAGAAGAACTTTGGACATTTCCTTTATTTATTATTCATCGCGAATGAGAACATGATTGATGATATTACATAAAATAAAGCCATGCACTGAGCCATGCTGTTTCCTCCTCAAAAACACAACTCCAGGTCTGTTTGTGATGAGAAAACTACATTAGAACAGAGATCAGAAAATAGTATAGGGCCCTTTAAACATGCACAGTAATTAATATTTCACTATGAACCCAGAGGAAGGGCATCAGCTGCTTCACACATGGCTGGACACTTTAGATTCTCATGAGGAGCTGCGCAGAGTCAGTTTTCTATCAGCTGGAAACAAGTGGGAAACGCTGCATCTGCTGTTTGCATCGGCCTAAGCCTGAAAATGCATCATGAAAATCAGTATCTGAAATATAATAAAACAAAAAATAAAATACACTCCTTAAACAGGCTGAAAGATCGATCTTAAAGGGATCATATTACGCTATTTTCTGATCTGTGTCATCATGTTTCCTCATCACAAATAGACCTGGAGTTTTGTTTTGTGTATTTAGACTGAGTTCTTCTCTCAAACTGAAAACCTTGTGATGTCATGTGGTAATACAGGAGGTGCTCCACTGTGTTTTTAAACTCCACACGGCGGCACGGTGGCTGAGTGGCAACACTCAGGCCTCACAGCAAGAAGGTTGCGGGTTCGATCCCCGGGTCGCCCGGGCCTTTCTGTGTGGAGTTTGCATGTTCTCCCCGTGTCTGGATGGGTTTCCTCCGGGCACTCCGGTTTCCCCCATCAACCCAAAACATGCACTGTAGATGTGAAAGTTGTGTGAGTGAGTGTTGGTGGTGGTCGGAGGGACCGTTGGCGCCGCTTGGCTTGGCAGCCGCGCCTCCGTCAGTCTGCCCCAGGGCAACTGTGGCTATAACAGTAGCTTACCACCACCGGGTATGGAGTGAATGAAGAATGCTCTGTAAAATGCTGTGTAAAGCACTTTGGGGACATGTGTCTGTGTAAAGCGCTATATAAATAAACCTTACCTTACCTTACCTTACCACACACCTTCACTAGAATCCTTTGGATAATTTCAGCCCTGGATTTACCCATCTCTACTGAACTAAAGGTAAAAGGAGCTGTTCACTTGTCTGGAGCACAAACCCAAAACTCTCTATACACAGATTAGAAACGGAATATAGTGGGTCTAGTGTTTACGTTCATCAAGAGTGCAATTAGAAAATAAAAGTAAAAGGCTGAGGGAATGTGCAACCAAAAACTGCACAAAGGTCAAGGAAATGTGCAACCAAAAGTGCACAAAGATCAAGGGAATGTGCAACCAAAAGTGCACAAAGGTCAAGTTAATGTGCAACCAAAAGTGCACAAAGATCAAGGGAAAGTGCAACCAAGTGCACAAAGATTAAGGAAACGTGCAACAAAAAGTGCACAAAGATCAAGGGAATGTGCAACAAAAAGTGCACAAAGGTCAAGGAAACATGCAACCAAAAAGTGCAC
This sequence comes from Odontamblyopus rebecca, assembly GCA_030686955.1. Taxonomy (NCBI): domain Eukaryota; kingdom Metazoa; phylum Chordata; class Actinopteri; order Gobiiformes; family Gobiidae; genus Odontamblyopus; species Odontamblyopus rebecca. The sequence goes on along the minus strand of CM060653.1, from coordinate 11,708,958 downwards.
AAAGGTCAAGGAAATGTGCAATAAAAAACTGCACAAAGGTCAAGGAAATGTGCAACCAAAAGTGCACAAAGATCAAGGGAATGTGCAACCAAAAGTGCACAAAGATCAAGGGAAAGTGCAACCAAGTGCACAAAGGTCAAGTTAATGTGCAACCAAAAGTGCACAAAGATCAAGGGAAAGTGCAACCAAAAAGTGCACAAAGGTCAAGGGAATGTGCAACAAAAAGTGCACAAAGGTCAAGGGAATGTGCAACCAAAAGTGCACAAAGATCAAGGAAACGTGCAACCAAAAGTGCACAAAGGTCAAGGGAATGTGCAACCAAAAGTGCACAAAGATCAAGGAAACGTGCAACCAAAAAGTGCACAAAGGTCAAGGGAATGTGCAACCAAAAGTGCACAAAGATCAAGGAAACGTGCAACCAAAAAGTGCACAAAGGTCATGGAAACGTGCAACCAAAAGTGCACAAAGGTCAAGGGAATGTGCAACCAAAATTGCACAAAGGTCAAGGAAATGTGCAACCAAAAAGTGCACAAAGGTCAAGGGAATGTGTAACCAAAATTGCACAAAGGTCAAGGAAATGTGCAACCAAAAAGTGCACAAAGGTCATGGAAACGTGCAACCAAAATTGCACAAAGGTCAAGGAAAAATGCAACCAAAAAGTGCACAAAGGTCAAGGGAATGTGCAACCAAAATTGCACAAAGGTCAAGGAAACGTGCAACCAAAAAGTGCACAAAGGTCAAGGAAATGTGCAATAAAAAATGCACAAAGGTCAAGGAAATGTGCAACCAAAAAGTGCACAAAGGTCGAGGGAATGTGCAACCAAAAGTGCACAAAGGTCAAGGGAATGTGCAACCAAAAGTGCACAAAGATCAAAGGAATGTGCAAGAAACAAACTGCACTTTATTTATTTATTTATTTATTTATGTTGTACTTATTTATGTTGGATGTTTGTATGGTGCTTATGTTGCTGTGTCATCTTGTCTTTGTGTTAAAGCATGTGACCGCCTGTCCCAAAAGACAGTCATGCACTTTTCCCATTATTTTTGTATTATTTACTGCACACTGGACTTCAGTTAAAGGTCATCAAGTTTGTAATTAACCAAAAGGATTTAGTGATGAGGTCATTAGAACAGCATGGAGCTCTGTTGTTTTCTGTCAAGTGTATTAAAGGCACATGTATAAGTGGTATTTATCCCTTTAATTAAACATGTGATTTAACAACACTCCTGAGATCAAATGTCAGCAGCTTTGTTTAGATGAGGTTGTCTGTGCATTCATTTAGCTTGAAGTTAATGTTAGCAAATTTGTCCACGAGGACAAAATAAAAGAGAACCTGAGACCTGACCTGCTTCGCCCACGCACTCATCACTCATAGTAACAGACCCTCACACTGTTCGGGCTCAGGGCCAAAGAATGTTCTGATACGAGAAAAATGCTGTGTTAATAGAAATGCTGGGTTTCAGATACCATCACAGCGTTCTATAGGCCTATATTACCTAATGCATGTGAGGGCAGCTAAAATTAATATTGTTAAAATTGTGTTGTTCCAATATCTTTTTTTTCAGTCTGATATAATACTAATAAATATTAGGGGTGTGTTCAAAAAATCGATACGGGGATACATCGTCGTGGGCCTCTTGGCGATACACGTATCGATACGGAGGCGTCAGTATCGATATTTTACATGCAACAAACATTATTTATCAAGCTTCAGCAAACTGCGTCTGATAAGTGATCCTTGCTTGCAATGCGCATTTCGTATTGTCAAAGGCAGCATTCCTTCTGCACTACAGCCTTGTTAAGGCCATATCTTAAGTTTACTTTCATCAAAGGTAGCTACATGTCAGCATACAGCCTTGTTAAGCCATGTTTACATTAATAAACTTAACATCCACCCGCACGCCGGCGGGCGATTACACAACATTAAAAAGTCAAGCCAGATATTCACCGTACTTATTATACGCCCGTTGGGTATTATGGTATGGCGCTGTCTGTCCGTCTGTCCGTCTGTCTGTCCGTCCGTCTGTGGACACTTCAAAGCTTTGAAGTCTTTGTCTTCATGAAAGATCTGAACTCTCTTCTCAAATGTTCTGCTGCTGAAAGCGAGAACAACCCACATTCTCTGCTTCTTTGAGCTTTGACACATTAAAGCTTTGTAGTGTCTTTAAGTTCTGTTGCTGCAATCTGATTGGTGGAATTCCGATTCTAGAATGTGATGATGTCATACTCATACTCCTACTGCAAGAGCCAGATTTCCCTATTGATTATCCGTCCGTCTGTCCGTCTGTCCGTCTGTCTGTGGACAATTTCTTGTCCGCGCTCTAACTCGACAACCGTCTCACCTAGGAATGTCAAACTTCCAAACTGCACCAACAATTAATTAATTCAAAGTACGGGCGTATTTTGCCCCGCTGGCGGAGCTCTTGTTTTTTTCATAAAAAACGCTTAGCTCCTGTTAGCGGTGTGGGGTATGTTTGTTTTCTCCACACTCTTAGCTACAAAACAAGCGTATCCAGGCTTCGGTCCGGCTACGGGGCGCCGCGCTACAGCTTGGGGAACAAAACGAGTGCGTCCAGTTAGCGGCGTATTACGCATGACCGAGGGACAGTTCCACGGCAAAACCTCTTCAGTCATTGGTTCTTTCAGGAAATGATTGACAGATCTGAGTAGTCTATGAAAAGACGATTTCAGCGGTGGGCCCCATGTGGGGCAGAGGTGCTGTAGTGATAGGCTAGCTCCATGCGCTCTGTGTATGGAGACTCTCTCTCTCCTCCTTTTACGCACACTCACAGGCGGAGGCACACGAGACATATGGAGCGAAATTTTTTGGCTTGTTTTAGTTATTTATCTTAAGAAAACATGCCTAAATTTCAGAAGATGGTTTATTTATTATACATTACATCTTATTACAGTTTGGAACATCTGGTACATATTTGAACACTTGTGCCGAGTGCAGGTGTTAACAGGTTAATCAAGGGCAGTTTCTGCCTTACAGCCTTCTTCTGTTACATTGTAACTGATGCGCTACACCAAAATAAAAATAACATTTGAGTAAACATCTGTCTTTTTTTTAAATTATAGGTTACGTAATGTAAAATATCGGGATACGTATCGCCTTGAAGACCATGTATCGGCATACCCCTGTATCGCGAATCGTATCGTATCGAGACCCCTGTATCGCGAATCGTATCTTATCACAAGGTTGTTGGCAATACCCACCCCTAATAAATATATATATATATAATACTGCCTCACAGCAAGAAGGTTGCGGGTTCAATACCCAGGTCGCCCGGGCCTTTCTGTGTGGGGTTTGCATGTTCTCCCCGTGTCTGCATGGGTTTCCTCTGGGCTCCGGCTATGAAGGAACATCAAGGACCATGACCACGTCATGGTCCTTGATGTTCAATATGAGTATTGGGCAGCAAGCTGCCCCCGCGCCCAACCGGATAAAGAGGGAGAAGATGGATGGATGGATATAATGCTTGGTCTTGCATTCGCCAATACCGATAGAGTCCAATACCATAGTGTGGAAAGGTAGACTTAAGAGTAGAGATTTTGTAATTTACACAAGCAAAAGATAAATCTTCTAAAAGTCTATTTTTTTAAACAAATGCAAAAATAACTAATATTGAGAGGACTAAAATATTTGTGAATTGTATAATGATCTTGACAATAAGTAGTGCTGATTAGGGTTCGGTGGTAATACGGTATCCCGCGGTATCAAAAAGTAGCAACAGTATCAGCTTCTTTACCGTCCTTAAAAAAAATGTATAAAGATATAAAACCACAGCTGGACTTTGTCCCCTCCACTCTCTCTCCTCTTCAAACGTCGTTACGCTCTTAGATTTCCATCCACACGCAGCGAAGAAGAAGAAAAAAATCTGACTGAAGCTTTGTGTGTGATGTTGAGCCCAAAAGTTTGTGATGGAGACGTTTTATTGAACACCAAGAGTCGAGAGGGGACGAGATGCTGAAGAGGAGAAAGTTCCCACTTGAGGACGAAGACAGACATTCACGGAGGAGACAGTAAAGCCCAATTTATGGTTCTGTGTCAAAAAGTGTTTGTGTCGACATGCGCCCCCTACACACAGCATCCACATCAACCAACATGCACCTCCCAAACTTTCTAACTATGCGTCAAAAGGACACAGACAGCAAGGGGAAGCGATGCAGACAATAAGGGCTGTGATTGGTCCTCTTGACCATCACTCTACATTTCCAGTAATCCACTCATTATAGACTTTGAGTAATAATGTGTTTAATGCAACTTTGTGCACATTTGTTTACGTTTAACAGAAAACCACATTTGTATACAGTATAAGCGCTGATAAAAACAGCTCATGCACTGATGCGATTGAACGCGCTGGTAAAGTTTGATCAGAACTTGTGCCTCATCTTCAAATATAATGCTGCTCTTCTGTTTCTGAATGGTTTAGATGCAGCTACAAAATAATTCTTAATTAGTCACAGTAATACCGTACACCCCGGTAAAACGCTGAGAAGGTTTAACAGTATCAACATTTGGACACCGCCCAACCCTAGTGCTGATTTAAGTTGATTTAAGCACTTTCACATTCTACCACAGTGCCAATAAAAACACATTGAGGTCTGTAAAAAGACGCTCATCCTCGGAGCACATGGGTAATTATGCAGCGTAAACAGAGTCGGAGTTAGTGCTGCTGCCTCTACACCGGCGGCTTATACCGGTATCGGAAATACCCTAGTTAAAATGCAGATTTATGTTGCAATACGGCAAGCTCTTGGACTCAGGTCTAGTAACTCAGAGAAATTATCAGGTTCAGCATTTGTGTATTTACGTTTTAGATATTTCAAGGCAAAGTTTAATGTAATCAACAGGAAACAGTGGGTCTTCACCACCATCTTACTGATTACTCCACTAATACAATAGAGAGTTACTCAAACATGTGAGAATGGAATAAACACTCAAGGTATGTTTTTTTGCAGAACTACCTACCTTCTAACATGTTTAAAGCTCACAAGAGTCAATTTTGTGTAATATAGAGGCTTTGACACAGTCGAATTTGGGGGGATAATCTGTTCAAATGATGGCTGTTAGTTGAGTCAGTGAGGAGCTCTATCCTGCAAATGTTTCTGTATAAAGCTGCTAACCCTGTAATATGGACCTCCACATGCTCAAATGTCATATTCAGCAGAGCTACAGAAACACCAGCACAGAGACTGAAGCATGGCCCAAGGTGAGCTCGGATTCTATTAGACTGTGTGGAGTATTTGGGATTATTTTTCTGTTTTCTTATCCTTTTTTTTTTTAAGCGGAGTGTGAAACTACTTACAAATAGATAGAAAAAAAGAGCATTAACAAAAAATATTAAATGAGTTGAGTTTAAGTTTAGTCCTTAGTTTGGTCCTTGGTTTCATCCCTAGTTTAGTCCTTGTTTTAGTCCTGGGTTAGTGCTGGGTTCAGTCCTGGTTTAGTCCTTGGTTTAGTCCTGGTTTAGTCCTGGTTAATTCCTTGGTTTAATCTTGGGTTTAGTCCTGGTTTATTCATCGGTTTAGTCCTGGGTTCAGTCCTAGTTTAGTCCTGATTTAGTCCAGGGGTTAGAATCATGGGTTTAGTTGTGGTTTAGTCCTGGTTTAGTCCTTGGTTTAGCCATGGGTTCAGTCTTAGTTTAGTCCTGATTTAGTCCAGGGGTCAGGCTTGGGTTTAGTCCTGGTTTAGTCCTTGGCTTAGTCCTGGTTTTGTCCTGGATTAAGTCCTAGTTTAGTCCTTATTTAGTTCTGAGTTTAGTCCTGGGTTCAGTCCTAGTTTAGTCCTGATTTAGTCCAGGGGTTAGAGTCTTGGGTTTAGTCCTGGTTTAGTCCTGGTTTAGTCCTTGGTTTAGTCATGGGTTCAGTCCTAGTTTAGTCCTGATTTAGTCCAGGGGTTAGAGTCTTGGGTTTGGTCTTGGGTTTACTCCTGGTTTAGTCCTTGGCTTATTCCTGGTTTAGTCCTGGATTCCGTCCTTGGTTTAGTCCTGATTTAGTCCCTGGTTTAGTCCTGGGTTTAGTCCAGGGGTTAGTCTTGGGTTTAGTTCTGGTTTAGGCCTTGGTTTAGTCCTGGTTTAGACCTGGGTTCAGTCCTAGTTTAGTCCTGATTTAGTCCAGGGGTTAGTCCTGGGTTTAGTCCAGGGGTTAGTCTTGGGTTTAGTTCTGGTTTAGTCCTTGGTTTAGTCCTGGTTTAGACCTGGGTTCAGTCCTAGTTTAGTCCTGGTTTAGTCCTGGGTTTAGTCCAGGGGTTAGTCTTGGGTTTAGTTCTGGTTTAGTCCTGCTTTTGTCCCTAGTTTAGTGCTTGGTTTAGTCCTGCTTTAGTCCCTAGTTTAGCTGTTGGTTTAGGGCTGGGTTTAGTCCTTGGTTTAGTCCTGGTTTAGTCCTGGATTTATTCAGCAGAGCTACAGAAGCAGAGAGGAGTGAATTTTGAGCGAGGTGAGCTCTGGTTCAGTCTGAATCTGAGTGTGGAATGAGTCTGTGCTGTGCTTGAGTGAAGGACCCTGACTGAGACTGTGAGGAGAATGCTTTTAAAAAGTTTTGGAATGACGATTTAGCCCAGACAAAGAAAAGTCCTTCAAACTAACACACGAAGAGTTTTTTTTCCCTAAATTCTAGCTCCCAGTCACCAATGAGAACCTTCACAGATAATGGCTGACGACCTACACAAATAAACTTCAGGAGGATTTGCGTTTACTTTTTGTTATATAGTTGTTTTTTTTGTACGCTGAGTGAATTCTTAGAAAGAGTCTGAAAAAATATATTCTTAGAAAGAGGTGTGTAAAAAATAAACGAGCAATTTTAAGTTTTAAAAAGCCAATAATTCTTTTGCCTTTTTGGACACTGCTGGTTTAGTTGCAGTTTTGTCTTGGGTTGAGTTGTGGTTTAGTCCTGGTTTAGCCCTCATTTAGTCCTTGGTTTAGTGCTGGTTTAGTCCAGGTTTAGTCCTGGTTTAGTCCAGGTTTAGTCCTGGTTTAGTCCTGGTTTAGTCCTGGTTTAGTCGTTGGTTTAGTCCTGGGTTTAGTACTGGTTTTAGTCATGGTTTAGTCATGGTTTAGTCCAGGCTTAGTACAGGTTTAGTCCTGGTTTAGTCGTTGGTTTAGTCCTGGGTTTAGTACTGGTTTAGTCCTGGTTTCAGATCAGATTTAGTAATGGTTTAGCCCTCATTTAGTCCTTGGTTTAGTCTTGGTTTAGTCCAGGTTTAGTCCTGGTTTAGTCCTGGTTTAGTCGTTGGTTTAGTCCTGGTTTAGTCCAGGTTTAGTCCTGGTTTAGTCGTTGGTTTAGTCCTGGGTTTAGTACTGGTTTAGTTCTGGTTTCAGATCAGATTTAGTCCTGGTTTAGCCCTCATTTAGCCCTTGGTTTAGTCCTGGTTTAGTCCTGGTTTAGTCATTGGTTTAGTCATTGGTTTAGTTGATTGTTTAGTCCAGGTTCATCCTTGATTTAGTCCTTGATTTAATCCTTGGATTAGTCCTGGTTTAGTCTTGGCTTCAGGTCTGGTTTAGTCTTGGTTTAGTCCTTGGTTTAGTCCTGGATTAGTCCTTGGTTTAATCCAGGTTTCATCCTTGATTTAGTCCTCGATTTAGTCCTTGATTTAGTCCTTGATTTAACCATTGGTTTAGTTCTTAGTTTAGTCCTGGTTTAGTCCTTGATTTAGTCCTTGCTTTAGCCCTGGTTTAGTCCTGGTTTTGTCCTGGTTTACACAGTAGTACATTTAGAGCCTGTTTAGTCTTGGTTTAGTTCTGGTTTAGTCCTGGTTTAGTCCTGGTTTTGTCTTGGTTTAGTCCTGGTTTACACAGTGGTACATTTAGAGCCTGTTTTGTTCTGGTTTAGTTGGTGATTTTGTGTTATTTTGATTTTATATGAAAGGCAAATATATTCTAAACTCCTCAAACGTCTACAACCCCCAAATTAACCATTATACACCAAATATCTGTAATGTAACTGTCCTCCATTACCCCCGTCCATTTGAACAGAACCGAGTGTGTTTTTTGAGTCCAGGAGCTGACGCTGTGGCAGATTACATAATGTTTTAACATCTCTGACCCAGTTACAGTGAAGAGGAGCACACGACTCCAAACACGGGGATTTTACTATTGACTTTTTTAATGCTGCTTCAGGTCGTGTAGGAGTTATGAATAATTAAAGCTCCTATATTACATAAAATGGACTCTTGTGAACTTTAAGTCATGTTATAATGTTGTTTCCTCATCAAAAACAGACCTGGAGTTGTGTTTTGTTTCATGCTTCATTAGCTGTAATAAAGACTTTTAAAAGGTCCCATATTATGTGAAGTTGACTCTCGTGAGCTGCCTGAAATGTTCCGCAGTGTGGCATTAAACTTTTCTATCCACGTCACATGGAGACAAGCAGGTGGCACCCCCAGTGACAGTTTACAGGTCAGATCTGGGGACGCGATTCGCTCACAGCAAGAACACGTTTTTCATCGGGATGTAGCAATAACGTAAATATGGTGATATCGTATCGTCAAAGGTCTCACAATAATATCGTGGACCATCACAATATATCGAAACACAAGTCTCTTTGCTTAAATTAATTGTTATGATGCAGCAACAGAGAGAACTACATAGACCATGATCCTTTGCTCTGTTTCCGTCCAATCTACACGCTGAAATAACTATTAAGCACTTTCTCGGAGTGTAACGATATCAAAGTCTCACAATACGATATCGTCACGGTATAAACCTCATGGTACGATATTTATTGCGATATCATGGGAAAGCTCACGATATTATGATATTCTACAGAATAACAAGAGTAACATTCTAAAATGCTTTGCACAGTCATTTGGTACAACATTTATTGTCATTAGGGATGGAACGATATCCAAATCTCTCTGTACAATATTTTCACCATAAACATCTCATCGTACCAGATTTATTGCAAAAATAAAACTGTGAATCTGCTCCTTTTGCTTCTAAAAATGCTTCACAAGACTTAATCCAAAGAATGAAGATTTCAAAGTGCTTAGAACAGTTATTTCTTCATGTCATCTGCACTGAAACGGAGCAAAGGATCATGGTCTATGTAGTTCCCTCTGTTTTTTTTTTAGCTATTTCTGCATCAGAACTCTTCATTTGGTCCACGATATTATTGTGAGACCTTTGATGATACAATATCGCCATATTTCAATTATTGTCAAATCCCAACCACTTTCAAAGCTTAATTAATTGGATTATGACGAGAGGAAAGTCAAACATTCACAGTTTTATTAGCCTCCACAAAAAATCGTAAAACATATCGAAACACGAGATGCATATCGTGAAAATATCATATCGAGAGACGTGTATATCGTTACATCCATAGGTTTTGAAGGTATTTTGTACAATGAAACACTTTGAATTGAATAAATGCAAGATAGAGAAGTCTACTCTCTTACTGTGGAACATTCTAGGCAAAGCAGTTACATCTCTAGGGAGACTAACAGGGAACAAGCGCGCCAGAAAAGTTACACAGTGCAGCTTTAATGTGACATAAACAACTCTTTACAGTTAGGTTTAGTATTTAGAGTATTTCAAAGGACTTTATGCCGACGTTTGTGCAAAACTCCTCTTCTTACCTCGTCTGTTTTATCCAGGCTTGGCGCAGGCTGATTGGACTAAAGATATTTCTTCTCCACAGAAAATTCAGGGTTCAAAAAGAGTTCGTTTGTCATAAAAAAGTCTTCTGATGTGAAGATGTGAACATAAGTCTAGTAGCCGCACAGGTCTCTGCGTCTGTCTTCACTCTACACATCCATCACAGTTCGTCAATACCACAGACTCCTATATACAGCTGGAGAGTATGTGTGTGTGTGTGTGTGTGTGTGTGTGTGTGCGGAGAGGGGGTCCTGTCGATGAGTTACAGCCACTGCAGAGGCCAAGGAGCTCTCAACACTCACATGTTCACTCTGCAACTGAATCAAGTCGCAGCGCTGCAGGAGAGACTGTACGCAACATTATACGCACGAGGAAACGGCGGTACCATCTTTGCACTATGTGGACGAAACCTCTCACGGCAGAAAACGTTCACACTCGTTTTTAAAGCTAATGCGGTTACTTCATCAAAAACCGACCTGGAGTTATGTTTTCTCAGCTCAAAATGCTCCAAAATACTTCCATCCTTTTACATTTAGTTCAGTAGAGATGGACAATTCCAGATCTGAAATTGTCCAAATGATTCTAGTGAAAGTGTTTGGAGTTTAAAAACACAGTGGAGCACTTCCTGTATTACCACAAGAACTCAGCCTAAATATGTATGAGTTAAACACGTGTGAATGAAACAAAACACAACTCCAGGTCTGTTTGTGATGAGGAAACAACATTAGAACATGCATCAGATTCTGTAAAAACCCTTACAACTTTGCAATTTATACAGTTTCCGTTTTTATACAGTTTTTATCTCTGGTGGTTACTAGTTAACAACTAGCTGATAAGCCCTGAGCTTTCAAACTTGAAGTGAAGTGAATGGGAATTGTATGTTTGTTTATGTTTGTAGGGATCTAAACTACAGCGTTAGCGGGTTTCAGTGAATAGTGACAGGTATAAAATGTTGAGTTTAAAAGGAGAAGTAGGCATCACAGAGGAAACCAATGACTTGGTGTGGTTTGGGAAACTAAATATAAGCACAAGTTGTTCTCAGTATAATAAAGAAGTAATAAGAAAGAACAGGACATCCAAGAATAATACAGATAATAGAACCTTATGTTTGTTTTGTCATAATCCATTCATCATAACACACTTTTACTCTCTGGCTTTTAACACCACGTGAGTTGTGTGCTCCTCTGTGTCTTTAATTAGATTTTTTTTTTTTCCAATAATTTTTATGCAGTTTTTGTTTCTTATTTTTATATTGAGTTTCTGTCTTTTATTGTATTAATTTGTCTGTGCAGCACTTTGGAAACGGTCATGTTGTGTGAGAAAACGTGCTGTCTAAATAAAGCGGATTTGATTGGACACCTGCTCTGATCATTTCACTCCGTTACCTCCTTCGCTGTGCAGTCGACTAAAAGCCGCCTCCGTTTTTCAGTTTAGCTTTATTGCAGGTTTCAGATGGCTCCTCTACATATATAGACCTATATAGACCAGCTATAATTATATGGCTGAAATGGAGATTTGTGTTGTCATACAGTGAGTTCAGATACTTGGCCTTGTTGTACTCGCCGATACTGAGACCAGTCCGTTACCATAGTGTTGCCATCACGCTAATGTGTATTTGTCTATGTGGAGGTCCCTTCGCCATAAAACTTACACAGTGCACCTTTAATTTATAGTTATTCAGAATGGAGTATGAGTAGAAAGGCTTAGTAGTGTTCAAAAGTAGTTTCAAAAGTTTGAGCATTACACTGGACCTAGGGCTGGGCGATATAGAGTAAATATATCTCAAAATATATCTTGATATATTTTGGAAAAAAAAAAAAAAAACTACTGCTAAAACAAATATGCCAAGTATGCCATGTTTTTACTGAAGAGCAAAGAGGCAGTTCATGTAGGAACAATTTCATATTTTATCATTTCTTTTCATTAAAAAATAAAACAACTCAACTCAAGCTCATGTTTGCATGAACTCTGTGAACCACACGATCACCACCAACTTTGGGCATTCGCAGGCTGGTTGTTGCGCCGCTGTGTTGAATGAGACGACATGCAAGGGGAGGAGCATTATATCAATATATACGATATGTCAAAATCCATGTCGAATTTTAAAAATATCTCGATATATTTTAAATATCGAGATATTGCCTACCCCTAACAGAACCTATAGACCTTTTTTCACGATGGCCAGAAGTGCCCCACTGTAGGTTTATGGAACTTCTGGTTAATGGTTTTCTATGGCAAAATGTCTGTTTCACGCATGATAAATCGGCCTTTCACCAAATCTTCAAGCAACAAGGTCCATAAAGGATAAACATTCTTCATTAAGAATTTATCTACAACTATCATGTTAAGAAAGACCAAATTTTAAAGGCTAACAACGACTAGCATTAATGAACTACTGAGCAAAACCAATGTTATCGTGTCCTAGAGATGTCCACATTCGAACTGCACAAATCTGTCCATCTATGCAAATATCAACATCATGAAATTGATTTTTTATTTAAATTCTAGAATCAGTCTGAGTGAACAAGTTACTTCAGTTTTCTTCATGACCATAACATTAGTTTCTCTCAGTAGTTTCACTAATGCTCGTCGTTGTTCACCTTTAAGCTTTTGTCCTTCTTCCCTTCAAAGGTGTGGATAAATTCTTGAACGTTTCTCCTTTGTGAACCTTGTTCATTGAAGATTTGGTGATGGAGCAGATTTATGAAGCTGGTGGAGAATACAGCAGACATTTACACAAATGTTTTGCTACAGAAAACCATTAACTGGAACTTCTGCAAATCTACAGCGGTGCATTTCCGACTGTTATGAAAAAGTTCTATAACCAAAGCTGCGAGCGTTATCAACTTCACACCAAACCTAGTGCTATGCTAATGCTAATGCTATCAAGTTTCTATACTGTCCACCCACTTCATGCAAAGCAACAGCTTTCTCCTCTTTCTGCTAGCAACAAGAACCTGCCTTTGTGATCACAGAGGGGCAGGTTTCAAGGGGCCCACACCAGAGCCCCACTGGCAATTCACCATTTAAAACATGTTAAAAGGCCCAAAAGAAGGTCAGAAATGTATGAAATTAAAGACTTACTGTCACTTTTTGCAGTGACATCATGCTGGGGGTGTTCTACATGTATGTGTATGGCAGAATGTTCATCGGTTACCATGGTGACACAAAGCACACATAAGGAAACACTGTCAAAAAGAAGTAATAAGATGGTCTAAAACACAAAATGGATTTAAACAGCACATTTTCAGGAGCCTGTATGACTACGAAGCCTCAGACAGAGCAGTGCCTACAGTTAGCACCCAGAGAGAATGTTGATGACATCAGCTATAATGGTATCAGTTCATTCAGGGCAGGGGAAGATACTTTAACATGTATTATGTAACTTTTCTATTGGAGGGTCCGTCAAATGCTTTTCTCCATAAAAATGTTATTGCTTTGTCTGGAATGTTCCACAGTATGGCTTTAAACCTTTCTATCTTCATGGAGACCAAACCAGACCAAGTTATAGGTCAGATCTGTGGAGAGGCGACCCCATTCACAGTCAGAACGCCTGTCTTTCTAGGGATTTTTGAGCTATAAAACCACCTGTAATTGAATAAATGTAAAGTAGAGCTGTGTAATAATGTCACACTGTGGAACATTCCAGGCAGAGCAATGACATATCCATAGAAACAAAAAAGTAACATAACCCCAACCGAAAAGTTACACAGTGCACCTTTAAAACAACAGTATCAAAATCGGTGTCGAAACTGAAAAGGCAGAATTGGTGCATCTCTAACCAAAGTAAGACCAAAGAAAATATTTGGATTTCCAAGATCTAAACCAGGTCTATTACAGGACTATTTCAGGTCTAATCTAGGACTAAACCAGGTTTATAACAGGACTAAACCAGGTCTATAACAGAGCAATTCCCGGTCTAATCTAGGACTAAACTAGGTCTAAACCAAGTCTATAACAGGTCTATTCCAGGTCTAATCTAAGACTAAACCAGGTCTAAACCAGGTCTATAACAGGACTGTTCCAGGTCTAAACTAGGGCTAAACCAGGTCCTAAAGTAGGCTACATTATTTCCACTGTAGTTCTAAATGAGAAATGACCAAAAGGAGTACAAAAAGTGAATAAAATGGACTTTAAATGAGCCAAAACCACAAACTGAAGATCTGTCCCAAGTCCCACCTGAAGGAGCTCGCGTACCACACTTTGAGAAACACTGGACTTAGACCCCAGACCTTGCTATATAACAACAAAAAACTTCATTTTCATTTTACTACTTACTACATTTTTCTGAAAATACAGTAGAGGTGCAAAAAATTGATCAAAATTACAATTAGAATGGACAAAATTAGCAAATCGCATATCATTTTCATGAGGTCCGTCAAACTTTAAGATAATGTTATGCATATATTCCATCCTACTCTAAGTTTTTCTATGTAGCTCTGCATTTACTATGTTCATATAAACATGGAAAATGAGCGTAATGTTACAGTTTTACAGTCAACTCTTGAGTAAATGTCCTAAACAGCAAGAAGCTTCTGGAGGCAGAATAATACTCTTCCAATCTAACCCACTAAGTCAAATATTGCAAATAATTGTCAAGCCAAAATACTTTCGCTAGCACCTTTCCAAATATGTAAAAGTTGAAAAGTCAAAAGGCGTACCGTTTTGAGCTGTGTGCTGCAGCAGTTGGTGTCTCTTACTGTGCAAAACCTCTTCCTAACCCTCCCTCGCTCTTTCTCTCACTCTGTTTCTCCCCCTCTCTCTCCACAAACTCAGTTAACTGTCAAAGAGAGAGGGGGAAGTCTGAAATGAAGTGTCTAGCGTTTTAAAAGGCGCTGTATCCGATGTGTGCCGTCTTTAAAACGTGCAAAACAGAGCGAGATCACTTCACGAGATCGCCAGTTTGCAGCGGTCCAAAGTTCTTCCTTTAGCTTATGCGTTCAGACCGTCCTCATTATTCACCGCGATGACTTTATCAGCACGTTTTCAACACTTTCAGTTTTGATATCACAGTAATGCCAGTGACAACTAGCTACAGCCATAAACAACAAACTAAAACAAAACAAACTACAACAAAACTACGAAACTAAACTACAACTAAACTAACAACTACAACAAAACTACTAAACTATTACAACTAAACAAACTAACAACTGCAACAAAACTACTAAACTGAATTACTACAACTAAACTAACAACTAAAACAAACTACAACAAATCTACTAAACTAAACTACTACAACTAAACTAACAACAACTGCAACAAAACTACTAAACTGAATTACTACAACTAAACTAACAACTACAACAAACTACAACAAAACTACTAAACTAAGCCACTACAACTAACTGAACAACTAAAATAAACTACAACAAAACTACTAAACTAAACTACTACAACTAAACTAACAACTAAAACAAACTACAACAAAATTACTACAACTAAACTAACAACTGCAACAAAACTA
This sequence comes from Odontamblyopus rebecca, assembly GCA_030686955.1. Classification (NCBI taxonomy): domain Eukaryota; kingdom Metazoa; phylum Chordata; class Actinopteri; order Gobiiformes; family Gobiidae; genus Odontamblyopus; species Odontamblyopus rebecca. Next base: position 11,693,891 of record CM060653.1, on the reverse strand, counting down.
CTAAACTGAACTACTACAACTAAACAACTAAAACTAATTACAACAAAAACAGTAAAGTAAACTACTACAACTAAACTACAACTAAACTAACAACTACGGCAACACTACTAAACTACTACAATTAAACTAACAAGTAAAAGAAAAAAATACAACTAAACTACTAAACTAAAGACACAAACTACAGCAAAACTACTAAAATAAATTAACAAAAACAAAGCACAACAAATCTACTAAACTAAACTAACAACAAATACAAACTACAACAAAACTACTAAACTAAACTAACAACAAATACGAACTACAACAAAACTACTAAACTAAATTAACAACAAATACGAACTACAACAAAACTACTAAACTAACAACTACAACCAAACTACTACAACTAAACTAACAACTAAAATTAAAACAAACTACTACAACACTACTCAATTACTACAACTAAACTAACAAACAACTACAACAAAACTACTAAACAAAAAGTAAAAAGAGCTGTTAACTTGAAAACTACCTTTTCGTGACATCACAAGGTGGAACAAAGTATTGAGCTTTGTAGATGTACACAGACTAATAATAAAGAGTTACTCAAACATGTGAATGAAACAAAGCACAACTCCAGGTCTGTTTTTGGAGAAGTAACAACATTCGAACATGACTTGAAGCTCACAATAGTAAATTTGACATAATATCGGACCTTTAAAAATCACCAAAATAATGTGATTTTGATTTTGATTTTGGTCAAATGAGTCACTATAACTCACCATTTCAGTTGCCTGTAAATTGTCCCAGTGTTCAGGCTGGTTCTTTAGTCCTCACTGGTCCGGTTCATGTTTGATTTGAGTCCGGCTTTAGTTTTCTTTGGTACAAGTTCAACCTTTACGACACCCTGTAGTCAAACACCGCTGCACCACCAAAACAAGGAAGTAGGAAGCTAAAGAAACCACCTTCACGTACCACTTAAAACACAAACTCAAGGAAAGCAGATAGAGACATAGACTACAGAGTATTTATTTAGTATATAGTCATGGATAAGTTAAAGCTGCATTGTGTAACTTTTCTGGTGGAGAGCCTGTCAAATGCTTGTCGAAATGGAGATGTTATATTGCCTTGTCTGGAGTGTTCCACAGTATGGCATTAAACAGCTCTACTCAATTACAGTGTTAGAGCTCAAAAATACCTAGAAAAACAAGATTCTGACCGTGAGCGGGGTCGCCTCTCCACAGATCTGACCTGTAACTCCGTCTGGTTTCGTCTCCTTGGAGATAGAAAGGTTTAATATCATATCAAGCATTACAAACAAAAATGTAACTCTTTTAAAGTGAAAAAAAACAACTTTCGACAGCTGTTATTGTGCTTTTATATTGAAATTCTGCTTCCTTTTTCTTTCATTTGCTGATTTCAATCCTTGTCTTGTCCTTGAAAGATAAAAACAAACTGCAGAACTTTGCTAAAACTTGTACTTATTGTTGAAATATCCAAGCAGATAGATGCAAGGACCCATATACTTCAGAACATGGAGAGGTTTAAACTACATGTTTCTTTGTTTTTTCAGTCTAAAGGTATTTGTTGTCAGCAGAGAACATTCTATTACCTTAAGGATTATGGGTAATGAATTTGTGTTTTTATTGCTGCAATAATTGATCACTCTGGGGGGATTCTGCATGAATGTTCAGGAGTTTCCGTGGCAACACAATGCACACATTAGCAAACAAAAAACCTCAAGAAAAAACACAAAATGGATTTAAACAGCACATTTTCAGGGGCCTGTGATGAATGTGACTATGCAGCAGCTCACAACTCACCCTTTTGCAACAGATAATACTCCCTACAACTGTACAACAACTCACCCTTTTGCAACAGATAATACTCCCTACAACTGTACAACAACTCACCCTTTTGCAACAGATAATACTCCCTACAACTGTACAACTCGCCTTTATGTAACAGATAATACTCCATACAACTGTACAACAACTCACCCTTTTGCAACAGATAATACTCCCTACAACTGTACAACAACTCACCCTTTTGCAACAGATAATACTCCCTACAACTGTACAACAACTCACCCTTTTGCAACAGATAATACTCCCTACAACTGTACAACAACTCACCCTTTTGCAACAGATAATACTCCCTACAACTGTACAACAACTCACCCTTATGGAAAAGATAATACTCCCTACAACTGTACAACAACTCACCCTTTTGCAACAGATAATACTCCCTACAACTGTACAACAACTCACCCTTTTGCAACAGATAATACTCCATACAACTGTACAACAACTCACCCTTATGGAAAAGATAATGCAAGTTGTAAAGGCTACTGAACTGGCTGTTAACTTGAAAACTAACACTTCATGACATCACAAGGTGGAACAGAGCATTTTGAGTGTTAATCAAACATGTGAATGAAACAAAAGCCAACTACAGGTCTGTTTTTGACTCTAACATGACTTAAAGCTCACAAGAATCTGTCTGTGTGATATTGGCCCTTTAAATAAAACTACAGGTCTTGTGGTCATGAGTTACCTGTTTGGGAGTAGGGCTGTGTATCATTGAGAAGTTGCAGATACGATACATACGTCGATACAGTGAGCTTTCGATTTCAAATTGATTCGATACGGTTCAATAAAAAAAAGGCTAAATCATGGCTGTGATACTAAAAGTTTTTGTTAAACCACTTCTTGTGCAAAGTGAATATGAAACACACCCATGTTACTCATCCAAACAGTGAAAATGTCAAATGTGTTGCACAAACAAGTTTCCTTCATAAAACTGTAGCGCTCTAACAAAATAATTTTGTAAAATACACCAAAAAATACTCTTGGCGATATATCGATACAGCAGCCCACAATATCGATACTGTATTATCACATTAAACAATACGATATATCAATATTTCAATATTTTTGCACACCAATATCTGGGAGTTTGATTTTCCTGAACCTGATCGTTTCTATTATTTTTATTTCATTTTTTGTTTAACCTTTATTTAACCAGGAAAGTCCCATTGAGATCACCATTTTTTAGGGAGTCCTGGCCAAGACAGTGGCACAACAGTACAGTTCAGAATATTACAGGACACATTTCAAACAACAATTTCATAAGACTATTTAAAACATTTATAAACCATGGATTTCATTCCCAAACCTTTGAGCAATAGTTTAAACTGTCCTACTGGAACCAGTACTTTTAATTTCATTAGTGATTAGACTGAAGAACTCACCGTATTGCAACAAAAATCTGCATTTAAACAACATTACTTTTAGCTTTCCCATTTGTATTAAATATTATTGACCTATAGAATGTTGTGATGTCAACTGAAACAGCAAAGCGAGGGGTTACAGAGACGCAATGCATGTTTTTCACGTGATCGAATAAGTGCATCTTGATTAAAAAAATAAATCAACAAATGTAACGAAAAAGCTCATTCAAAACCGCATATGAAAGTTGAAAGTTTTTTCCTCCTGCACTGACTTTTTTTGCTGATAGTGAATAACGTTACGAGAATCCAGACTATCCACAGCAGAGCATTCCCGTGCAAACTCTATCGAGAGACACTGACGTCACGGCCGCAGCTGCAGTCGGGTCTGTCCCACTTTTTAAACGAGAAAAAACACGCGTTAAACTTATCTCCGTGGAAACAAGCGGGTCAGATCTGGAGAGGGGCGACCTCGAACTCCGCTCACAGTGAGAATCACAGTACATTTTTCACGCTACTGAACTGAATTGAATGCATAAAATAAGTTCAATGCCATATGGCGGACCATTACAGTCAAACCCCTCACCAGAAAAGGTACATAGGCTTTAAAGGTGCATTGTGTAACTTTTCTGGTAGGGGTCCTGCACAAGATTGTTTTCATGGAGATACAGCAGGGCTCTACAGTGCGCCCATTTCACTCGCATTTGCGAGTAAATATTTCGTCGTGCGAACGAGGAAAATAAAACAGTCGCACCTGTGCCAGCGCTTCTGCAGCACAATAAGGAGCTGCGCACACACGTAACATGACGAGTTAAACGTTCTACATGTATCAAACATTAGGGCGCACTCACACTAGGACTTCAGAATCGTGCCCAAGCCGGGATCACCCTAAAGCGCGACACGCCCAGCGTGAGTGCAACCGAACCGTGCCCGGGCACGACACCTCCGACTGCGCACGACCCCAACATACGAGCTCCGGGTGTGCAGCGATATCACTCATACAAACAAACTCCGCTTCAAAACACACCCACGCGCACCTTGCGGCACCGCAGCAGGACCTACACCTGTCCCAGCGCTCAGTAGATTCCCCTGTGCCGCTGGACTTCCCTCTCTAAAGCGAGAGCTTTGTCTCGGTCTTGTCTCGTACTCGAGCGCATTTGGACTCGGTCACGTCACGGACTCGATGTCTGAATACTGAGTGCGGTCATATTTCATTACGGCCGCTGCTGTCGCCAATAAACTTGTACCAGTGTGCGGGACCTGTGCGCTGGAGCCCGTGGACACTGCACCGCCAGCGCGCGGCTTGTCCACAGCGCCACCCTCAGCGTGCGTCACAGGGCAGGTTAAACATCTGCCCTGTGAAAAAAACTAATTTTATGTCAGTGTCCGCACAGAGCAGAGCAGGCGATATGTGGGCTGAAGTTTGCCAAAGAAAATGCCAAATTAATCTGTTTGTCACAACTCCAGGAATTTGAAAATACAGGTTTAAAAATTCTACCCACTTTATTCACATCGAAGCAGTTTTGTGTAAAGTGCAGTGGAAGTTCTCTTAAAGAAGAGGTTCTCAAACTGTGGGTAGTGTTGTGTTTTAGTTTTAGTTTTTCCTCGAGTGATGCAGAAAAGAGGAGCCACTGTCTGTGTGAATGTTCTTGTATGTTCGCTTAGGTCCAAAAAGGGAGCAGTGTTTCAGTGCAGTACAGTCTGTTTGGCTTATTTTAAGTCTAAATGAATATTAATCAGATAAAATGGAGATAGACTGATTAAAAACACAGTGATTGTGCAGGAAAAGTCATAATTCTTTTGTGTTTTTTGTATAAAATAATAAAAAGTTGGTGTGCGCAAGTTCTGCACTGTAATAAACGTTCAAAACTAAAACCTATTTGTGCCCCCATTTGTTTTTCTGTGCTCCTAAAATTTTTGACTTAGGGGCACATGTGCTCCTGAAAAAAAAAGTTAGTGTAGAGCCCTGAGATACAGTATGGCATTAAACTCAACTATGTTGCATTTATTTACAAATCTGACCTGTAACTTGGCCTGGAATGCACTGCGGGCTTGTCTCCATGGAAATAGATACGTTTAATGCCATACTGTGGGACATTCTAGACAAAGGGATAATTTTTCTATGAAGAGAATAAAGAGTTACATTGCCGCTTTAATAACTTTGTTGATTACAAAATTTAAAGGGCCCACATTTTCTGATCTCTGTTTCCTCATCACAAACAGACCTCAAAACGGATCTGTTCACTGAAACTACCACTTCATGACATCACAAGGTGGAACAGAGCATTTTTATCTTGTAAAAGATAGAGATGTAGACAAATTAATAATGAATTACTCAAACATGAGTAAATGAATCAAAACACAACCCCAGGTCTGTTTTTGAGAAGATAACAACATTATAACAAGACTTAAAGCTCACAAGAGTCAATTATGTGTAATTTAAGGATTTAATTTAAATAAATTAAAGGTATTGAGGTCATTAGTTACCACAGAGTTGATAAGCCCTGAGCTTTCAAACTTTTTTATCATCATTTTTCCTGATTGAGAACTGTACTCAGAGCTGCAGATAAACTTTCGTCATGGTCACAGCCGTAGTCGTCTCTATACCACTTTAAACGTGAATAAAACGTTGAGTTTCGAGTGTCCTGCTCGGACTCATACTCCAGTTTGACTTTGTGCTGTTCACTGGGAACGCACACCTGTGATAAAGAGCTGATACGGATAACGACTGGAAAAAATAAAACTGCATTAGGTCGTGTTTGCATAAAGGCGCACTGCGTAACCTTCCCGCTGTCAGGTTCTAATTCGCCCGGCAACAGACGGACCAATCACGTCGCAGCACAGAGGTTTGAGCAGAAGCCAAAGGTGAAGGACTCAAATGAACCAAAACAAAGATAAAGACGCCAACTGAAGTACATTTTACATTTATTTCAAATATTATAGGTGCACTATGTGATATTTTGGCTCGTGGTCTGTCACCTGCCCGTTTCTATGGATACGTCAGTGCTCTGCCCGGAAAGTTCCACAGTATGACATTAAATTGTTCTACTTTACTCAACTATACAACAACTCACCCTTATGTAACAGATAATACTCCCTACAACTGCACGACAGCTCACCCTTATGGAAAAGATAATACAAGTTGTAAAGGCTACTGAACATGAACACTACCACTTCATGACATCACAAGGTGGAACAGAGCATTTTGAGTCTTGGAGATGTAGCCTGACTAATAATAAAGAGATACTCAAACATGTGAATGAAACAAAACACAACTCCAGGTCTGTTTTTGATGAGGAAACAACATTCTAACACAACTTGAAGCTCACAAGAATCTGTCTGTGTGATATTGGATTTTAAATAAAATTATACGTCTTGTGGTCATGAGTTACCTGATTTTGCCCATAGGAGGCGCTCTGTCTGTCTGTTGTAATTGGACCGGGCTGACAGGCTTCACATGAGGCTCATTAAAATACGTTATCTTTGAGTAAACACGTGACTGACAGAACAACAGACTCATGATCCAGCTCTGAGCCGGATCTAAAGGAAAGTCATGGGGTTTTAGACTTTTAAACATTTGGTCGATTAGCAATGGTTAGTGAAGTTTGCGTAACCTTACTGATGAAAGAACAGTCATCTGCTTGTATCCATGGTGATGTTACTGCGTTGCCGGTGGTGTTCCACAGTATGACATTAAACAAAAATATAGATAGTAGTAGTTATAGTTTCTATTTCTCACAACTTATGCAAAAAAATGTGTGTTATTTCTGTGAACGGGTCCCACTTCTACACAGACCTGATCTGTAACTTGGCATATTTACTTCTTCTCTCAGACAGAAAACACTCTGTTGCACTTTGTGATGTCATGTGGTGACACAGGAAGTGCTCCACTATGTTGTCAAACTCAACACACCTTCACTAGAATCATGATTTCAGCCCTGGAATTGGCGATCTCTACTGAACTAAAGGTAAAATGAAACAAAACACAACACAAGGTATGTTTTTGAGGAGGTAACAACATTAAAACATGACTTAAAGCTTATAAGAGTCAAACAGGGCCAAGTTACAGGTCAGATCTGTGGAGAGGTGACCCGCTCACAGTCAGAATGCCTGTTTTTCTAGGTATTTATGAGCTCTGAAACCACCTGTAATTGAATAAATGTAAGGTAGAGCTGTTTAACGTCATACTGTGGAATATTTGAAACAGAGCAATGACATCTCCATAGAAACTAGCAAGTGATGGACCCCCCAACCAAAAAGTGACTCAGTACACCTAGAAAATCACATTCTACTGTGTAAATAAAGAGAGTTTAAGAGTGTCTCTGTGGTATTGGAATCCATATTGAGTAGGGTTGGGTGGTAATATGGTAATCCGGTATCCCGCCGTATCAAAGAGTAGCAACAGAATCAGTTTCATTACGTCATTTAAAAAATCTGCATAAGGACTTAAAACTACAACATGGACTCTCTCCCCTCCGCTCTCTCTCCTCTTCAAACGTCTTGAAGAGTCTGTCTTTCACAGAGGAGACGGTAAAGCCCAATTTATGGTTCAGCATCAAAACGTGTTTGTGTTGAAGTGCGCCCCCTACGCACAGCGTCCACGACGACCAATGTGCACCTCCAAAACCTTCTGAGTACGCGTCAAAAGGACGCACACATTAAGGGCTGTGACTGGTCCTACATTTCCGGTGCTCCGCTCATTATGTACTTTGAGTGATGTGTTTAGTGCAGCTTTGTGCATATTTGTTTATGTTTTACAGAACTAAAACCGCATGGCTAATTTGCATACAGTATAAGCGCTGATAAAAACAGCTCGTGCGCTGATGTGATCGAACGCTCTGGTGAAGTTTGGTTTGATCAGAACTTGCGCCTCATCTTTAAATATAATGCCGCTCTTCTGTTTCTGAATGGTTTAGGTGCAGCTACAAAATAATACTTAATTAGTCACAGTAATACCGTATACCCCGATAAAATGCTGAGAAGGTTTAACCGTATCAAAATTTGGATACCGCCAAGCCCTATTACTGAGGATTGAGTGTGTTCCTTAGTTTCAAAATCGAGTTTGAAATCCCACTACAGCAGCGTTACTCATCAAAAATACACTGAGGAAGTAAAAGAACTGCCTCGTCCCGATCACATGTGAAACTTTAAAATAGACTAAAAACTAAAGCTGTCTCTTGAGCCTGAAACTCCTGCTGCGTGTGAACCAGAGCTGCACAGAATCACAGGTTCAGACAAAGGAAGAGTTACGCAGCATTTACTCTGTCAGTCTAATCCAGGACTTCAGTGAGCGGCTGCATGCTGACAGGCTCTGACATGTTTTCAGTACATTTAAAGGTGCATTTTTCTGGTGAAGGGTCCACTCCATCAAATGTTTTTCTCTGTGGGGATGTTATTGATTTGTCTGGTATGTTTCACAGTAGGGTACTAAAACTTTCCATCAAACCAGAACAAGTTACATGCCAGATCTGTGCCCACGAGAACCAAATTTGCGCATGAGATCCCATCCCTTGCCCGACCTGTAACAAATCGACGGCAGAACCTCTCCGTTATTGTAAAGAAAGTCCCAAAATATAGAGTTTCAGGTTTTGTACACTGAACAAAGGCGATATAGTGATTATCGAGAGCCCAAAATGTCGATAAAATGTGACTTTTTCGATACTACCGGAAACAAGAAGGTCTGAAATGATGAACAAAGCAACACTAAAGATTTTAAAGGTCCAAATCAAGACTAAATCAAATCTGTTACTTCTGTAGCTCAGAGGTGCACTGACGGAGTAGAAGCTGCTGATCCAAATCTCTACCAATCTCTCACATATCACAGGTGTAAGTGCTTTGCCCAAGGACACAATGACACCGAGGTCAGTGATCTCTGTACCCGCGGGTCACTGCTGCTCATTAGTTTTGCTGTAAAATCCTCTGGCCTTGCGTCGGGACCTCCGTAATCAATGAATCTGACCTCTGCGGGGGCGGTGTATTGATCTGCACAGTGGGGGTTATCTCCCATAATCCTTTTCTCAAACTCTCCACTCTTTGAAGGAGAAACGGAAGACCTGAGGGCGGTTTCCCAGGGCGTTTCCCATCCACCATTAATTAGGGCAGTGTTTCTCAAACTGCTGTGCGCGGGCTCATTCAAGTGAGGCTTGGACAGATCCTCAGTTTGAGGGTTTGCCTCATTTAGAGTTCTTTTTATTCACTTTTCTGTCCTTCAGGTTTTGTTTAGAACTACAGTAATTAATCATGTCATCCACTTTTAGACCTGGTGTAGACTTGTTATAGACTTGGTTTAGGTCTCGTTTAACCCTAGATTAGACCTGGAATAGTCCTGTTATAGACCTGGTTTAGCCTTAGATTAGACCTGGAATAGTCCTGTTATAGACCTGATTTAGCCTTAGATGAGACCTGGAATAATCCTGGTTTAGCCTTAGATTAGACTTGGAATAGGCCTGTTATAGACCTGGTTTAAATCTAGTTTAGTCCTAGATTAGATCTGGAAGACTCCTGGTTTAGATCTGGTTTAGTCCTAGATTAGACCTGGAATAGTCCTGTTATAGACATTTAGTGCTAGAATAGATCTGTTATAAACCTGGTTTAGCCCTAGATTAAACCTGGAGTTGTTATAGACCTGGTTTATTCCCAGATTACACCTAAAACAGTCCACCCATAGACCTGGTTTAGATCTAGAATAGACCTGGTTTAGTCCAGATTAGATCTGGAATAGCCGTTTTATAAACCTGGTTTAGTCCTAGAATAGACCTGTTATAGATCTGGTTTAGACCTAGATTAAACCTGGAGTAGAGTTGTTAGAGACCTGGTTTAGTCCCAGATTTAAAATATTACCTAATCTATAGAAATACATGTTACCGAAACAGCACTTTGATATGTGATCTAATATTTTCCAAAAAAGGAGACGTGGCAAAAAAGACCCAAAATAAGACTCCACCTGCAGGAGGAGCTCATGGAAAAGCGAATATTTATGTAGGAAAAAAGTACTAGGAAACAATGTACTTATATAAAGATTAAAGGATTAAACTTGTGAATCATGAGTTTAATCTGTTTTGTTTTTTTTACATAGAAATACAAAAATATACCAAATCTTCCACTAATCCGCCCAACAAAATTCCTATGATCAAAACAAAAATGAATAGTCAAGTAATATTTTTTGGACTCCATCAACCGATTAATCGATAAAAAGCCTACAGCCCCGGTCCCATTTCACTTCTCCATCTCTCTTCCCTCCATCAATTTTTTCTCACTGAACGCCAGAACCACAAACACTCATTAAACTCAATGAAATCTGAAAGAAACACTGAAAAGTTCACAGACGACCAAAAAGTTTTACCCCTCACAAGTTTCATTATGAAGGGTCTAAAACGGCTCCAGAAGAGGAGGAGGAAGAAGAAGAGAAGACAGAGGGAGAGGGGGAGGTGGAGGATGAGAAGAAGGAGGAGGAGAAGGGAGGAGGAGGAAGAGGAGAAGGAGGAAGAAGAGAAATAAGAAGAGGAGGAGGCGATGGAGAGGAAGACAAGAAAGAAGGAGGAGGATGAAGAGGAGGAGTAGAAAGAAGAGGAAGAGGAAGAAGAGGAAGAAGAAGAGTTGGAGGAGGAAAAAGAAGGAAGAAGAGAGGGACAAAAGCATAAAGAGGAGGAGAAAGGTGGTGAAGGAGGTAGGGGAAGAAGAAGAGGAGGAAGAGAAAGAGGAGGAGGTGGAGGAGAATGAGAAGGAAGAAGAGAAGGAGAAAGAGGAAGAAGAGAAGGAGAAAGGAAGAAGAGAAAGAAGAGGAGGAGGCAAAAGAGTGGAGGAAGAGGTGAAGAGAAAGAGGAAGGAGGATGAGGAAGAGGAGGAGAGGAGAGAGAGAGGTGGAGGATGAGGAGGAGTAGAAAGAGGTAGTGAAGGTGGCACAAGTGGAAGAGAAGCAGAAAGAGAAAGGGAAGGAAGAAGAGGAGGAGGAAGAAGAGAGGGACAAAAAGAAAAAGCACAAAGAGGAGTAAGAGGTAGAGAAGGAGGAAGTAGAGGAAGTAGAGGAGGAAGAAGAAGAAGAAGAAGAAGAAGAAGAAGAAGAAGAAGAAGAAGAAGAAGAAGAAGAAGAAGAAGAAGAAGAAGAAGAAGAAGAAGAAGAAGAAGAAGGAAAAAGAGGAGCTGGAAAAGAAAGAAGAGAAAGGGGAGGAAGAGGAGAAGGAAGGAGGAGGAGGAGAAATAGAGGAAGAGAAAGTGGCAGAAGAGAAAGAGGAGGACTATTAAGAGGCAGTGGAGGAGAAAGAGAAATGAGGAGAAAGAGGGGAGGTAGAGAAAGAAGAAGAGGAGGAGGAAAAAGTAGAGAAGGCACAGGTGGAAGGGGAGAAGAAAGAGAAAGAGCAGGAAGACGAGGACGAGGAAGAAGAGAAGGGCAAAAATAAAAAACACGAAGAGGAGAACGGGGTGGATAAGGAGGTAGAGGAAGAAGAAGATGAGGAGGAGGAAGAGGGGAAGGAGAAGGAATGGGAGGAGGGAATGGAAAAAAAGGAGAGAAAGAGGAAGAAGCAGAAGGAGAGGACGCGCCTGAAGGAATAAGTCTGTTATAAAAGTCCTGCTCCTGTGTCTGAAGCAGAAGTTCCTGAAGTTCCCACAGAAATTACCCAGAATCCTCCACAATCCTAACTGGACTCCAGAGTGTGGTCAAAATTGCTTATTAAGGATTAAAGAGAAATAAAAGTGTTCGAAGCAACGTTGATTTTAAACAAACTGAAAATGCGGTGAGTCAAACTTGAACTGAATTAGTTGTGTAGTTTTGTAGTTGTGTGTTGTGTATATTTAAACTGACCAAAGTCTTGTCTGGCTCCTGTTGGGACTCAGAGGAAGACTCCATGGTGTCGAACCTCAGTGTGCTTCAGCGCTGCTCTGGACTCTGCATCTCTGGAATACAAAAGGACATGACATGAGATACAGTCGACATGGATATGAAGATATATCAATACGGGTTAAAAAAAGATTTGCAATTTCTTTTCCCCATATTGGTCAATCTCGATTTTCAATTAAATTTTCATCCATCAAAAACATAGACACGTGGGTGTCAATGACATGACGGTGTCCAACTGCAATTTCCTCAGTTAAAAGGTTCAAATTTCATAATAATTCAGCACATTTCTGTCGTACCTCTGACCTCCATGGAAACAAATCATTTTTTTCAGAAATCATGAGTTATTCTGCATGTTTTTTGTGCTTAAAGTGTTTAAATGTCATGTGGTGCGACTAATAACAGCAGGAATTCTGTGGCTGGAGTTTAATAACAGACAAAGTCGACTTGGGTGAGTGGGATTCTTTAGGCATTTTTCTTAATTTTGTGCAGTTTACAGGGCAGTAGTTTGTTCATTAAACACAAGCAGGTGACTGTCATATTCAAAAGAATAGAATAGAATAGCTTTATTGTTTACCGAGGTAGAAATTGGTCTTTGGTTCACCACCACATAAAAACAGCACAAGACAACATAGACAGAAACACTAAAAAAAAAAAGAATGAGACATTAGACAGTTCATTTCTGTGGCTCATGCTTTCCACCACCGGTTAGAAATTATAAAGAAAATATCAATACAGTATGCATTAAAAATAAAAAGAAATGCAACAGTTCACTTCATATTACTCAGAACTTAGATTAATATCCCAACAATGTTTTAGAAAATAAAACTATTTTAAGGTTATTCTTGGTCGTACCACATGACATTTTACTCTAAAAATGCTTCATATAATTGTTAAACATAGATTTATGCACCTGACACTGTAAATATTTGAAAAAGTTCAATAAAAACTAATATATTTTATATTTTAAAATTTGCCTGTTGAAAATTCTTAAAAGTCATTGACCTGTGCACTGGCATAAAGCGCATGAATATGGCATAAGAGTATGTCAGGGTCACTATAGTTTTTATTTTGTGTTGATAGGACCAATAATTCTTCACAAAGCCACATTTAATATTTCAAATTATTTTGTACAATTTACTCATCTTAAAAGCACAGGACCGAAAGATAAAGGCAGACGCACACTGGACTTTTAGACAAATTTTGAAGATTTAAATTTAAACGTGAGGAGATCTAAAGAGACACCGTTTTGGTCCAGACTCGGAACTTCCACCTAAACTGAGCGGTGACGCCTCTTCAGCAGCACACGCCAACACTGCCACACGAGACAGAAATGTGACATAGTGCCAGTTGAACACGACCTTATTTGGAATTAATAATTGCTATGACAACAGTGCCCACTTTTCATCAGTCTGAAACCTAATGAGGGAACCTTTTTCGTCTGGTGATTCATTTGGTTTTATTAGCTGAACTGCAGCTATATCTTGTTTCAAACAGGTTTTTAACTTGAAGAGAAACTCTGAGGTAAAAGACGAGATTATGGAGCCTCGTCTCTGCTCAGATCACACTGAGATAGAGGAGCGTTTATGACCATTTGAACGCTTTAATTTTACCTGTTTGATACAGACCAATGCAGTTACAGCTTCAGGTCTTTCAGAAAGGCTCGAGTCAAGGCAAGATCGAACACTTTTCTTTGAGACTTTCAATTTTCAAAGCTGAACCAAGTTGGAGTTGGACCAAAGATCAAAATGAAAATCAATTCAGGAAAAGTTTGGGCATTTATTTCATTAACCGGCAGCACTAGAGCAGAGAAAGTGAAAAGGGTCTGTCAAAAGATTCTAAATTCTATGGTATTTGTCATCATGTGGGCGACGGTAGCTCAGTTGGTAGAGTGTAGAGAGTTTGTTCATTGATCCGAAAGTTGGTGGTTCGACTCCAGCTCGCACAGATAAATACCCGTTCTTTGAGGTAAATTGCTTTGAGTGCCTTGAAGGTGGAAAAGTGCTATATAAAAATGTCATGATTTTCTATTTACTGTGAGAGACCTTACATCTCCACTCCAGCTCTTATTCCACATTCTGCTTGTCACTGTAAATATTGTTCCTTTGGTTATAATCTTCCACAGTTCTGCAAAAAACGTATACATCTTCATGGAGAATGTTCCAACTAGGGCCCGACCGATATGGATTTTGTTGCGGCCAATATGATACCGATACAATGGGAGTTGGCTGATATAATCCACTATAATACCACTATAGTCACTTTACAGTCGCGAATAGAAGAGAAAACAGCCTGTTTATGTGTGCGAGCTATAGCAGCTAATCGCTAACCAATGAGAAAGAACCAAAACGAGCTTCAAAACCAACACATTTCAACACTCAGCCTCACAGTCTGCACTAAGAACTGTCCTTTTAATCCAGACTCACACTGATCATACGTCAAAAGAAAATAATCTGTGTTGTGCACTTGGATCTATGGCTGCGACTATAAACATACGGTCTATGGCTGTATACAAGTGCACATGGTGATGCGTTCAGGGGCGGGATGGACGCAGACAAATGACTCCTCAGATAAATACTGATGCGGAGCCAAATATCAGGGCATTTATCTGTCTGTAAATTCGATTAAATGGGCAGAATATAGAGTCTAAGCTTTATAACGAGGTATAACATGTCCATGTGGAATATCGGCTCATATCGGCAAGATTTTGGCCGATGTGTTTCAAAGAGCCCTTATTGGCTGATAATATCAGCCAACCAATATATCGGTCGAGCCCGAGTTTTAACTTTCTATTTCCATGGAATCGTGCAGGTGATGTGCCACCTCCAGAAATGTATATAATGTAGTTTTAACTTGTTTGCTATGTTTATGCTAGGCCTGTCACGAAGTGCTGTAGTCAAGATCGCACGAATCGAGACCAAGACCAATTTCAATTCAATTTATTTTGTAGCACCCAAAATCGCAAGAACAGTTGCCTCTAAGGACGTTCCAAGATATGGATGAGCCAAACATACACACAGACATATCAAGACATACCAGTCCGAGACCAGTACAAGACCAAGACCTTTGAGGGTCGAAACCGAGACAAGACTGTGACTTTTAAAGACCGAGACCAAGACAAGACCGAGACCATGGCCCATCGAGACCTAGGGTTGAGCGGTAATACAGTATCAAAAAGTATCAGCGGTATCAGTTTCATTACCGTCATTTAAAAAATCTGGATAAGGACCTAAAGCCACAGCAGGACTTTCTCCCCTCCGCTCTCTCTCCTCTTCCAACGTCATTACGCTCGGAGATGTCCATCCACATGCAGTTAGGAAGAAGAAAAAAAACCTGACTGACGCTTCGTGTGTGATGTTGAGCTGAAAATGTTGTGATGGAGACGTTTTCCCGCTTGAGGGCGAAGTCAGACTTTCACGGAGGAGACGGTAAAGCCCAGTTTATGCTTCAGCAGCAAAACGTGTTTGCATCAACAGCACATCCGAAACTTTATAACTATGTGTGAAAAGGACGCGGACAACAAGAGGAAGCGAGGCAGACAGTAAGGGCTGGGATTGGTCCTCTCCACCGCTCTACATTTCCGGTGCTCTGCTCACTATATACTTTAATAATGTGGTTAATGCAGCTTTGTGCATATTTGTTCACGTTTTACAGAAACTAAACTTAAAACCGCATGGCTCATTTGCATACAGTATAAGCACTGATAAAAACAGCTCATGCGCTGATGCTGATGCGATCAAACACGCTGCAAAGTTTGGTTTGATCAGATCTTGTGCCTCATCTTCAAATATAAAGCTGGCCTTCTGTTTCTGAATGCTACAAAATAATTCTTAGTCAGGGTAATACCATATACTCCGGTAAAATGCTGAGACGGTTTAAGAATTCAAAATTTGGATACCGCCAACCGTATCAAGACCCAATTGAGACCATCTTTGTCATTTTGCACATGAATATCGTTATTATAAATCTATCTCCATTTGATCTCATAAATATTAATTTAAGCGAAGCAATCTGAACTGCACTTAAACTCTCTGCGCCCCCTTTTTGGACCCTCACCCACAGTTTGAGAACCCCTTCTTTCAGCCAACTTCCTCTGGCACTTTACTGCTTCAAAGTGAAGAAAGTGTGCAGCATTTTTAAACCTGTCTTTTCAAGTTCCTAACTGGTGTTACATTATCTTATTGGTTTTGCAGTGATATTGAGTAGCCTCTGCACATTAAACACGTGACAAATACAAACGTATTGGATGCGCAGTTTTATGAGTCAAACTTCAGCCACATGTTGCAGTAGGCCTGCTCTGTGCTGTAGGCTGTAGGTGCAGAGACTGTAGAATAAATTTACATTTGTTTTTGGCCCTCAGACCTCAGAGCACCCAGTGGAGTGTAGGGAATAATGAGGTCTGAGATGTACACTGGGGCCAGTCCATGAAGTGCTTTAAACACAGACTATCAAATGTTTAAATCTACTCAAAAATGAATGGGGAGCCGGTGCAACAAGGATGAAATAGCTGTGATGTGTCCTCTACGACGTGCTGCAGAATTCTGGACTAAGTGAGCATGACAGGTGAGCTCGGCTGATGCCAGTGTACAGCGCAGTACAGGAGTCAAACTGTGCGGAGATAAAAGCATGGGCACAGTAAGTACCCATGTGTTGGATGAATCTGAAACGTAAAGAGCAAAGTGAAGCCATCTGCTGATCACACCTCTGCCTCTCAGACTCTCGGTGTGGAGCAGCTGGTCCTAACGGTTTAATGAGGAGCTACAAACAAAATGGAGTCACCTGTACTGGCCCGGAGAGGACAGGGGACAGCTATAAGAGGGCCAGAGTACGAGGGAGCACAGGCTATGTTTCCTCTCTATCTAATTAGAGAACATTTTATTCTCCAAGAAACAGGAAGTGCGCTGTTAGCAGTTAGCTGTTGTTTGTTTGCATTGAGGTAAGTTTACAAAACATTCGCAATTGAATTTTTGCAGTGTGCAGAATGATCAAACTTCCTGGCATTACATTTGGACCGTTATCAGTATCATCTTTTAAATCACTTCTTAAAACCCATTTTTATTGGTTGGCCTTCCTTTAACTGGTTTTGGCTAGATTTTATTCTTTGTTTCTCTTTATTTTATTTTATTTCTTTGTATTTATTTATGATAATGACTTGAATTGTTTGCATCATTGTCTGTTTGGTGCCTTCTGTGTGCTATTTTTATGCTTTTTGTACTGTTCTTTGTGGCTTGTACAGCACTTTGTAAACCTTGTTTTAAAAAGTGTAAATATATTGTTATAGTTGTAGTAGTAGTAGTTGCTGTTGTCGTTGTAGTTGTTGTTGCTGTAGTAGTTGTTGTAGTAGTTGTGGTAGTAGTAGTAGTAGTAGTAGTAATAGTAGTAGTAGTAATAAGTAGCAGTAATAATAGTAGTTGTAGTTGTTAACAATAGTAATAATAATAATAATAGTAGTAGTAGTAATTATTGTTGCTGTAATAGTTGTTGTAGTATTGTGGTAGTAGTAGTTGTAGTAGTATAATAATAGTAATAGTAGTAATTGTAAGTTGTAGTTGTAGTAATAATAGTAGTAATAATAATAATAGTAATTATTGTTGTAATAATAATAATAGTAATAATAAGTAGTAGTAATTGTTGTTACTGTAGTAGTTGTAGTAATTGTTGTAATAATTGTGGTAGTAGTAATAATGTAGTAATAATAATAATAATATAGTAATTGTAATTGTAGTTGTAGTAGTAATAATAATAAGTAATAGTAGTAGTAGTTGTTGTTATGTCGTAATAATAATAATAAGTAGTTGTAGTAGTTGTGGCAGTAGTTACGGCAGTGGCAGTAGTAGTAGTAGTTGCTGTAGTAGTTGTAGTAGTTGTTGTAGTAGTTGTAGTAGTAGTAGTAGCAGTAGTAGTAGTAGTAGTAGTAGTAGTAGTAGTAGTAGCATAGTAATAATTATTAGTAATAAGTAATTGTTGTAGTGCGGCAGTAATTACCAATAAGTAGTAATAATCATAAATGTCATCGTTATGTATGATAATAATAATAGTAGTATAGTAATAATAATAATAGTAGTAGTATTGTTGTTACTATATAATTATAATAATTATTGTAATATTGGTAGTAGTAGTTGTAATAATAATAATAATAGTAGTAGTAGTAGTTGTAATTATAGTTGTAGTAATAATAAGTAGTAGTAGTAATAATAATAATTGTTGTTATGTCGTAATAATAATAATAATAGTAATAAGTAGTTGTTGTTGCTGTAGTAGTTGTAGTAGTTGTTGTAGTAGTTGTGGTAGTAGTAGTTGTAGTAGTAGTAGTAATAGTAGTAGTAGTTGTAGTTGTAGTTGTAGTAGTAATAGTAGTAGTAGTAGTAGTAGTAGTTGTTGTTGTAATCGTAGTAGTAGTAGTAGTAGTAGTAGTAGTAGTAGTTGTTGTTGCTGTAGTAGTTGTAGTAGTTGTTGTAGTAGTTGTGGTAGTAGTAGTTGTAGTAGTAGTAGTAATAGTAGTAGTAGTAGTAGTAGTAGTAGTAGTAGTAGTTGTTGTTGTTGTAACCAGCAAACAGTTTTAAAGGGGCCCTATGTAACTTTTCTGGAGTTATTCGGCATCTGTCTCGGATCGAATCATGTTAGGTGCATTATTACTCAGAAACATCCTTTCCAAAGATCTAACCTTTAACTTTGGCCTTCTGATGTCACCTGCTGGTCTCCATGGAGTTAGATAAAATTAATGCCATATTGTGAAGCACAGTATCCATGGAGACAAGCATGTGGCAGACCCTCCTAAAGAAAAGTTCCTTAGTGCCACTTTACAGACATGCTCAGGCTCGTTTATGCTCCACTTTCATATAAAAACAGATCCGTGAGTTCCAAACATAACGTCCCTGCATTTATACTTCCAAAAGTTTCTAATGTCAAGACTGTTTTGTGTTAAAAAAAACACCAGAGGGCTCTAAAAGTCAGTGACCGTAACAGACGGAGTGGGAAAAAAAATAAACAAACACGGAGGCGCCCACGGCTGGTTTTAAATCGCATCTGTTGGAAAAAAGTTGGAAAGAAAAATGAGGTGAGAGGAGTATTTATTTGTTTTATAGTTTGTGTTAGTCACTTTTTAAAAACTTTAGATTCAAGATTCCACATAATGAGACCTGCGTGAAGGTGGGGGCATCAAACTCAAACCTACACAAAAACTATGTCAATCGTTTGTGCTGCAAAAAGTTTTGTTTGTGCTGCTTTAGTTTTGGAGAAATGAATGACTCTTTAATAGGTCAAACAGGGGTCAGCCAGTCCCCATGAAGCGTCGAAATGCACTAAAACAGTCCAAAATGGAGCCAGTCATTTGTGCTGTTTTGTGCTGTGACACTTTTCATTTGTACGAGTTTATTTCTAAAATTATTCATTATTATTTCTGCAGTAATAGGTCCGCTCAGATGACGGTGGCAAACTCTGCAAAACTAGTGCCGATAAACGACCTCAGGCTCTAGAAAAGTCTTTATCAGTCTTTAGTAATTTGCTTTTGTTTAATATTTTATATAAGAATACAGACTTTTACACAGCCTGAGATCATTTATCACCGCTAATTTGGCGGAGTTTGCCGCTGTCAGATGAGCGGAAATGACATCCTATAATTTCCGCAGAAATAATAATTAATAGTTTTTGAAATAAGCTCGCACAAATGAAAATGGTCACAGCACAAAACAGCACAGCAACGAAAATACAAATGTTTTCTCTAATTTTCTGCCTGTTTTGAGGCTGTTTCACATTTTGAGGGGCTGGATGACGTCATCAACTGAAAATAAAACTCCTAATATGTTAAGAACCAGAATTACACAAACAAAACTTTTTGCAGCACAAATGAAGCACAAACGATTGACTCCATTTTGGGCATTTTAGTGCATTTTGAAACTTCTTGTGGGTCTGGCTGACCCCAATTTGACCTATAAAAGAATCATTAATTTCTCCAAAACTAAAGCAGCACAAACTAAACTGTTTGTGGCACAAAACAGCACAAACGAAGCACAAATGATTGACATAGTTTTTGTGTAGGTTTGAGTTTGATGGGGGCCAACTTCACGGACGTCATAATGAGGAGACGGACGGACCAAATGCCAGACAGAACAAGGCAGAGGATGAAGTCTATGTGTATCTGTACATGTCTAGAACTTAAGAGCAACGATCCTTTAATCAATTAATTATTCCATTATTTCATTTAGGCAAAACTTACTGAACAGACCTCTTCAATGTCTCTTGTGAGTAAATGTAATTAAAGTTGAACCATAAATCATATAAGTCCCTTTTAGTCCAGCCCAAACCAGTTAAAAGTGCATTATAGGTTCCCCTTGTATGCTGAGAGCTGTAATCACATCAGCAGAAAGAGCTCTCCTCCAAAACCAATACTACTGTGACCCCGGGAGACGTCCAATCAGATCACAGCGTCTGGAGGAGTCAGGAAGTGGACAGAAGAAGGACACAGCGCCGAAGTCACAGCGCTCAGACTCGACCATCATCAGTGCAAGATCTTGGTGAAAAATGAATGCATTCACTGTGGCTTTGTTTGGATAAGCTTCTGCAATGTCACAAGATTTATTTCCATCCAGCGTTGCATTCATTTTTCAGTATATTCAGTATTTTCAGGTTCAGCTGACCTCATTCTTTGAGCACACACTGTTGCTGAACCTGGACCTGACCAACTGCAGCAACCTCAGACCTATTTGCTGAGTTAAATCCAGGTGGCCACTTTTTTTTTTTTTGGCCAGGCTGTGTATGTTGTATAAGCAGCTCCTGATGTCAAAATATGTCTGCTGTGTACTGTCTACATCTAATTATAAAGAGTTTTATTGTCTGAGAATCAGGAAGGGTGCATTAGAATTAGAATATTGTTTTTGTTGTTTTTTTTGTCGGTTGTTGTTTTTTGGTTGTTTGGGTTTGTCGAATACTGTATTGTTAGCTTTACGGCATGGGTCACGGTAAAACTCTGCACTGGTTTCTGAAAGTTGTGAAAAGCTCTTATGATCATCTCTTATCATCATCGTGAACAAATAGGATGCTCTGAATGCGTAAAGGAAGAGTAGAAGAGCTTTGACACTTTGCAAACTAGCTCTGTTTTTCACATTTTTAAGACGTTAACAATCATCAAACAACGTCTTTAACATGAACCGACTATTATCATATAAACTTCACGCAGGCTCACGTTTCAGCACCAAGGACAGCTCCTCTTTCAAACGCTCTAAAATTCCCCTCCAGAAGAAGCATGAAGTCCACATCTTAGTTCCTCTTGTGTCAGTAAATGCCCCACACAAAGCACAGAGCGTCCACTGCCCGGGACATTCTGCTCAGGTCAGAACCGTAACCCAACCCTTCACCGCTTTAACAGCTCCCCCGTTTCACACTCCTCTGTACAGCACGCGCACCGGGGCTGTAAAGTATCGAAAAATATAAACTAAAGTTGAAACTAGAGATCTTGAGCTGTATCAGAACAAGTATAAGAGCACAAAGACTAGTCTACGCCCTGGAGCACTGAGGGATTACACAGATATGAGGTCACATGGGAATAGAAAATAAAAGTACTACCTTTTAATGTTGAAAATCACATTCTATTTTCTGAAGAAAGAGCTTTTTTTTATCATCATTGTGGTATCAGAATGGGTATTGAGTATCGAGTCTGGTCTTTATTATCAAAATGGGTTTGAAATCTGTATCGTGACAACACAAGCTTAGAGAAGCAGTCAGACAGAATTAGGGTTGTGAAAAGTCTCAAAAATCAGATACAAATCGATGACAAAACTAATATCAAAACTAGATACACGTGTGAGCAGGTTTCAATACTAAAAACAACATTAAAGGGGAACTCCAGCACGTTTGAAGGTAAAGTCCGTTGCTAGAGGTGGTGGAATTCTGTCAGGAGCCAAGAAACAGCACAGATCAGTGTTGCGTCGGTGGAGATCTCACTGTGGCAGTGAGTCTGTCAAGGCAACAAACTAGTGTAGTGATGGGGGCAAGTTCTTAACTTCCACGTAAAACACCAATTTGCTTCACACTGAATAAGCTTAACACCACTTTAACCCATCTTACAACAGCCACGAGTGTAACAAACAAAATGTTCTGCCTCTCTTTATAAGCAGCCTTAAAATTAGCTTGTTGACCACTGCACATGCCAAAGCCCAAAAGACTCGATTATCGACTCCAGCGGCGGCGAGAGGCTCGAGCCGCCAGAAGCAACAAGTGAAAATCGACTACTGACGGTGAAGAAGAAGAGAAACTGAAAGTTGTTGAAAGAAAATGGTTCAGGAATGTATTTTTTTAGCATTTTCAAAAAATAAAATTCACTCGTAAATAAATGGGATTAGAAATGACATCGGCAATCGAGTCTTTTGGGCTTTCGCATGCGCAGTGGGAAATGCACATGCACGAAAACAGAGGGAACTGTAAGGCTGCTTATAAAGTTGTTTTCTAACGTTTCCAGACACTAATGAGTGAACCAGAGCGTTTTGTTTGTTAGACTCATGGCTGTTGTAAGATGGTTTAGAAAGTGGTATTAAGCCTCTTCTGTGCAAATTGGCGTTTTACATGGAAGTTAAGAACTTGCCCCCATCACTACACTAGAGCCTTGACAGACTCAGTGCCACAGCAAGATCTCCGCCGAGGCAACACTGATCTGTGCCATTTTTTGGCTTCTTCTATTCCACCACCTCTAGCAACAGACTTTAGCTTCAAACGTGCCGGAGTTCCCCTTTAAGAGGACAAAATTTGAGCTTTCTTCTTTCTCTGTCTCGCTTTCTCTCCTTCTGCTTTCTCTTTCTTTGTCATTCTCCTCGCACTCTCCTTTCTTTCCTCTTCCCCATCCCTCTCCTCCTCTCTTTCTTCTCTCTCTCTCTTTCTTTTTCTTTTCTTTCTTTATTTCATTCATTAAAACAAAACAAAAGCAAATGAAGTTTTGTTTTCACAAGCAAGACTGTTCCATAGACTCACACCTTGGATTGAGACACTTCGCTCCTTTGGTTTTGTTCTAAATTCAGGTTTAGAAAAAAAAATCAGTTCCTCTTAATTTATAACAACTTTCTCTCTTTTTTCTTTCTCTCGCTTTGCAAGCTGTTTGGTCATGCTCTTTGGTGAGCTTTGTACATAGTTTTGAGGAGGTTATATTCTACCAATTCTTTAAATTTTAACATTTCTAATTGTATAAATATTGGATTTGTGTGGGCCCTGTATCCACTTCCATTTATGACACAAACTTCTGTAAAAGGAAGATTGGTTCAGTGTATGTTTTACAGGCACTTTCCCACACTTCAGTGCAATAAGTCGGGTATGGAACAATCAGTGAGTTCTACAATAGAAACAAGGCACTTTTGTTACGACAATCTTTGACTTTGTGTAATACAGCGGTTGTTTGGGATACTTTTGAGCTCCGCCCCTGCTATTCCTTAGTATCAAATTAGACTTTTAAATTACAGCGCTCTTAACCCCCAATTTACACCAAAGCGTAACAGCACAGCGAGCAGCATACGAGCCGGTATCTCGTATTTCCATTTTAACGGGTCGGACAATTTACACCGGCAGCGTCGTAAGTGCGTCCAACGACCGTCATGGCGCTACGTGCTGCACAAAATACTAGACTGGAGTTCAAATTTTTAAGCGTCAACCGAGCGCCTCCAGGAAATAAGTGTAAAAATCTGAAATCCGTTCTCTAAAACCACTACAGTTCAGAACCAGGAGCTCGGGGAAAGACTCGTGATGGACTGTGGAAAGTTTACAGCTGCGGAGGATAAATATAAAACACTTTACGGCATCAGGCAGCAACTTCACAAGAACAACTTCTGAAGGAAAAGGCGCGTGGTGCAGACAACCAAAGTGAAACGGTGAGAAGCTCCGTTAAAGCGGCACCGCAGTTCTTTCTCTTTATCACTGCAAATAATCCTCTCTGTTGTTGCCAGTGTTTGTATTGTGATTTTAAACGTAATTGTGGTAAAAAGTTGAGGGTTTAAACGTGAGAACAGACAGAGGCCAAATACAGAAGTAAAGATTCATAGAGCTTAGTTTACTGGTTTATAAAGCGGTCTGTCTCTCTCTCCTTTCTCTTTCCTCTCTGTGTTTCTCTCTCTTTCTCTCTCTCCTCTTCTTCCCCTCTTTCTCTTTCAATCATTCCTGTCTCTGTTCTCCCTCTATCTCTCCCCATTCGGCTCACTCCCTCTCCCGCTTTCCCCTTTCATTGTCATTCTCTTGACGCTCTCCTCTCTTCCTCTTCCCAATCCCTATCCTTCTCTTTTTCCTCTCACTCTCACTCTTTTCCCCATCTCTTTCTGTCTCCTCTCTCTCCCACCTCCTCACTCTCTTTCCCTCTCTTCTTCTTCCCCATCCCTCTCTTTAACTCTCACTCTCTGCCCCCATCTCCTTTTGTCTCCTTTTCTATCTCTTTCCCTTCCTCTCCCACTCTCTTCTCTTCCCAATCCCTCTCCTTCCCTCTTCCCTCTCTCTTTGCCCCCATATCTTTCTGTCTCCTTTTCTCTCTCTTTGTTTCCCTCTCTCATGCTCTGCTCTCTTCTCATCCCAATTCCTCTTCTTCTCTCTTTGCCCCCATATCTTTGTCTTCTTCTCTCTCTCCCACCTCCTCACTCTCTTTCCCTCCCTCTTCCTCTTCCCAATCCCAATCTTTCTTTCTTTCCTCTCTTTCACTCCCACTCTTTGCCCCATCTTTCTGTCTCCTTCTCTCTCTCCCACGCTCGCTCTTTCCCTCCCTCTCTCACACTCTCCTTCCTCTTCCTCTTCCCCATCCATCTCCTCTCTTTCCTCTCTCTCCTCCCACCCCCTCCACTCCTCTCTTTCACTCTCCCCTCTCTCTCTCTGCCCCGATCTCTTTTTGTCTCTCTCTCTCCCTCCTTCTCTCTCTCACTCCCCCGACACTCTCCATCCTTGTCTCTCCTCCCTCTCCCACTATGTCTCTCTCTCCTTTCCTCTCTCTCCTTCCCTCTCTTCTGAACCTTGGCTGGACTCACAGGAGCAGTGCATTGTGGGTGTTTTGGCGTGAGCCCAGAGATCGGCTCGAGTCGGCTCAGGACAGGCTGCACAGACGAGCACTTTAACACACTTCCTCTGAGACTGAGGGCAGCGCATCAAAGAGTGACGGAAGAAAATGAAGTAGGAGGATCACAGTATCAAGTGAAGGTTAAAGGTCCATTATGGAACTTTTCTATATACTTGTCTCCAGGGAGATGTTAGAATTTTGCCTGGAAGTTCTAGACAACAGTATGGCATGACGTGTGGCTATACTGCTGAAACATCTCACTTTGCATTCTTACCTGAACTTGCTTGTCTCTAGGGATGGGCAGGATTAGTCAATTAATCAATAATTGATCACGTTCATTTCAATCAACAAACTGAATGTAGGTTGCCGTGAGTAATGTAGCGTGAGGAGTCGAGGCTGCGTCTCACAGCACAAACACTGGAGCTGCAGCCCCACAGTCCCTCGTCTCGGCTCTGGCTCCTTGGAGATCACTATATCCCTCAGAGTGTGTTTACCTGCACATCAGTGTCCCGGGTATGATCGGGTTTTTTTATTTTTTTGAGTATCCCGGTTTCATATGTATACACAGTATCTCCAACGCGACATACGCACAGAACAGACTCACCAGCCTCATCACATCCTCTGTCACAGAAAGAACACTCATATTCCACTGACTCGTGTCCTATAGTCCAAATGAAGCTGAAGCATCAGCACAAGGAAAGAGCTGCTTTTCTTCGCTTACAGTGTAGCAAATGAGCCATGCGGTTTTAAGTTTCGTTTCTGTAAGACGTAAACAAATGTGCCAAAGCTGCATTAAACACTAATGTCACACGGGCTGATGTGGCTCTGTAGTGATTATGGTTCATATGTTGTAAAGTTGAGTTTATTTATGCAGATTAGTAATAGTAATAATTATGATCATTTTAATATAAAATGTTAATGATTAATCGAAAATCAATCGTTAATTTTCCCGACGATCGATTAAGACAATTTAATCAAATATCCATCCCTACTTGTCTCCATGGAGATAGATTTAATGCCATACTAAAGAACTCAAATCTCCATGGAGATTGCCTGGAATGTTCCGCAGTGTGACATTAAACAGCCCTACTTTACATTTATTCAGTTACAGGTGGTTTTATAGCTCAGAAATACCTAGAAAAAGAGGCATTCTGACTGAGAGCCTCTCCACAGATCTGACCTGTAACCTGGTCTGGTTTGGACATGTGAACAATAATCTCATCATATTCATTTGATACTTAATGCTTGCTACAGTTCAGTGCCCTCAGATGATGCTTGCGACCGTTTTATCATACAAACTTCAGAAGCACAGAAAACATGTTTGAATTAATTTTATTCTGAATTTTAGAAGCTCAAATTTTAAGTGTACATTAAAAAAAATCAATACAAAAAAATTGCCTTTTAAATATTCTGCACTAATATTTGAGCCCCTCAAATTCAACAGTCAAAATTCAGAGCGTAAAATTTGCAGGAAAGATCCAAGATGCCAAGGCAGAAGCAATCGATCTAAAGTGATCCAATGTAACTTAAGCAGAAAATCTGATTGGTCAGAATCGGCCTCATCCAAACCTCATCTCTTTCATTTGTTAAGTGTAAGCCCCGCTCACAGACGAGCAACGGCCAATAGGAAACAGCCTCTGTCCTCCTCACTCACACAGGATCGATTGCTTCTGCCTTGGCATCTTGGGAATTTTTCTCTGCAGATTTTATGCTCTGAATTTTGACTGTTAAATTCGAGAGCTTGAAAAAATCTGTGCTGGATATTTAAAAGGTGCATTTTTTTTATTTTGAATTTGAAACATATTGAAAATGTACAATTAAAATTTCAGCAAGTAAAATTCCGAATAAAAATAATCCAAACATGTTTTTTCAGAGTAAAAAAAGTGGGAAATTCAGCGGTATTTATAATTCAAAATCTGATGGAACAAATTATCTTCCATATTTATAAATGGACAATGCAAAAGCTTTGGTTAGACTGTCAGAAACAGTAGAGAAACACTTGTAAACTGATATTTTTGCCTGTGTGTCACCCCCTGCTGTGACATCATTAAACGCCCTGTAGAACGAGTTCCGTGCCTCTGCCCCTGTTTTTTTCTTTTTACAAGAAAAAAAACAACCAGTGACTCCACGAAGAAAGGTTTAATACCATAAGCATTTGATGGACCCTCCACCAGAAAAGTTACACAATGCACCTTTTATGTAATTATTTGACATTTGTGACATTGTGAAATTAGACAGGAAACAAAACTCATTATTCAGCTAATTCTCTTTAGTGAAAATAGTGTAGTTTGATTTTAAATATGTCCTTAAAGTATTGCATTGTGTAACTTTTCCAGTGCAGAGTCCAGGCCAAGTTACTGTTTAATGTCGTACTGCGGAACATTCCAGGCAAGCAACAGAGCAATGACATCTCCATAGAAACAAGCAGGTGATGGATCAGCAGCCAAAAAGGTACAGAGTGCACCTTTAGAAATGCTCTCAGGTTTAATGGAGCGTTCTGCAGGCTCCTCGTGCTTTGTCTCAGATTAACAGAACTCTGAAGGGCACAGAAGGACTCCAATCAGTTTAGTATTTAAGCTGATTGTGACAACGTACAGTCCCACCCATGTGTTTATCTGTCCCAAGGGTCAGGCGGTAATACGGTTTACCAAAGTATCAAAATGTAGCAACGGTATCAGTTTCATTACCATCTTTAAAAACTGTGCAGCGCATAAGGAACTAATATAATATTAGGAGTATTTTGGCTTCAGGTCGACTGACAGGAGAGAGACGCAAATGTTGACGGAGCTACGACCCTGCGTCAGTCCAGAGATCCCACCACAGTCGCTTCGGACACGGGGAACAGCGTGGACTTTCTCCTCTTCAAACGTCGTTATGAGACGTTTTATTGAATGCCGAGAGTCGAGAGGGGACGAGACGCTGAAGAGGAGAAAGTTCCCGCTCGAGGGCGAAGTCAGACTTTCACGCGGAAGACGGTAACTTCTCCGAGTGGCGAGAGCGCGGGTCTGTCAGATACAACATGCTGCAGTGGGAAATATCACACGTCGTGGACTGTCGCCTTTTACTGTTTATTCCAGAATCTGCGTCTTCTGCGCTTTTCTTGTCTTGGCGAGTCCCAGATCATTAAATGGAGGGAGATACGCACTGGTGAAGTTTGGTTTGATCAGAACTTGTGCCTAATCTTCAAATATAATGCTGCCCTTCTGTTTATGCATGATTTGGGTGCAAAGTAATTCTTAATTAGTCACAGTAATACCGTATTTTACCCCGGCAAAATGCTGAGAAGGTTTAACCGTATCAAAATTTGGATACCGCCAAACTCTGAACAGCGCTCCTGTTCATAGAAAGCATTATTGTACAGGGTGTTCCAAAATTTGCAGGTCAATAATTTTGGCAATTCTTGTTGAAATAACCTCAGATTTTCACAGAATGTACAGAAACAGATCTAGATTTTATATTTATGTTTTATTTTTGTTCTGTTTTCAGGTTGGACCATTCAGTCCCAAAGAGAAGTCAATTTGCGTCTTGAATCTGCTCGCACACACTCAGCCAAGACTGTGCAGCCTGACATCAAAGCAAAATTTGGAAAAACTTCACCAACTGGCAAATAAAGTCCCAAAATAAACTTATGATGTTCAGCACCTAAACTGCTAAATTTCGTCGAGTTAGACTTAGTACTTTTCAAGATAATGTGTCAAATTTTTTGGGACATTCTGTATTTTTGAATAATAGAAACACCCATAGTGAAGAAATGCTAGATAAATGTGCTTAATGTCATACTGTGGAACATTCCAGGCATTCCTCTGCATCTAAACTGTAGCTGATGGGACAAAAACGCTTATTGTCCCATCACAGCAAAACTCAAGTCCATGAAGTTGTGAAGAGCTCTTATAGTCTCATCATGGTGAATAATTAGAATGGTCTGAATACATAAGATAATGTTTCTCAATTGGTTTGGCACTTATAATTTCAGATAATGCTATGTTATAATAAAAAAGGACTGAAAATCAAATATTTATCAAAAATCTAATCTTTAAACCTGATCACAAACGCAAAATTTAACTGAAAAATTGCAACTATATATATTTTTTTTTTCCAGAATCGTCCCATCACGTCCAGTATTATTTGAACTATCATCAATGGGGCCTTTCCTTTCTTTCGGGTAAAGTACAAAGTCGGAACGGTCACTACAAAGACGCAGGATTCACGTGTCCAGCAGGAGGCGCTGAGGGGCTGTTCAGAGGCAGTTTGAACATCAGTCACAGAGGGAGGAGTGGAGAGAACGGAGAGAGTGGAGGAAGAGAAAAGGTCCGTTTGAACATCAGTCACAGAGAGGGGAGAGGGTGAAGGAGAGGGGGAGAGAGGGAGAGAGGGAAAGAGAGTGAGGAGAAGAGGGGAAGAGCAAGAGAAAGGGAGGTTGTTTTGAACGTTAGTCAGAAAAAGGGGTAGAGGATGAGGAGAGGGAGAGAGGGAGAAAGAGAGAGGAGTGGATAGGGAGAGAGAGAGGGATGGAGGAGAGGAGAAAGGGAAGAAAAAGGGTGTCTGTTTGAACATCAGTCAGAGCAAGGAGGAGAGGACAAGGAGAGGAGAAGGGGAAGAGAAAGGCTGTCTGTTTGAACATCAGAGAGAGGGGGAGAGGATGAGGAGAAGAGAGGGAGAGAAGAGGAGAGAGAGAGAGGGAGGGAGAGAAGGAGAGGATGAGGAGAGGGAGAGAAAGAGCGAGGAGTGGAGGAGGAGAGGAGAAGGGGGAAAGGGTTTGAACATCATTCAGAGAGGGGAGAGAATGAGGAGAAGAGAGAGAGGAGGATAGAGGGAGGGAGAGAAAGAGAGGAGGAGGGGAGAAGAGGAGAAGGGGAAAAGAAAGGGTGGCTGAACATCAGTTAGAGCAAGGAGAGGATGAGGAGAGGGAGAGAAAGAGAGAGGGAGGGGGAGAGGAGTGGAGAGGGGGAGAGGGAGAGAAGGAGAGAGGGAGAGGGAAAGAGAGCAAGGAGGAGGAGAGAAGAAGGGAAAGGGTGTCTGCTGAACATCAGTCACGAGAAACGAGGAGAGGAAAAGGAGAGAGGGAGGAAAAGAGAGAGGAGGAGGAGAAGAGAAGGGGAAAAAGATGATGAGGAGAGGGAAAGAAAGAGACAGGGAGAAAGCGAGAGGAGTGGAGGAGGAGAGGTGAGGGAGAGAAGGAGAGGAGAGGGAGAGAAGGAGAGAGGGGGAAAGAGAAAGAGGAGTGGAGAGGGAAAGAAAGAGGAGGAAGAGAGGAGAAGGGGAAAAGAGAGGGTGGCTGAACATCAGTCAGAGAGAGGGGGAGAGGATGAGGAGACGAAAGGGAGAGAGGGAGAAAGAAAGAGAAGTGGAGAGGGAGGGAATGAGGAGAGGGGGAAGAGAAAGAGTTGCCGTTTGAACCTCAGTCATGTCCTTTCGAGTCAAAGAGCAACCGTGGAGGTGAGTTCAAGGACTCTCTAAAAATACAGAATGAACATTTGGCGAGAGGGAGGGGAGGGGAGAGAGGGAGCGAGAGGAGGGGTGGAGAGGGAGGAGAGATGAAGAAAGGAGAGCAGAGAGGGAAGAGTGTCTGTTTGAACATCAGTCAGGTCCTTTAGAGTCAAAGAGCAACGGTGGAGGTCACTTCAAGGACTCGGCTCCAAATGGAATCGAGAGAGAGAGAGAGAGAGAGAGAGAGAGAGAGAGAGAGAGAGAGAGAGAGGGTGGGGGTGGGGGTGGGGAGGAGGGATAGAGAGAAGAGGAGAGGAGAGGAAAGGGAGGAGTAGAGAGAGAGAAGGGGAGAAAGAGAGGTGGAGAGGAAGGGATTTCAAAAAGGCAGAATCACGACGAAGCAGTAATGATGTAAGGATTTAGACGGATACAGTACAAGGTCAGAAAGGTCTGAAGAGAGAGAGAGGAGAGAGGGAGGACTGGAGAGGGAAGAGAGAGCAGAGGAGAGCGAGAAGGACAGAGGTATGACAAAGAGTGGGTGAAGACAGAAAGAGAGGAATGGAGAGAGAGAGAACAAGGGAAGACAGAAGAGGGGGCTAGACGAAGAGAGAGAGAGGAGTTAGGATAGGGAGTGGAGAGAGAGAAGAGAAAGGTAAGAGGAGGAGAGAGGGAGGGAGAGAGAGAGGAGAAAGGGAGGGGAGGAGAGGCGATAGGGAGGAGAGAGACAAAGACGAGAAAGGTTAGAGGAGTGGAGATAGGGAGGTGCAGAGAGAGGGAAGAGAGAGGCGTAGGGAGTGGAGTGGGAGAGAGTAGGGGAAAAAGAAGTGGAGAGAGAAGGGAAAGAGGAGTGAAGAGTGGTAGAGAGAGGAAATAGAAAGGGAGGAGGAGAGAGAAAGGAGGGAGTGAGAGAAGAGAAAGGGAGAAAGGGAGGAGGAGTGGAGAGAAGCTAGGGAGTGGAGAGGGGAGAGAGAGAGGAAAGTGGGGAGGAGGAGGAGAGGAAAAAGAGAGAGAGGGAGGAGTGGAGCTGGGAAGTGGAGAGGGAAAAAAGGGAGGAGAGAGAAAGGAGAGAGAAAACAGAAAGGGAGGAGGAGTGGAGATAGGAAGTGAGTAGTTGAGCGAGAGAGAGAGAGAGAGCAAGAGCGAGAGAAAGGAGAGGAGGAGAGACAGAAAGGGAGGGAGGTGGAGCAAAGCTAGAGAGTGGAGAGGGAAGAGAAAGAGGGAGGATTGAGGTTAGGGAGTCGAAAGGGAGACAGAGAAGAGAAAGGGAGGAGGAGCAGAGAGAGGGAGGAAAGAGAGGAGAGAGAGAGAGAAGAGAAAGGGAGGAGGAGGAAAGAGAGAAAGGGAGGGAGGTGGAGCGAAACTAGGGCATGGAGAGGGAAAAGAGAGAGGGAGGAGGAGGGAAGAGAGGGAGTGGAGAGGGAGAAGACAGGGAAGAGAGAGATGGAGGAGTGGAGCTAGGGAGTGGAGAGAGAGACAGAGAAAAGAAAGGAAGGAGGAGAGAGGGGAAGGAGAGGGAAGAGAAAGAGGAAGTGGCGATAGGAAGTGGGGAAGGAAGAAAGAGAAAGAGAGGAGGAGTGGAGAGAGAAGGAGGAAAGAAAGAAGGGAGAAAGAGGCGAGAAACGGAGGAGAAGGAAAGAGAGAAAGGGAGGGAGGTGGAGCAAAACTAGGGCGTGGAGAGGGACGAGAGAGAGGAAGTGGAGAGAGAGAGTGGAGGGAAGAAAGAGAAATGGAGGAGTGGAGAGAGGGAGAGGGAAAGGGAGGAGGAGGAGAAAGGGAGTGGAGAGAGGGAAGAGAGAGAGGAAGTGGAGATAGGGAGTGGAAAGAGAAAGGGAGGAGAAGAGAGGGAGTGGAGAGGGAAGAAAGAGAGCGGGAGGAGGAGTGGAGAAGGAGAGAGAAGAGAAAGGGAGGAGTGGAGAAGGAGACAGAGAAAAGAAAGGGAGGAGAGAGGGAGTGGAGAGGGAAACAGAAGAGAAAGGGAGGAGTGGAAAAGGAGAAAGAGAAAAGAAAGGGAGGAGGAGGAGAGAGGGAGTGGAGAGGGAAACAGAGAAGAGAAAGGGAGGAGTGGAGGAGACAGAGAAAAGAAAGGGAGGAGGAGAGAGGGAGTGGAGAGGGAAACAGAAGAGAAAGGGAGGAGTGGAGAAGGAGACAGAGAAAAGAAAGGGAGGAGGAGAGAGGGAGTGGAGAGGGAAACAGAGAAGAGAAAGGGAGGAGTGGAGAAGGAGACAGAGAAAAGAAAGGGAGGAGGAGGAGAGAGGGAGTGGAGAGGGAAAGAGAGAAGAGAAAGGGAGGAGTGGAGAGAGGGAGGAGCAGGTCAGATGCAAATCGCCGCCTGAAGGTCAGAGAGGCTCTTTGAACTCACAGTAGAATAGTTCAAAGCCAAATCCATATTCAAAAGGAGGTGCTCCATTAGCTTTCCTCATTATTTACACCGGAGATGTGTAAAATACTGCGGCCCTAAAGAACAATTTGGATTTAGAAGAACGTGATGTTTTTCTATCTGTAAATATGAATAAATAAATCAAGTTTAAAGAGCCCAGATTACACTATTTTCAGATCTATGCTGTGTTCTAATGTTAGCATCAAAATCCAGGTTATAATTTCAGTATCGTGACAGAACAAGCTCGTAAAATGGAGCTAAGATTTGAGAAAATGGGTTGATTAGAGGGTTCTTATCTGGAGTATTCTTGCCCCACTTCGAGCTGAAGGGGGAGCCATCCAAGTAGGTCAGACCTGAAGAAGACGAAGCGACAGAGCGAAGAAGCGCCGCCGCAGGAGACGGAGACAGAAGCACAACCCTCTGGTCTGTTTTTGCACGAGGACGAGTGCAGATCGGGGCCGTCTCCCGGGAGAGGAGAGCGGAGGGGTGAAGTTTAATCACCTGAACGGCAACAGCCAAAATCTATCAGGAAATATAATGAATGGAAGGTGTGTTCTGTAAAAACGTGTAATGTGGTGTAATGAAAACGAGCTAAAGTGTAAATATTTAAAGCTGCAGGTCGTGTTTAGTTCAAGGGTCCCCAACCACCGCTCCATGGCCCAAAACCGAGCTGTGGGCCCCAGAGGAAACGGTTTGATATAATATGTAAAAAGTGCACCGTGTACTTTAACTTTTCTGGTGGAGGGTTCATCAAGTGCTTTTCTCTATAGAAATGTCATTGCTCTGGCTGGAATGTTTCACAGTATGACATTAAACCTTTCTATCTTCATGGAGATCAAACTACAGGTCAGATCTATGGAGAGGCGACCCGCTCTGTTTTTTTTTTAGCTATTTCTGCATCGTAACTTCATTTAAGAGACTTGTGATTCGATATATTGTGATGCTCCATGAGGTTATTGTGAGACCTCTGAGGACACGATTATTGTTACATCCCTTCTTTTTGTACTTAAAATATGAAACTAAATCTAATGTTGCTTGAATGAAGAAAAACACACTTATTCCATTGGTAAATGTGCTAAATCTAGTCAAATAAAGTCAAATGTTATTAATTTAAGTCATTTTATTTTAGCTACATATGACATTAAACGTTTCTGTCTAAATGGAGACCAAACCAGACCAAGTTACAGGTCAGATCTGTGGAGATGCGACGCCGCACACAGTCAGAACGCCTGTTTTTCTAGGTATTTTTGAGCTACAAACCCACATGCAATGAATAAATGTAGAATGTATTGTAGAGCTGTTTAATGTCATGCAGTGGACCATTCCAGGCAGAGCAATGATGTACCCACAGAAAGAAGCAGGTGACGGACCCAAACAAAAGGTTATATAGTGCAAATTGAAAATATATTTATATATTTTATAGTCTATTGCTGTATCGCTGTGTTTTACTATGAAAATATTGAATACATTATCAAAAATGGGGGTATAACAATATCCAAGTATCATGACACAATATTGTCACAGTATGAACCTCACAGTACGATATTTATTCCGATATCATGGGAAAGCTCATGATATGGTCCGGAGGCTCATATTATGATATTCAACATAATAACAAGAGTGACATTCTAAAATGCTTTGACCAGTCATTTGGTACAACATTTATTGTCATTAGGGATGGAACGATATCCAAATCTCTCTGCACGATATTTTCCCCATAAACATCTCACCGTACCAGAATTATTGCAATATTTTGTGGAGGCACAAAACTGTGAATCTGCTCCTTTTTCCTCTAAAAATGCTTCACAAGACTTAATCCAAAAAATGAAGATTTCAAACTGCTTAGAATAGTTATTTCTTCATGTCGTCTGCACTGAAACAGAGCAAAGGATCATGGTCTATGTAGTTCCCTCTGTTTTTTTAGCTATTTCTGCATCAGAACTCTTCATTTAAGCAAAGAGACTTGTGATTTGATATATTGTGATGGTCCACGATATTACTGTGAGACCTTTGACCATACGATATCACCATATTTTGGTTATTGTTACAAGCCTAATCGAAAATACAGCAAACAGAGTAGTAAGACTTTAAAAATATAGAGTAGAAAATATATAGGATAAGGGGTTGTGGTCATTTTGTGCTGTCCTTTCTGGCTCTGCCCCCTTAAACTGGTCCCTTAAACTAAATCTTGTGAAAATTTTGGGGACTGCAGGTTTGGTCCATAACTCGGTTGATGGTATCCTAGGCAACCAAAATGTTATTGGTCCACAAATCATTATATGGAACAACAGCAGAAAAGAGAAGTGAGTCACCTGCTTGTTTCTATGGATATGTCATTGCTCTGCCTGGAATGTTCCACAGTGCGACAGATTTTGTAGCTCAAAAATACCTAGAAAAACAGGCATTCTGACTGTGAGCGGGGTCGCCTCTCCACAGATCTGACCTGTAACACGGTCTGCTTTGGGCTCCACGGAGATAGAAAGGTTTAATGCCATACTGTGAAGCATTCCAGACGAAGCAATAACAGCGATGGACCCTCCACCAGAAAAGCTATACAGTGCACCTTTAACAGTGCTGAATTACTATCTTCCATAATTACCTTAGAAAAGTGCATTTATTTGTAGGTTAAAAATTTATTTCTTGTATAATATTAACAATTACACACACAATAGGTCATGAAGAGCAGTCTGCCTCATGACCCGTGCCCTTCTATAGACTCGTCTTCCTCTCTTGTAATACTTGTAAGTGAGGACATTACAGCCGTGATGGAGCCGGAGAGGAGCAGGTGTCACCTTGTGCAAATGAAATGTTACACAAAACAACAAGGTGACTCAGCCCTGAACGCACCGTGAGGCGTTCGAGGGCCGTGCGCTGAGGTGAATGCTGATGAGCTGGAGCCGTGTGCAGAGACGGGGCCGTGCTGAGTGACCCTTCTGTACACAGATGGAGACAGAGATGGAGACAGAGATGGAGACAGAGATGGAGATGTTAAGTTCTCTGGTGGGGGTCCGTCACCTGCGTGTTGCTATGGAGATGTCATTGCTCTGCCTGGAATGTTCCACAGTGTGACATTAAACAGCTCTACCTTACATTTACTTCATTACAGGTGGGTTTACAGCTCAAAAATACCAAGAAAAAAGCCAGGCATTCTGACTGTGAGCGGGGTCCCCTGAGCACTGTAACTTCATCCGGTTTGGTTTCCGTGAAGATAGAAAGGTTTAATGCCATACTGTGAAACATTACAGACAAAGCCATAACATCTGCACTTGAAAAGCATTTGACAAAAGCATTGACTGAATTCAAGATTGAACAATTTTGGTGTAGGGCTGTTTTGTGTTTTTGTTCAAATTTAGTTATTTTATTTACTCATTTTTATATTTATACAGATACAGTATCTGATGTCCTCCCTGTGTCCTCCCTGTGTCCTCCCTGTGTCCTCCCTATGTCCTCCCTGTGTCCTCCCTGTGTCCTCCCTGTGTCCTCCCTGTGTCCTCCCTGTGTCCTCCCTATGACTCTTTGTGGACGTGAGGTTCAAATGTATAAAATCAGACTCTGGGCAGTTTGATATTGACATGGATCTGTGTGTGTGTGTGTGTTTGTGTATATGTGTTTGTGTGTGTGTGTATGTGTGTGTGCGTGTGTTTGTGTGTGTGTGTGTGTGTGTGTGTGTGTGTGTGTATGTGTGTGACGCACGCAGCCTGAGAGCTCCAGCTGTTACATAACACACACAGTGTCTGTGTCATGAACCAAATCAGCAAAAGCACCATGAGATCTGTGTGAAATGTGAGTTTATTTTGGTCACAATTCCATCATGGGTTTTTATACCCTAGAGCCTGTCTGTCTGTAAAAGCATGTGTATGTAATAATTTGTGCTGTCGAAAATATCCCTCTATTAACTCAAAACAATTTTATCAGCGTTATTTTTTTTATCATGAGATTAACGCGCTTTGTGACCCAGTGAACTAGCTTTTCCTTAAGCTGTGGCCACTGCTGTAACGTTAGGAAAACTACAGGATCCGGCTGTAAACAGGAAGAAAACAATTTCTACGAAACTGAGAAGTCCTTGGAGGAGGTGGGCCAAAACACGGCCGCCCATGCACACACAGAGGAAAACATACAGCGAACTCACACTCACCCCGACAAGGACTGCAGACGGCGACAGAAGCCCCACGCAGCCTCTCTCCCCCGGCCGCCCCCTATTCCCCGTGTCACCACCACATCCACAAACCCACGGAGAAGTGTGCGCCACAGCAGGACCCACATCGGTCCCACCACGCAACACCCCATGCTGCTGGACCTACCCTCTCCACTAAAAGTGCCGTACACTGTGCAAACAAACAGCTCATGCGACAACTCCATCGGCCCCAGCCTGGCTGCTCAGGTGTGGACGCAGGCCACAGAACCCCAGGTAACCGTGCCTGAGCACAGCACAGCCCAAAAGTCCCAGTGAGAGCCTAATACAGCAGGTTCAGTAATGAGTACCTCAGGTCTCAGCACATTATTTTCCCGCAGTGGGGACTTCAGTGGTTGACTGTTGACTGTTCTGTTCTGAAGACAGAAGAGGCACTTCACTCACACTGCTGCTCTTCATCAAAGTGGAACATGAGAGTGGAACATGGAACACAAATTGTCTCACTGACAATTGCTCTGGTTTGCAATAAAAAAAAACATTTGCACAAAGCCTATCCACTTTTCTGTGTTGTTAAGAGGATTAAAATTATGATTTAAGGGACAAAAATGTGCACTTAATTTGCAATTAAACTCGAGTTAACTATGACATTCATGAGATTAATCACAATTAAATATTTTAATTGATTGACAACACTCATAATAATTAATTATAATAATATTATGTGAATATTTGAATATTATATGAAGTTAATTAACTGATCCTGTCAGAGGAGGCTAAGCAGGGCTGGGCCTGTCATAGTCTCATATGAATATGTTCAGTGTCTGATGGTGCAGATTAGGAGCCTCACCTCCTTCAGTCTGCCCCAGGACAGAGTGCGGCGTGAATAATGCACTAAACTGTAAAGAGCGACTTCATCTGGAAAACTACTGTATAAGACTAATGCATCATTACTGTTATTAACTGCCACACTTTGCTATAATTTTTTTATATTACACTGGACATTTCAATGAAACAATCTTCAAGTAAATCTAAAGGAAAAACATAATATAGAATACTGTGTAAATGATGACTCCCCAGTAACAATTTCTACGATCTCCAGATCAAAAAGATCACTGCAGAGTTTGAGAACAGCTCACCTATTTAGTCTTACTTAAAGTGTACTTAAAGTTTTGTATTTGCATAGTCATATTACGTGGACTTGACATTAGAAAACAGATCTTGAAAAATATGTGAACACTTTGCGTAGTTCTGTGAGTGGGCCCAGAACATTAAGCTTACTTGTTAAAATGATTCCATTAGAGCAGAAACTACAGCCCAGACGTCACAGATCAGCCTTATACTGTAAACACCAGAACCATATTCACAGATAATAAACGTGAACCAAAACATAAACCACAGGCACTTGAAAGAGTTCATTATGAGTCTGCCTCCACCTGCAAAATAACAGAGCAGACGACAGTTCAAATGGTCCGTGAGCTGAATACTGACACATTTTACCTCTGCTCCAAATGACACCGGTTCATTTTCATTATGATTCGAGCCATTTCCTGCACCCACTCCAAACTTACTGTTCATCACATATTCAGATAAAACACACAGCCAGAGAAAGAGGACGGGTCAGGCTTTGGTTCAAATGGAATGACCCCAGAATGAACATTCTCAAAACAACTAAAGGTACCACGGTGATCTAAATGTTCCGCGTTAGAAGTTAATACCCCGTAAAAGTCAAATACGCCCGGCAACTTTTCGGTTGGCGGTCCATAATGCCACACTGTGAAACATCCCAGGCAAAGCAAGAGCACATCCGTGGAGCAAAGCGAAAAGCATTGGACGGACCCTCTTCCGGAAAAGTTACACAATGCGTCTTTAAGGTTTGATACAGTGATACGAGCCCCCGGGATGTGACCAATGACGTTAGCCCGACTGAGGTATCCAACGTAAACAAAACAGGAGGAGGCGCGTTGGCGAGCGTTTGGAAGAAAGTCGTGGAATAATAATGAAAAAAGACGTACCGCACAGAGGGAGGCGGGGGAGGGCGGGTTCATAGGGAGGTTTTCAGATGGACAGAGAGCGGAGGAGAAGAAGAAGAAGAAGAAAAAGACGTGACATCGGCTGCGTTACGGTTTCGCATGTGGGCTAACGCTGCAACGCTGACGGCGGAGAGGCAGACGGCACGGAGAGAGAACGAGAGGGAGGGATGGAAGGACAGAGGGAGGGAGGAGAGGGAAGTGCATAGAGCAGGAGAAAAAGGAAAGGGAGGAGAGGGAGGAAGAGGGGGAGAGCAAAAGAAAAAGAGGAAGGCAGGAGGAGAGGGAGGGAGAGAAAATGAGAGGGAGGGAGGAGAGGGAAAGAGAAATGGAGGAGGAGAGGGAGAAAGATGAGGTAAGGAGGGAGGGAAAGAACTAGAGGGAGAGGAGAGAGGAAAAGGAGACGGGCAGAGAAAGAGACAAAAAGATGGAGGAGAGAAGACAGAGAGAGAAAGACAGAAAGAGGGAGGGAAATATGGAGAGGAAAGAAAAAAGAAGGCAGGAGGAGAGGACGGGATAGAGAGACATAGACGGAGGAGGAGAGAGAAATAGAGAAAGATGGAAGGGAGAGAGGGAAGTAAGGATAGAGGCAGGGGAAATAGAGGAAGAGGAGACAGAGGAAAAGGAGTGACGGCAGGAAGAGAGAAAGAAAAACAGGAAGGGAAATATAAAGAAAGAGAAAAAGAGGGAGGAGAGAGGGTGGAAAATACATAGAGCAAGAGAAAAAGGAAGGGAGGAGATGGAAAGAAATGGAGAGAGAAACAGAGGGAGAGAGGGATGATAAAGGGAAAGTTAGAGAAAAATAGAGAGAAGAGGGAGAGAGGGATAAAGAGGGGAAGATATGGAGAGCAAAAGAAAAAAGGAAGACAGGAGGAGAGGGATGGAAAGAGAGAAATAGAGGGAGGGGAGAGGGAAAATGAAGGGGAGGAGGAGAGGGAAAGAGATGGAGAGTGAAATGGAGGAAGAGAGGGAGAGGAAAAAGGAAGGAAGGGAGAGAGGGAGAGATGAGGCGGGTGGTGACAGAGAGAAAAAAAGAGGGGGATAAGAAAAGGGGGAGGGGGACAGCTAGACAGAATGAGGGAGAGAGAGGACTGAGAGGAGCGAGAGAGAGGGAGGGAGAAAGAGAGATGGAGAGGTGACAGAGGAGGAGAGGAAGGCTCATTCAATGCCCATTTTTGGTATTGTTACTGCCTTAACATTTCTGAACAGCCCAAAACATCCACAACAGGTCAAATCCTTCATAAGGAAATCCAGACCAAGACCAGACCAAGGCCTGGAGATGGGTCCCACTGCTCCTCACAGGTTTAACCCAGAAACAATGAAGGAAACACTGAAGGACGGGTCAAATGCAGAGGACAAATCTTCTTCAAGCTCCTATATTACACAAAATTTGACTCTTGTGAGCTATAAGTATGGGGCTAGGTAGATAGAAAAGTGTCTATTGTGCCATTTCTCTTCTATCATTTCTGTCCTAATTTGGACAGTTATTACAGCAAATATATCATTAACTAGCCTGTGACGACTGTATCAGTGTTGTCTTGTCCCTATGCAAACTCTACGTTTATATAAGTGAAAATAAAGAAGAATAAAAAAGGTTTTGCGACATGACGCTGCTTTACGTTCTTTGATTCTCAGCAGGTCTGCGATATGTTTTATGTTACTTAACTCATGAGTGCTGAGAGATGGAGGCGCAACAAGTTGAAGTTTCATGCCCGGGGTCGCAACAGACAGAGACGTCTACGCAGACAGTCAAAGAAGAAGCACTTTTACTAATGATTAGTACTAATTTGGTTACATTTTGGGTTTAAGGCGTCCAACACGGAGCAGAAACAATGCTACAAGACTATTCCCGCGCCCGATGTCAACACAACAAACCTCTTCTATCACCTAAAGGTTTGATTTTTTCAGAGAATAACTAAAAACATACTTTATTGTGGTACATCGTGATAAATATCGTTATCGTGATATAAAATAATCCATATCGTGATAAATGATTTTTTCCATATCGCCCAGCACTAGGGTTAGGTATCATTCAGAAGTTGCCGATACAATACGTACCTCAGTACACAGGCCATGATACGATACATATCTT
Organism: Odontamblyopus rebecca; assembly: GCA_030686955.1. NCBI lineage: Eukaryota > Metazoa > Chordata > Actinopteri > Gobiiformes > Gobiidae > Odontamblyopus > Odontamblyopus rebecca. The sequence goes on along the minus strand of CM060653.1, from coordinate 11,652,786 downwards.
GATACAGTGCACTTACAATTCAATACGATACATTTCAAATTGATTCAATATGGTTCACAATAAAAAAAAAAAAGGCTAAATCATGTCTGTGATAGTAGAAGACTTTGTTAAACCACTTCTTGTGCAAAGTGAATATGAAACATAAACATTTTAATCATCAAAACAGTGAAAATGTCAAATGTGTTGCATAAATGAGTTTCCTTCCACTAAACAAGCAATAAAACTGTAGCAGCAAAATTGAGTAAAATATACCAAGAAATACTCTTGGTGACATATCGATACAGCATCCCACGATATCGATACTGTATCATCACATCAAGCAATAAGATATATCCTCAAAACATACTTGGAATTGTGTTTTGTTTAATTATTCACACATATTTGAGTAATCCTTTATCATTTTGGTCTGCTACACCTCCAAAGCTCAAAATGCTCTGTTCCACCTTGTGATGTCATGAAGTGGTAGGTTTCAAGTTAAAGAATCAGAATCAGAAAACTTTATTGATCCCAGAGGGCAATTCGTTTGCAGCTTTCACAGAGCAGTTCTCACATGCACAAACACACAGTGTGTCAGACCATTCAGACATAAGTGGAACTCAAGAACAATATACATATGACCGTGCAAAAACCTCCAAAAAACACAACCCTCAGAATTTAGCAATTTAATAGCTGAAGGCACAAAAGAATTGGAGAAGCGGTTAGTCTTCCGTACCGGAGCATAAAAACGACGCCCTGAAGGCATCAGGATAAAGTCAGGAGTCAGAGGATGGAGGGGGCTGAGCCAGGAGACACTTGGCTTTGCTCAGCACTCGCTCCTCCCACAGAGAATGCAGCTCCCTCAGTTTGACCCCTATGATTTTTGAGCAAGTTTTAACAATGCTCTGCAGTTTGTTTTTATCCTTCAAGGACAGGGACTGGAACCAGCAAATGAAGGAGAAAGTGAGCAGACTTTCAATAAAAGAACAATAAAAGTTGTTGAGAATAGTTTTGTTTACGTTAAAAGAGTTCAGTTTTCTCAACAGGTACATTCTCTGCTGCCCTCGTTTAACAATGGTTTCAGTGTTTATGTCACCTCAGTTTATTGTCCATCACAGTGCCCAGATATTTGTAACTGTCGACAATTTCGACAACATCACTGTGGATGACACTAACACTGTGAGAAGGTGTACGTCTAAAATCAATCACCATCTCCTTGGTTTTAGCAACATTTAAATCCAGATAGTTGTCCTCACACCATTTGACAAACTGCCCCAGCGCAGGGCCATGATTCTCCTCAGATCCTGAAAGTAGTGACACCAGGACCGTGTCATCCGAAAATTTGATGAGAAATCTGTTTTCCTCTGAGGATCTGCAGCTGTCTGTGTACAAAATAAAAAGGAGAGGTGAAAGCACACAACCTTGAGGTGATCCAGTGTTAGAGATAGAGGGAGGAGACACCGTCCATTGACAAAAACACGCTGGACCCGGTCGGTGAGAAAGTTTAAAATCAATAAAAGGAGCTGGTCCGGAAGATTAAAATCTGAAGCCAGTCTTTGAATCAGGACATGGGGCTGCATTTTGTTAAAAGCAGAGGAAAAGTCCGCAAATAAAAGTCTCACATGTGCCTTGGCATTTTCAAGGTGCTTATAGACACTGTTCAATAAAAAAGTTTAGCATCCTCCACTCCTTATTGGGCTGATACGCAAACTGTAGTGGATCCAATTTCCCTTCAGTTAAAAACAAGATATGAGTCTTTAAAATCTGTTCAAAAGTCTTCATGACTAAAGATGTGAGTGCCACTGGCCTGAACTCAAACAACTCCTTTGATTTGTTCGATTTAGGAGAGTGTACCACTGTCGATGTCTTCCACAGAGAAGGAATTTGACCAAGATCGCACACATCTGAAACAGTCTAGTGAAAACAGCACTGAGCTGGGTGGCACAGTGGTGCAATAATGCCCACAGATGGCATCAGGACCCCTGGCCTTCCCCCTTGCTTTACTTTCTTTAGTAAAGCAGTGACCTGATCCTGTGAAACCTCAATTACATTTGAAGGTTTAAGAGAGTTCCTACAGTCTGACACATTTTTTAAAACATCATCTCTTTCAAAAACCGAGAGAAAAATTATTAAAAGCAATTGGCAACTCCGCGCATTCAACACACCCTTCACAGTTACATGTTTCCTGTCCTCATTTTGGTGGCTACTAGAGGCCATGTTCTTAATACCCCGCCAAGCTGCTCTAAGGTCTCCACTGCTGTACTGGGCTTCAACTTTATCTTTGTATTTAAGTTTGGCCTTTCTTATCTCTCCTTTTCACTTCCCTAGAAATGGCCTTTTTCTCCAATTCATTCCCAGTGCAGTAAATCACTTTCTTTTTATTTATGACTGATTTAAGATCTTTTGTTATCCACGGTTTATTATTTGGATAAATAACACAATTTTAGTTGGAATGATGGAGTCAACACAGAAAGTGACATATGCAGAGATGGATTCACATAAGTCATTTATATCCTCGCATCCTTCAAAGAAGCATACATACAAGAAGCAACATTTTACCTTTAGGTCAGTAGAGAATGGCAATTCTAGATCTGAAATGATCCAAGTGATTCTAGTGAAGGTGTGTGGTAGGGCTGAAATGATTCATCGATTGGAAAAATGTATCGATTATTTATTTTGCCTCGATGCTTCGTTTTATTTTCATACGCTCGGCGATGGCCGGAACCTTCTGCGGTAGAGGTAAAGTTTTCACATGACCACTGCACCGTACACAAAACAGCGCGGCGCCCATGGATGAATAATAAGAGCGTACACCTCATCTCCTCCTGTGCGTCTCTAAACCAGGACTAACACCAGGTCTAAAACAGGTCTAAGGCAGGTCTAACGCAGGTCGAAACCAGATCTAAAACCAGGTCTAATCCAGGTCTAAAACCAAACAAGAATTTGCAGGAGTTGGTTGCTACATTCATGTCGTTTTAAAAATCATGACAATATCAAGTAATCCAAAGTATTCAGATTACGTTACTCACTTTAAGTAATTTAATGGATTACGTTACAAACTACATTTTGGGGTATGTAATCTGTAATCTGTAGGGGATTACATTTTTAAAGTCACCTTGTCAACACTGATGCTACAACATCTAAACAGAAAGCACCCGTACATTACATCAAGTGGAAAAGAAACCGTGAGGTAAGTCAACCTTAGCCTCGCGATAATTAAGTTTTTCATGTCCAAAACACGTGTCTATCAATGCACGTGGTGTGTACTTAACGTGTGCAAAGTAGATGCGACATTAACAAATGATTACTTAGTTTATTCGAACAAACTAATCGACAAAATAATCGATTACTGTAATAATCGATAGCTGCAGCCCTAGTGTGTGGCGTTAAAAACACAGTGGAGCACTTCCTGGACAACATGACATCACAATGTGGACCAGAGCGTTTTCCATTTGAGAGAAGAATTCAGCCTTAATCTGCAGGGTTTGTGAGTTAAACGTGTGAATGAAACAAAACACAACTCCAGGCTCTCTAATATATTCCCATTAACTTCAGTTTTGTTGATTATAGTTTTATTTATCATGTTTATTTAAAATGTTTTAGTAAACCTATTTGCACGGTTCTAATTCATGCATTCAAACCAAGCCATTCTGCCTATTATTCTAAAGTGCTGCACTGCCGTCTCAGTGAAACACACACGACACCCTTGACAAGTCTAAATGCTAATAATTAAGTGATCTGAATAGTCTAATTTTCGAAATGTTTTCAAAAATCCTTGGTCCTAGGTGAAGTTAAGAGCCTATTCAAGACAAAAGTGCATTCATCAGGTGGTTAAGTGGAGTGTCACTGATAAGTCCATAAAAGAAGAGGTAAAACAAATGAAAAGCGTGACTGAAAATCTATAAAACATGATATAAGAGAGAAATAGGTTCTACAGTATAGCATTAAGGGCCCTATTACGCAAAATGGACTCTTGTGAGCTTAGAATGTTGTTACCTCCTCAAAAACAGACCTGGACTTGTTTGGTTTCATTCACACATTTTTGAGTCTGTCTACATCTCCAAAGCTCAAAATGCTCTGTTCCCCCTTGCGATGTCATGAAGTGGTAGATTTCATATTAACATCTACCTTTTACCTTGTGTTCAGGAGAGATTGGCAATTCCAGAGTTGGTTTCATCATCCAAGTAATTTGAGTGAAGGTGCATAGAAAAACACAGGAACACCAGAGTCCTGCACGGGTCTGATTCTGACCAACACCCAAACCGCACCTGAATGAGAATCAGTCTGAGCCAAAAAAAATGAAAACACAACTTTATATTCTCCACACTCCGCTTTTCTTTTCAGGTCCTCGTGAGTCATTTTGAACTGCATGACATCACGTGAGAGTGGCAGAGATTTCTGGGAATGCGCGTATGCTGCAAAAACATATGGATTTTACATTGAATTCTCTTGTAAAAACAAAGGAGCACATGATTGTATGAAACATGATTAGTGCTGCCACTAACGACTAATTTTCTAACGATTAATCTCTCGACTAATTTTTCGATTAGTCGACTAATCTAAACGACTAATTTAAAAAAAAAAAAAGCGGTTCTAACACACACAAGTGTGTGTGTTAGATTTTCCCGGGAGGTTACCTTGTGTGTCCTGTGCGTGCGAGTTGCAAAGGTTATTGCTGTTATGTCTGTTGTGTGTGCTCATTCGACAATGTTGAACAACGATATGCACACACAATTTAACGAGTATGCACGAGCAGCATATTGCAACGGTATTCTCAATACCTCATGCATTGTGGTCGTGCTCCTGTGATAAGCCAAAGAAGTCTTACAGAGTGTACAAACCACTCTATCACCATCTGTCCGAAAGTATTCCCAGACTTTCAAGGCTTTAGGTCTTGGTCTAGAAGAAGTCGCCACTGTTCTTGGATCCGACTCTGACCCACCGGCCGCTGCCATTTTCATACCGCTCTCAAATGCTCAAATCGGGGGAAGGGGGAAGAGAGAAAGAGAGAGACCAGCCAGCAGAGTGCGCACGGCAAATACTTCCTCAAGTTTGTTTTCTTTGGCGGTGCCATTATTTACCACTGCTGTTAGCCTTTGGTGAAGCCGAGGTTAGCCACCTCGGCGTCAACCCCGGATGTAGCCGCTGTCAGCAGCACCGGTGTCCGCCTGGGGCGCAGCCGCTGCCCGCCGCCCCGGTGTCCGCCTCGAGTGCAGCCGCTGTTAGCCGCACCGGTGTCCGCCTCGGGTGTAGCCGCTGTTAGCCGCGCCGGTGTCCGCCTCGGGTGTAGCCGCTGTTAGCCGCGCCGGTGTCCGCCTCGGATGTAGCTGCTGCCTGCTGCGCCGGTGTCCGCCTCGAGTGTAGTACTACTAGTGGTGTGGAGGGGAAATACCTGATCTCAGGCAAGCAAAAGGTCTCTGGACGAGCCGTTTGAGACCAAAAATAAATAAAGGCGAATATTGGTCCAAAAAAATTGTATTCGACTCATTTTCACATTCGATTACGTCGACAACGTCGAATAATCGCGGCAGCACTAAACATGATTTCAACAAAATAAAAGCATTTCTTTTTTTTAATCTTTTTTTTGTCAAATCATAATTTCTGTGTACATTAGGGGAGATTTGGCCTTCTCGAGAGTAGGGCTGGGTATCATTAAGGAGGTGCTGTTATGATACATACCTCAATACGCAGACCACGATATGATACATATCGCGATACAGTGTACTTTCGATTCAATACAATATATTTCATTCAGTGATTCAATACGGTTCAACAAAAAATAAAGGCTAAATTGTGGCTGTGGTACTAAAAGTCTTTGTTAAACCACTTCTAATGCAAAGTGAATATGAAACACAAACATTTCGATCATCAAAACAATGAAAATGTTAAATGTGTTGCATAAATGAGTTTCCTTCCTCTGAACAAGCAACAAAACTATGGCACTGTAACAAAATATAATAAAATATATCAAAAAAGTACTCCAGGCAATATATCGATACAGCAGCCCACGATATTAATACTGTATCATCACATTAAGCAATACAATATATATCGATATTTCAATATTTTTGGACATCCCTACTAGGGCCCGACAGATATGGATTTTGTTGCGGCCGATATGATACCGATACAATGGGAGTTGGAGCTGCCGATAGCCGATTTAGTCGCCGATATATTTAGGACATAAAAATTCACTGTAAATCTTCAATTGTTTATAAAACTTAGGTTTGGCGCAATTGGATTTTCAGTTGGGTTTATTTAGGCGACATTTATTGTTGGCAATAAATGCGTGTGCTCCACGGTAATTAATGATACGCTATATGCCGATAATTCACACCTCTATTCACAGCTCATTTACATATCAGTGCGTGTCCAGTAACATATATACGGCCACTATAGTCACTTTACAGTTGCAAATAGAAGAAAAAACAGCCTGTTTATGTGTGCGAGCTACAGCAGCTAATGCTAACCAATGAGAAAGAACCAGAACGAGCTTCAAAACCGACACATTTCAACACTCAGCCTCACACAGGCTCCTCTCAGATCACAAGTCTGCACTAAGAACTGAACTTTTAATCCAGACTCAAACTGAGCGGCCGTAAAAAAGAAGAGAATCTCAGTGTTGTGCACACATAGACCGTATATGTGCGCACATGGCTTTACGGATACAAGTGTAAACAAGTGCGCATGGTGATGTGTTCAGGGGCGGGATGGTCACAGACAAATGACTCTGCAAATAAATATTGATGCAGAGCCACATATCAGAACATTTATCTGTCTGTAAATTGGATTAAATGGACATAATATAGAGAGTCTAAGCTTTATAAAAAGGTATAACAAGTCCACGTGGAATATTGGCCCATATCTGTAAGATTTTGGCCGATGTGTTTCTAAGAGCCCATATCGGCCGATAATATCTGCCAACCGATACATCGGTCGGGCCCTAATCCCTACTCTACAGCATGGTTGATAGATCACAGTTATGGAATTCCCTAGGGTGATGCGTTGATTTCCAAACAAGAAGTAACATTTTAATCCTAAAAAAAATGGCAAAATGGGAAAAGATTTCAAAGATTTTTAGCAAAATCTTAAGTCAGTGTTTTAGTGAAATGAGTAGGAGTAGTAACCTGTCATAGGCATTTTAAAGCATTATTTTATTGATTTTATTTATTTATTGCTATTTTATGAGTGTGATTTTATTTGGCTTCACTGGTTTTAGTGTTTTAGGACTGGAAAGGTTAAATGGAGCATTTAGTATACCCTTTTTGCTATTTTTAATGCAGCCTTTGGAAACTGTTTTGTTGATAAATGTGCTAGAGAAATAAAGTGGATTTGGGTTTGGATTTTGGGTGACGCTCTTGGCTTAGATCTGGGAACATATGACATGATCACATTGTAGAGACCGCGATACTTCCTCTGATCTAGACCACAGTGACATCATCTCTGTTAGGTGTATCTGGGCGTGTCTCTGGTCTATCTGTGCTCTGATCTACCATGAGTCACTGCGCACACAATGGGCCGGCCACAGCAGAAGTAGTGTTTGTTTATTCAGTCTGCGTCCCTCTGATCCTAAAGGCGGGATTAATGTTTGAGGGACTTGTCTTTAAAAGGTGCATTGTGTAACTTTTCTGCTGGAGGGTCCATCAAATGCTTTTCTCCATGGAGATGTTATTGCTTTGTCTGGAATGATTCACAGTACGGCATTAAACCTTTCTGTCTTCATGGAGACCAAACCAGACAAGGTTATAGGTTAGATCTGTGGTCAGAACGCCTGTTTTTCTAGTTATTTTTGAGCAAATAAAGCAATGACATATCCATAGAAACAAGGAGGTGACGGACGTTAACAAAGCAGTTTATCAGACAAAATAAGACGATGTGAAATAGCTTAATGCAACTTGGAAATATAGAAAAGTTGATGACATGTAATTATTAGGGTTGGGCGGTATTCAGATTTTGATACCATTAAACATTCTCAGTATTTTACCAGGGTAGACAGTATTACCGTGACTAATTAAGAATTATTTTGTAGCTGCACCTAAACCATTCAGAAACAGAAGAGCAGCATTATATTTGAAGATGAGGCACAAGTTCTGATCAAACCAAACTTCACCAGCGCGTATGTCCCTCCATTTAATGATCTGGGACACGCCAAGACAAGAAAAGCAGAAGAGGCAGATTCTGGAATAAAAAGTAAAAGGCGACAGTCCACGGAGTGTGATATTTCCCACTGCAGCATGTTGTATCTGACAGACCCACGCTCTCGCCACTCGGAGAAGTTACCGCCTCCTCTGTGAAAGTCTGACTTCGCCCTCAAGCGGGAACTTTCTCCTCTTCAATAAAACGTCTCCATCACAAACTTCAGCTCAACATCCCACACAAAGCATCAGTCAGGTTTTTTTCTTCTTCCTCGCTGAGTGTGGAGAGTGGAGGGGAGAAAGTCCAGGCTGTTCCCCATGTCTGAAGCGACTGTGGTGGGATCTCTGGCCTGACGTGGGGTCGTAGCTCCGTCAACATTTACTGTCTCTCCCCTGTCATTCGCCTGGAGCCAAAATGCTCCTAATATTATATAAGGTCCTTATGCACTGCAGATTTTTTATTGACTGTAAGGAAACTGATACCGTTGCTACTTTTTATACCCTGGTATACCATATTACCGCCCAACCAATAGTAATTATATAAATAGTTCTACTTCTAGCTCTGTTTACAAGTTATGGGGAGAATAATAGTGGGGCTAGTACAGGACCTTGAGGTTTAAATAATGAGCCTTAGGTTATTAAAAAGTTAGTCCTATATTACAAACTTGACTTGTGAGCTTTAATCCATGTTATAATATTGTTACCTCCTCAAAAATAGACCTGGAGTTGTGTTTTGTTGTGTTGTGTTGTTCATTCACACGTCTGAGTAACCCTTTATGATTAGTTTGTCTACATCTCCAAAGCTCAAAATGCTCTGTTCCACCTTGTGATGTCATGTAGAGGTACTTCTGAAGTTAACAGCTCCTTTTACCTTTTGTTCAGTTGTTGAGTCTGGCAACTCAAGGGCTGAAATGATCAAAACTGCTGCCCTCCCCCACCCGAAAAGCTACATAGTGGATTTTTAAGAGTCTGCGTATAGTGCGGATTACAATTAGTCACTTGTTTATTTAGTGGGTGCATATTTACTTAATGAATTATTCACAATTAATCCATTAATTCTGCAGCAGCCCTTGTTCATTAGAATACAAAACAACGTGTCAAGACAAGATAAACAAAACCGCTAACGCCACCGTAGCGGCTAATTCCACGATCCTCACAGCTTCAATGTAAAGATCAAGAGAAGCGCCCCCGCTTGGACAGTGGAGTTAATTGGGCGTTACTCCTTTCATGCCCCGATACGCCGGCGCCGCCCAAACTTCACAAACAGAAGAAAGAAAAGTGTTAATATCTCCTCTCCCCACTGTGCCCATCGACCTGAGCCAATTTAAACATCATGTGCTCAGCGCTGTTTGAAGTGTCCAGCGCCAGAGGCTAATAAACGCTCGGCCCCAGTGAAAGGACCACATCCCAATGAAGTTCAATGGAAAACAAACAGCGGGGGTTACGGCAGCTGAGGCCCTTGTAGGTGGCAACAAGAGGCACACAATCGACTGAAGCAGGCTCACGAGTATAATCAGATTTGTCCCAGGGGTAAACGCACTTAACCATAGTTGCGGGGAGGAGCGGCAGCCATTTTGGTAAGGTAAGGTATTAAAGTGCCTATGGCAGGTTGGATTAATTATTTTACTAAAACACAGACATTTAAAGGTGCATGTAACTTTTCCAACACCTTCTTGTTTATATAGACATGTCATCGGTCTACTTTGAATGTGCCAGAATAATAATAGTAATAATAATACATTTTATTTATTAAACGCCGTTCGGGACACCCAAGGTCGCCTTTACAACATAAACAAATTAAGTACGATTAAAACATACAGTTAAAAGCTTACAGTTAAAGTGGGACAGTATTTAAATGATTGCATTTAGTGTTGTATTTTATGAGTATTTAGTAATGTATTAGGCATAGGCAGTATTTGAATTGATTGATTGTATTGTATTGTATTGTATAATATAACATTAAACAGCTCTACTTTACATTTATTCAAATACAGGTAGTTTTATAGCTCAAAAATACCTATAAAAACAGGCATTCTGACTGTAAGCAGGGTCGCCTCTCCACAGATCTGACCCGTAACTTGGTCTGGTTTGGTCTCCATGAACATAAATGGTAAATGGTCACATTTTTATACAGCGTTTTCCACCTTCAAGGTTCAAAGCTCTTTACAACAAGGAAACAGTCCATTGACACACATTCTTGCACCAGTGTACACTGGCACTGGGGGTGAAGTGGGTTAGGTGTGTTGCCCAAGGACACAACGACAGCAGCGTTCATCTGTGGGAGCTGGAATTGCACCTCCAACCTGTGGGTCAGTGGATCTGACCGCTCAACCAGTGTTTATGTCGAGAGCGGGATTTGAACCGCCAACCTTCAGATCAGTGGAGAAGTTAAGTCACATTCACTTTCATTTTTTTAGGTTTACAATTTTACTTGTTTGGAAATCGTAACATCACACTAGGGAATTCCATAACTATTACCAAGCGAAACTCCTCTAATTATTTATATTTTTATTTAACCTTTATTTAACTAGAAAAATCCCATTGAGATTACTAATCTCTTTTTCAAGGGAGTCCTGGCCACACACACTTCACTTTCATACTAAGCAATGTGGGTGAAGTGTCTTGCCTAAGGACAAGACGGCAGTTTTTTGTGACTGGTGCCCCCCTGTGGCACCTGGAATTCCCAGTGGTCTCCCATCCAATGTACACACAAATTATCAGAAGAAAATAACTTATATTCATCACTGTGTTTTTAAAAATTTGGAAAATTTCAGCACTGGAATCGTCAAAAAAAAAAAAAAAAAAAGGTTAAAGATTAAAAAGGCAGCTGTTAACTTGAAAACAAACTACCACAACTACCACTCACAAGGTGGAACGAAGCATTTTAAGCTTTGGAAATGTAGACCAAATTTTATAGTGTTACTCAAACATGTGTGAATGAAATAAAACACAACTCCAGATATGTTTTTGAGTAGGGAACAGTATTCTAACATCCAATCCAAACCATAACACTTCATTTCTATAGCACATTTCATAAACAAAACACTTTCCATATCCAATAGAAATCTAAACCAAAGCTTAATTTAACCCCACTAGTCATCGTTAAGACAATAAAACGAGTAAAATCAAATAGAGCAAGAATAACGATAAATAATAAATAGGTAAAAAAAAAAAAAAAAATACATAAAAATAAATAAAAGACACAGAGGACCACACAACTCACGCGGTGTTAAAAGTGAGAGAATAAAAGTGTGTCTTAAGACGTGGCTTAAAGCTCACAAGTGTCCATTTTGTGTAATAAATAGGATGTTTAAAGTAGACCTCGATGGACGTGTGCTTTGAGTGCAAATATTGTCATTTCAATGTTCTCCTGAGGTCAGTGTTAATGCTCCCGGTCATCCATTATATGTTAAAGCAATGTTGATAAGATAATTGTATGCAGCGGGTTAACAGCTAATGCATACATCCTGTTTCCGAGCACAGCGGTGTGAGGCCCAGCTGCCGTCACAGAGGCTCTGAGGAGGAATGGGCCTGGGCATTTTAATAAGTTCATTTAGTGTCCTGATGGTTTCACATACGGAGATGGGGCCTGCAACTCATTCACACCAGGTCTGCACAGGAAATATAGGAGTTTAAACTACGGGGAATCAGAAGCACTGGAAATATTGTTATTCTGTCTGTGGAAAGGGTTATGTTCAGAGGTTTTCTCACAAGTAATTAGATTAGATTTGTGATTTCTAAATGAAAGCTTCTATATTACACAAGTTATGATATAATGTTATAATGCTGTTACCTCACAAACAGACCTGGAGTTGTGTTTTGTTTCACTTGCACATGTTTGAGTAACTCTTTATATTACTATGTCTATATCTCCAAAGCTCAAAATGCTCTGTTCCACCTTGTGATGTCATGAAGCGGTAGTTTTCAAGTTAACAGCACCTTTTAACTTTAGTTCAGTAGAGATGAGCAATTCCAGGGCTGAAATGATCCAAATGATTCTCGTGACATTATATGGAGTTTAAAAATACAGTGGAGCACTTCCTGTATCACCACATGACATCACAAGGTGGAAAAGAGTTTTTTTTTCTGTTTGAGCGAAGAACTAAAAGGCCTAAATGTGCAGGGTTTGTGTGTTAAACATGTGTGAATGAAACAAAACACAACTCCAGGTGTGTTTGTGATAAGGACACAAAATATGGACCCTTTAAGGGTGTATTCACACCTGCCATGTTTAGTTTGTTTAAAATGAACCAGAGTTCATTTGCTCCACCACTGAACTCTCTTCTGGACCAAACAAGCGGTCCGAGACCCAGCTGAAGAGGTGGTCTTGGTGCAGCACTATACGGATCCTGGTGCGGCTCGATTGTGGTGTTAATGCAGCCCAGACCCAGTATGACATGGTTGTTTTTTTTAACCTAACGTGCTCCGTCGTATGTTGGAATTAATCACGTGGCTAAACCATAGACCGTATATATGAATATATATGTACATATTTTATAGACGCTCTATGGGCTAAAGTTAACGGTGATATAGGAGAGCTACACACAGGTCAGCCGTATGTAGTACTAATGCTTTTGGAAGTCTTTTGATACACTAATATAATTCCTACTTCAGACCTGTTACATCTTGGTGAAGAAGAGCACCTGTCACAACACGATGTGCACACGCCTCTCCTCCAGAGCCATCTTGCCCTTCGTCTTAGTAGTCTTAGTAATTACTTGTATCATATTATAAACCTGATGTTGCATCAAATGCTCTTGCTGCTCAAACATCTGTGCAAAAGTCTGCATCTGTAAAATCCATATCACTATGACAATAACAAAAGCAACACACAAAATTGCCATGATTCTTTCCTTTCACTGACTTGGCGCTTTAATCGACGCTGCTCATTTCTGTCCAGTGGACCATCTCAGCACACGTGGTTTTGTTTACAGAGTTTGGTCACTTACAAAATGTACAATGTGAATGTAAACCGCACCAAAATAAAAAATAAAAAATTTAAAAAGCAAGTGAACTATCGGACTTTCCTGGTGTGAATACACCCTAAAAAACATTTGAGGTCCAGGTGTCATAATATTTGAGAAGTATTAAATCTCCATGGAGACAAGCAGGTGGCCCCATCAGGGTAAGCTACATGTCAAATCTGTGGAGAGGCGATACCACTCTGAGTAAGAATGTGTCATTTTAAACAAATAAACAATAAAAACACTGGTAATGAAATAAACGGCAGGTGTATTTAATGCTATGCCGCGGGACATTTCATCCAAAGCTATAACTCTATGGAGTTAAGCAGTATCTGCAAAGTTGCACAGTGCAGCTTTAACTTGAACCGAAGGTGGATTTCGTGATATTGAGGACACTCTCGTGCCTGGCCATGGCTTTAATCCAGAAGAGATTGTGTTCGGTGAAAATAAATACTGTGTGCGCCGTTATCAGACAAACATGGAGCTGACAAAGGCTCCTGATGGTGTTAACTGAAAGGAAACCAATAGTGTTACATAAGACCTGGAGAGGCTGTGTAAACATATGGAGGCCAATAAAACAGAAATAAACACACTCAGGATAAAGAGGCATCACCGGCACTGAGAAAACAAAACCTATGGCCATTATCAGATGCTATAGCTATACTGAAGGGGAGGTTCTGTATGGATGTTTATGGAGGGATGTTCAGCGTCTGGGTTAGGGCTGCACACATTTGGAAACAAATATGACGATGTTTCTGACAAGTAATGCAATCTGATTTACAATTTATGAGTTAAAAGGCGCACTTTGTAACTTTTCGGTTGCTTGTTGCTATGGAGATGTCATTGCTCTGCCTGGAATGTTCTGCAGTATGACATTAAACAGCTCTACTGTGCATTTTTTTTTCCAATTATAGGTTTTATAGCTCCAAAAAAAAAAAAAAAACAGGCATAATTTTATTTATTAGTTTATATTTACATTTTCAATTATAGCCCATAATTTAATTTACTTAAACTTGTTCTTTTTTAGTTTGAATTACCGGACGGACCAGACCATCGCTGAACAAAGGGGGGAGCACTATTATAGTTTGTTTTGCTAAGTTAGTTTATTTAATCTTACTTTACTAGCACTTATTTTCTGAAGTCTAATGATTTGCTTTTGCGTTGGTTTAATCAAGTTAGTAGTTTAGTTAACTGTTTAATGTAATTTCCCTGTTTTCCATTTTTTGGTTGTGTTCAGTTGACTTTAAGTTCCCTCAGTTTGGGCCCAGTTTTTTGTTGATGGTTTGCTTATGTTAGATTATTTTGGACTTTATTAAATATAAACTTCTTTTTACACCTTGTCTTTTGCTTTTTTCTTGTCCCCGACAGCAAGTTTTGAGATTGAGTTTGGAGATTTAAACACCACATTCAGGAGCCTCTGATCAGTAACAATGTTCATGGTCCTGTGATGACTGTAATGGGGCTTGTTTAACATCACAAATCACTTTGCCTGTTGTAGTTCTAGCTAAATCAGTTTATTTATGGTCAGATTGTGTCAAAAAAAAAAAGTTTGGCTCAATATCTAATTTAAGTAACAGCTTCAGACGGAGCAATACCTCTAGTTAGCATCAAACCCTCAGGAAATGTTGATTAGCTGCAAAGTATCAACGGGGATATCTGGCTCTTCCCCCCTCCCATGTGGACGGATGATAGCATCACGTTCTATAGAATCTGAAAACATCTTTTTTTTGGACAACCTTAAACACAATTTCAACAGAGATTTATTTTTGCACCGTTTTGAATTCACAGTTCCATCTGCACCGAGGCGGCCGAGGCCTATTAGGTCCATTCAAATGTGGAGCCATGTGAGACCGTGGGGCTTGAATGGGAAACAGCATTTGAATGGAAAATTACTTTGCCTATTCTTACCTTGGAGCTGAAGCAGACGTGTGTCCAGCACAAGTCTACGGCCTGGAAACTTCAGGACTCCACATGCAAACGAGTGCGGGCCGGAAAATATGGAAATGAATGCTGGCTTAAACATGTAATGAACTGCTTCTGTTTTAAACCAACATATAATTTACACTTTTACATGTGTATAGCTGAAGTACAATAAACAGCTGAAGAAAATATAGACGATAAACACTTATGTAAGGATTAAACTCAATAATATTTTTGTACAACCGCACAAGTAGTTTCTGTCTACAGTTAATCACCATTCTTTTGTTTGTTCTGCAACAGGTAAACAAAAAAACTGTTAGAAGATTTCAGCTAAAACAGAAATAATTAACGCTTTGAACATCCACAGACAAACAAAAGGTCGCCTCTGTTTCCAGTTGGTGGGATAAGCGCATTAGGCGAGATAAGTGTGATTTTGTTAAGTGATGGTGACCAATGAGCTCCTTCGTTTCACACAAGTCACTGAAATAAACAAATCTGACGGGATGATTATGTTTGGCTGTGGCTCGAGGCGCGATGGAGAAAGTGCGACCAGACTCTGTATATAAAAAATAGAGAGAGATCAGTCTGGATTTGCCACAATACGTTTTTATTGATCATATAAATTCAGTTTCACCCTTAGGCCCTGCAATATGGCCAAAAATAAAACCTTTTGTCAGACACACAACGATTACGATTTTAATCCATTTTAATCAAAGTCAAAGAAATTTATCAAACTGAAACTGTCTTTAGGTAGATTTGTATAGATATGTAACTTAATTTTAATAGTCTAATTAGAATGAGATTTTTTTTTTTTACAATGAGAAATGTTGACTTGCACAATAATGCAGCTTTACAAGTCAGAAAGTCAATAAACTTTCATAATAAATCTCAATTTCACAATTTTGCAATACAAAGTAATGAAATTTCATTATCGCCCAAGCCCTAGTTTCAATTGCAGTACTTCAGAGGGGGTTGGACTCCTTGTAAAAGCCTGTAATAGCTCCACAGTGTATTTATGTCAGGAATGTGCGTTAATGATTTTCTTCTCTGCTTTATAATGTGGCCTGAGGTTCAGCTACTGTCACTGAAATACCTGTCAGTCCACAGCCTTTGGAAACACAGACCTGGGCTCTGATCTCTGCAGCTTTTACTGGAAACTCCACTCTCTTTAAGGACACAGGCACGGTCACGGTCTGCGTTAGGCCGGGACATAAAGGAGCATTTAAACATGTTTGAAATACATTACATTTTACAGGCTATTAACTATAATATTTGATTTTTATGAATGAACATGAAATTGTAATAAAGTGATGGCAGATCTGTGTTGGTTTGTGGTGTTACTAAATGACAAAATTGTAATCGAGATGAAGATTTAATAATCCAATGGTCAATAATCAGCTTGTGTGTTTTTAATGGGGAGGTTTCCAGTCCTGTCGGTAAAAGCGGGTGGTTTGGAGGAAGACATTGAACCTGTTTTTGTGGTAAACTGTAATGATTAAACGTCACATGTAGTAACTCGTGTGTTTTTAAAAAGGACTGAGAGACTGATCGAAATCGATATTTAATCAAGACTGCCTTTTCAGTGGTCACAATTATGAAGTAAAAATCTTTTGAACAGAACAGACGTTGCCTGTGCCTCCATCTTTTCTCATCTCATCAAAACCCCACTAACCCCGAGCTGAAAAAATGAAATTCCTCATGTGTTGTCAAATGCCACAAGGGTTGAGCTAAGGTTTAAGGTTACAAGTACAATACAGTGTGTAGTGAAAGGTTTTTATTGCACTGAAAAACATGGATTCTTACTCCGAGCAGTACCGAGGGCCTGCTCCTGCTAGTTTCCATGGAACTACTGCTCCTTTGGCTATAAAATTCCAGAGTATGGCATGAAACGTATCTATATCCATGGGGAATGCTTTGCAGTATGGTTTTCAATTTCTATTTATCCTCCAGAAAGTTATGTACTGTAGATCTTAACTTTCGTAGAGCTGGAGATGGGCCCCAGCTGCTGCATAGAAACTTACTGTTAAACTCCTGGAATGGGTGAAATGCAGTGAACACATTTTCCACAGGGAATATAAAGTACTAATGGTGATTTTTCTGACAAGCATTGCAGTTGAGAGGTTCAATTGCAAAAGTTCTTTTAATGTTTGCTTTTAATCATGAGAATCTGTTCCGAGTTCACATTTTAAACAGAATAACAGACAAAAAGACAAAAAAATCTATCAAATTAAATCTCCAACACAGACCGATATTTAGTTTTGGTTGACGTGTTGCCTAAAAAAAATACACAGAAACATTTCTGGACAAGGACACAGCTGCACAAAAGTGAATGTTCATGGAGTTTTGTGTAAAAGTGACTATGAATTGTCTGGAAAATTATAAATAGGGTCTGATTATTGTGAATTTTATTATTGTTACTGATGTATTTTTGACCCCTGTGACCCTGACCCATGGGACCACAGATGGAAATTAGCTTTTTGGTGACAATCTGGCGCGTTTACGTTCATGCATTCTGTCATGTCTGTTCGTTAACATGCATTGTCCCAATCAAATAATCAAATAAATCAATAAATACAAGATCTCGTGCCACAGGATCTTGCGAGGCAAAAGTCCCACAAGGTCAGTCACACAAGAGAAAAATTATCTTGTATGATTTTTTTTCTCCAAGTTAAAAACGGGTTACTTTTTGGCGCGTTTCATCTCCAACAGTTCCAAAGAGCAGTACTAGAAAGGAAACACAGCTATGAAATCAAATAAAAAAATTGTGAGGCTAAAATTGGAAACTGAACTGCGAAATGTATATATTAGTAACTATGCTAAAATCTCATTTTGTCTCGTTCACGTGGACCCAATCTCATATCTCGTCTTATTTAGGTTTGCTGTTCTCATGCAGAAATAAGAAGGATCTTTAGATTTGCGGCCTTTGCATCCATTTCAATTTTAATTCCATTAGGATTCATTTTGCATCCCTATTGTAGAAAACCGATGGCCCACCTCAAAGCAGGTCAGGGCAGAGGAAACACTCTCATTAACATTGAAGAAGACCAACCACACAGGCTTAAATTATAGACGGAGACACTACAGATGCATAGCCTGTCCCACACAATCAGGAAGAAGAGCTGTGGTTCTGTGGTGCTTAAGTGTCCTGTTTCTGATCCCGTTGGTGAAAGTGGAACCAGAGCCGCGGCAGGAGGGGGAGAGGAGGACGGAGATAAGCGTCGCGCAGCCGTGAGGTCGTGGGGTCTGTGTGTGTGACGTACGTGCTGCTGTGGGCATTAGAACACGCACCAGAAATCAGGCCATATGCTCCAACGGAGGAGACGACAATATGGGCTGCAGGATCATAAGAATGTGGGAAAGTATATAAAAAAAGAGAGAAAATTTTGACACGAAGCTTGGGCAGCGCAACATTTTCTGACAAGTACTGAGATCAGATATGTGATTAACTTGTTTTTTGTTGTGCACGTTTTCATGATCGTCCAGTCGGATTTGTTCATTTCAGTGACAACTGTGAAGTGAAAGAGCTGTTCATCATTTACACGGTGCTGGTCAGTAGAGATGAAACAATATGGGTTTTTTCATAGCCAATGTCGATACCAATAGTTTAGAATCCAGAGGAAATTAGAGATGTCCCGATAAAGATTTTCTGGCTTCCGATCTGATTTTTTATTTTATTTTTTTTAAGGAGTGCTCTTTCCGATACCAATCCAATACCTCCGCCACCGTTTGCTGCTGTGGCTTTGCCGCCTTGCGCTTGTAAATCTCAAACTCCAAATCAAATTGATCCGAATCAAATTGGTGGTGTTAAAGTGCAGGTTCCTCCATGAGAAACTGCTTGTTTGCAACAACTGCAAATGTCGCTGTTTGGCTCTCGTTTCGTTGAACAGTCGTCCCTCACGCCGTTCACCTTTCGCAGATTTTTTTAGTTCAATTTTATGTGCTTTTTTTTTTACAGTGTATGAACCTGTGTTCTGCGTTCTGATTGGCTAAGGGAGAACCCACACATTGTTTTCTGCATAAAAAACAGCACCATCCCATAACTATGTTTTTCAGCCCCGCGTCCCTCAGTTTAGATTGCGGCCGATTTGTGCGGAGCGATCCTTCTCCCTGCTCATATCGCAGAGGGGTTTTACAGTTTTTACAGGGTTTTTCTACTTTGTGGATTTCACCTATCGCGGGTT
The DNA here is from genome assembly GCA_030686955.1 of Odontamblyopus rebecca. Taxonomy (NCBI): domain Eukaryota; kingdom Metazoa; phylum Chordata; class Actinopteri; order Gobiiformes; family Gobiidae; genus Odontamblyopus; species Odontamblyopus rebecca. The sequence continues at coordinate 11,633,610 of CM060653.1, read as the reverse complement.
ATTTTTAGAGCGTAACCCCCGCGATAAACAAGGGACCACTGTAGTGACAAGTCCCGCACAGGGGACAAGGTGGCGTTTTGATTTACAGCTGCCGTAAAGCGTGTCAATGCCGCAAAAACATGTGAAACTGGATCGGCCCGATCACATGACTGAGTCTGATACTGTCCAATACTCATAAATGTAGGTCATTTATGAGTGAGTGATCAAGAGCTGATACTAATACTGAATATCAGATCGGGACATCCCTAGAGGAAACGACTGCTGTTAAGCTCTCTTTTTAGTCCGATATATAGGCCTGATTTTGATTATTTTCCACAAATTCTGTACTGAAACTCACCCACAGCAGTTTTTATCCCAGACCTTGAAGAGAGCTGTAGTCAGGTTTTGTGCAGTTATCTCTTTGCAGCTTGCACTAAAGTGTTAAAATAAAGCTTTGTGTGTACTTTTTAGGCTGCAGGTTAGTCAAAAGAAAATGTTGTCTCATGTCTATCTACATCTCCAAAGCTCAAAATGCTCTGTTCCACCTTGTGATGTCATGAAGCGGTAGTTTTCAAGTTATCTTTTTTTCTTTCAGTAGAGATTGGCAATTCAAGGGCTGAAATGAGCCAAATGATTCTGGTGAAGTTGTATGGAGTTTAAAAACACAGTGGAGCACTTCCTGTATTACCACATGACATCACAACGTGGAACTGTGTTTTTTGGCCTGGTAACACAAAACCAGGAGTAAAACTGGTCAATCCAGCGACCAAATCACAACAAATCAAAGCAGGAATCAACTCAACAACATGACGACATTCACATGCATCTACCAGTACTACAATGAGGAGTGTTATACGTCCAGGACAGACAGACACTGGAGCAGGAATGCCCGAGCTGTTTTGACATTTAATGAAGGGTCGCAGATCTAGTCAAAAATTATTGAAAATCAGATACTAATCGACGCTAAAATGGATATGGAAACTAGATACTAAATTTCCACAGGTATCGAAACTGAGAAAGCCCCATTGACAAGATGGAAATGAAGCTTTCCTGAATGATCTTGAGCCGTATCAGAACAAGTATAAAAACACAGATTAGTATACATCCATGGAACACTATGGAACCAACCTGGACCACATATAAGACCACATGGGAAAAGACAAGAAAATACTACCATTTAATGTTGAACATCATATTCTGTTGTTTAAAGAAGTTATTTTTTAATCACACTTCAAAATTTGAGACACGTGTACTCTGAGCTAGGAGAGATTTTAGACTGGACTGCTCATTTTCACATTAAGTTGTCTTTATAGATCACAAATATGATCTAAATGAGACCTCTGGGAATTTTCTCCAGATGCTCAAAACATCCCCCGTCTCACATTATTAAAACACCAGACAATACTGCGGATGCACTGAAACATTAAAAAAAACAACAACATAAAAAACAAATAGTGTAGCTTTCTCAGCAGTCAATATTTTACACAAATTAGCTCGTTAGCATTTCTTACACCGGTAATAGCATTGCTCCGCCCATCTGCCTCTGCCTGGATTTGAATATGACCCTGGGGACTAAATAATTGCCCACCCGTGGTCCCAGTCAGCAGGGAATGAATTCTTAGAAGACAATCAGTTGGGACACCAAAATAGCTTGGGCTAAAAATACTGTACAACGTGATCCAAGGCGAGCAAACGACCGAAAAAAATGATGAAATTCCTCGCAGTTTCCAATCAGTCTGTGGCAATTTTATCATCAAAATCAATCCAAATGTACTTATGGGGTACATTTAAAACAGCTTAGGTCTTGAGCAATGACAAGCAGAACAAAATAAACAGCATTTACAATAGGTTAAACCATAAAAAATAAAACAAAATGTCAAGTTATTGCTCTCTACGTGGGGCAAATGCCAAAAGGAAAATGTGTGTTTTGAATAGGGCTGGGTATCATTAAGAAGTTGCCAAACGATACAAACCTCGATACATAGGCCAAGATACTATACATATCTTGATACGGTGCACTTTCGATTCAATATATTTCAAATCAATTCAATACGGTTCAATATAAAACTAATGGCTAAATCATAGCTGTGATATTCAAAGTCTTCGTTAAACCACTTCTTGTGCAAAGTTAATGTGAAATACAAACATTTTAATCCTCAAAACAGTGAAAATGTCAAATGTGTCGCATAAATGAGTTGAAAACTGTAGTGCTGTAACAAAATAATTTCGTAAAATTTACCAAAAAATATTCTTGGCAATATATCAATACACCAGGCCCCAATGTCAATACTGTACCGTCACATTAAACAATACGATATATCCATATTTCAATATTTTTACACGCCCCTAATTTTGAATAGGGATTTAAAGTGCTCTCAAGTGACTGTGCTGTTCTACTATGCAAATCAGATTCTAATCGATATTTAAAAAGTCCCATTGACAGGACAGAAATGAAGCTTTCCTGAATGTCTTTAGACTGATGTTGAGCTGTATCAGAACAAGTACATAGACTAGTACCTGGACCACTGAGGGATTACAGACATATAAGACCACATGAGAATATAAAAGAAAATATTATGACTTAATGTTCAAAATCACATTCTATTGTTTATTTAAAAAAAAAAAAAAAAAGTTTAATCGGAATCTGTACTGAGCATCAAATCTTTTCCTTCTTACTGAAATTTTACTATAGTGACAGTAATAGCACAAAGTATATTCCACAGCCCTGCAACAAAAATGCCTGACCTCAATTAATGCTTCTTATACTTCTCCCAAACTTCAGTAATTCTGCAAATACTATAGTTAGATTTGACATGCCTGTTTATCTTAATAAAAGAAAAGGCCATATAAAAGATTTTTCTTTACTGGAAACACTAATAACTAACACAATAATTATTTCAGAGACCTGACCTTTGCCATGAATGCATTGAGATAAACTGCTCTTGTTTTTATAAAAGCAACAGAATGTAAAGTATGAACTTATCTAAGAGGCAAACTGAACTCCCAGCATTACTAAACGAAACATGCGATAATTTGGCTGGATGATTAGCAATAATGCCCTGATTATGACGAATAGTAGTGTTGTCAAAAGCATCAAAAGACAGATACTAATCGATACTAAAACTAGCATTGAAACTAGATACTTAGTTGGGGTATCAATACTAAAAATTCACATTCACGGAACAGAAATGAAGCTTTCCTGAATGTCTTTAGAATGATCTTGAGCTGTATCAGAACAAGTACAAGAGCACATAGACTAGTATACGCCCATGAACTAAAAAATGTGCCACTGAGACACTACACAGATATAAGGCCATGATTTAATGTTGACAATCACATTATGTTGCATAAATAAAGAGTGTTATTCATAATCATCATGGAACTGGTACTGAGTGTTAAGTTTATTCCTTATCAAAATCCAAGTTTTAAATTTTAGTATTGTGACAACTAGGGTTGTGCAAAAATATATCAAAATATCAACATATCATATCGTTTAATGTGATGATACAGTATCGATATCATTGGCTGCTGTACCGACATATCGCCAAGAGTATATTTGGTATATTTTACTAAATTATTTGGTTACAGCGCTACAGTTTTGTTTCTTGTTTAGTGGATCGAAACTCATTTATGTGACACATTTGACATTTTCACTGTTTTGATGATTAATTCATTAATTTATTTATTTATTGGATCCCCATTAGTCTTTACTGGTGTAAAGATTAGTCTTCCTGGGGCCCAAGTTAGCATGTAATGTACAATAAAATGTTCCATAATAATAACTATAAATGTTTACACATAACACAGTCCTGTTCATAAACATTCACAATAAATCCAATAAATTACAATGAATAAATAGTGGCTAAATATAATTATGTACACGCATTAAAGTGAATGTTTCATATCAACTTTGTACAAGAAGTGGTTTAACTAGGACTTTTAGTATCACAGCCATGATTTAGCCATTATTTTTGTTGAGTCGAATTGAAAGCTCACTATACACACATGATATGTATCGTATCGTGGCCCATGCATTGAGGTATGTATCGTATCAGCAGCCTCTTAATGATACCCAGCCTTAGTGGCAACATTAACAAAAACCCTAATATCTCAGACCACAGACTATAATCCTGGCCGATGCATTCACACCCAAAAAGCACAAAATCTGCATTGCAATGATCATTTTGTTCAATAGTCCAACGTGACTCAAGTGTAAACAAACCACCACTTCTTCATAACCTAGAATATGACAACTTGCCCCATTTACAACTCATATTAGAGAATTAGCAGAAAATATTACAAAATCTAGTTAATACATCTCCATTTAACATATGTTTAATACAGATCCAGATGTGGCAGCAGGAAAAGTGACGAGATGTCGCAGGTTCTGACAGTTATTACATAAGAATTATCGAAGTGAGTGCTATCGAGCATTTTCACAACATTATCATACAAAACTAGCCTTTATGTGTGATCAAACTGGGTATTTTGCTGTGCTGATGCGTCGTGTTTGGGCTTACCTTTTGATATTTGCAGCAGGGAGGGTGTTCGTGCGGCTAAACCCAGGAAGAAGCTGTGGATCTCCAGCCCCAGTCAGTGACGGGGTTGGTGGCTGCCGTTAGCTGTTAGCATTCAACCTTTATTTTTAGCTTTAGCCACTAGCTTCATTCGCCCTCTTTTCGTCCGAATACCGGCATGAACGTGGTAGTTTAAAAGGTGCAGTTTAAAAAGTGGCGCTGAAAGCCAAAGACGGTTGCTCCGTGCCTAAAGCTGAGGGCTCCAGTGAAGTGCGGGAGGTACACGGAGTTGACCCGCCTGCACGCCTCTCTCACACGGGGAGGGCAAAGCGGAAGTACCGGAGGTGTAGCGATTCCGGCCGAGACTTTCAAATTAAACACATTTCCAATATTAAACGTTTACATGCAAAAATGTGAAGAAGCCTTGTTATTTTATGTTATTTTGTGTTATTTTATGTTATTTTATTTATTTATTTAATCTCAAACTCAAAAAAAAACATTTCCAGTATTAAAGGTTTACATGCAAAAAGTTGAAGAAGCCTTGTTATTTTATGTTATTTTGTGTTATTTTATGTTATATAATTTATTTCATGAACAACAGCGTAAAGTAGGGTACAGTAAGCTTTAAAGTAGGGTACAGTAAGCCTTTCTATATATCAGTGAGCCCCGAAAAAGACCTCCATAGGTCACAATGCCTTATCTTCCTACTCTATGTAATAAAAGACCTTTCCTTTTTGCCCAAGTGCTTTGGGTGATCTTATTGCTTGTTAATGAAGATACACGATATGAGGCTTATTGTGACATTATTATATACACATTATTATAAGACAAGACAAATCTCCATTTGGCTTTATGGGACCTTGCATGTTAAACTGAATTATTACTGAAGCCTTACTCACATTCCAGGGCCAATAAGACTTGCTGAGACAAAGAGACATTTGATGAAAAGAAACTGCAGGAATTATAATGCTATAATCATATGTTTCTTTTCTTTGTTATTTTTCTTGTTATTTTGTTTATTTGTACGTTTTCTTTGTCTGGTGTTTTTTATTCATTTTTTCCCAGTCCTGCAGCATGTAAATGCCAAACCACAAAACTTTGTCTTTATGGACTTTTATTTTGAAGGGCCCATGTTCATTTCTAAACATAATTTAAGGTAACTTGATGCTGCTATCTCGACCTATATTTTCTTTATGTCAATGCAACAGATTTATTTAATTATTCATTAACTTTTTTTTTTGTATCACCAAATAATGCGTACAAAAATATTTTATTCTTGATCTCAAAATCAGTTGCCTGACAATAGCATCCTAATCGCTAAATAACAACATTTTCTGTCTCTAAAATATATTTAACTGGAGGGATGGCACTGTCAGGAAACAAAATCAGTATCATTTAAAAAGAAAATGAAAGTGGCTTTGGAAACGTGGAGAAGGCGCAGCAGCCCGCACGCGCTAGTGAACAGTGACATCTAGTGGTGAGAGGCGGCATCGCTTTTGTGACTTAAAAAAATAGACAAGGACATTCTGGAACATCATGTTACTTCCCCTCTCAGAAGAGAGGTGTGCCGGGGCCTTCAAATATTAATGCAAAGGTCTGTCGCATCACACAACTCGTGCAATTTCTGCACAGTGCACACATGCAAAATTATGCAAGTTATAGGCAACAATTCATCGTCTCTATAAAATAAATCAGCACATTTTCTTTCTTGCTGTGTGGACAACCTTTGGAGGGCCCTTGCAACGCTTCTGAGGTTCCTGAGCAGTCCCCGGATCACAGTTTGGGAGCCACTGCCTTACATTCATGATTTTATTTATTACATCCAGTTTTAGCACATTGGCTACTTTACAATTAACCATACCTCTGTCTATCAAATCTACCAAAAGAGGCTTATTTTGTTCTGCGATCTGCACTTTATCGCTAATATTGATTGATTGATTGATTTTTTTTTATTTCGAGCGTATGCAGAACTACATTTACTCAATTTACATGTCTTATAACAATCAGTATTCCTTACAAAAGAGAAGAAAATACACTGCTCGCTCAAAAGGGAGTGAGAAGGCGTAAAAATGCTTATTTACTCTCACCCCCATTCAATATTTACCACTAAAAGTAGTTCGCCATCCTACCACTCCAACTAATATGCCTACTTTTTTTCATCTTTTTAAATGCATTCCTGATTTATGGACGTGCTGTATTCTTATATTTATATATTATGGCATAATTATGTTATTCAAGTCTATTTAACTGTGTAACAACTGATGTCTGAGTAATGCATGTAATTATATAGGTTAATACTTCTGACTTACTGTTTTATTTGCACTTGTCACGTTGTTTACACAGCATTATTAATACCAGATGTAATCCTGGGCGTGTGCCACTGATTATAATACACTCCCCTCTCTCCATACGTCTCTCCTTCTGTCTCTCTTCCCTTGTGGTCCTGTTTAAATTTTTTTTTTATTATTGTTTTATGTTGTAAACTGTGTTCTTAGAGAGACTTAGACAAACTGTATTGATACACAAGGGAAATTATGTGGACACAGTGGCTCACATATCACAATATAATATAATAATAGTAAAAAATATAAATGGTAATAATAAATACTAAATAAGTAGCAAAAAAGATAGCAAGACATATGTGTCAAATAAGACATAATTTTAAGATTGTTATTAAAAAGTCGTAGTATATTTATATATGAGTATTTATAGAGCATATAAGAGTTGTAGAAATGCTATTTTTCCCTTTTAAATGTCTTAACAAGATCTTAGTGTGAATCATTACGGTTAGAATAGGAAAAAAAATGCGATTTTAAGTGCTTTTCAAGTCTTCTCAAGTCACAGGCCTCAAGTCCGGGTCAAGTCCCAAGTGTTTGACCTTCAAGTTCAAGTCGAGTCTCAAGTCTTAGTCCATTTTATCAAGTCAAGTCTCAAGTCCTAAAACGAGTGACTCAGGTCTGACTCGAGTCCAAGTCACGACTTGCACGTCCCCACCTTTGTAGTAAACTGTGTTCAAGGGAGAAGTGGGGAAAAGTACTGAATCAAACAATTATTCTTCAGGTCTGTAACTATAATGGCACAGTATTGATGCAAAAATAATAATGCATATGTAACCAGGTGAAAAGTGGCTATGGCTTCTAATATAGTTTGACATTTATGAATTGTTGTTTTGTCACTTTGTTTGCCACAGCAGTGAGGGCATCAGATGTATCCTAGGCGTGTGCTGCTGATCACAGATAGTTACTGCAGTGACTGGTGTGGCTGGCCTCTCCTCCTCCTCTCCATCCCTCTCTCCTCCTCTCCTCCTCTGTGGTCCTCTGTTTGTTGTGTCCCCCCTCCGCTGCTTCTTGTTTCCCACGATGCTTTGCGCACTCCAACACCAAGATGGCCGACGCTATGGAGGAATATGAGAAAGAAGCTGGCTGCGTCCCCATTCTCCATCCTGAGGTAAACCCGTGCGCTTTTACGCATTTTGGCACTTGGCTAAACACGTTCAAACCGCGAAATCCTAAAATACCCAGCCATATTCGTGTCATGTTGGTCCGTTTCGGTTCAGCCTCCCGATGCCCCCTGCAAAACCAGCGGTGGGGGGTGGCTGGAAGCTAACGATGCTAAACCTGCAACAAACGCTAGCTTCCTTGTACTGGATGTTGTCTTATGCAAATCTCCAAGCAGATATTTTACCAGCAGTTAAGCCAGCACGCTCTTTCCCGCGTATTTAATGCGCAGAGAGGCTTTTAAGTTGCACGATTACGCGTGGGTGTGCGTAAAGTGGAAAGTGGGTAATCCCAATAGTGATGCGACATTAGCACGCAGGCTAAAGTGCTACAAGGTTTAGCTGCTGTGATGTTGTTGGTGTCAAATGGAAAATGCAAGATGTCATGAATGGATTGAGATAGAATTTAATAGATAGATGCGAATTAAAGATGCTTTCGTGGCTAAGAAACATCGCGGCTTTTAAATGGTCCGTGCGTAAAAGTACGTAGTGTTTGAGATCAGCGTGTGCAGTGAGAATCAATGAATCAACATTATCAAAAAGGCTAATGCAAAGGTCGTTGCCTTGTCATAAAATAAAGACGGTTTAACCCCACTGGACGAGCTGAAGAACACATTACAAGTATTATCAGCTACGGCAGCCTTGGTAATGTCATTATAACGTAAATATGATGTCAGGTTTTTTAAGCATTTCTTTAGAAATTGCAGCAATAAGATGACTAGACGTCTCTATTTACCTGGGACAGTCCCAGTTATGAGCCCTGTGTCCCCTGTACCAGCAGATTTATCCAAAACCAGTGATTTGTCCCAGTTTTACACAAGAAATGTTTCAGGTGTCCCTATTTTTGACCAATCTGACACCTGCCAACAGTAAAGAGAGGCATAAATTGTCAGTTGCTGAGGTAAAATACAGAAAAGCTGCTTAAAAATGACCAAAATACAAAGAAAATGTGACTATACTGACTCACATTAGTGCAGAGTGCAGAGCAGTTTTCTGGTCACCCTGAAATTGCACTGAATCGAAGAGTTATATTATAATGTCAGGCATTGCTATTATAATGTCAGGTAATAAATGTATTTTCAACAGTGGAATATAACTACTAGGACTTCTACTTCATTCATTTACACTGAAATTCTTGTTTACTAATGGATAATTTAATATAATAATGGAGGTTCTTTTATAACTCCTCATATTCTCACCTGCTCTAATTGTGAAAATGTGTGTAATTATATGGGTCAGTTAATTATAGGCCTAGTGAGGGTAGATAGTTGTCAATACACAATGCACCTGTTTCTTTGAGCGAGCAAGAAATATGTCCCTTCAAAAAGTGAAAAATCAACTTTGGAGCTTTCTACCATGTTATAACGATGGTTCCTCATCAAAAACCTGCCTAAGGAGAATTTATATGTCACCTATGCATGTTTGAGTAATTTTGTCATCTCTCCTGGACCTTACCCAAACCCTTCTTACATTTAGCTGTAAGATTCTGTCCAATATTCCGCCCACAAGCCTACGTCATCCACTCTCCCACACAACAATTCTTCATAAATATACAAAAACGATATAAAACGATACACTACAACTTCACAAACCTGATACGATGTGCAGTAGTTTCATTAAACACGTGCATAGTGATTGTGTTGTGATCGCGGTCTGACGGGGGAGCGACAGCAATGAAAGTGAAACGTGTTTATACCTTGTTTTCGAAGGATGTAACGCGGTGATCTAAATATGTTATGTGATGGCGCTCTGAAGGGGGAGTGACAGCGCAGAGAGCAAAGAGAGGGGGGCGCAGAGCAAAAGCCAACCTTAGAGTAAAAGTTAACATCACTTAGATTTAGACAAACATTATTGATCCACAAGGGAAATGATTTGGACACAGTAGCTCACAAATCACAATATAATAGAATAACAAAATATAAATGGTAATAATACATTTTAAATAAGTAGCAAAAATAGCAAGAGACAGGTGTCCAATAAGGCATAATTATATAAATGGATATGTACAAGAAAAATAAAGATGGTCACCTAAAGATGTTAGCGGTTTATACCCAATGCCCTGTTTACAATTGAGAGTAAATGCTTGTCTGCTGCGTTTTGCCCTATGACACTAGCCATATTGTCTTCCTGGTGGTTTCCATGGTTACGGAAAGAAAATGGTCTTGTGCAATGAACTTCTGTTTTCCTGGATTTCGCTGCATTTACAAAAACATGAGTGGATGAATGTAGGCTTGTGGTTTGCAGAAGTGGATTTTCTGCAAATACTTGTTCTTATACGCATTAAGACAGTATCCTGACACTTGAATTTTGTTTTTTAATCAAAATTTAATATCTGTTATCTAAAAACCTGCATTGTTTGATTTTTGATCTTTGCTCAAAGGTGCACCAAGCAACTTTTTGGTTAGGGGTTCGGCATCTGCTTGTTTTAATGGATATGCCATTGCTCTGCCTGGAATGTTCCACAGTGTGACATTAAACAGCTCTTCTTTACATTTATGGGATTACAGGTGTTTTTTAGCTCATAAATACCTAGTAAAACAGGCATTCTGACTGTGAGGGGGGTCGCCTCTCCACAGATCTGACCTGTAACTTGGTCTTGGTTTGGTCTCCATGAAGAAATCAATAACATCTCCATGGAGAAAAGCATCTGATGGGGCCTCCACCAGAAAAATTTACCCAATGCACTTTTAAATGTGGATTTCTCCAGAATTATTGGAATGGCTGGATTTTATTTTACGACTTGAAATATTAAAATATAATATTAAATATAAGCGACCATGATGCCCCGTTCTTTATGCCTGTCCATGTTTTCAATAAGATGGATGACAATCGAAAAGGAGATCGACCAATGTGGGAAAACAAATCCCACAATGCATCTGTAAAAGTGTCCAGTGCTGGTCACTAGGGGACAGTATAGAGCGCATTGCATTGGACAGAGACAGGTGTTTAACTGGGCACAATGTTCCCCATATTGCCCAGCCCTACCAGTACCGGTATTGGTGCATTTCTAGTTTGATCCAATGCCAAAAAAAAGAGTTAATTTGATTTGAACTTTTAAAAAAAGTGTATGAAGGCTTTTAGTCTTCATACTCTCAGAACATGTACATTTAGTATCTTTTGTAACATTTAAGAAAGAAACAGTTCCATGCTGCTTTTCCGAAATGCCGCTATTTAGACATTGACGTCGCATTGTCAGAGGAGCAGCATAATAATTTTTCAAGCGTCCCACTACTTCAACATATTTATTTATTTATTTGAATTAGGACAATGCATATTAATATGTCTACAAACATAGTCAGTGTAAATATGCCAGAATTAGCACAATAGCTACTTTACATCCGTTGTCCTAAGGCTGGTCAGAACAGAGAATATTCAAAGCCACACAGTAGAGAAGATACAAGTGCACAGACAGGACACCACATTAACCACAAATTAACAGAAGACCTTTCTCATAGTTTAAAAGGCCCTGAGAAGAAAATCTACCCGTGAGAGCACGTTTGATTATTTTCAATCAATGTTTTTGAGTGTTCTTAAAGGTTGAGTAGGATCCACAGTTCCTGACATGAGCAGACAGTGTGACTCTGAGCCATGACTTGATTTTCATTGTCGGAGCAGCGGCACTTTACTATTTTTCAAACATTCAGCTTTTCCGACATGAATAATGTGAATGTGATAGCCTATTATACTTTGCGATCCCATATGTCATAATACTTCAGACAGTGGGAAACTAGCCAGGCCGGTGCCACCTCGTGCTCAGTTTCATTTCTCTCCAGCGACTAGATCAGGAATGACTACACTATACAAACCCCAGAAGTTTTAGTTGGCGCACCGGCCAATCAGTGAAGTGGTGTGTTGGCCAGAACCAACCCGTGTTGCGACAGCAGCCTGCATCAGCCAGGGGTGTTAAAACTTTTTTCATTGGGGGCCACATATTAAAACACACAGACCAGCGTGAGAGCCGATCGAGGGTCATAGACTGGTGGTCAAAACAGTGAGTAATTCAAATCTGTGCATTTCTAACAGGTTTGAATGAACCTCCAGACCTTTGTTCAGGCTCAGACCCTCAAAAGGACACACGAAACTTGCTTGATCAAGGTAGAGTTCAAAAACATGCAGTAAAAAGTACTACTTGTGGTAGTATGGTCCAATTCACCTGGAAGCCTGAGGGCCAAAACTATTGGTCTGAGGGCCACATTTGGCATATGCCATGTACACACGACGAAATGGCAGCGATTGTTTAAATAAAAAAAAGTACCCACCTACCGTCGAGCGATTGAATCCTAATGCTGTGAGATCAGACGCTTTCATGGGGGTGATGTGTAAAGTGATGTGGTTGACCTGAGCATGGGGTGGGTTGTTAATGAAGCATGGAGCAAGAGCATGGACTGCAAATATTTTCCATTATGAAGTTGGTTACTGTGGTGTCGGTTTTGTGTGGGACTTGATAGTTGTTAAGATTAAGAACGTTGAAGAACAGCGAAAGACTCGCCTGGGTAGACTAACGCAACTCTCAGGAAAAAAAGTATGAAATGTTGGAATAGCGATACTAAAAAGTGTGAGAAAACCAGCACGACTAAATAGAGGAATGTTGTAATTCTGACCTGTCTAAATATAAGTGTCGGAATAGGAGGCGGACCTCGATAGAAAGAAACAAAACAAAAAAAAAGAGAACAAAATGGTTAAAAATATTCATTGTTCAAAAAAGGAGCAGGAAGCATAGTTTATTTTAATCCTACCCCTACAATTTACTATATACTACATGATATTCAGTAGGGTGCATCAGTTGCCCCTTTTTTTAAAATCGAGAACTTGCAAACGGCCCTAATGTTTTAGTGTTCCATTCAACTAGAAAAAAATTCCTGGTAATTTTTTTGTAATTCGAATGTCATCTACCGGGTCCACATCCCTTGTAAAATTCTGGAAATTTCTAAAAAAATCGTTAAAAATGAGAGATCAACAGAAACAGTGGTAATTTTCGCTCCTAACCCAAATACTGCACAGTCTTGGCGGGTTATTGGTTTAGGCTGCTCCATGCGAGCCTTCTTACAGCTATGTTCTGACATTTCTTCTTTTAATAACTACACTGTAACACTCCAATTCTGAAAAACATAAAGCAAATATGTGGTTCTACCATGCTTTCTAAAGTCTACCGAACCTGCCTATTATGAAGTTTGGGCAATGCCCCAGTGTATAAGACAGTATAGGCCTATACTGTCTTATACATTGGGACATTGGCCAAACTTTGACCTCGATGTGGACCCGGTAGATCAACTCGGAATTTCATAATTTTTTTTCTAAATTTTTTTCTCAGCGAATGGAACACGAAAAGTATAGGGCCGTTGTAAAGTTCTGATATCGGGGCAACTGATGCACCCTAATATTCAGTATAGTTAAGTACATTATAGTGTATCTTTAGACATTAGATGGAAAAAACAAAACACATACACATTACAAATACACACAGGTTTGTAATATCTTATCAATAATAACCTTTTAATAACCTTTAAAGTAAAAAATTGTCCTTTGGTCAGTTGAAAGTGTAAAGCGATGTGAAAAAATCTAATACACTTTCTTTAATCAGGCTATAGGCGAAATTATGTCTGTCCAGGAAAGCCTAAGAAAGCGTTTTGTTTTTGTTTTGTTCTCCTGTGCGGGATTTTATAGTCCTTATTTTGAGCGCGTGAAGAAAGAGGAAGTGGCGTCTTAATTAACCTAATGGCCATCTGTCCTTTTGTTCAGCTGTCTCTGCTCTGGCTCCTCTGACTGATTCGTTTAGAAATCAGGGGAATTATTTGGGGAAAGAATCTGTTGGAAAAGTAATATTAGTCAGGCGGTTAAGTGGTTCAGTTAAAGGTGCACTGTGTAACTTTAATTAAAGTATTTCCATGGAGACAATTAAGCAGCCACATCACTAGGCCAGGTGAGTTGTTGCACAGTTGTAGGGAGTATTATCTGTTACGTAAGGGTGAGTTGTTGTACAGTTTTAGGGAGTATTATCTGTTACGTAAGGGTGAGTTGTTGTACAGTTTTAGGGAGTAGGGATGGGCATTTGATTAATTTTCTTTGCTCGTTGGGAAAATTAATGATCGATTTTCGATTAATCATTAACATTTTATATTAAAATTATCATCACAATTATTACTATTACTAATCTACATAAATAAACTCAACTTTACAACATATGAACCATAATCACTACAGAGCCACATCAGCCCGTGTGAGATTAGTGTTTAATGCAGCTTTGGCACATTTGTTTATGTCTTACAGAAACAAAACTTAAAACTGCATGGCTCATTTGCATAAACTGCAGCAAAAAAAGCAGCTCTTTCCTTGTGCTGATGTTTCAGCTTCGGTTGGACTAAAGAACTCGACTCAGTGGAATATGAGTGTTCTTTCTGTGACAGAGGATGTGATGAGGCTGGTGAGTCTGTTCTGTGCGTATGTCGCTTTGGAGATACTTCATATACATGCGAAACTGGGATACTCCCCAAAAACCCGATCAGAACCAGGATACTGACGTGCAGGTAAACTCAGGTAGGTAAAGCCGAGCTCCGTGGCTGCGTCTCGGCTCTGGCTCCGTGGGACTGTGGGGCCGCAACTCCAGTGTTTGTGCTGTGAGACGCAGCCTCGACTTGTTGCGCTACATTACACACAACAACCTACATTCGGTTTGTCGATTAAAATGAACGTCATTGACAAAATTCAGAATGATCAATTATCGATTTTTCGACTAATTATGCCCATCCTTAGTAGGGAGTATTATCTGTTACATAAGGGTGAGTTGTTGTACAGTTGTAGGGAGTATTATCTGTTACATAAGGGTGAGTTGTACAGTTGTAGGGAGTATTATCTGTTACATAAGGGTGAGTTGTTGTACAGTTGTAGGGAGTATTATCTGTTACATAAGGGTGAGTTGTTGTACAGTTGTAGGGAGTATTATCTTTTCCATAATGGTGAAATGTAATAAAGTATTATTTAAACATGTGAATGAAACAAAACACAACTCCAGGTCTGTTTGTGAGGAGGTAACAACATGAGTCACAAGAGACTTTGTGTAATGTAGGAACTTTAAATTATTTGGCAGGTTGGCTGATAATAAGTTGTAATTCCTTAGCTGTCTAATATTTTATTGAATAATTGTAATTTTCCACACTGCTTTGAGATGCGTTATGCTTTTATACCCCCTGACGTGCTCCTGGTTATTCCTGGACATATGCGTCCACAGACTCAAGGTGCTTCTCTTCTAACTTTGACTCTTTAAATAGAACCAAGGGAGGTTTTGTCATTTATTTTCCTTCACAAAGTCACAGCACAAAAACTCGGTTAGTCCTGACTTAGCTCCGTCTTAGATGTGGTTTGGTTCTGGTTTAGGAATAAAGTTTTACTATTGTGAGGAAAAAAATATGCAGTCCAAAGTTCTCCCTCACTTACCTTTGCATTTAGAGCGTCCTAATTCACCATGGTTAGTTTATAGGAGTTTTTCACAACTCTCAGTGGCAAGAGAGGAGCATCACGGTAAAGCTAACAACAACTAGCATGCTAACTGTGGGCTTGCTGATTATCAGACAATAAAACGCTTCATGATGAGATGCAGATGGCACGCAGCAGACTTATTTTAACCTCAAGATCTGCTTATACAACATAAAGTACTGGGGCAGGACACATTTTGCTGAAAATGCAGGGGAAAAAATAGGTACAGGCCTTTTAAAAGTTGTTTATGCTAAGGAAAATTATACTGAAAATATTAGGGATGTAAGAAAAAATCAGTTCAGTGACATATTGTGATACTGCATTATGTGATTCTCGCTTCCATTCAGAATGTATACAAATGGATTTTTAAAGTCATGTTCTTCATGAAAAAATCGTAAGTTCTATTTACTGATGATTTAAAAATTAAAATAAATGTTTTTCATCCGATCCTGGTCTCATGAAGGTGCACTTGACCATAATATTGTACGTAAATATTGATAAATCACAATATCCTGTGTTTGATAAACAATATTGATAAATCACAATATCCTGTAATTATTGATAAATCACAATATCCTGTGTTTTAGTATTGGGATACATTGTGATATACTGAATCGTAACAAGGATATTGTGATATGTATCGTATCACCAGATTAATGGCAATGCACACCCCTAAAAAATATTGTATTTCAATTTTAGAAAGATAGAATAAAATATTGTGCACTGTTAAAGGTATATTTTTGATCTTTAAACCATGTTATAATGTTATCTCATGAAAAAATACCTGGAGTTGTTTTGTTTCATTCACATGTTTGAGTAACTCTTTATTATTTGTCTGTCTACATCTCCAAAGCTCAAAATGCTCTGTTCCACCCCGTGATGTCAAGCACTGGTAGTTTTCACGGTAACAGCTCCTTTTACCTTTAGTTCGTTCGAGATCGGCTATTCTCTGTCTGAAATTATCCAGAAGATTCTCGTGAACGTGTGTGGAGTTTAAAAATACACTGAAGGACATCCTGTATTACCACATGACATCACAAGGTGGGACAGAGCATGTGAATGAAAACAAAACACAACTCCAGGTCTGTTTGTGATGGGGGAAACGGCATTATAACGTAGATCAGAAAACGGTGCGTTACGGGCCCTTTAATCCTTCACATTGTCCACATTTGCCATCCTGCCCTGCGCCGTCTCCACCTCTCTGTACTTATCTGCCCCGCTATCATGTCCCTGGTACATTTAACAAGGGGCCGTGGTCCAGGTCGGTCTCGGGGGAGGGGGGCATTGATCTGGGGCGTCTTGAGTCTGGAGTCTGTTTGAGATGAGCAGATGGTCACTGTGATCCTCGGGGAATCAAGGTCCGAGTCTAAGATATCAAACGGCAGAAAATGGAGGAGGGAGGTGATCACAGCTCGTTCTGATACTCACATTTCAAACTCGATTTCAGTACCAAAGAATAGACTCTGTACTCAACACTGATTCTGATACCATGATGATGATAAAACACTCTTTCTTTAGACAATAGAACGTGATTTTTAACATAAATCGTAGTACTTTCTTTTACATTACCAATACCGCTTTTGAGAACCCTCGTGTCCTCTGTTTACATTTTCAGGTCGTGTCAACTCAGTTGTGTTAGGAGTATGTTTTGTAAACAGGAGTGCAGGCGACATACTATACCTTTAATTATATTTGCCATGTAAGTCACCTTATCTTTTTGTTTAGCAGTGTATCTTTAAAGCTCAGTCTGTTTTAGTCCTGCTTTAGACCTGGCTTAGTCCTGGTTTAGACCTGGTTTAGACCTGGTTTAATCCTGGTTTAGTCCTGGTTTAGTCATGTTTCGACCTAGTTTCATGCTGGTTTCATCTTGCTTTCGTCCTGGTTTAAACCTGATTTAGAGTCTGTGAATAGGAGTTTTTTTAGTATCAATACCTGCTCAAATGAATTTCTAGTTTAGAATCTGATTTTTTTTTCTTTGACAGCCCAAGTCATATCACATGTCCAAATAAAAGAAGCTTTTTTGGGGTTTTGGTGTGTGTGCATAGTGCTAAATCTACTCTTTATTAGTACTAAAACACAATACTAAAATGTCAATGTCTCAAAGTTCAAGAACAGCAGCATCTCTCCAGTGTGTGCTACCTGCATCTAATTATGAATCATTTTATTGTCCGATAATCAGAAAGTGCATAGTTAGCATGCTAATTGGTAGTTTTACCGTCCACTCTGGTCTCTGAGAGCTGTGAAAACCGCTTAGAAGCCCATCATAGTGAATAATTATGACGCTCATAATGTTTAAAGGTCCTATATGATGCAAAATGGACTTTGCGAGCTTTAAGTCATGTTATAATTAGATCTGTTTAGAGCTGCAACTATCGAATATTTTTGGAATCGAGTATTCTGTCGATTATATCATCGATTAATCGAGTAATCGGATAAATCACACTTTTTTGTTTTTATACAACTATATCAATAGTGTGTAACGCAACATGAAAGGCCTCTTAAAATGAGCAAGCAATTGCTGTTATTCCTCACAAAAAAGGTTTTTATTTAAAGTCAACATTTTTTTTAAACAAGTGTAAAACCTTTGGCTTATTGGCTTATAAGACAGGAGTTTTCTAAGTGACAACGTTAATCCTTTAACTCGCCTCATTAATAAGCTAAATATAGAACTAGCGAACACATAGGTGTTAAACGTCGACAAAATATTTCCTTTCTCTGATATTGGAATTATTGATGCCAGCGGTTCTACATTAAATCAGATTTTTGGTAAAAGTAGAACAACGAACTAGACGTTTCTGATATGGGAAACACCGAGTGTGTGCGTGTGTCTGTGTATACGTGAGGAAGGGAGCGATTTGAGTGAGATCATTTGCTCTCTTGCTGCTCATTATGCCTCGTTACTATCGACTCATAACACAGGTTACAAATAATTACAAATACTGTACATTCTAATAGGCGTTACTTTTCATTTCAGTTAGCAATCGTAAAAGTATATTACCTCGTAGATTCTCCGACTCCGCTTAGAGAAGTACAGTTCACATGAGGATGCTTTCGCTTTAAGTGCTGCAGCATTGAAGACGTACTGTTGTGGTACATCAGGTTGGCTTTGCCAGTGCACACTGGCACCGGCCACATCATTATCTGCCATTTCCACACCGTGGAATAAATCGCGCCGCTTCAAATCTTTGACATGTACGTCATTGATAACTGTCCGTGTGAAACAGTGATCCCAGACTGGCGCAGCAGTCTACAAAGGAGGAAGCGATACGATAGCAGAGACCTGTTAAATAAATTGGCTTGGGTGACTGGAATTAAGCGAAGCCTCGAGGCAAAGAATTTGCCCCGAATATTTTTTGTAATCGAATTATCCGAGTTACTCGAGTAATCGTTTCAGCCCTAGATCTGTTATTGAGTATTGGTATCGGCTCCTAATCCGGCTCTTTTGAGTATCGGACAGTATTGGATTCAGTCATGTGAGTGGTCCGATCCAGTTTCACATGTTTTTGCGCTTTACAGCAGCCGTAAATCAAAATGCCGCCGTGTCCGAGACTTTTGTGTGGGACTTTTCACTACAACAGAACGAGTCAAACAGAGACAATCGCTGCAAACAAACAGTTTCTTGTGGAAGAACCAGCAGAGCCACTTTAACACTACCTGTTTGATTCGTCACCTACAAAAGAATCATCCGGACGAGTTTGAGATTTACAAGCACAAGACTGCAAAGTCACAGAAGCAAACACAGGCGGAGACCTCGAAACGGCGACAAGTCCAAAAAAAAAAGGTATCGGATCAGTGTCAGAAAGAGCACTCCTTAAAAAAATCAGATCGGAAACCAAAAAAATCTTGATCAGGACATCTGTACTTATAATGCTGTTACATCATCAAAAATATAGCTGCTGTTGTGTTTTGTTTCATTCACACATTTGAGTAACCCTTTATTATTAGTCTGTCTACATCTCCAAAACGCAGCATGCTCTGTTCCACCTTGTGATGTCATGTAGTGGTAGTTTTTCCAGTTAACAGCTCCTTTTACCTTTTAGTGTTTTCAGTTTCAATTTTTAAGGCAATGAAAATCATGTACATTGACTTAAATTTCCTATTCACTTTTTGTTATTGTGACAAGCCTCTTAGAATGTCTTGAACTGAAAATAAATATTGTAATAAGTATTGATTGTGCCCTTTATATTCCCTGCATTGTTATTCAGCTCCAGCAGTTTGTTCCTCTGGCCTCAGTTATATAAAATCCTGGCTTCATTCTGTATTCTCTTCAGCACCTCGGTACTCAGACAGGACTCTCTAAAGTCTGTGCAGCCTCCAGCTCGGTCCTGAAGCAGCTTTTTGTCCCTCGGGGCTTCCCATAGGCCCGGACTCGAGACGCAGCCACCAGTGCTTATATCGACTACATTAGATAAAAAGGCCCATATTATGCAATTTTCGGATCTATGTTCTCATGCAGTTTCCTCATCTTGTGATGTCATGTGGTAATACAGGAAGTGCTCTGTTACGTTTTTAAACTCCATTCACTGGAACCATTTGGATAATTTCAGAACTGGAATTACCCATCTCTACTGAACTAAAGGTAAAAGGAGCCAGAGTCCTGCACAGGTCTGATTTTGACAGACTGCACCCGCCCGTACCCGTTATACCTCAATCTGCACCCGACCCGTTTTCCGACAGAATTGAAATAAAATTCCGCATCGACCCGCTATAAATACATACCAATACCTGAAACGTACCCGAATGAATATCAGTCCGAGAGGCATCAAACAATGGGATTTCTGCATTTCACTAAAATACAGCCCCGTTTTTTGTTCGCACATGATGTTTTGTAAACCGCAGATTAGACCCGCGCTCTCCTGAGTCTGACCCGACCTGAACCTGCATCCGACACAGCACAACATTTTTCACCCGTTTCATGAGGGTTAGGGTTAGACAGACTAATGATAAAGTTACACAAACACGTGTGAATGAAACAAAACTCAACTCCAGGTCTGTTTTTGAGGAGGTAACAACATTCTAACATGACTTGAAGCGCACAAGAGTCAAGTTTACATAATATAGGACCTTTAATCACGACCATAATTTCATCCACAAATGGAAAAATGTCTTGTCCTGTGTAAAAACTCCTAACCCTGTAGTTTAGATCTGTGCAAACAAACACATTTCATGTCTCTTTGTCAGTTCTTCTGGGCATGTTAAAATAAACTTTGAAGAGAATCCTATTACTAAAAACATATATCACAAATTTAATCATCAGACAATTCTGAATTGGGCACAGGGTTCAGCCCTATTTCTAGCGCTGTCTGTCATTGCATATTGTTGAGTCAATGATTTTCTGCTTCAGAAATTGACATTTTCCGTTTCAGAAATTTTGAATTCCGTTTCATTTCCGTTTCATTGTAACACATTTGATAATTCTGTTGACAGTGTTGGGAAGGTGACTTTTAAAGATGACAGATTACATACCCCAAAATGTAGTTTGTAACGTAATCCGTTTAATTACTTAAGGTGAGTAACGTAATCTGAATACTTTGGATTACTTGATATTGTCAGGCTTTTTAAAGCTACATGAATGTAGCAACCACATCCTGCAAATCCTGCAAATTCTTGTTTGGTTTTAATCCTGGTCTAGACCTGGTTTAGACTTGGTTTAGTCCTGGTTTAATGTTCATTTAGTCCTGGTTTTAGATCTGGTATAGACCTGGTTTACACCTGGTTTACACCTGACTTAGTCCTGGTGTTAGTTCTGGTTTAGAGGCGCACAGAAAGAAGCGCGGTCCACGCAGCGTACGCGACAAGACATGGTTCCACAGTATAGCATTAAACCTTTCTATCTTCATGGACACCAAACTAGACCAAGTTACAGGTCAGATTTGTGGAGAGGCGACCCCGCTCACAGTCAGGATGCCTGTTTTTCTAGGTATTTTTGAGCTGTAAAACCACCTGGAATTGAATAAATGTAAAGTAGAACTGTTTAAATTCATACTGTGGAACATTCCAGGCAGAGCAAGGACGTATCCATAGAAACAAGCAGGAGATAGCGCACCTTGTAAAGCTCACAAGAGTCAATTGTGCATCATATAGGACTTTAAATGCCCATGGTCTTCCTCCCCTCTGTTCTCTTTATGGTTGTGGCGTATAGTCTTTGCTAATTGTCCCTGTTTCTATGGAGATTAATTGAATGATGGTGATAGCACGGAGCCATGTGATTTGTTGATTAGATTCTCCTGCTGCAGAAGTCTGTAAACACAACTCTGCTCTGGACAAACACAATATTAAACCAGGAGAGGTGGAGTTTTACGCGGCTTTATGGACCTGAGGGGAAATTGGATCAGAATATGAGCTACAGCTACTGCAAATATGCCAGAGGGGAAAGCATGAAAAAAAACATGGAAAATCATATTATTACTTATGGTAGCTGTACAGAAGGCTAATTTTCCATGGAGTGTTTTTGTATTTGTATAGCACATAGTAAAAGTAATGCAAACTCAAAGTAGTGTTGTCACAATACTAAATATACAAACATTTTTAACTTGATTTTGATACTGAGGAATAGACTTGATACTCAGTACAGATTCTGATACGATGATTAGAAAAAAATTATTTCTTTATAATAATAATAATAAATCTTTATTTGTAAAGCACTTTTAAAAACAAAGTTTGTTCTACAAGCAGCAAAGAACAATAAAATAGCACACCAAAAGCATACAAAAACAAACAATGATGCAAACAATTCAGTCAGCACATAAACAAATTAATAAAATAGAATACAAATAAATAAGGAATAAAATCAAGCTAAAACCACTGTAAAAATAAGTTTTGTGATTTAAAGAGGATACTGATGGTGCAGCCTTATCTTCTCAGGCAGAAGCCAAGGGTCCGGACTGAAAAGGCTCCATCACCTTCGTCCGGAGCCTGAAGAGCCACAGGGACCTGCCTGAGGATCTAAGGCTGCGGGAGGCTTGTACGGGGTTAAAAGTTCTGAAATGTAACTTGATGCAAGACCTAAACCAATTTAACATTGATCAGTAAACTCTTATTATCAATTCTAAAACACACAAGCAGGAAGGGAAGTAAAACTGGGGTAAGGTGGTGATGTCTGTGGAAACAAGTCTGTTAAACCTAATGTCCGTTAGTCAATAGTATGTGATTTTCAACATGAAGTCATAGTACTTTCTTTGATATTACTTTTATATGTAATATATGTATATATGTATATCCATCCATCCATCCATCTTCTCCCGCTTAATCTGGCTGGGTCGCGGGGGCAGCTTGCTGCCCAATACTCATAGCACCTGACCCCCCCATGAACCCCTCTGTGAGTGGTGAGCCCACAGGAGGGTGGACAACATGGTCCTTGATATACTTTTATTACTTTTATATGTGGCCAGTCACATATGTGTGTAATCCCTCAATGGTCCAGGTAGGTTCCATAGTTCTCCGTGGGCGTATAATCTATGTGCTCATATATTTCAGGGCTCTCGAGTGCAACCAATTTGGTTGCAAATGCGACCTAATTCCTCCAATTTGAGGTTGAACCGGTGTGACCGGCCTTTCGAGGAAAAACATGAATATGCAAAGTCTCCCTGTGGTTCAACAACAGACACACATTAGGCCCATATCGTGGTCTAAACCCATTAGAGATGGTTAAGGGCAGGAGTCATGAAAACGTGTGTGCTGCAGGTGAATAGGCTAGGCTATTCACACAAACAGTGCAAGCAGCACAGATGAGATCGCCTACAGTGAAAAGAACAATTGACAGTTACTTCGCTAAGTTAAGGTCTAAGATGTCAGAAAATTATGACCAATGTTCTGACACGGACTCATCAACCTCCCAGGTTATATCCCCCTGGTCTGATTGACTCCGAGCCAGAGCCCACTGAAACTAAAAAGGCAGGAGTGTGGCTTGACCAGTTTCCTTGGCTATTATATAGCAAAACCGATAATATAATGCACTGCACTTACTGTAAAGAGCACAGGAAGACCATGGCCGGCAGTGCATTTACACCTGTAAAACTGTGATGTTAAATGTGATGCTATCGAAAATTTGTTTGCAGCTAACTTTTGTGCTGGTGCACCTAAGAAAAAACAGTACCAGTCCAACCAGTGCAAAAAGTTAGTCTAGAGCCCTGTACTTCTGATACAGCTCAAGATCATTCCAAAACTATTCAGGAAAGGTTCATTTCTGTCCTGTCAATGGGACATTTTTAGTATTGATACCCACAATGAGGATCTAGTTTTGATGCTAGTTGTAGTAGGAGTTAGTGTGTGCTTTTCAGTACATTTGTCTTTGTATAGCACATAGCAAAGAGTAATGCAGTGTCAATATGAAAGGGGTGTTCAATAAGGAACACAATGTAATCTGAAAGACTTGTTAACTATTTGTGTTTTATCTGAAACCATGTTAAGGGTGTGTTTTATAACTTTGAGTGAATGTTTTGCCAGTGCTTATCTGGTTTGAGATATTATTCTTTTACCCAGAATGTTCCAGAGTATGGCATTAAACTTCTCTATAACCATGTAGAGGAGCCCGGTGAGGCCATGTTATTAGTCAGGAGAGGTAACAGGAAGAAAACACCTTTGGTTGATGCCTTACTGTGGAACATTTCAAGCAGAGCAATAGGAATCTATGCAGTCTATGTAAAAACTGCTGATCCTGTAGCTGATCTGTACAGACACGTACAAGCAGAATCATCTTATCAGAACATTAAATTGTAATCGTTTTGCTTGTCAGGAAAATCGCTCAATGAATTTGATATTTTTCCCAAATTGTGCAGCTTTACAAATGGACACAAGCCTTGCACATGTACCGGTGGCGATGAAAACTGGGACTGATCGACAATATGGAGTCTTGAAAATAAGTGATTCCTCAAACAAATATGAATCACTCCAAATACAACGTCGAGAGGGTAAATGAGAAGGGGAAACAACTATAACATGGCTAAAAGTTCTGAAAATGTTGCTGAATAGGTTCTCTTCACTGTGATTGGTTAAATGCACCTGTCACTCATGAGGTTGACCCGTAGGAACAGTGGGTGCGTCTGTGTTTGAGCACTGAGTCGCATATCACCATAGAATGTGGAGAGCCAAACAAAGACATTTACTCGGAGCTCCACAAAATCTTTTTACGTGTGTCTCAGAAGACTGTGACCATAGACCAGGGGTGTCAAACTCATTTTGGTCCGGGGGCCGTATACAACCAACTTTGATCGCAAAGGGGCCGGATCAGAAAACTCATGGCATATATACCCCAAAAATAGCAATAAGTCCAAATATTTGTGCAGAGAAATGCAAATCTATTACAGAAATCTTTTTTATTTGATTTTATTTTACAAAATATTATAATATTATGCTAGGTTAGGTTGCTTTCACAGTAGCATCACGAACCTCTTGGCTCCGGGTGAAAACAGATGGCTGTTTCTTCAGTCCCAGCAATAATTTGTTTATCTTCTGTTTTCTCAATTCTCCGTTCAAGTTATTGTATTTTTCGCAGTGTCTCGTAGTGGCGTTTAAGATTATATTCCTTCAGCGCCGCCACTTGTTGCAAACACACCAAGCGTACAGGTTTCCCATTCACCTCCGTGAACAAATAAGAATTAGTTCATTTTTCTTGGAAAATCCTCCACTCAGCTCCACTTTTCTCATTTTTGACATTTTGCTGATGAGGGTGTCACAGTCAACAGTCAAAACGATTGTCCTTTAAGAGCGTTTGGAAAGAGGCAGGTCTTCATTTGTCTGGTGGAGGCGCCAGGCACAGAAGCACTGGAGATGCAGCTATGCTAAAATGCTCAGAAAATTACCAGAAAAATCTGAAAATGTTTTATATCTTAATAGAAAATCAGCCGAGGGCCAGATTAAAGGTCTTGGAGGGCCGGATCTGGCCCCAGGGCCGCATGTTTGACACCTGTGCCATAGAAGATTATATTTTTGCTGTATTCTCAAGGACAACATTAAAACAGAAATGTGTCTCTGTGTATGGAGTTGAGATATGGACCTTGTTAAATCATGATTTTAAAATTTGTACTAGTGTTTCTGAATGTAAGAAAATGTACAAGGATAAAATAATGATGGACGATGTGACTAAGGAAAAAGTTTAAAGTTAATAAAAGCACAACGGAGATATTGTAACATACATATGGGTGACTTATTGGTGACTTGGTTTGGTTTTTGTGGTGGGGATTGATTATTAAAGAAATGTTTGCTTATGTTTTTGATCTGTGAAAGGAGCAAGGTTTATAAGGTTTATCATCTTCCTGTTCCTTTTGTTCATGCAGCAAAGACGAGGCAAATAATGGTTGGAATATGTATTTATGTTAATTTTTCAGATTTTTTGTTGTTGCTGTTGTTTAAATTGATGCTAACAAAATAATAGAATGAGCAATAAATTAAAAAAAGCAGATCTAGTTTACATTTATTTGATTACAGGTGGTTTTATAGCTCAAAAATACCTAGAAAAACAACCATTCTGACTGTGAGCGGGGTCGCCTCTTCACAGATCTGACCTGTAACTTGGTCTGGGTTGGTCTCCTTTAATGCCGTACTGTGAAACATTCCAGACAAGCAATACAACATGTCCATGGAGAAAAGCATTTGACGGACCTCCACCAGAAAAGTTACACAATGCAGCTTTAATATTGTTTTTTTTTACTCTGTTTACATAGTTTTGTGTGTGTTTTTGTTGTAGGAGATCAAGCCCCAGCCCCACTATAACCACGGCTACAGCGAGACCACGAGCCGCAAGAACCACGTGGACGACTACAGCACCTGGGACATCGTCAAGGCAACGCAGTGAGTGACAGAAATACACAATGTCATAATTACTCCACAGCTGCCAGAAGTTCTATATAATGGACAATATATACAAGAAAAGACAATGTAGTTTAATTCATAAGAGTCCTAAAGTTTGTCCGCCGATCTGAAGGTTCGAATCCAGCTCCCAACTAAAAAAAAAAAACATCATTTTTAAGGTTGGCGTTGCGATTCCAGCTCCCACAGATGAAGGCTGTCGCTGTGTCATTGGGCAAGACACTTAACCCCCCCTCACCCCCAGTGTCTGCGTACACTGGTGTGTGAAGGGGTGAGTGGTTCCTTGACGTAAAGCGCTTTGAGTGGTCTCGAGGGAGGAAAAGCGCTGTATAAAAACGTGACTATTCACCATTTACTCTCAGAGACCAAAGCTAACGATGAACTAGCATTTTAACAGTCCACTTCCTGATGAAAATGTATCAAGACGTAACAAAAAGCACAACGAAAGCCAATTGATAATGAGGTTTCGCAATCCTTATTTAATTACCGTAAATTCCGGACTACAGAGCGCACCCTATTAAGAGCCGCATGCTCAGATTTATGAAGAAAAATCAATTTTGTAATTATATGAGCCGCACCATATTATAAACCGCTGGCCAAAGACTAGGCGGGGGGTTCGCTTCTGCGTCCCCGCCGCCTGGAGCGCCTCCGGGACGGGCCGCGGACGCGGTCCCCCGCTGAACTCTGGGGACGGACTCGCTCACTGGTGACACTTGGGACACACACGCGCCACAGGCACTTACACACCTTCACACACTTGGGACACACACACGCGACATGCACATACACACCTTGGCGCTCTGGGAATAAACCACGGTAGCGATCGCTTTAGCCTTCAGTCGCGGCCGCTGTACAAATCCGCGGCCGCTCTTTGCGTGTTAACCCAGTCCTCCAGAAAGTTTTTAAGCTCAGGCCATCTGCTATGGTTACCTCTGAAAGCTTTGGTTGTCTTTTTACACTGGCTCAGTTCTTCTTGCTGGAGCCTCCACCTTCGCACTATCTACTCGTTTATGCCAATTTTACGGGCAGCAGCTCGATTTCCTTCTTTAACTGCCAGAGTGATCGCTTTTAGTTTAAAAGCTGCATCATATGCTTTTTGTCTGGTATTCTCCATGTTGATGAGGGTTAGCAGAAAGACTGAAATAAGGAAGTTGTGATTAATCATACAATTTCATTGGACCTCAGTGAACTACTTATTCATTTTATTGGTCCATGTTTTTCCCACGATGAAAAAAAAAATAAAAAAGCCGCTTCATATTACACGCCGCAGTGTTGAAAGTGTAGAAAAAAGTAGCGGCTTGTGATCCGGAATTTACGGTACACCTTATAATCGCAGTTGCAGATTGTATGTCCATAGGTATATTGTATTGGTGTATTAGCGTATAGGTACATTGTTTTGCTAACCCTGTGTTGTTGTAGATTTGATGTCCATAGGTGTATTATATTAGTGTATATGTGTGTACTGTAGTTAACCCTGTGTTATTGTAGATTTGATGTCCATAGGTGTCTTGTATTGGTGTTTGGTGTATTGGTGCTAGGGATGCACCAATACCACTTTTTTGAAAATCGATACAAGTACGAGTATAATCATTTCTGTACTTGCCGATACCGAGTACTGATACCCCACCCCCATAAACATACACTGACTGTGTTTACATGCACATCAGTATTTCGGTTAGTATTCGGGATAAGCGCGCTGAGAAACCAGAATACTCATGTCCCTGGTACATGATCAAATGTAGTATCCTGGGATACTCACATCCCTGTGTACATGATCAAATGTAGTATCCTGGGATACTCACATCCCTGTGTACATGATCAAATGTAGTATCCTGGGATACTCACATCCCTGTATACATGTAGTAGTAGGAGTTTCCCAGTTTCATGACATAATCTTACAAATGCGCAAGCTCAAGAAATATATATTTAATAAACCAGGAGAAAATACAAACAACCTTTGATTGCGAGTGAGAAATGTAATTTCATTTTTCATATGTGAAAATGAAAATTTGACAAACTTTTTGAATCTTGATTCAAATGTGGATAATGCAGTTTTGTGCACATTTGTTTACGTTTTACAGAAACAAAACTTAAATCCACATAGCTAATTTGCATAAACTATCAGTACTGAAAAACCAGGATACTGAAACCACGATACTGCATAATGTAGTGTAACGAGTATTAACCTCTTGAGACCCTGTGGCCCCATACGAGGACATTACATTTTTGCCTCTTAGCACCATGATTTTCAATTATTTTAAACTTTCACCTGTAATCAACTAAAAACCTCTACAGCAGCTCCCGAAAGTAAAAAAAAAACTGCATGGTAAAGTTTAGATGCAAAATTTATGAATAAAACCAATGTATTTATGTACAATAATGTCTCTTCATGTATCTTCATGTAACTTCATTTGGCATTAAAATTTCACACATTTTATTGACCACAGCAGACGAGAGCATCAGTAAATGTCATGTCCTCGTTTGAAGACATCGGGACTATGTTATATTATTGATTGTACATGTTGTTAGGTAAACTTGGGAATATTTAGATGAGTTTACAGTTATAAATTGCTGGACGTTTCTGCTGCTATAGGGAAACTGCTGCCTGTCTCCACTTTTTGCACCTCTACTTTTTTTTGTAACGATTGAAAACCAGAAAAAATTAAAACTGTGGACCACATTTTCAGGCCTTTTTGTGTGTTTTTAACCTCACTCACTGAACCCCAACCCGCTCAAGGTCGACCTACGTCACATTTGGCAGTTTTAGGGCTTGAAATAAACAGCTAATTGCTGTTTGTTTGTTTTTTGTAATTTATTTATACATTTTAATGTTTTTTACATTTTTTAACCAATGGTGTCATACAGAAGACTTACTTAGTAGGTCCTACTTGTCCCAAATAGCAAGAAGAAATGAAAAATGCACACCAGACAAAAGCTCGGGTCTCAGGAGGTTAAGGAAGTATCGGGCTGATACCAGTATCGGTATCGGTGCATCCCTAATTGGTGCTTAGCTATATTCTGCTCTGTGACCCTGTGTCCAAATATCAGATCTCCAAGCGCTGCAGATTATTTGTCCATATGTCCACTTGTTTTCCTAACCCTGTGTTGATGCTGTAGATTGTGTGGCCATAGGTATATTAGTGTGTAGGTGTTTTGCTAACCCTGTGCCGTTGTTGTAGATTGTATGGCCATAGGTATAGCAGTATATTACTGTATTGGTGTGTAGGTGTTTTGCTAACCCTGTGCCGTTGCAGATATGGGATCTTCGAGCGCTGCAGGGACCTGGTGGAGGCGGGGTTTGACGTGCGACAGCCCGACAAAGAGAACGTCACACTGCTGCACTGGGCGGCCATCAACAACAGGATAGACCTCGTCAAGTGAGTCCCTGCCACACGTTACACTGGACCACAGTCTGTATAAAGAAGTGGACAAAGGGAATGTGACGTCGCCCACAGTGTTCGGCTCCAGTCAAACGCAGCTCACAGAGGCTAGCAGTTACAGGGGCGAATTTGGAGTTTATTAGGAATAGGACATTTTAACTAATCTGAGCAGATCTGTCCTAAAAGTAAAGTGTCCATGACAACTTAAGATAAATCACTAGATTTAAGATTTCACAGAATGACGCACTAGGGAATTTCAAAATGGTTACCCAGCAACCATATTGTAAACTGGGACAAAATTCCTCTAGTGCACACAGAGGTTATGATTTGACAAATTAAAATATAAGAAAACACCTTTATTTTGTTTAAAATGTGTTTGAAATATCAGTAAAGTGCGTGTAAATTGTACTCTAAAATAGAACTCTCCATTTCCTGTAATTTTCAACACATTTTTCAGCTTTTCTTCACAAATTGCTTCTTGATTGGTTTAAAGCTATCATTTAGATTTACAACAGAATTACAAAAACGTAAGCACACATTTTTAAGTCTTTAATATTTCGGAGCCAACTTTTATATTTGATTACATCTGTGTTAAATTCTAAACTGAGCAGTGGAGCTTCCCCTGCGGTCAGCAACGAGAATTAACCTTACAATTCAGCTTTTTTATTTTCCAATAGTCGTGAGTTTATCTGCTGCTGTTGAGTCACTGTTGTCTTTTACACTGACCACACAATACCAGATGTATTTACTATGCATCAGAGGAGTGTTTTTGATTTCTATTGTGTTTTTCAGGTACTACATATCAAAAGGAGCCATAGTGGACCAACTGGGCGGGGACCTCAACTCCACACCTCTGCACTGGGCAACCAGGTAAACCTACTACAAACAGTGATTTCAGAACGTTTTAGTCTCCCTTTAATCCCCTCTTTGCATTTAAGTTTCACTGTGTAGCTTTTTGGTTGCGGCTCTGTCACCTGCTTATTTCTATGGATGTGTAATTGGTTTTCATGGAATGTTCCACAGTGTGACATTAAACAGCTCTATCTTACATTTATTCAGTTACAGGTGGTTTTACAGCTCAAAAATACCTAGAAAAACAGACATTCTGACTGTGAGCGGGGTCGCCTCTCCACAGATTGGACCTGTAACTTGGTCTGGTTTGGTCTCCGTGAAGATAGAAAGGTTTAATGCCATACTGTGAAACATTCCAGACAAAGCAATAACATCTCCACGGAGAAAAGCATTTGACGGACCCTCCACCAGAAAATTTACACAATGCAGCTTTAACATTAACTTGATACTAAATCTAATTCAGTAAATATTTATTCCTAAGATTGGACATTGATTAATTTGCTATTTAAAATTAATAACTCACTTGTAAAATGTTCGGCAAGTTATTAAAAAGTAGTTTCTTCACAACTACTAATACAACTACTAATAACAATACTCATAAATAATAATAATACTAATACTCATAAATAATAACACTCGGACTGGTCCCACCCCCCACTCTGCTTCTGTCACATGACCCTGTGTTCTTGCACCTGCCTGCACCTGCCTGTTTTGCACTGATCACTGATACTCTCATACTCTATATTAATTAATTAATTATACTCCTGTAAATTTGTAAATTTTGTTAGATTATACTATATCTTTATTTTATTCTATTATTTGTTGCATGTCAGTGTTTGTCTACATCCTGCTCCAAGTACCGCAGCAATTTCCTAATGTTGTGAACCTGTTCACTCATATGGCAATAAAACACATTCTGATTCTGATTCTGATTCTGAACAAGGGATGTAATAATAACCGAAATATTGTGATATGGTATCACAAGATACATATACGAAATACAAGTCTCTTTGCTTAAATTAGTTGTCATGGTGATTTTAAAGTCTTTTTTAGTCATTTTAATCTCTTTCTTATTCTGTAAAACACTTTGATTTACCATTTTTGCGGACAATAAGTCACACTTTTTTCTGAGTTTGGGACCAAATATACAAATCCTATATATGAATCAAAAATGAAAAGAAAAAAAAAAAAATCACTATCTGTTTTTTTTTTTCATTTTGTTTTTAGAGACAAATAATAAAGAAAAGAGTTGTTTTTCCGTTTTCTTATTTTTGGTTCTATATTGAAAAACTAATGAACGGATGATACATCGTTGTTCTCTATTGGGTCGTTTTTATTACTATAACTTCTATAACTTTCCTTTCAAGATGAAATGTCGGTTCTTGGCCTCTGATTTTATGAAATAAATTTCCCCCCAAAAGTGCGACTTATACATGTGTTTTTCTACTTCATTATATATTTTTTGGCTAGTAGCTATACTCCGGAGCGATTTATAGTCTGTAAAATCTGGTACTTTGTGTTTGAACTGTGCCATGCAAATAAATACTTGCCATGCAAATAAATACTTGCCTTGTCATGATGCAGCAGTAGTTAAAAAAAAACAGAGGGAACTACATAGACCATGGTCCTTTGGTGTTGTCAGCACAGACTACATGAAGAAATAACTGTTATGAAGCACTTTTAAATCTTAAGTCTTCATACTATAACTGTACCAAAGGTTTTTCAAGGCTTTTAAAAGGTAAAAGTAGCATATTCACAATTTTGTTAGCTTCCACAAAATATTGCAATAAATATCGAACCAGTGTTGTTTTGTCCTAGTGCTCGTTTCAGTAATTTTATGGCAATGTTTCTGTTATTATTTGATTTTGTCTGCATACTGGTCTCATTGGTCAGTGTATGTTTAAGTACAGACTGAGGCAGCCTCTGGTCACAGTATCCTGTAGCCCGGTGGTCTGGAGCAGGTCACATAACCCCCCCTGAGCTCCGAGGATCAGCTCCGACATCTAAATTATTGATGGCACTGGCACAGGCCCCGCCCCTCACTCCCACACTCAACTCACCCCTCCTTCCCTTCATCTCACCCCCGTGTAACATTTAACAGGCCTGCAACAGTGTGCTAGGACTCGTTATCAACAAAATCTGCTAATCCTGTAGTTTAGACCTCTGCAAACATGTTGCATTACTACTAGATAAATTTGCACTACAGGGCCTGACCGATATGGAATTTTTGCGGCCGACATGATACTGATAAAATGAGAGTTGGATCTGCCGATATAATTGCCGATATATTTAGTAATTTAAAAATTCACTGTAAATTTTCAACTGATTATAAAACGTAGGCTCTGTTGGATTTTAAATTAGGTTTGTTTAGGCGACATTTATTGTTCTTCTGCCTCTTTATGTCATATTTAAAGACAGTAGGTCGGCCTAATGGCATTTTTTCATTACATTCTCTAGCCTGTAAACAAAGTAAACTGCTGCTATTAGCCTTTAGCAGTAAATGTGTGCGCGCCGTGGTAATTAATTATGTGCTAAATGCCGATAATTCACACCTCTATTCAGTGTTGCGCACATCGGATCTATGGCTGCAGCTGTAAACAAATGTTTGTGAGTGACGTAACTCTGGGGGTGCGTTCAGGGTCAGTACGGCAGACAGACACGAACAAATGACTCCGCAATTAAATACTGATCCAGAGCCACATACTGGGACATTTATCTGTCTGTAAATTGGATTAAATGGGCAGAATATAGAGAGTCTAAGCTTTATAAGCGCTAAAACATGTCCACATGGACTATCAGCTCATATTGGCAAGATTTTGGGTGATACTATAGCTGATATGTCTCCACGTACCCATATCAGCCCTAATGCACTATGTAACTTCTTTGGTTGCAGCTGGTCACCTGGTTGTTTCTATGCAGATGTCATTGCTCTGCCTGGCATGTTTCAGAGTATGATATTAAACAGTTCTACTTTACATTTATTCAGTTCCAGGTGGTTTTATAGCTCAAAAATATTTAGAAAAACAGACATTCTGAATGGGAGTGGGGTCGCCTCTCCACAGATCTGACCTGTAACTTGGTCTAGTTTGGTCTCCATGAAGATATAAAGCTTTAATGTCATACTGTGAAACATTACAGACAAAGCGACAACATCTCCATGGAGAAAAGCATTTGATAAACGATCCAGCTGAAGCTTCTGGATGTATTTAAAGCTGCACCGCATAACTTTCCTGGTGAAGCCCCTGAAACCATATTAAACTTGTATACCTAACCTTTTAGCCAATCAAAATATGTGGTGGGTGTGGTGTCACCTGCTTGTTTCTATGGAGACAGATGGACGTTTAATGCCATACTCTGAAACTTTCCAGGCAAAACAGTTACATATCCATGAACACAAGCACGACTTACCAGAAATCTTACGCAAATTTACCAAAAACATACCTGGAGTTGTCTTTTTGCGTCATTCACGCTGTGTCATCAGTCCACTAAAGTCTAAACTATGCTGCCAGTTTAGTTGTGTCATAGATAAAACTCTTTCTCTCTCTTTTTTTTTCTTTCTCTCTCTCCTTGTCTCTCTTCAGACAAGGCCACCTGTCTATGGTGGTGCAGTTGATGAAATATGGAGCAGATCCGTCTCTGATCGATGGAGAAGGCTGCAGCTGCGTGCACCTGGCTGCACAGTTTGGACACACCTCCATCGTGGCCTACCTCATCGCCAAAGGACAGGTGAGGAAAGGCTTCGTGTAGGGAGCCGTGTTTATCATGAGCGCTTTCTTTTTGTGGAGAACTTTGAGTTATCTGTCTGTACTACAGTGAGGTTTGAGCTGTAGAAGGTGGCAAAAGGTTTTCCTAAAAGGATTTGTGAATGAATACTTTAAATTCATTAGTAAATTGTTGTATTTGTATTTGACAAAAATACACACCGTTGTTTGTTCATGCCAGGCAGACTGATAGATGCTACCGTGCTACATATTGGGTTGCTGTGTCAGTTTCATAAATTAGGTTCATTATGAAATTTTTTATGTAGGGGTGTCAAACGATTCATTTTTAAAATCTCGATTAAGATCAGAACTTCCATAGTTAATTGCATATTAAATTACATGTTTAAAATTGTGTTATTTTGCATTTCAAGACCGTTTTTAAGCCATAATGTAAAGCAATTCTTACCCATTTAGCAATCGCTGTAGTTATTTTCTTTGTCGTGTGATCGTCCACAGGTATGTGGTGACTTTGCCGAATGGTAGTTTGTTGGATCTGAGGCCCTTGGCTTGGACGCTCCGGTCGCTCCACCTGGGGGTTTAGCTTGGAGGTGTAACTTAGACTAGACGTGTTCACTGGTGCTGAAACTCTGCTTGACTCAGGCTGCATTTAACTCTTGGCTTGTAGCGTCTAGAACAGTGGTTCTTAACCTTGTTGGAGGTACTGAACCCCACTAGTTTCATCTGCGCATTCACTGAACCCTTCTTAATTGGAAAAATAAAATATGTTTTTTTCAAATTCAAAACATAGGTATATATATTTTATTGATGCACACATGTGAATCCATATTGCACATATTCGTCCAACCACTTTCTTTTTTTGCTCAACATAGTTAGTATGAAGGGAAAATATTAAGAAAGAAATTACACAACACCATCATGACAGTCACAAGACTATTGCACGCACAAACTTTCCTGCAGCTAATAACGGACAGACGGGCGTGTCATCACAGATCTTATGAGTTGGATGTGTGTCTTGACCCCTGCCGAACCCCTGAGATTGACTCACCGAACTCCAGGGTTCGATCGAACCCAGGTTAAGAACCACTGATCTAGAAGTTTTTTAAAGTCAAATAAACAGTTTAAAAGTCCAGAAGCACCTCTGTTTCTCCATCACAATGGTAAGTTTACTGAAGCATGGCCCTCTGAAGTTCGAAAGCCAAACAACCAGATTAGCTGCCTACGCAAGAGACGAAAAGTCGGCAAACAGATTAATTCGTTAATGCTGGACTATTTTTGTGTTATCATGCCTGTATGATCTGCCTAAAATAATAGCATGTTTGAGGCAGAAAGGGTTTATTTTTGTAGTTTGCACAGGCACCAGTAGATGGAGCTGTTGTACTTTCTTTTCTGATCTGTCTCCTCTCCTGCAGGATGTGGACATGATGGACCAGAATGGGATGACTCCTCTGATGTGGGCGGCCTACAGAACACACAGGTCTGTGCAGATACAAAAGAAACTCAACTTTATTTACATTTTATGTACACAGTGATACCTGCATGAGATTCCTATGTTTATGTTATCTGTCCATATCAAGTCATTCAAGTAAACGATAAATAAATTGGAGATGCTCAGTATATAGTGCCAGTTTCAGCTGAGTTATTGAGGTTGTCCTCGGTCAGATTTGTCTTTGAGCGAAAATGGAAATAGAAGTTATATGACAAATAATTTTACATCCCAGATAAATACATTTTGTTATTAGTAGATGTGGGATGAGACACACCATGAGATTAGGTCCACGAAAACTAGACAAAATGAGATTTTGATTTAATTTGTAAATAAATAAGTAGTGCAGTCCATTTCACAATTTTTCCTTCACTATTTTTATTTCTGGCAGCACGGTGGCTGAGTGGCAACACTCAGGCCTCACAGCAAGAAGGTTGCAGGTTCGCCTTTCTGTGTGGAGTTTGCATGTTCTCCCCGTGTCTGGATGGGTTTCCTCCGGGTACTCCGGTTTCCCCCATCAACCCAAAACATGCACGCACCCCTATGAACTAACATCAAGGACCATGTTGTCCACCCTCCTGTGGGGTCACCACCTGCAGAGGGGTTCATGGGGGGGTCAGGTGCTATGAGGATTGGGCAGCAAACTCAGCTGGATTAAGCGGGAGAAGATGGATTGATATTTTTATTTCTATTATACGTAATACGTTCGCGGTCATTCTTCTTTTTTGAAATACAGCGTCTCAAATTGTCTGACTCATCAACTCTGAACTCTTTTTTTGTCTATGTCAAAGGTAAATTCATGGGGAAAAAAATCTCATAAGATCATTTTTCTCATGTGTGGAAACTTTATTTTGTGAGATCTTGTGGTACGAGATCTTGCCCCATCCCTAGTTATTAGTGATATTTAATGTGGGCTTTTTAAACATAACATAAAGGTTTTAATTTGTGGCAGAGACTTTGCCACTTTCGCTTTCTCGTCTCCATGGAGATGACACTGCTTTGCCTTGAATGTTCCATAGTATGCCAATTAACTTGACTCTTAGATTTAATACGTCATCATCATCATCATAGTCCAGAGTTTAAAAAGATACAATGAACAAACACACACTCCAAAAACACAATAAAAATACAATTACAGGTTACAGTTTTTGTTTATTGTGCTGCATAAATTCAATTAAATGCATGCGTTCACACTAGGGATGAGACATGAATTTCGACTATTCGTTATAAATTCGAATATCGACTAGTAATTTCGATTTACGATCCTCTTTGGTGAGGATTACAGCGAAGAGAGGGGAACATGCACAACTGAACTGACTCGGTAATGCCAGGCTATATGGCACCGCTTCACACTGACCCCATGACATGATGAAAAACAAACAGAAATAACCGCGCCTGCCAAAGTCAGCGAGCGCTTACTTGAGTTTGCCTGTGACGTCTGGCGATTTTCAAATGGTTTTCGAATAGTTGTCATCGATTTTCGAATAGCGTTTTTGCCAAAAAAAAAATAAAAAAATAAAAAATCCCAACAAAATCCCTAGTTCATACTGTAAGCAGGGTAACATCTCCACAAATCTGACATGAAGCTCGTGGAACATTCCAGGCAAAGCTACAACATCTCCATGGAGACGAGCATATTGGGGACCCTCCACCACAAAGGTTACACAGTGCACTTGCTCAGGATTTCAAAAGCTAAATATTGTCACAGCAGCAAGCAAATGTTGGACTAATTTTGGATGTGTTTTTTTTTTTTTTATCCATATCGGTCCATCCCTTTTCACCTTATTCCGAAAGTTTCCGTGAGTGTTGCCATCATCATCATTTGGGTTGTGTTATTTCGCATGGGGCTGAGCTTCACAGCTAATAAGTTCTATCCAGAGTACAAAGCTGTTTTCTCAGAATCAGAAGCAGTGGGACTTGTTCGTGTACATGAACATTTAACATTCAACACAAATGAACCGACTTAACCATATTCAGAAGTGCATTTTGTATCTTTTCTGGTGGAGGGGCCGTGGAGATATTATTACGTTGTCTGGAATGTTTCACAATGTGGTATTAAACCTTGAATGAGATCCCTATTTAACCGTAAGAAAGTGTGGTTTAGGAGGATTTGGAGACAAAATTAGGCAGTGCAGAATGGGTATGAATAATCCATCGTTTTCCCTCAGTGTGGACCCGACGCGGCTGCTGCTCACCTTTAACGTGTCTGTGAATCTGGGAGACAAGTATCACAAAAACACGGCTCTGCACTGGGCGGTTTTAGCAGGAAACACGACTGTGATCAGCCTCCTCCTGGACGCCAACGCCAACGTCGACGCACAGAACATCAAGGTACATTCAGTCATTTAGCTCCTGTTTCTTCACTTTTTTTTCCTTTTTTTTTTTTTACACATTATTAACATGGTCATTTTATAAACATGACCTAAAACGTGAGCAATGTAACAAAATGACAAAACTAAGCACCGAACCAAGTCTGAACTATGTCTGAACCAGGACTAAACCAGGACTAAACCAAGATTAAACCGGGTCTAAACCAGGACTAAACAGCACTAAACAGCAATGTAGCAAAATTACAAACCCAAGGACCAAATCAGGGCTAAACCAGGTCTAAACCAGGTCTAAACCAGGTCTAATACAGGTCTAAACCACATCTAAACTAGGTCTAAACCAGGTCTAAACTAGGTCTAAACTAGGTCTAAACCAGGTCTAAACCAAGCTTAAACTAGGCCTAACCTAGGTCTAAAAAGGGTCTAAACCGGCTCTAAACAGTCATGTATCAAAATGACAAAATAAGAATGTTATGGTCATTTTTAAAGACGTGTGTAAATGTTTTACTCATGGAACTAAAGGAGATTTTTAGAGACTGATGCAAATGTTGTTTTACTAATAAATGATGTTGAATATCTAATTGTTTTCACTTCCCTCCCCTTGGCTGCTTCTGGCCCAGGCCAACATTGTAAATAAGAATTTGTTCTTAAAGTTTTGCCTGGTAAAAATAAAGGTTAAATAAAATAAATAAATAAAAATAAATAAAGTGTTACTCTATAAAATGTGAATAAAAACATTGCAATAAAGAAATAGAAAATATATATGACCTGTGTCCCCAGATATGAGGTAAACATGTTCAAATCAAATACAGCTTTGACTGAGAACAATTGTACTGCTGATTTATTCTTAGTTCAGCCGAGACGAGGGTTAAACATGTGTTAAACATGTGTGAATGAAACAAACTCCAGGTCTGTTGATGCTGATGAGGAAACAACATAACATACTGTAGATCAGAAAACGGTGTATGATCGGCCCTTTAAATTGTATGGAGAAAAACAGCTTCCCAGTACATATTTGAACCGTTTGAATGTGTGTATTTAGTGCAGTACCCGTTTGTTCCAGGGGGAGACGCCGCTGGACCTGGCCAAGCAGAGGAAGAACGTGTGGATGATAAACCACCTACAGGAAGCCCGCCAGGCCAAAGGCTACGACAGTCCGTCCTACCTGAAACGACTCAAGAGCGACAAGGTACAACTCTGTCTAGAACCAGGACTGGACTAGGACTGAACTAGGGCTGAACCAGGACCGAACCAGGGCCGAACCAGGGCCGAACCAGGGCCGAACCAGGGCCGAACCAGGGCCGAACCAGGGCCGAACCAGGGCCGAACCAGGGCCGAACCAGGGCCGAACCAGGGCCGAACCAGGACTAAACCTCGACTAAACCTCGACTAAACCAGGGCTGGACCAGGGCTGGACCAGGGCTGGACCAGGGCTGAACCAGGGCCGAACCAGGGCCGAACCAGGGCCGAACCAGGACCGAACCAGGACTAAACCTCGACTGGACCAGGGCTGGACCAGGGCTGGACCAGGGCTGGACCAGGGCTGGACCAGGACCGGACCAGGGCCGGACCACGGCCGAACCAGGGCCGAACCAGGGCCGAACCAGGGCCGAACCAGGCCTAAATCAGGACTAAACCAGGGTCAAACCAGGACTGAGCCAGGACTAAATCAGGACGGAACCAGAGCCAAACCAAGACTAAACCAGGACTAAACCAAGACTAAACCAGGACCAGGACATTACTGAACCAGGACTGAACAATGACTGGACCAGGACTGAACAAAGACTGGACTAGGATTGAACCAGGATGGAACAAAGGCTAAACCAGGACTGAACCAGGACTAAACCAGGACTAAACCAGGCCTAAACCTAATATGCTCACCGGTCACTTGAGTCGTGTTTGAAGCGACTCAGGAGTGACATAGTACGGCCCAGTGTAGACGGGTCTGAGCCTGCAGCCCGGCCTCTGTCTGCACCTGTGTAAAGTCTGATCAGGCGTCTGTGTCGGGAGCGGGACGTAATGACAGAGCAGGAAAACCACCGCTTTTTGTTCTTCAAAAGCCGCAGGGCCAAAAATACAAAGTGAAGAGATGTTACTGATTGATATGTGGAAGTGTTTTAACTGAAAATGTGGTAATAGAACATGGGCTAAACCAGGGCAGGACTGGGACTGAACCAGGACTGAACCAGGACTGAACTAGGACTGAAGTACTAAACCAGGACTAAACTAATATTAAACCAGAATTAAACCAGGACTATACTAGGACTAAACTAGGACTAAAGCAGGACAAAACCAGGACTAAACTAGTACTAGACCAGAATTAAACCAGGACTAAACCAGGACTAAACTAGGACTGAACCAGTACTAAAGCAGGACAAAACCAGGAGTAAACTAGTACTAAACCAGAATTAAACCAGGACTAAAGACAGCACTAAAGAAAAAACTACTTGGACTA
This sequence comes from Odontamblyopus rebecca, assembly GCA_030686955.1. Lineage (NCBI taxonomy): Eukaryota > Metazoa > Chordata > Actinopteri > Gobiiformes > Gobiidae > Odontamblyopus > Odontamblyopus rebecca. The sequence goes on along the minus strand of CM060653.1, from coordinate 11,593,123 downwards.
AACCAGGACTAAACTAGTACTAGACCAGTATTAAACCAGTATTAAACCAGAACTAAACCAGGACTGAAGACAGGACTAAACTTGGACTAAATCAGTACTAAACCAGGACTAAACCAAGACTAAACTAGTACTAGAGCGGCATTAAACCAAGACTAAACCAGGATTAAAGACGGGACTAAAGATGGGACTAAAGACTGGACTAAAGACAGGACTAAAGACTGGACTAAAGACTGGACTGAAGACTGGACTAAAGACTGGACTAAAGACGGGACTAAAGATGGGACTAAAGACTGGACTAAAGACAGGACTAAACTAGTACTAAAGACAGGGCTAAACTATGTCTGAACCAGGACCGAACCAGGATTAAACCAAAGACCGAAGGACTAAAGTAGTACTAAACCAGGACTAAAATAGGTCTAAAATGCTCTTATGTCATTTGAGTTTGTGAATTCACTCACAAACTGTAAGACCTCACCTCTACCCTTCTTATTTACTTTTTTTTGCTATTGAAAAAACAGAAATTGAAAATTGTAGAAACATTTTTACAGTTTTTATTAACTTTTTGTTTGTGCTTATATTTTTCCTGCTTTACTGAAGTGGTTTCAGGTTTTAAAGGTAAATTTATGCCTCCATAGTGCAGCTAAAACCATAGATTACGCCGCTTCTTTTCATTAGTGTAAGTAGCTCCCTTTAGGTGAACATTTATTATTTATAAGGATTTTTTATTACTTTTATAGACCGCAAAGGATCAACACAAGCAATAAAAATACTCAACTCAAGATTAAGATTCTGAATTCAAATCTAGTTAGAATTCAAGGTGCACAGTGCAATGAAACCACCTGTAATTGAATAAATATGTAATGAGTTTAAATGCGTTTAATGCCATACTGAGTAACATTTCAGGCAGAACGATAACATCTCTTTAGAGGCAAACGGGTGACGGCCTGAATCTGAAAAAAAGTTACATTGTGCACCTTTAACTTAATTTGCCGTGTCTCATATTGACTATTTTGTGTTGATACCTGCTCAAATCAGTATCTAGTCTTGGTCTGGCTTAGTATCTGATATCTGATTTTTGATACTTGTTTTTGTCATATTTCTGTTATTTCTTCCCGTATTTGACAGCGTATGTGTGTTTCGCGCAGGACATCAGGCAGAAGGTGATGCTGGGGACGCCCTTCGTGGTCATCTGGTTGGTCGGGTTCATCGCAGACCTCGATATCGACTCCTGGTTAATCAAAGGGATCATGTACGCCGGGGTCTGGATCGCCGTGCAGTTCCTCTCCAAGTAAGAGCCCTGCATGATGATTTCCATTTGGATTTAAAGACGGACTGTGTAACTTTGCGGTTGGAGGTCCGTCATCTGCTGGTTTCTATGGATAAGTCATTGCTCTGGACACTATTTTAAAGTCCTAGTGTGAGCGCACCCTTAATATCAGCCAAGAACATAATCTTATCTGTTTTTTCTGAGCGAGTGAATAAAGATCTTTGTCAGTATTTTGCCTGCCTCTATAGACCCTTTTAGTCTTAGTAAACAGTGGTGACGTAGGCTCGGTTGCACACGCATTTTGGCAACAGAAGTACGGCAGAACTCAGCAGCTTGTCGAGCTCTGCGAAAGGATTATCGTCAAAAGATCGAGAATATTTCCCCAACAAGCTGAACTTTGACAAACGGTGTCCGACTGCCAGATCCTCGTGCGATCAGTGAGTAGAACTTTAAAACTTTAGTCCACTGGTAGAATATCGATTCTGACAACCACACACACAACAACCAGACATTTTGGTGCTGGAAATGTTTTTATCTCCGTCGTCTTCTGTCCGTGTTCAGTCTGAATGAATTGGAATGAACGGGGAACAATGCCACTTCTGTTGCCAAAATGCGCATGCAGCTTTTTTTTTATCACTTCCGCCTTTAAAGGGTCTATAATATGTCTTTATAGTAACAGTCAAAGTATTTAAATTCCAGCTAACCTCCCTCTCTCTCCTCAGAGCCTTCTTTGACCACTCCATGCACAGCGCTTTGCCCTTGGGGATCTATCTGGCCACAAAGTTCTGGATGTACTGCACCTGGTTCTACTGGCTCTGGAATGATATCCTTTAAAACGACTAATACCAGCTCTGCAGCGTTTAAAGCACCTTTCACTGTATTTTTCTATAGCCCAAAATCGCAGCAGCACTCGCCTCGGGGAAATGACCAAAATTGTGGATTTTACCAAGAGAAAGTTAGAAAATTAAACAGTGAAACAGTCATTGGTCAGTAATAGACAAGTGGATTGTCGCGTTCTGGTGTGAGGAAACACCCTGGCGTTCTTCTTGGTGTTTATTTGCTGAACACAAGAGTTACTCTAGGCCCTAACCCAGGCCAAAACAAACCACAAAACAACACAAGTGTCTGTGCTCTCAACCTCACATCCTGTCCAATTTTTTGTCTCAGATTTTTTGCTGAGTCGTGCCAAAATGAATAAATATTTAAAGATAAGGCCGTGAATGTGGAGCTGTGGGTGGGGATCACTGACAGCATTTTAAACACCTGTCGCTGTACACTGGTGTTTCCCCCACTCTCCTCGTGCATTGTGATCTATACTGACCCCCAGTGACCACCAATGCCCTCCACTTTTCAAGATGCACTTTTGGAACTGTTGAGTGCTCTGCTTTTTCACCTGCCGGTCATTTAGACACCCCTGAAAATGGTGCAAGCCCTAAATCGTGCTCTATGTAGGGCATAGTGTGGATATTCAGACACAGCAGCACCTTGACCTCAACTTGTCTCCATAGCAACAAGAACTTAAATGAACAACACATTAACAAAAACAACAAAAGGTGTCAAGCCTGCACTAAACACAAAATATCAAATCATGTTATTCAATATTAAGGAGATTTACTGTCTTTAAAATGTGAAAAACGGAACTAGTTTGCAGACCTGCGTGAAGTTGGCCCCATCAAACTCAAACCTACACAGAAACTATGTCAATTGTTTGTGCTTCGTTTGTGCTGCAAAAAGTTTTGGAGAAATTAATGATTCTTCTATAGGTCAAATTGGGGTCAGCCCCCAGGAAGCTTCAAAATGCACTAAAACAGTCCACAAACTCCGCAAAACTAGTGGCGATAAACGATCTCAGGCTGTGGAAAAGTCTGTATCAGTCTAGTAATTTGCTTTTGATTCATATTTTATATAAGAATACAGACTTTTACACAGCCTGAGATTGTTTATCGCCACTAGTTTTGCAGAGTTTGCCGCCATCTGCTGTGCGGAAATGATGTCCTATAATTACCGCAGAAATAATAATGAATAATTTTAGAAATAATCTCGATAATAAAACGAAATACAAACGTTTTCTATAATTTTCTGCCTGTTTTGAGCTCTGTTTAACATTTTGAGGGGCTGGACGACATCATCGGCGAAAAATAAAACTGCAAATATCTTAAGAACCAGAATTGCACAAACAAAACATTCTGCAGCACAAAACAGCACAAACGATTGACTCCATTTTGGATGTTTTTATGCATTTTGAAGCTTCCTGTGGAGCTGACCCCAATTTGACCTGTAAAAGAATTGTTAATTTTTCCAAAACTAAAGAAGCACAAAAGAAACTTTTTGCAGCACAATACAGCACAAACGATTGACATAGTTTCTGTGTAGGTTTGCGTTTGATGGGGGCCAACTTCATGGAGGCAGTTTGCAGTGGTCCAGAGTTCACATTTTTATTATTAGTGTCCTAATTATTCACCACGATGAGTTTATAAATACTTTTCAGAGCAGAGGATCATGCTCTCCTTACTAATGTTTTTTTAATGATGCTAAATGTCCTGCTTGTATGCAAGTATGACCAAAATGCATAGAAACACTTGGGAGCCTTTGCTTTGACACAGCAGACGTTTGTATGCAGCATTTTTGTTTGGTAATGCATTACCTAAGCTCGCAAAGGTGGTAGAACTGCAAGTAGGTTTGGATTTTAAGATGTTTCGGACAAAAACACATTGATAGTCTATGTACAGCTGCCCAGGTGAGAGGAAACAGGTGCCCAGGTGACAGAGGAAATGCACAGCGCTGGTCTTAAGGCTGTTACAGGAGAATGGAGTTTCTGTGGAAGTGCTGGAGGTGAGAGGGGAGTTTCCTCTTTATGTGAGCCTTTCATTTTCTGCCTCATTGCTTCATTCACTGGAGTTGAAAGGCGCACTGTGTAACTTTTCTTGCTCGTTTCCATTTAAACTGCTTCGCTTTGCCTTGAATTTTCCACAGCACGGCATTGAACGTGTCCATTTCCCCAAAAAACACGCAAGTGACGCCCCAAGACTAAGTTACGCGTCACATCTGCGGAGAGGCGATTATACTGACAGTGAGAATGCACGTTTTAAAGCTAGTTTAGAGCGATAAAAATACCTGCAATTTACTTAATGTAAGGGAGAAACGTTTTCTGCCATACTGTGGAACATTTCGGACAAAGCAGTAACATCTCCACAGAGACAGTTCGGTGGCAAAGTCGCATATTCATAGAGTTAACGGTGCGTTTGAGCAAAATTAGTCTAACCCCAGTACAGATTTATAATATAAGCAGCTCTTGTGGGCAAAATAAGTGTGCTGCGTGTCGCCTGCATCTAATTGGAATGAATACGAAGTGCCACGTTAGCATGCTAGTTGTTGTCAGCTTTGGCCTCTGAAAATGATGAAAAGCAGCTATTTTAAAACTACCTGAAACACTGAAAACTCCAAAAGCGTCCAAAATGCGGAGACGATCCCCACGCATTTAAGGCAGTTTAAAAATGTACCTGACATAATGAAGATTTATTTTTATTAGCCCAGTCATACTGTAACTGTTGTCTAATTTGGAAAAGTTTCAGCCCCTGATGACATTACGGTTGGACTGATCTGAATGAATGATCCCTACGTATGTCACATCTGGTAAACCTCACTAGAATTTGAACAAATAGACAAAATTGAGCAAAAATGTTTTCTAAAATCTTAAATATAATGATTTTGTGCAATTCCAATTAACAGTAAAAGGTGTATTTCTGAGGGACATTGCGCTCCTTGAATTATTAAAGGGCCCATATTGCGCTATTTTCTGATTTATGTCGTTTCCTCGTCAAAAACAGACCTGGAGTTGTGTTTTGTTTCATTCACACACGTTTAACACACAAAACCGGCACATTTAGTTCTTCTCTCAAACAGAAAACACTCTGTTCCACCTTGTGATGTCATGCGGTAATACAGGAAGTGCTCCGATGCGCTTTAAACTCCATACTGAACCTGAAGGTGTTAACAAAAAGCTGTTAACTTGAAAACTGCTCCTCATCATTTTGAGCTTTGGAGATGTAGGCGGACTAATAATAAAGTGTTACTCAAACATGTGAACGAAACAAAACACAACTCCAGGTCTGTTTTTGATGCAGCAACAACATTATAACACGACTTAAAGCGCACAAGAGTCAGTTTTGCGTAATAGGCTTAGCGCCATATCATCATTTTTATGTGAAAGTGACACTGGTTTGTCTGTCTGTTTTTTTTTTTGACTCATTTTACTGCTTCAGATTCTCCACCAAACCGTCATAGACATTGTTACTAATATTTTACCTTCTGTCAGCTTAGTGTCACTATACAGTCTAATCATTAACACCCACTTCTGCCTTCAGTTAGTGTAGTCATAGGTCTAGTCTAAACTTGTGCCGTCTCACCTCCACCTGCGCACTACGTCATTTAAACAAGTGCCATTGCCCAGTTTATCTTATTTTTGTGAGATTTCTTTGAACAAATTGAAAATATGCGAATCGCTGGCTTCAAATTTTAACAAACAAACGGCTATAAAGTCATATTTCTGTATTTAAATGTGTGGGTAATTGAACAGCCTTTTCATTACAGTACTTCAACTTTAATTTAAAGGTCTTATATTGCGCAAAATTGACACTTGTGAGCTTTAAGTCATGTTATAATGTTGTTATGAATGTGAAAAACACACCTGGAGTTGTGTTTTGTTTCATTCACTCGTAACTCTTTATTATTACTCTTTCTACATCTCAAAAGCACAAAATGCTCTGCTCCACCTTGTGATGTCATGAAGAGATAACTTTTTTTACCGTTAGATCAGTAGAGATTTGATTAGAAATTCCAGGGCTGAAATTATCCAAATGATTCTAGTGAAGGTGTATGAACTTCCTGTATCACCACGTGACATCACAAGGTGGGACAGAGTGTTTTCTTAGCCTAAATGTGCAGGGTTTTGTGTGAATGAAACAAAACTCCAGGTGTGTTTGTGATGAGAAATGGAAAATGGCGAAATCTGGGCCCTTTAAAGATTTATTTTATCACATTTCAGGTGCGAATCCAAAAATATCTTCTGATTGTTTCCAGGACACTGCAAAATATTGTTCTAGATAAAAGTAAGATCTATTGTACCTGCATTTTGTAAAAGTTTTTAATATTTTCTTGTTTTGATTTGAATCGTGTGGCTGTTTCTCTCTGTCTCTCTAGATCTCTCCCTCTATCTTCATCTCTCTATATCGCTCTACCTCTCCCTCTTCCCCATTTATCTATATCTCTCTCTAGCTTTACGCCTCTTTCTCTCTCTTTATCTATCTCCTTCTATCCATCACTGCTGTCTTTCTCTCCCACTCTCCATCTCCATCTCTCCCTCCCTCTCTCTCTCCTATCTCCTCTCTCCTTCCCTCCCTTTCTCTCTCTCCCTCTCCCTTCCTCCCTCTCTCCCTCACTATATCTCGTCTCTCTCTCCTCTTCCCTCCCTCCCTCCCTCCCTCCCACCCTCTCTCCTCCCACTCCCTCTCCTCCCACTCCCTCTCACCCTCTCTCCTCCCACTCCCTCTCAGTCGCTCTCTCTCCCTTTCCTCTCTCTTCTCTCCCTCCCCCATATCTTGTTTCTCGTTCCTCCCTCCCTCCCCCTCTCCTCTCTCCCTCCCTCTCCTCCCTCCCTCACCCTCTCCTCCCCCCTCTCCTCCCCCTCTCCTCCCTCCCTCCCTCCCCTCTCCTCCCTCCCTCCACTTCTCCTCCCTCCCTCCCTCCCCTCTCCTCCCTCCCTCTCCTCCCTCCCTCTCCTCCCTCCCCTCTCCTCCCTCCCCCTCTCCTCCCTCCCTCCCCCTCCTCCCTCCCTCCTCCCTCCTCCTCCCTGCCTCCCTCCCTCCCTCTCTCTCTCTCTCTCTCCTCTCCTCCCTCTCCTCCCTCTCTCTCTCCCTCTCTCCTCCCTCTCTCCTCCCTCTCCTCTCCTCTCCTCCCTCTCTCCTTTTGCAGAGTTCCAGCTGGTTTTTACTCTCAGCTCAAACTTAAGCCTCTGATTTGTGAGTCTAAACTCTGACTCATGGTCTGACAGGAGCAGCCCTGTCGTCATTTCAACATCACAACAGTTACAGCCACAAACCTCCAACCGTGACCTCATGTTTGGAGCTGGGCCAAACATTTGTGCTGTGAAAACTTGGCTCAAAGCGAATACACAGAAAAAAGAAAAGACATTTGACGACATCGTTACATTTAAAGTCCTGTATTACACAAAACGGACTCCTGTTAGAACGTTCTTACCTCGTCAGAAACATTTAAAAGTTGTTAAAAAGTGGAAAAATGTGTAGCACACTCCAGAAGCTGATGTCCCAAAGCTTTTTAAAAACCTTTGAATAACAAATGTTTCGCGAAAAGCCTTTGTCAGATCATTTTTCTTGCTTTGGACCACTGTATTCTCCACTTTTTAATCGCTGTTCCTTCCATTTGCACCTCTACAAGAACTTTGGTGTGCGTTTTCTAAAGTTTCATTTCACCTCCTCAGTTTTGTTTTATTTCACATGTTTGAACTCTTTATTATTAGTTTGTCTGCATCTCCAAAGCTCAAAATGCTCCGTTCCACCTCGTGATGTCATGAAGAAGCGGTACTTTTCAAGTGAACAGCTCCTTTTAGCTTTTGTTCAGTGCAGATATACAATTCCAATACTTATGACTTTAGTGAGGACATATGGAGTTTAAAAACACAGTGGAGCACTTCCTGTATTCGTAATAAACTTTTGTCCTGTTGACTAATTGAGTTTCTCCTTTTGCCTCTCCCTCTCTCTGTCTCTCTCTCTGTCTTCATCTCTATATCTGTCTATCTCTCCCTCTCCATCTATATCTAATAATCTCTCTCCCTCTCCTTTATCTATCTGTCTCTCTCTCTCCCTCTATCTCTCTGTGACCAAAAAACTTTATCTCGCGCTGTTTATCTCTCTCCCTCTCTCCATCCATCTCTTCTCCTTCTCCTTTTCTGCCTCTTCCCCCTCCCCATCCTTCCTCTCTCTCCACCATCCTCCCTTCCTCTCCCTCCTTCCCTCTCTCTCCCTCCCTCTCTCTCCTTCCCTCTCTCTTTCTCTCCCTCCCTTTCTCTCCCTCCTTCTTTCTCTCTCTCCCTCCCTCTCTAACTTTCTCCCTCTTTCCTTCTCTCTGCCTCCCTCCATCCCACCCTCTCTCTCCCTCCCCTTCTCTCTCTCTCTCCCTCTCTCCCTCCCTCTCTCTCTCTTTCTCTCCCTCCTTCTTTCTCTCTCTCCCTCCCTCCCTCTCTCTTTCTCTCCCTCCCTCTCTCTCTCCCTCCTTCTTTCTCTCTCTCCCTCTCTAGCTTTCTCCCTCTTTCCTTCTCTCTGCCTCCCTCCATCCCTCCCTCTCTCCCCGTCCCTTCCTCTCTCCCTCTCCTTCTCTCTCTCCCTCCTTCCCTCCCTCCAACCCTCCCCCTCTCTCACTCCCTGCCTCTCTCACTCTCCTCTCCCCTCCCTCCCTCCCACTCTCTCGTTCTCTCCCTCCCTCTCTCTCTCCCTCCTTTCTCTCTCTCCCTCTCTTTCCCTCCCTCCCTCCCCTTCTCTTTCTCTCTCTCTCCCTCTTTCCCTCCCTCCCTCCCTCCCTCTCTCCCTCCTTCCCTCCCTCCCTCCCTCCCTCCCTCCCACTCTCTCGTTCTCTCTCTCCCTCCTTTCTCTCCCTCCCTCTCTCTCTCCCTCCTTTCTCTCTCTCCCTCTCTCTTTCCCTCCCTCCCCTTCTCTTTCTCTCTACCTCTCTCCCTCATTCCCTCCCTCTCTCCCTCAATTCCAATACTTAATGGCTTTAGTGAGGGTGTGTGGAGTTTAAAAACACAGTGGAGCACTTCCTGTATTCCCTCATGACATCACAAGGTGGATCAGAGTGTTTTCTGTTTGAGAGAAGAACTAACAAGCCTAAATGTGCAGGTTTGTGTGTTAAACGTGTGAATGAAACAAAAAAACACAACTCCAGGTCTGTTTGTGATGAGGAAACATTAGAACAGATCAGAAATAGTGGAATATGGGCCCTTTAAGATTCTGCTGACAATTTTGTGTAGTTTCTTCTAGTTTTTCAAAAAAAGTTGGTAATTTTATACGTTTACTTCCTGATTGGACACGGGCAGGTAATTCCATAACTGTTCTCTCCAGCCACAGTGTTAACAAGAGCCGACCTGTGTCTAAATTACATAGTTATAATTGGACTAATTCAAATAAATGACAGCACCTTTAATTATAGGTGCAAGGTTTATTAAAGGTGAAACTTTTCTCATGGAGGGCCCGTCAAATGGTTTTCTTCATGGAGACCAACCTGACCAAGTTACAGGTCAGATCTGTGGAGAGGTGACCCCGCTCGCAGTCAGGATCCCTGTTTTTCTAGGGATTTCTGAGCTGTAAAACCACCTGGAATTGAACAAATGTAAAGCAGAGCTGTTTAATGTCACACTGCGGAACATTCCAGGCAGAGCAATGGCATATCCATAGAAACAAACATTTTGACGGACCCCTAACCAAAATGTTACGCAGTGCACCTTTAAAAGAGTTTAAATTATCAGAAAAATGCCTTTTTTCTGCATTAATCGTCTTTGTAGTTTTTTGTATTTACAGAGGTAGAGGGATTCAGTTTTAGATCTCAGCGCTACGTCCTGTATTTTTTCAACTTTTCTTACATTTTTTCCCACAAATTTCCACTTAACTGATGTAAAACTGTGTTAAATATTTACTACAGGTATATCCCGCAGTAAAAAGTCATAAACACTCATATTCTGACTCAGCGTCAGACCGGAGCCATCATCATCTTAACATCACAAAAGCTTCCACCGAGCCATAAAGTGGAACATGTGCTTTCGTGTTTGGAGTTTGTGATTCTTGGATGAGGATTTATGGTTTGAAAACGTAATGAGATTCAAGTGAACTCATCCTGAACGGTGAGTGAAACCAGACTGTTAGACATGATTTATCAAAGCAGGTGACGCTAGCAGTGATGTTGTGTTTTAGAAACTTGAAGTGCTTCGTCTGGGCTTAAACCGTCGGCTTTGTGTCTCTACTGGAGCATTTTCAGGGTCTAAGATGAAGAGAGAGAAAACCGCGCTCTTAACGTCATCGTTTGTGTACAGATTTATAAATTCTATTACATTTTTGGCATTTTACTTGTGAAACCAAGGCAGAGTTCAGAGTTTGGGTTGTTTTGTGTTAAATAGCACTGGAATGTGGAGCTGTGGTGTAATAGTTGCAGTTGTGGCCGTGCCTCCTTGTCAAAGTCTGATCCCGTCAGATCTCAGAAGCTCAGCGGGACCGGGTCTGGGTAGAACTTGGATGGGAGACCACAGGGGGGCGCCTGTGGTGTGTCCTTAGGCACTTCGCCCACATTGCCTAGTGTGAAAGTGGTGCGAGTAGTGTTGTTGGTCTGAGGTGGTGCAGACTGGAGCCTCTCTTCTGTGGCAGAGTGAATGAACAATGAACTGTAAAGCACTTTGGGTGTCTTGAAATTTTCTATATAAATGCAATGATTGATTGATTAATTTAAAGCTGCACCATGTGGAATGTTCCACAGTATGGCATTAAGCCGGGGGTGTCTAAACTATGGTCACAGACATGATTTGATTAGATTTTTTTCAGCAAATGTAGTTCATTGTACAGCTATAATCTCAATAACGTCACATTGTGTTATGATACAGAGCTCAGGGCGTTTCAGGTCTTACATTAAGCTCCTCTGTCAAAAATCAGTGTAAGTAAATGTCAAATGCACCGTCTGACTGTATGACCACTGTTTTTGTGTGGTTCTTGGTTAAAAAAAAGAAGTTTTTTTTGTCTTTCAAAATAGCCACCACTAAAAACAGCTGTAACTGAAACAAACGCCTGAGTGCCAGACTTTGAAATGTTCCAGGCAAAGAAATGACATCTCCATAGGGAAAAGGAGGCTGCAGACCCCTCACCAGAAAAGTTACACAGTGTGCTTTAGATGTTTGTTTCAATGAACCAGACCTAATTTATTTCTTTGTTTCCTTCATTCATAAAGTATCAAAAGACATTAACCTGTCCTAACATGAAAGAAACTGATGAAAAGCAGCAGAAAGAAGAGTAATCTGATGTTATGTGCTCCCTCTTCCCTTTTCCAGACACTACATTTACACTAAGAGTTACTTTTCAAATCAGTACAGTTCATTTCCACCACAAATATGAACCAATTTCAAACAGAAATCTTCACTTTTATGCACAACAACTTGCCATTACTGTACTTGATCCTTTTGATTTCTTTGTCGAGACTCTTCCATAAATCAACTCCTGTACATGTACGTTCCTTTTAAATTGTAGTGGTTTGTTCTCATCTCAAACAGTCTTTGGATATTTACAGGTAATAATTGCACTTTGACTTTGAGGATACTTAAGTCAACAATGTCATAATCATCCCTGTGTGTTTTGTGGAATAGTTTTAAGTCCATGTTTTGTTGCATCTCCGTGGTTTTCCTTGACCCCTCTGCACTGCTCCCTTTCGCCACAGTCCACGTGCCCTTCCTCATCACCACTGTGTTTCTCTTTTACAACTTTGGAAAATCCTGGAAGTCCGATCCTGGAATCATCAAGGCCTCCGAGGAGCAGAAGAAAAAGGTAACAGCTCTGAAACGCTATTTCTCCCATTAAACCACAAACTTTTATTAATTTATATCTTTATTTTATACTTTTATTACACGATTTTCTGAGGTTGTGGCTAATAATAAAGGATTACACAAAACACAACATTATAACCTGACTTAAACTTCACAATTTTGTGTAATATAGGACTTTTAATCTTGTGCGTTTTTATTTGTGTTGATTTAGCTTCTTTTTTTTATTGTTTTGGAGGGTTTTTGAGCACTAGTAGAGCATTTTCTTGTAGTTAGCTTCTTATTTTCTCTTAATCAGACTTATAATTGACATGTATTTACCTTGACATGTCTTGGCCTTCAGCTGTGAGCCATTTTCAGAACTGTCAGGGTAAAAACAACTCACTTATCAGTCTGATTAAAAGAAAATACGAAGCTAACTGGTGTAGAAATTACTTGATTTTAAAGCAGACGAGTTCTGCATGATCAACTTTTCAGAGCTTTTATTTAAATGTTTGAATTTAAGATGGTGAATTTTTGGAGTTTTTTCTTTGGACTAGACCTGCTTATTAGAATTAGTTTGTGCTTTAAAGCTGCATTATTTAACTTTTCTGGAATATTTCAAGTGTGGCATTAAACTTATCCACCTTCACTCAGACGAGAAGGTAGCACCACGAGTCAGATCTACGGAGAGGCGAGAAAAAGAAAAAAAGTGCAGGTTTTTTGAGGTATTGATCAGTAAAAACACCGGTAATTTAACAAATGCCAGGTTTAATGCCATATTGTGGAACATTCCAGACAAAGCCGACTGCAGACCCCTCACTAGAAAAGTTATAGTGCAAGTGAATAAGTGAATACTTTTGAGAGGTTTTGGACCAGCCTCGCTAATTATACTTTGCAGCTGAAGCTCTGTTAGACTTTATAAATAATCATATACCATCCACAATCTAAAAATTCCACAAAAGGAAAATCCTACATTGCCCAAGATTCTTTATGCCTCAGAATCTGTCTGCAAAGGCTTTATATGTACGTATGTGACCGAAGTAGACATTTTTAGCAGCTGATGTCAAAATACTTGCACTTTTCACACCATTTAGCCATGGTATATTTGTTTCCTCTTCTCATTTACCCTCTCAAAGTTAGGTTAGTTTGCTTTATTTGTACCCGTAGGTAAATTTGTTTTGCAGATTTAAGAGGCTGGTCCCACGTTTTCACATTTCATCCATCCACAATATACACAATAAACTCATAGAAAAACACAATTCCAAATAAAGTGTTACAGTCCTCCAGTGCAGAATGGTTTTGTTCCAGAAATAATTCATTTATCACGCTTGGCTAAAAGTAACAATAAATATTAATTTAACATATAAAAAAACATGACTTTCCAAGATAGGGTAATAAAATCTATAAAAAATAAATGGATTACAATTTATTAATTAGTCTAATAGCAGCTAGACTGAAGTTCCTTGAAAAATGGTAAAATGATGGCATTACATATCCATCTTTACTCAGTAACAAGGGTTTTTGCAGTATTGACTTAAAAAACCTGCATTTGGCCTTATGGCACCACCTGCTGTCTCCGTAGAGATAAATAAGTGTAATGCCGTACTGTGAAACATTCCAGGCAAAATTTCCATGGAGAGAAACTTTCTGGACACTCAAAGACGCTTTACAGAGCATTATTCATTCACTCCAGACCTGGTGGTGGTAAACTACTATTGTAGCTACAGCTGCCCTGGGGCAGACTGACGGAAGCGAGGCTGCCAATCGGCGCCATCGGCCCCTCCGACCACCACCAACACTCACACACACCACTTTCATACTACGCAATGTGGGTGATGTGTCTTGCCTAAGGACACTACGACAGTTTTTTGCCACTGGCCCCACTGTGGCACCTGGAATTCCTTGTGGTCTCCCATCCAAGTACTAACCAGGCCCGGCCCTGCTTAGCTTCTGAGATCTGACGGGTTCAGGCTTTGACGAGCCAGTATGGCCACAAGAGAGAAGAACACAGTGTAAATGTGAAGGGTTTGTGTGTTAAACCTGAATGAAACGAAACAAAACACAGGTCCAGGTCTGTCTGTGATGAGGAAACCACATTATAACATAAATGAGAAAATGGCGTAACACGGGCCCTTGAGCCCTCTGTGTTCTGTTGTGGTGCATCTTTGGCTCTGTCCCACGTCCAGCTTCGTTATCACACTCGGATGGAGAGCCACACTGTCCTGTCTGTTTGCGCGGGTCTCATGGAGCTATATTTACCCCGCTGTATTGTTCGGCCTGGAGGTCCCTAAAGGGGTCCTCACTGCGGGGCCCCTTCCGCTTCCACCTTTTGTTCAGTTCAAAGATACAGCTGCGGTTTGTTTACAGAAATACGTTTGGGCCAGTTTATACGTTTGGCAAGAAAAAAGAGAGGCTGGCTGAAGTTAAAGGTGCACTGTGTAACTTCTCTGGTGGAGGAATGTTTCACAGTGTGGCTTTAAACCTTTCTATCATCATGGAGACCAAACCAAGTTACAGGCGTGGAGAGGCGACCCCGCTCACAGTCAGAATGCCTGTTTTTCTAGGTATTTTTGAGCTACAAAACCACCTGGAATTGAATAAATGTAAAGTAGAGCTGTTTAATGTCACACTGTGGAACATTCCAGACAGAGAAAAGTGACGTCTCCATAGAAACAAGCAGGTGACAGACCCCCAACCAAAACGTTACATTACCTGCTTGTCTCCATGTGCCTAAAATGTTCCACAATTTATGAATCTCCGTGAAGACTCGCAAGCCAAATTACAGGTTAGATCTGTGGAGAGGCGACCCCACTCATAGTCAGAATGAATGTTTTTTAAGATATTTTTCTGAGCCATAAATAACACCTGTAGTTGGGTTAAAACCAGATCAGTTTAAGACCATACTGTGGACAATTTAAACCAATCATTAACATCTCCATGGAAACAAGTTGTGGACCATGTTTAGAAAAGTTACACAGTGCATCTTTGAGCTAATGCCAAAGTTATATATTGCCTTATAATGTATTATTTTCTAAAATGCGTAAAATCCAGTTAATTGTTACCAATATCCTATAAAATGTACAGTTAACGTCTCTAAAATACAATTAAACTACAACATAACCGTCAAGATACAATTAGTCAAACCCGTCTACATCACAATCAGTCAGAACAGCAAAAGAGAAATTAAATTTTGTAACAGGATAAAAGTTTGCTCATCCAAGCTGCTTCTTCAGTTGTGATCATGTTATGGACACCGCCGTATATATAAACTACACTGAACACACCTACCGTATTTTTCAGACTCGTTCCGGAGTATAAGTCGCACCAGCCAAAAAATGCACAATGAACAAGAAAAAAAAACATGTATAAGTCGCACTTTTTGGGGGAAATTTATTTTATAAAATCAGATACCAAGAACCGACATTTCATCTTTAAAGGCGAGTTATAGAAGTTATAATAATAAAAACAACGAATAGAGAAGAATCCGTGTATCATTCGTTTGTTCATTTTCAATATAGAACCAAAATTAAGAAAACGAAAAAAACTACTTTTTTCTGCATTATTTGTCTCTAAAACCAAAAGGAAAAAAACGGCTAACGATTTATTTTTTCACTTTTGATTCATATGTAGGATTCATATATTTGGTCTATGGACTGTCAGCGTGAAATTTTTTATATATAAGTCGCACCTGAGTATAAGTCGCAGGACCACCCAAACCCTGAAAAAAGTGCAACTTGTAGTTAGAAAAATACGGTAGTTGTGTAGTTCAGTAGATCTAACAAACAGAAACTAGAACTGTGCCCGAGTCATATTAACGTAATGCTTCATGGAAACTTTCTTTTTTGGCTATAAAATGACACAGTATGTTCTAAATCGTCTCCCCACTGAGAACATTGTAAGTGTGGTTTTAACTATTTCCAAGGAATTTTGTCCTGAGGGGTGTTACCAACCTCAAACTGCTCCAACACTGGAACTGCACTGAAGCCTGAGTCATAATAGCGTAATCATTCAGTCCCTTGATGGGTGCTTTCTCACTCTGAGGCTGGAGTTGTAAACAGGAGAGAGAGATGATGTCTGAGCCCTCCATTTCTGTGCAAAGATGGTTTGTTTTTCCTAACAACAATAGCTTCTTTAACTCCCCGCTCAAACCCATTCTTTTCCCTGGCTAAGATCTGTACCTCACTATTCTAAAAGGAGTGATTCGTGGCTTTGAGATGGAGAGAGATGAGATGAGATTGCTTGGACCATACCTGGACGACCGAGGGATTACGCTGAAATCACTCCGAATACATTAGAGGAAGCATTAGACTCAAACAAAGCAGTCTTTTTATTTCTTCTATTTGTCTCTGAGTATTTTGGAAAGCTCTATATAAGTGTTATCATTATTATTATTATCACTTTTTAACCGTGGATGTATATTTTTCTCTGTTTCAGACCATTGTAGAATTGGCAGAAACGGGCAGTCTGGACCTGAGCATATTTTGCAGCACCTGTTTGGTAATACAACCTCTTAACAATGTCAACTTGCCCTTACACACTGGAAATTTTTTTTTAAATGTACACTACCAGTCAAAAATTTTTACCCACCCTCTTATTTTCTACATATTTACTACTTTTTACATTTGATATACATACGAAAGACATGAATTATGTGAAATGAGAGCCATGGAATTATATAGCAAAGAAAAAAAGGTTAAATAAACAAAATTAGTCTTCAAATGAACCACTTTCTGCTTTGTTAAAGGTGCATTGCGCAACGGACCCTCCTCCAGAAAAGTTACTCAATGCACCTTTAAAAAAATATTTAGTAGAATAATTTACCTTTTTTTTCCTACTAAATGATTCCACATATTTTGCTTCATATATTTGATGCCTTCTTCATGAAATTAAAATGTAGAAAGTAGAAAAGACAAACGAAAACACAGAATGAGAGGAAGAAAAGTGGCTTAACTTTACTGATAAGAGGTGGTTGTGAGTTAAATTCCCTGTTAATGAGCAGTGAGGCCAATGCCAGTCCATTTTTTTAACTTTCTGATTTGAGATTTCTTGGTTTCTTGTTTTTTCTTGGTTGAGTCTCAACTTTTGACTGTAGTGTACATCTGATACCAGCTTTTGTGTTGTGATTCAGGATTAACATGTAACAGTGTCTTCTGCTAATCTTTAATGTGTCTAATCTAATCTATTATGTGTTTCTTTCTTCAGATACGGAAGCCCATAAGGTCCAAACACTGTGCAGTTTGTAATCGCTGCATCGCGAAGTTCGACCACCACTGTCCCTGGGTCGGCAACTGTGTCGGTCAGTAAATTCTAGTTTTTTTCAATCATGCATTTTGTCTATCCAAAACATAAAAACTGAATAAATATAATGTACCATAGATATTTTTCTCGTACCTACAAGACAAAAATGTACTACTTTACTAATACTTTTATTTTCTTTCATTTTGGATGTTTTTATTGTACTCAAAAACCAGACTCTTATTTGGCCTGGATCAGGGTGTCTTCCTGCTTGATTCCATAAAAATGTTGTTCCTTTGGCTATAAAATTACACAGTATGGCATAAAATATATAAAACATATCTATTTCCATGGAGAACATTCCGAAGTACAATTTTAGCTTTCTATTTCCATTGTACTTTGTCCTGAGGGTTGTTACTCCCCTCAAACTGCACCAACACTGGATCTGACTTTAGCTTGAGCTTTCTACTATTATTGTGTTTTACTGCTCAAATTGCCCACAGGGAACAAAAAATATATTGATTGTATTATCCAGAAAGTTGCCTAGTGTTGCTTTAATTTTAATGCTGAATACATTTTCTCTCTCTCGCCCCCTACAGGCAGTGGGAACCATCGCTACTTCATGGGGTACCTGTTTTTCCTGCTCTGTATGATCTGCTGGATGATCTACGGCTGCATCTCCTGTGAGTCCAAAACCCGTTCCACAGAATTTAGGTTTTTACAGTCATTTTATCATTTAAAGCTCCTGCTCAAAGCCTGAGCTCGTCTGATCTCTGAAGCTCAGCAGGGCCGGGCGTATTTAGGACTTAGATGAGAGACCGCTGGGAATTCCAGGTGCCACAGTGGAGCGCCGGTGGCAAAACTGTTGTGTCCTTAGGCAAGACACTTCATCCACATTGCCTTACGAGTGTGGAGCGTGTGGGAGTGTTGGTGGAGCTAGGAGAGGCTGATGGTGCAGACTGGCAGCCTCACTTCAGTTTGTCCCAGGGCAGCTACATTAGTGTAGTAGAGTGTGGAGTGAATGAACAATGCACAAAATATTTGATTTATTGTATTTTTTTTAAACTTTTCTTTTCAACTTATTTCCCACAAACTGCCACTGAACTCTTGTAAAATGATGAACTATAGTGTATTGACTATACTGCCTAAAAGTACATGTAAAGCTTTATGTTAACACTTAGAAGAAGGAGTGTAGCAGCTGATAATGTAATAATGATAATAATGTAACAACCTGATGCCAATAATGTAGTAGCATATTACATTATTGGTTAATTATTACGCAGCACAGTGGCTGAGTGGCAACACTCAGGCCTCACAGCAAGAAGGTTGCGGGTTCGATCCCCGGGTCGCCCGGGCCTTGTGTGGAGTTTGTATGTTCTCCCCGTGTCTGGATGGGTTTCCTCCGGGTACTCTGGTTTCCCCCATCAACCCAAAACATGCAGCACCCCTATGAACATCAAGGACCATGACGTCCACCCTCCTGTGGGCTCACCACCTGCAGAGGGGTTCATGGGGGGGTCAGGTCCTATGAGGATTGGGCAGCAAACTGCCCCCGCGACCCAGCCGGATTAAGCGGGAGAAGATGGATGGATGGTTAATTATTACATTATTGGCTGGTTTAAAAACTGCTGCCAATAATGTAATAATTTCTTAATATCATTTAAAGGAACAGTATGTAAGAAATAACTAAATTAATAACTAGCTGATAATGTAATAACTTACTACCTTATTAGTAACAGGTTATTACATTATTGACTTTATTACATAAACATTATTACAGTATAGACAGTTATCACATTATTTGCCATTATTACATTATCGGCTGATACGAGGCGACGACTGTAGAAAACGTGACTCTCTTACAGGTTTGTGGTCAAATGGGGACTGTGGGTAAATAGTACAGAATTTGTGAAAAATGAGAAAATCCGCCCAAAAATATCAGCAGATCTTATCGACTATTGTTTTCTCTGGCTCACTGGCTTCCGATCCGTCACCGCATTGAATATAAAATCTGTTTGCTCGCTTATCAGTGCATCCGTGACAATGCCCCACAGTATCGACAGGAACTCCTCACACCTCAGTGCACCACACGATCCCCCCGCTCCACAAACACTTACCGTCTATGCCCACCTAGAACCAAACCTCACAGTGGAGGACAGAGCTTTTTCAGCAGCTGCTCTGTTTCTCTTTAATGCCCTGCCCGAGAACTTGAGGGCCCCACAGACTGTGGACTGTTTTAAAAAACATCTCAAGACTTTTCTGTTTCAAAAAGCGCATTCATGAGACTGCTACCTTTTTCACTTGTTTAAAATTTTTTGTGCTTTTAAAATTGTCTGTATTGCACTTTGATATTTGTTCCCAAATGTAAAGTGCGTTATAAATAAAATGAATTATTATTATTATTTTCTGGATTCAAAACTGTCAGTATTGGTCAGTCTCTATTTACCACCAAATCAAGCAATGATAAAGCATGAAACCCTGTCCTATACACGTTAAACTAAACCCTGTGCGCCTCCTCTCTCAGACTGGAGGGTCCACTGTGGCACCACTTACTCCAAAGACGGTTTCTGGCTGTACCTGACGCAGATCGCCTCCTGCTCCCCCTGGATGTTCTGGATGTTCCTCAACAGCATCTTTCACTTCATGTGGGTGGCCGTGCTCATCATGTGCCAGCTCTACCAGGTAAGACTCGGTTTAGGACTGAACCCGTGTAAAATCTCCCTTTATATTCTAACCCACTTTCTCCATGGCAGATCGCAGCTTTAGGAATCACGACCAACGAGAGAATGAACGCTCGAAGATACAAGCACTTTAAAGTCACAGCCACGTCAATTGAAAGTCCATTCAAGTGAGTACAGATCGATGAAAGTGTTGAAGGTTTTAGTCACAAGATATTGAATCACGAGCTCTTTCACTTAAATGCATTGTTTTTTTGCAGCAATAAAAAAAAAACAGGAAACTACACAGATAAACTACAAGCTCTGTTTCAGTGCACACACCATTAAGAAATAATTGCTTCCTGTTTGGTATGCAGTGGCTAACGGGTTAGCTATGTCCACTCGTATACATGGTCTATGGTGATGTCACATAATACTTGTAGAGGCCACTGAAGTCGGCGCACACTATACATATGACAAAGCTGCACATTTATCTAGTTTGCACCTTTATTTGCACCACAAATGAAGGACCAGTAGACAATGCTCCTAAAATATACTTATATCAGGGGTCTCCAACCTTTTTCCTCCGGTGAGCTACTTTTACAAAACCAAAATGCCCGAGAGCTACTAGTTTTAATGGTCATAAGAAATTGAGCATCTGTAAGAGCCGCGGTGAGCCTTAGATAAGGTACAGTTAGATGTCCATAAAACATTAACCATTATCCATTTATTAGTGCACAAAGTGAGGCACCAAAATGATACTTGTACAAGTGTTAAAAAGCTATTCCTAAAACATGCACTGTGGGTGTGAAAGTGGTGTGTGTGTGAGTGTTGGTAGTAGCTCACTACCATCGGGTCTGGAGTGAATGAACAATGCTCTGGTAATAATGCTCTGTAAAGCGTCTTTGAGGATGTGTGTCTGTGAAAAAAGAGCTATAGCTGTTGTAAGGCTACCAGAAAGGCGCCAAATGAATAAAAAATGCATAATTCACCACAATATGTGTAATTCAGAAATCCCTTGGTGAGATACTTGGAGGGGGTGGAGAGTGACTGGGAGCTCCCGACCTACAGGTTGAAGACCCCTGTACTATGTGCTATTATATATACACAGTTTTAGACTAGTGTTGTACTCATAGACCGTATATATGAGTGGACATAGCTAAAGCGTTAGCTGCCATATGCCAAACAGGAAGTGCTCCAGGAGGCTCTTCCGGCTGCTCCTCTCCCTTTTTCCCATTGACTCACATTAGGATCTTATCGCTCTTCTCTCTAGACCTGCTGCTGTGGCCTCGTCATTTTGGTCTTAAATTGTTCATATGAACTCGCGACACAGGATCCTGAATTTTTCATTTCTCTATCTTGTTCCTAAATCAAGATATGAACATAAAAAACTGACCAATCAAGATGCCTTCTTTCCACGAGGTCGCTTTCGATTAGCGTTAGCAACAGGTTTGATTGACAGCTGGTGCGTTTCGTTGCTAAGTAAGTCCCCTTCCCACTTTCCTGCCCCGATTGACTATTTCTGAAATAAAGTGACAAAATAAATCACAGTCATCATTACAATAGCTAATGTTACTAGAATCTTAAAAAAATAGTGGCTAAATCATGGTTGTGATACTAAGTCTTTGTTTAACGTGCAAAGTTCATAGGAAACATGCCTATTTACATAATCCAAACAGTGAAAATGTCATATGTGCTGCATAAAATAGTTTGCTTTCTTTAAACAAGCAACAAAACTGTAGTGCTGTAACAAAATAATTTTGTAAAATAGGCCAAAAAATATTCTTGGTGATTTATCGATACAGGATCATCACATTAAACAATACAGTATATCAGTTTCTAGATATTTTTGCACACCTCTGATAATAATAATGTCCTGGCGTTTCTTTCTTGACCTCATTGTGTCTGTCTCCTCAGTCACGGGTGCATGAGGAACCTGATCGACTTCTTCGAGCTGCGCTGCTGTGGTCTCCTGAGGCCGGTCTCCGTGGACTGGACGTCTCAGTACACAATAGAGTACGACCAGACCTCGGGATCGGGCTATCAGCTGGTGTAGCCGCCGCCCCCTCCCCTGTCCGATCCACGGGAACAGACTGTCGGCTGGCGTAGTCCCTTTCCCTCCGTCACAAACACAGCCGATCCAAGCGAGAGAACCAACTTTTGATTTGGACCACCACGCCACTCACACCCAGAGAGGATAAAGCCAGGATCGCATGCTTTTCTTTCCAGGGGGCGCTACATTAACTCCGCCCCCTGTACCATTCGAATAACATCACCTCCACTGCGATTGGTCCTCGTCTCGAATCTCCGGATATGATTGGACGGTGCTTGCTGCCACGTTTTTTTGAGGAGAACGGAGACGAGCGGATACAAAACGATGAAACTGTATAGAAAGTAATGGATATATTGACGTTAAACCCTTATATTAAATTATTTATGGCGTCCCTCGTAATGTGTATCGAAATGACGGCGAAATTGTTATCAGCGGAAATGTTTTTAAATAAGGGAATGTTTAAAGGTTTTCTTTTGCACCGTGATGAACAATTAGAAGTTAGACTGGTAAGCTTAATGCCAATTTATGTACTTAACAGATACAGTGTCAGCTATAGGACAAGCCCAACGTTTTTGTTTCCTTTTTTGCATTTTAATGGTAAAACACAGTCCATTTTATGCAGTATTAACATTTTCATCCATAGATTTGACTGAAAATCTCCTTCAGACAATGTGACAATATGTAACGTATTTATTTTAACTATTTATACCGTTAGAAAATAGATAGAACATGCGCTTTTTTTTCTTTTTTTTTTACATTTTAGACAATTTTTTAAGGAACTTGGTCCTACAGAACGCTGATAGAAACTGGTATTTATTATCAGATTTTAAAAAGGTTTACATGAGCGGTTCATTCCACACGTCTTTGTTTCTTCTTGCACTGAATTCATTGTTTTTAAACGTCTTTTTCTTGCCTGTTACTTAAAGCGGCGAAGGGCCCGCGAGCCGCTTCGACGGACAAATCGGGAAGCGGCCGGGTCGGGGGCTTTGACGCGAAACGGCCCGAGCGTGGACCCAGTTTCAGACGCGACGAGAGAAGAGACTTTACTGAATGTGGATTTGTACATAGGACAATTTAGAAATAATATCTAAGTGACTCTTCTGTTTCCTGGGTTCGTTTGTTGGTCACTGTTAGTCGAGGTGTGCCTAATTTATTGTCAAAATTAGGAGATATCTTTTCAACCAGGGCCTGGATTCATGTACAGTAGCAAACTTGGCCATGTTACCCCCTAAAATATTGCACGCTAGTAATCAAAACGCTTGTGTAAATGCTCGCAACATTTAAGTAGTCAGTATTTCAGTGTTTGCGAATTAAAGAGCTCATATTAGGCGAGTTTCTGATCTGTTATAAAGTCGTTTCCTCATCAAATCAGAATCATTTGGATCATTTCAGCCCTGGAATTGACAATCTCAGCTAAACTAAAGGTAAAACATAGCTGTTCACTTGAAAACTACAGCTTCATGACATCATAAGGTGGAACAGAGCGTTTTGAGAGACTTAAGGCTGCCACACGCTACAGGAGAATTTGCCCAATTTTGGCTGCGATTTCTTCTCCCAGACTTCGGGGAGGCGTGATCCGACTTTTTGTCTCCGTGTGCGATTTTGAAGCCGCTGCTCCTCATGTGTGGAGTCACTGTCACATCGTAAGCACCAAACATCAGGAACACTACGGTAACAGACGATAAAACAGAGCGTCAGAGGAGCGACGGACACAGAGACGCAACGTACAAACTCGGGAGAAAATAAAGACTTTATTACTCATCTAATGTAAAGTGGAACATTTAAAGTGCAGCATCTGATCCACATTATCCATAGAAATTGTCCTCTGCAAATAATGACTCCAGTCCACAAAACTGCGCTATTAATTTAGTTTGAGGCGTTCTTTGAAAGTAAAAAGGCGCACACGTGTGTCTGTTTACATCCACACAGCGCGAGGTGAAGCTGCAGATCAGCGGCAGTGACTCTACTTCCCGTGGACTTTATCTCCAATCGTTTACGCTTTAAAAATCATGTGTCTGAAGTTTTGCTCCACATTTCACAAATAATAACACAGTTCTGACTTGTGTCTAAACTAGAAGTGCAGAGCGCTGATCTTTGAACACTTCAGAGTCTCAGAGCGAGTGGTTTTACTGTAGACAGGAAACAGCTGACGCCATCGCGCTCACAGCTTTATATCCTGTGGTCCGCAGACAGATCCCGCTGCAGTCTGTGAGATCGGAGATTTTAAGTCTCATAAGATTCTCCTCATGTCTGTGGTGTGCGCTTTTTGTCGCACTTTAAAGATTGTTTAAGACCGAAAAATCCTGTAGTGTGTGGCGACCTTTAATCGAACGTGTGAATGAAACAAAACACAACTCTAGGTATGATTTTGATGAGGTAACAAAACTATAACCCGGATTAAAGCTCACAAGAAAGAGTCCATTTTGCGTAATATCAGACTTTTAAGATGCGATAACAATATTTCGATAATTCCTTGTACTTTTATACACGGCGACTCCAGTTAAATTCCTACTATAGCCTTGGAATGGGCTGATATCGAAATCTGACTTGCCACCATGACCGATAATCGATATTTGCGAGCCCCACACGCTGAGGTCAAGTTGAAGTAACAATCAAAAACTTTTTTTAAAATAATGCATTAAAAAACTGTAGCGTGGTCACAAAATAACGCAGAAAGACACCAGTAAACACGCATGCCGATACATCGAAACAGCAGCCCACGATAACAATACTGTATCACCAAATTTCGTATCACGATATATCAATATAAATAAAATCATGTACTGGCATTTTCAAACAGCCCTTGAAAGTGTAACGGTTATTAACTGGAATTGTAATTTCCATGCAAATTTGTGGTTAGAAATTACTGCTTTTCTCTGCTCCTCCGAACTCGTACGATGTATATTTCGATATTTTTGCACCCCCCTACCTGTATTACATATCTAAGGCAAGGCAAGTTTATTTGTATTCGTACACAAAGTAAATCAAAGGGCTTTACAGAACAAGAAATACATTAAAATCACAATACAAACAAATCAAAAAGGTAAATAATCATCGAAAAATGAATAAAGCGAAGAGTGCAGACACCGGTATGAGCTCGGTGCGTCCCCGCGAGTTAAACCTGAATGCCAAGTGTGTGCACATGCGTCCTGGCCCCGTGGTACCTGACTTTCTTCGGAGTGTATGACTGTATAATAGGTTTTAGTGATGTCCACACTGCTGTTAATAGAGCCACTGCATGTGAGATGCTTGGGGTCGCTGGGCTTTCTAAACTCCAAACCCTTTGGCAGCAGCCCAGCAAAGCCACTGTAAATACTGAATGTGTTCAAGTATTTGCCATTACGTTTTGCATTGTGTGTTTGTTTGTTTTTTTTGGTTTTTTTCTTAACGGTGCATTGCGTAACTTTGCAGGTGGAGGGTCTGTCAAACGGTTTTCTCCATGGAGATGATATTGCTTCGTCTGGAATGTTTCACAGTTTGCTATTAAAGATTTCTGTGTTCACGGAGCGCAAACCAAGCCAAGTTACAGGTCAGATCTGTGGAGAGGCGACCCACTCACAGTCAGAATGTCTGGAATGTTTTTCCAGCTATTTTTGAGCTATAAAACCACCTGCAATTGAAGGTGGGACATTAATGCATTAATTACAGAGAAAATGCATTAAAAATATTAACGCATTTTAACGCAGTTTGCCAAACAACATGGAGCGTTTGTCCGTGCGCCAACCTGTGTCACGGTAATTATGCTGACACACAGTTCCCACTACAACAACAGTAGAGAATGAAAGTGCTCTGGGTCTGCTGCTGGACGGTCACTTTTGCTTCAAAAAACGACCCAATGGAAGTACTGACAAAGGTGTCGTTTACTGCAAACTGAAAACAGTTTGCATTTCACAGAAGCACCTCAACCATACGAGATCATTTACCGTATTTTTCGGACTATAAGTCACACTTTTTTCAGGGTTTGGGTGGTTCTGCGACTTGTATTACATTTTTCACTCTGACAGTCCATAGACCAAATATATGAATCGTATATATGAATCAAAAATGAAAAAAACAAATAGTTATCCGTTTTTTTCATTTTGGTTTTAGAGACAAATAATAGAAGAGTTTTTTTTTTAATTATTATTATTTTTGGTTCTGTATTGAAAAACAAATGAACAATGCACAGATTCTTCTCTATTGGGTTGTTTTCATTATTATAACTTCTATAACTTGTCTTTCAAGATGAAATGTCGGTTCTTGGTTTCTGATTTTATAAAATAAATTTCCCACTTATAGTCCAGTGCGACTTATACGTGTTTTTTTGTTCTTCATTGTGCATTTTTTGGCTGGTGCGACTTGTATTCCGAAAAATACGGTAAATGCAAAACACGTCGCAGCGACAGAACCTGCTGGAGCTGTTGGCGGGAGCAGTTCTGGTCCGAGTACAAACAAGAGCCGTCAGCGCCAAAACTCGAACAAATGACGGGCTTCAGGAAGAAAAGAAGTAAGGCAAATATTGTTATGCGATGAAATGAGATTAATTAATTACAAACCTGTAATTCCTCAAATCCCACCCCTAGAATAAATGTAAAGTAGAGCATCTTAATATCACCCTGTGGAACATTCCAGGCAGAGCAATGACATCTCCATAGAAACAAGCAGGTGACATCCAAGCGAAAAGTTGCGCAGTGCATCTTTGAGTTAATTTCCAATCCCGTGTGTAACTTTCTGTGGTCCTTGTGAGTTCTGAGGGCTGCTGCTTCAGTCTGTGTGTAATATATTTCAATGTTCTTCATATTTGTGGGCTCTGTGTTCATCTTTTAAAGGGATAGAATGATATTTTGGAAAATGTGGGTCTGTCAGATACTGGGAATTTTTGCCTGCCTGGCCAGTCCCGTCTCCATTCTGTTTGAAGGAGCTGGAATCGGACCATGGAGCGTGGAAAACCTCTGTCCTGACTTGGGATTTTTTTGAGTTTGTGTCACGTGTGTCTCTCAAATGCGGAAAACGACTCCTTGGGGAGTTCTCATATCATTCAGGACAAATATATAACTTCTTTTACCTGAGATAAATAAGAGTTTTGTGGTTCGAGTGTTCATTCTCCCGTTTTTACACGAAAGCAGCCGTGTTTGTTTTGGTATTAACGGCGCATGCTTCTCTCTGATCGGTTAATCCACCTGTCAATCACGCATCTGAAATCAGGGAGATGCAGGATACACCTCCAGATTAGATTGTTCCGATACTATTTTGGGGGGATCCGATACTGATATTTGGCCTTCATGATTCCTTAGTCTGATACCGCAGAGTTGGAACAAGTAGATGAAAGCTAATAAGTTTTGTAACCATACAAGAGCAAAATATAACTACTAAAAGGCTAATTTTCGAGAAAATCTACAATAATTATTAGTTATATGTATAAGGATTTAAACATTTTTTGCATTCCTACATTTTCTACCACAGTGCCTGGATAAAACCAACTTAGGCCTGTTAAACGACGTTCATCCTTGGAGCACATGGATCATTATACAGAGTAAACAAAGTCAGAGTTAGCGCTGTTCATGGGTGTGCTGGGCTCTCTGTAGTTTTAGTAGAGTAACCAGACGTCCCTATTTACCCGGGACAGTCCCAGTTTCGAGTCCAGTGTCCCCTGTCCCAGCAGATGTATCCAAAACTAGTGATTTGTCCCAGTTTTATACAAGAAATGTCCCTATTTTTGACCATTTTGATCCATGCCAACAGTAAAGAGAGGTGTACATTGTCATTTGTTGAAGTAAAATCCAGAAAAGCTATTATCAACCAACACAAACTGGGCATGTCCCAATTTGTGTTGGTCACCCTGTGGGAAGAAGAAGAACTAACTACTTAAATGTTATCTCTAAAGTAAAGCTGCAAGAATGAGTATTGAGTCATATGTATAAGGATGTAAGTACTTTTACTTTTCTACTAATTCTGCCACAGAACTTGGATAAATCTAATAGTGAGGCCTGTGAAAAGACGCTCATCCTCGGAGCACATGGTGAATTATTCTAAACAAATCAGAGTTTGTGCTATTGTCATCTGGGTTTAGCTGGGTTTAGGCTGACCAGACGTCCCTCTTTACCCGGGACAGTCCCAGTTTTGAGCCCTGTGACCCCTGTCCCAGCAGATTTACACAAAACCGCTTATTTGTCCCAGTTTTGTACAAGAAATGTCCCTGGTGTCCCTATTTTTGACAAATCTGATCTAAACTAGACTAAACCACCAGGAATATATCAGGTCTAAACCAGGACTATCACAATTTTTGACTAATCTGATCCCTGTCAACATTAAAGAGGAGCATAAATTGTCATTTATTTTGCCAAAATACAGAAATCTGTGTTTGCAAATGACTAAAAAGCAAAAAAATGCAGGAGAATGCACAATGTTTCATGTTCTTTTAACTATTTTATTTATACCAACCATCCCAACCCGGGTGTGCCCCAGTTTTGAATTATCTGGACTTTCTGTAGCCTTAGTTATTTTACTAAGTTGAGCGTCCACACTAAAAGCTAAATGAAGGTATCAAAGAGGAAACACAAATGTCTTTTCTGTCATTATCCGTGTGTTTTAAGTGTCAGCAGAGTCTCCACAGTCTCTCTTTAAGTTAGCATTAGTATTAAATGAAACAGAAAATGCACACCACAGTTCTTGTAGAGGTGCAAATGCAAGGAACAGCAAAATAAACGTGAAAAAAATGCACAGCACACTCAGATGGCCAATGTCCAAAAGCTTTTTTAAAATTTTAAAATGACGTTACCGCAAAAAAGCCTTCATTGTTCATGCTTTGGACCTAGAGTGACCAGAATTTCAAAATAAACTGGAACATCCCCGTTTTTGTGGTGGTTGGTAATTATAAAACTGTGAAACGAGTGCGTAATTAAACTGTTCTGCAGAGAACATTCATGACGATCATGTGAGTCAGTATAGTCACGTTTTCTTTGTGTTTTGGTCGTTTTTAATCAGCGTTTCTGTATTTTACTTAAATAAATGACAGTTTATGCCTCCCTTTACTGTTGGCAGGGATCAAAATGGTCAAAAATAGGGACACCTGGGACATTTCTTATATAAAACTGGGACAAATCACTGGTTTTGAATAAATCTTCTGGGACAGGGGGACACAGGGCTCAAAACTGGGATTGTCCCGGGGAAATAGGGACGACTGCTCGCATCTACGAGTCCTCATTTTGGAAAATTTAGAGCGGTATTGGATCAGGGATTTGGTCTGAGAACTCGCCGATACACGACCTAAAAATGTGTGGTACTGTATCGGAACAACCCTACTCCAGATCTACTCGGTTTTGTCAAAGCGTGTGGTTCTGACTGGACAGGAAACTGGGAATTAGTCATTTAGTTGCATTTTATTTCATTTTTTACATTTCTTTCCTCGTTGGAAGCAGAAGACAGAAGCAGCAGTTTCTATTACGCGGTTAGACGGACGTTACTGCGTGGATATACAGACATATTATGAAAAAAACGACTTAAATCATATTGTAACAGAGTTTTCTCATTAACTTCCCCAGAGTTCGGACTAAGCCAGTTTAGATTAGGTTAAATAAGATTCTGTTCAGAGTTCACATTTTAAACACATCCAGAAGAATTGACAAAAGACTGAAATCTGAACTGACAAACAAATATAAAACTTCAGAACATGTTTGTGCAGATCTAAACTACAGGGTTCAGCAGCTTTTATGGAGAATTTCTGTTTGTGGAGAAAATGATGGTACTTCAAAACATTGCAGCCTTTGTGATTTGTGAAAAAATGCCACCAGGCAATGAGGCCCTACAACGGCAAAATGAGTGTGAAACTGAGAAAAATGACTTGAGTTTCAAAGCCGGAGTTTCTCGTTGGGTTTTGGATGTTATGGTGGCCATACCGGTTCGTCAAAGCCTGATCCCGTCAGGTCTCAGAAGCTCAGCAGGGCCGGGCCTGGTTAGTACTTGGATGGGAGACACTGGGAATTCCAGGGGCCACAGTGGGGCCAGTGGCAAAAACTGTCGTAGTGTCCTTAGGCAGGGCTCAGCACCCACATTGCCTCGTATGAAAGTGGTGTGTGCGTGAATGGTGGTGGTGGTCGGAGTGAACCAGGCAGAGCGTTTTGTTTGTTAGACTCGTGGCTGATGTAAGATGGG
This sequence comes from Odontamblyopus rebecca, assembly GCA_030686955.1. NCBI lineage: Eukaryota > Metazoa > Chordata > Actinopteri > Gobiiformes > Gobiidae > Odontamblyopus > Odontamblyopus rebecca. The sequence goes on along the minus strand of CM060653.1, from coordinate 11,563,214 downwards.
TTAAAGTGGTGTGAAGCTTTTTGCATTTCAAAGTTCAAAGTCTAAAAAGGTTATTGTCAATTCTTCAAACGAAAAATATATAAATAATCAAAATTGTGTTTCTCAATCCCACATCCATCCATCCATCTTCTCCTGCTTAATCCAGCCGGGTCGCGGGGGCAGCGTGCTGCCCAATACTCATAGCACCTGACCCCCCCTATGAACCCCGCTGCAGGTGGTGAGCCCACAGGAGGCTCAATCCCACAGGTATAAATAATAATAAATAATACATTTTGTGATAGATTTAAGTGTTTATATCTAAAATTTGGCCCAAGCTTTTTTGCAGCGAATTCTATCCAAAAGTTCCACATAATCTACACGCAAGAAACACATTTTCCTGAGACTTTCAACAAAATAAACACGTTTTCTTCTACTTTTATTTGTTAAATAGTAATTTATTTGTACATAGGGGAGGTTTAGACCACTGTATAACATGGTTGCTAGGTAACAGTTATGGAATTCCCTAGCGAAAATTTTAAACCTAAAAAATGACCAAAACTGGAAAAGAATTATACAATCTGTTGCTAAATCTTAAATATAAGTAAGTCTTTATCTGGAATGCTTCACAGTACGGCATTAAACCTTTCTATCTTCATGGAGACCAGACCAGACCATGTTACAAGTCAGATCTGTGGAGAGGTGACCCCGCTCAGTCAGAACGTTTGTTTTTCTAGGTATTTTTGAGCTCTAAAACCACCTGTATTTGAATAAATGTGTAGAGTAGAGCTGTTTAATGTCACACTGTGGAACATTTCAGGCACAGCAATGATGTTTCCATAGAAACAAGCAGGTGACGGACCCCCAACCAAAAAGTTACACAATGCACCTTTAACAGCTGCTTCTACAATATATCTGGGGTAAAAATAGTCTTTGAAATTCTAACTGTAAAACAAAACAAAAAAAAAAGTCAAATTTGTGGTTAGAAATTGTGCAGTTTGAATGTTTTTTCTGCTTCTGTCTGCTCCTCCAAACGAGTACAACGTTGACGATGACCTAATCTGGGAAACGTCACTTATTCCATGTATTTCGTAGACGCTCGGTGTCGAAAAAATCCTGTATCCCTTTAAATGTTCCTCTTTTTTATGCTCATTGCTGCGTTTGTTCTACCACTGGATGTACAAAGTGTAAAGACACTCGAGAAACTACGGCAAACGCCATCTTTGTTTTTCCAAAGCTGAAATGTGATCATGCAACAGTTTGAAGGACACACAGAGGTTTGGGTATTAAAACATGAAACGCAACAGTGGCCCCTGGTTCTGGAAGTAAGACATTTTCCGTTCTTTTTTCCCACAGACCGTCTACAAAAAGTGATGTTAAAAGTTTAAAAGCTTGTGTAACTTTTCTGGTGGAGGGTCCGTCAAGTGCTTTTCTTCGTAGAGATGTTTATGTTTTGTCTGAAATGTTTCACAGTACGGCATTAAACCTTTCTATCTTCATGGAGACCAAACCAGACCAAGTTACAGGTCAGATCTGTGGAGAGGCGACCTTCCCGCTCACAGTCAGAATGTTTGTTTTTCTCGGTATTTTTGAGCTATAAAACCACCTGTGATTGAATACGTGTAAAGTAGAGCTGTTTAAAGTCACACTGTGGAACATTCCAAGCAGAGCAATCATGTATCCATAGAAACAAGAAGGTGATGGACCCCCAATCGAAAAGTTACACAATGCACCTTTAAAGTATTATGCACAATTGATTTTTGTTTTGTTTTTGTCGGTGTTTCCTCATCAAAAACATGTCTGTAGAGATTTTAGAGTCGTCCATGTATGTTTGAGTAATTTAGCGATCTCTCCAGGATCCTATTCAAACCCTCCTTATGAGAACTAAGATTCTGGAAAAGGCTCCGCCCACAAACCTACGTCACCCATGCTCCCACACGACAATTGTCCATAAATGTACAAAAACACGATACAAAACTGTACGAAACGACTTCACAAAGATTAGATTTAATTAAACACCGTCCCACTTTAACTGTAGGCCTTTAACTGTTGGTTTTAATCGTACTTCAATTGTTTGTTATTGTATTATTATTAGTGGGCTGTTGTGATAGCGCTCTGAAGGGGGAGTGACTTAACACAGAGAGCAAAAGGAGGGTAGACTCATGTTAATATATTGCTTTCAAATATACAGAGCTTAACAAATGTATTAGAGCCCCTGTCATGGACACAAGAAAACATAACATAAACATAAATAACTTCATATTTTATCCCAAACTTGTTTCAGATAAACATTTTCATTGTTCTTCATTAAGAAAATGACCAGTTGGAATAACAAAATAGTCCTTGTTGACAAATAATAACCAAAAATGTGAATATTTTGCCGCTGCATTCTCGCTGCTTTGTTTTTATGTCGTTTTGCAAAGTCTCTTTTGTTATTGAGTTCCTAATAGTCTCTCGGTGTTCCCAGAGACTTACTTTGGATGAGACTTTGTGTCATTTATGGAAAACTTTCAACTTGAAAATGTATGGAGAGCAACAATAGTTCTATTTTAGCATTAAGGATATGGTTTTGATAAAAATATCTTGCAAAAACTGGTGGATTAAACATTCTAGAAACATAAAAAGATATTTTGGTAAACTAAAAACTGTTAAATTACGTATTACAGCAGCAAATACCTCATACTGGGAGGTGCTCTAATACATTTGTTAAACACTGCAGCATTTTCCAAACCTCCCAAACTTTACGACCTCTAATTTATTGGAATATTTCGCCCAGTCTTACGTTTTAAACTTGCTTTGTGGACAATTGCATTATGGGTATCAGTTAGCACGTAACTGGTTAGCCTCTGCGATGTTTTTCAACTCTTTATATTAGAATTTATGAAAAGTCTACGGGGAAAAATGAACGGAAAATTTACAGAATTCCGGAACCAAGTGGGCGGAGCTGTTGAGCTCCAATGGGCGGAATCCTTTAACTGTGAGTGTGCTGTGTTTGCATCGTCAAAAGGAGACGCCGGTTGTTTCGTTTTCCGTCATTAAACATCCGGTTTCTCATCGCGCTGCTACAGATAAGCCACTGAAGTCTCGCGAAAAATGCTCTAGTTTGGGATTTTTTGAATAGAGTTGAACTTGTTCTAAGGTTTATGAATATTTGGTGTAAAAACGGCAAAATGTATTGACACGTGAAGGGTCTTAATCACGCTTACCGGAAGACGTTTGGAAACATGCGGATGACGACTTCCGGTGGAGTTCCCGACTCTGGGCATGTGGTAAAACAATAAAACTGTGGATTCAGCAGCAGCGTCTTCACAACCTGCCAAAGATTTCCATGGGGAACGAGACTCTAATCGGATCTTCAACGTCGCTTACGGGAAGCTGGTTGGAACTGTTGGTCTCCCGAACATCACGGAACACTACAATCTTTTATTCTTTTATTTATCTAGATCTAGATGAAGAAAAACCGAACATTTTCTCAGTTTTCTCAGAGCTTCTATCGCCAATGGAGCCCAAAGGAAGTCGTCGTCCGCATGTTTCCAAACGTCTTCCGTTTTTGTGAAGTAAACGTGAATAGGGCCCATTGGTTAAAGCTGCACTGTGCAACTTTTCCGGTTGCTTTTCTCCATGGAGATGTTATTGCTTCGTCTAGCAGTATGACATTAAGCTTTTCGATCTTCACGGAGACCAAACCAGACCAAGTTACAGGTCAGAAAATCGAGGTATTTTGGAGCTATAAAATATGTGTTTAATGTCATACTGTGGAACATTCCAGGCAGAGAAATGACATCACCATAGAAACGACCAACCGAAAAGTTACATTGTGCACCTGTAATCCGCTGATACGATGGTCCCACCAACTGAAAATAGTTCACGTTTGCATTTGAAGCAAAGGATTAGTGAGTTAGTCCTGTTTTAGTTGTAACTAGTCCCTTGTTTACCTGTTGCTATGGTGATGCTCACAGCCGTAGTGCAAAACTTTCACACTAGAGAGATTTTAGCCAAAGCAGCGCTAAAAAATAAACAGTCTGATCATGTTTTTGTTGTTCATGTTTAATTCTGGTGAAGTTTATCGTTTTATGCCCTGATATGACGTGCATAACAGAGGGAATTCTGTAACTGTAACCTAGCAACCATGACATTAATTAAAGCGTGTATGAAGGATTTTGGCGATTCTCCCATTTCTACTTAAAATGGGGAGATAAAACCTGTTGTACTTTCTTTTTTTTTTTGCTTTATGCCAGTCAAGAAGCATTTTGCGAAGAAAAGTTTAAAAATATGTTGAAAAAAAATACAGGAAGTGGAGTTTTTTTTATTTTATTGATTTATTTTACATTTATTTATAAAGAAACACATTTCTCTGATACTTTAAACATGATTTCAACACAATACAAGTGATATAATGAGGGTTTTTTTTTTTCGTCAGATAACTTCAGTGTACATTAGAGGAGTTTTTCCCACTGTACAAAATGGTTGCCAGGTAACAGCGATGGAATTCCCTGAGACTATCATGATTTACAAGCAGGAAGTGAAATTTGAAACCTAAAAAAATGGCCAAAATTGGAGGATTTTGTTTATTTTTTTAATGATCTTAATGTAATGATCTTAACCGTGTTTTAGTCAAATGAATAGTCAAACCTGTCATTGGGACTTTATGTTAGGAGAAGCTTGGCCAAGTGTTTTAGAGAATCTTATAGAATCTGAGTTTTAACCATGGAACTATAATGAGATCTGGAAGATGAATGCTCGATGGCGCTGCATAGACTCTTTTAGTGTCAGTAAACAGTGGTGACGTAGGCTCGGTTGCGCATTTTGGCAACAGAAGTACGGCAGAACTCAGCGGCTTGTCGAGCTCTGCGAAAGGATTATCGTCAAAAGATCGAGAATATTTCCTCAACAAGCTGAACTTTGACAAACAGTGTCCGACTGTCAGGTCCTTGTGTGATCAGTGAGTAAAACTTTAAAACTTTAGTTCACTGGTAGAATATCGATTATGACAACCACACACAGAACAACCAGACATTTTGGTGGTGGAAATGTTTTTATCTCCGTCTTCTGTCCGTGTTCAGTCTGAATGAATCGGAATGAACGGGGAACAATGACACTTCTGTTGCCAAAATGCGCTTGCAGCTTTTTTTTAAAATCAGTTCAGCCCTAAAAGAGTCTATTATTTTCAGTGGCCTGTGCTCATTGGCGAAACGCACCGAAAAAGTTTTGTACTTCTGCATTACTTCCTGAATACTGATCTTACGCCGCAAAACGTGTGACGTCAGAGTCAAAGCGAGAGCTGCTAGAGCGGAGTTAGTGCGGGTTCAGAGCGGGGCTAGACTCTTACAAAGCTAATTTTTAGGCGCTTTGACAATTAAAAAAAATTCATATTGTAATAATATAGTAGAATCCCTATAAAATCCAACCTTTGTGAACGTTGTCGATGCTCTTTCAGCTGAACACGGGCAGTTTGATTTCCCAAAAAGGGAGAAATAATTGATTTCGCTCGCGGACAATCCAGTTCTCATTATAGATCCACGATATTAACGGTTTATGAACTAGATTTTGATCTACATGCGACCAGCCACACCAGCTTTGACTGCAAAAATCCCAAATGATCAATCGCGAGCTCGAACACGGCTGTAAATTTCACATCATCCAGTTCAAGCGGTGACTAATTAACTCCGATCACTGTGGTTTGGACCAACGGCGCCCCCTTTTCCGCTCCAGAGAAGGTCCCTCCCACTCCACAGAAATACTCGATCATCGAAAACGATCAAAATAAAGCACATTGTCCATTTCCAGTGCCTCTGCCACCTCCAGGTCACTGCACTGGGCTTCAGATGTGCACGTACGGGCATGGTTCATTTTAACGGCTTTCTTAATAAAAAAGTCAAATGTGAAACGTCTGGACTCGTTTATTTAGCATTCACTTTTACACAAATTCATCAGAAAATAAGCACATTGTTATGGAAATTATAGAAAATCCAACACTGATCTGTGTTTTGAAGAAGAACTATGGTGTTGCGTTGCCAGGAATGTTCCCAAATAAGGCATTAAAGAGGCGGTACTGCAGTTCTGTAGGGTATTAACAGCTAATACATAACATATTTATATCTCCTTATTATCTTTTATGGGTCTGAAAATGCTATTTACTTCAAATATAATCAAATATATTTTTTATGCTGAGTCTCCCCACCCATTGCTCTCCACTAAGTCACTCCCCCTTCAGAGCAATCCACGACAATATGCGTTAAAACTGCATAAACCACGACTTTTCGTTGTTTAATGCTTTAATGCTTTCCTCTGGTATGGTATTACAACTTTCTATTTTCATGGAGACCAAATTAAGCCAAGTTACAGGTCAGATCTGCGGAGAGGCGACCCCGCTCACAGTCAGAACGCCTGTTTTTTGAGGTGTTTTCGAGCCTCGAAACCACCTGCAATTGAGTAAATGTAAAGTAGAGCTGTTTAATGTCGCACTGTGGGACATTCCAGGCTGAGCAACGACATATTGTAGCCATAGAAACAAGCAGCTGATGAACCCTCCACCAGAATGTTCCGCAATGCACTTTTAAGCAACAAAATGAGTACTTCTTCCACTGCACAGACGCAACGAAACAACTCCAGGTACGTTTTTATAAGAAATATAGGACTTTTATCATTAGAGATTCCATGTCTGATTGGAGTGTACATAAAATATATATATACGGATTTATTTCTCGGACTCTGGATGGAGGTGGGATCACTAAGCGTGGACCAGAGCACCGGCGCCTTGGCCGTAGCCGAATCCTTTGGGGCCGAAGTTCTTGGCGTAGCAGGCTGTGGAGGAGAACAGAGGGAAGATCGTGAGTGAGGATGACTAAAAATTGGGACAGTTTCCATAGCAATTAACAAAATATTATGTCGTTTGAATGGCGAGAAGTCCGCAAAATGCCACTTATAACAGAAAGCGCTAGAATAGAATTGTAGTTTATTGCACATGGAAGTCCTGTTTTTCTTTTATTGGAATTTTCTTTTTTATTTATTAAGATATAATAATTACATAATAACTTTATCCATACATGTTTTCATGGAGTTACCACATGTCCATATGCATAGTTTTCGTTTTCTTTTCTATTTTATTTTACCTATAATTTCTTGGCCCCATTTTTATTCTTTTGATCGTGTATAATTTTCATGTCTTTCCCTCTTTTTTATTATCCTATTCATTTATCACATTTAAGATTATTGATTTAATTTCCATTATTAAAATTATTTTATTTTGTTATATTTATTTAGCAGTTTTATATTATTAATTTGAAATTTCATTATTTGAAATTACTTTATATTACAGGTCTTAATTTAAATTCCTGAGCATAATTTTGAAGGGAAAAACAAAGTACAATAATAAAAAAATAAATATAGTTCCAGCTAATATTTCCTAGAAAACATGACAGAACCTAAATGAAAAAAAAACACCTGAAAAACACCTAAAACATAAAACAAACACCTAAAAAATAAAATACCTGTGAAAAAATATGAAAATAAAATCCAATCAAATAAAAATATGTAAAAAATATATTAAAAAGCACAAAACAGAAGCAATAATAATAATAATAATAATAATATCAATACCATCGCCATCACTTTATGATTATTATCCTTATCATTACGCTCATCAACCATACAGCACAAAAATAATTTATATATATTAACGATAATTATACCACTATTATCACCAATTACTATGAATTTTTTATTATTTATTTTATTATTATATTTTTTTATTACTCATTTTTCTATTTTATGTTGACTTGTACATATACATCTATATAATTATACCTTTTTTTGACACCAGTCTTTTATTTGACATCTTTTTTGCTATTTAGAATTTATTATTACCGTTTATATTCTTCACTCTTTATTATTATATTATATTGTGATGTGTGAGCGACTGTGTCCAAATAATTTCCCTTGTGGATCAATAAAGTTTGTCTAAGTTTTATTATCACACTACTGTTACTGCTGTTACTGATAATAACAAAATAATTCAATATGAGTAAGAAGGAAGTCCTGTTTTAGACCAGGTTCAGTTTTGGTCCTTTGTAAAAACGATATTGAGTTATTTCTTGTGAATTCTCAGTTTGTGCGTGTGGACTGGGAGCGGTCAGTGGGTTTTTCCTGACCGTGGGGCAGTAAGTGGTCCAGGCTGGAGCTCACTGTGAGTTTGCCTCTTATTGAACCCAGATGCTGTAAACTGTGTCTCATCAGTGAAGCTTTCGGGCCTCCAGATGCTGACGCAGCCGCAGCCCGCTCCTGTCTGCTCAGATGTGGGTCAAATGTGGGTCACATCACTCAGCGTGTTTGAATGGAAGCGAAAATGAGTTTTTAAAGTCAATTTACAAGTTTTTTCTTTGCCATTTCAGTACAAACTAAGTACATTTGGTGAGATCACACAACTACCCTGATTACAGCCCGATGGTCCCATTTAAAGGTGCATTGTGTAACTTTTCTGGTGGAGGGTTCGTCACTTGCTTGTTTCTATTAGCGATGCAACGATATTTGATATAACACTGAATAGTTTGATACTGGTCTCACTTTTCGATACATGTGTTCGGTCGATACTGACTGTGTTGTAGGTGTGTAAGAAAAAATCGATTCAGTGATATATCGTGATACATCATTGCACCATTCTTGAATCAATTCAAAATGCATCTGAATGGATTTTTTAATTTTGAATAAATATATTAAAATTATTCCCTAAAATGAATTAGTTGCATTCACTGTTTTCCCTGATTTAAAAAAAGTAATAAATTATATTTCATACAATTTAGCTCTCGTGAAGCTATAGTTGACTATAATATTAGAAGCAATTATTGATAAATTGCAATATATAATATATACATGTTTTAGTATCGGGATATATCGTGACATGCGTATCATGATATGTATCGTATCGTCAGACTCAAGGCAATGCACACCCCTACTGTGTTGTCATTTATTTTGGTCCAAAAGGGACACAGTTCTCTCGACGTCCTCCTCAAATGCATAAATAAAACAGCTCTTTGGATAATTACAGCTGAAATATTCTAACAGAGGTGGATTTTAGCTTTCGGTCACTTTTTATTTTATGTTGATAGACCCAGGAATGATAAAGATATGAACCTTTAATTACTCTAGAATCGCTTTTGGCTTCACGTCAGCTTTAATCAGATGCGCTCATATACACACACACGACACGACTTGTGATCTACACGATCTTTTTCTCAGCCTATCTCATAAGTTTTACTCAGAAAATGGTCTGTAGAGACATTTCTATGTAATATAACATGTTTTTTTGTTTTTTTTGCGTCTTAAAATGTGCTGAAATTGATATTGTGACTATCGAGATCCATATCAAATCATGGGAAAACTGTATCGTTGCATCCCTAGTTTCCATGGATACGTCATTTCTCTGTCTGGAATCTTCCACAGTGTGACATTAAACAGCTCTACTTTACATTTATTCAATTCCAGGTGGTTTTGTAGCTCAAAAATACCTAGAAAAACAGGCATTCTGACTGTGAGCGGGGTCGCCTCTCCACTGATCTGACCTGGAACTTGGTCTGGTTTTGTCTCCATGATGATGGAAAGGTTTAACTCCATACTGTGAAACATTCCAGATGAAGCAATAACATCTCCACGGAGAAAAGCATTTTAATGGAGTGGGCCCTTCACCAGAAAAGTTACACAATGCACCTTTAAGTGTTTGATTTTTTTTAAACAAAAAAGTATCACTGTGCAATATTTTTGGAGCTACTCTGTACAAAACTGTGAAAATGCAACTTTTCTCTCGTCATAATCCAAATAATTATGATTCAAAAGTGCTTCATGACAGCTATTTCAGCATGTAGATTGGACTGAAACGGGGCAAAGGGTCATGGTCTATGTAGTTCTCGCTATTTTTTAGCTGTTGCTGCACCATAACAATGAATTTAAACAAAGACACTTGTAATTCGATATACTGTGATGGTCCCCGATATGATTATGAGACTTTTAATGATACGATTTCACAATATTTCGGTTACTGTTTCATCCCTAGTCTCTATTGCAAGCAAATTCTACTTTGTCCATGCAATAGAATTCAGCCTGTTTTGATGGTGTCTCTGATAACACCTAAGCTGGACTGTACCTTTGCAGTAGATCTCTCCGTCCTTCTCCGTCTGTGTGGTGGACTCCAGGCTCTTCCCACATTTAGCGCAACGGAAGCAGTTCTTATGCCACGGCTGGAAAGAAACCAGATCGAATTTAGGTTAAGACAAAAAACTAAATTGTTCCAAAAGTAAAACAACGCACATTTACACTTGTGGTATTGCGATATTAAAAATGATACTAGAAGGTTTGAGAGCGTAGAGGAGAGGGTCAGATGGAGCAGAGGATGCAGAGGAGAGGGTCAGACGGAGAAGAAGAGAAGGTCAGATAGAACAGAGAAGAGGGTCAGAGGGAGAAGAAGAGAGGGTCTGATGGAGCCGAGGGGAGGGTAGAAGAGGAGAAGGTCAAAAGGGAGAAGAGGAGCAAATGAGAAGGTCAGATGGAACAGAGGAGAAGATCAGAGGAGCCGAGGAAAACATCAGATGAAGCAAAGGAAATGCCAAAGGAAAGGCTCAGATGGAACAGAGGAGAAGGACAGATGGACCAGAGGAGAAGGTCAGATGGACCAGAGGAGAAGAACAGATGGATCTGAGGAGAAGGTCAGATGGACCAGAGGAGAAGAACAGATGGACCTGAGGAGAAGGTCAGATGGACCTGAGGAGAAGGTCAGATGGACCAGAGGAGAAGAACAGATGGACCTGAGGAGAAGGTCAGATGGACCTGAGGAGAAGGTCAGATGGACCAGAGGAGAAGAACAGATGGACCTGAGGAGAAGGTCAGATGGACCTGAGGAGAAGGTCAGATGGACCAGAGGAGAAGGTCAGATGGACCAGAGGAGAAGGTCAGATGGGCCAGAGGAGAAGGTCTGATGGAGCAGACGATGAAGACGAGAGGGACAGATAATTCAGGGCGTTATTTGAATTGTATCTAACGAAACATATACATTTTCTAAACACATTTCCAGCTGCATTACATCACGGTCTGGCAACAGGAAGCCGAAACTTTATAGACCATAAAGTGAAGCCCAGGCAGATTAGCTCCATATGGAACAGACGTCAGCTTCTCCACCTCTTCATTTGACTGTGCACTTTTCCTATCACCAAACTGACAGCGATAAACACTGAGCTGTACAGTGCTGGACTCCTGTTGGATATGATGGGCTGGTCACACACATAATATTAGTTTTTATTTTTTATTTTGGTTAGCATGCACTGTGTAACTTTCTGGTGAGGGTCCGTCACCTGCTTGTGTCTATGGATATTGTCATTAAACAGCTCTACTTTACATTTATTCAGTTACATGTGGTTTTATAGCACAAAAATACCTAGAAAAACAGGTATTCTGACTGTGAGCGGGGTCGCCTCTCCTCAGATCTGACCTGTAACTTGGTCTGTTTTGGTTTTCATTCAGACAGAAAGGTTTAATGTCATATGTAGCTAAATTAAAATGACTTAAATTAATAACATTTTATTTTATTAGATTTAGTAGATTTAACACATCTATATTTAACACATATGTGTGTTTTTCTTCATTCAAGCAACATTAGATTTAGTTTCATATTTTAAGTACAGAAAGAAGGGTGTTAACAATAACCAAAATATGGTGATATCGTATCGTCAAAGGTCTCACAGTAATATCATGGACCATCACAATATATCGAATCCCAAGTCTCTTTGCTTAAATGAATAGTTCTGATGCAGAAATAGCCAAAAAAAAAACAGAGGGAACTACATAGACCATGATCCTTTGCTCCGTTTCAGTGCAGACGACATGAAGAAATAACTGTTCTAAGCACTTTGAAATCTTCATTCTTTGGATTAAGTCTTGTGAAGCATTTTTAGAGGAAAAAGGAGCAAATTCACAGTTTTGTGCCTCCACAGAATATTATAATAAATCTGGTACGGTGAGATGTTTATGGTGAAAATATGGTACAGAGATTTGGACATCGTTCCATCCCTAATGACAATAAATGTTGTACCAAATGACTGGGCAAAGCATTTTAGAATGTCACTCTTGTTATTATGTGGAATATCATAATATCGTGAGTTTTCCCACGATATCGTAATAAATATCGTACCGTGAGGTTCATACTGTGACGATATCGTATCGTGAGACTTGGATATCGTTACACCCCTAACAAAAAGTTGTTGTTTTTCTTATTTTAAGCGTAGTAAGCCGTATTTTCATATTCGAAGTACAAAAAGTCTCGTTACGTTGGCAGATCATTTTACTGGTCAAGTGAAATTGACTCAAATCGTGATCAGACTTTCTTAATTCCAGTGATCTTAACTTGGCTAGAGTTTAGTTTTTGTGGTTCATATCATGTGTGTGTGAGCAGGTGATTCACAAAAGCCGAGGGGCAGGAGCACAGGAGGAAAAAAATCTGTCCTGGCTCAAATTTCATCTTTTCATCTCAAACAAAAACCTCTGACTCAGCCGAAGGTCCAGCCACATTCACCGTCTATTCCCTGTACAATGTAGAACGATGGGCCGCTGGCATCGGCTTCTCACAAAATAAAACAGTGAGGGGGAATTTAACAGCCAATTTAAGTAATTATAAAATGTTATCATGAATAGAGTTATACCCACCTTCCCTGCTCCCATGATCCTCTCTGCTGCGTACACAGAGTCCCCACACCGAGAGCATTTTTCTGATCCTCCGAATTTCTGGGCGAATTTTGACGGGTTTGGGTTCGTAGTCGGTCTGTGAGACTGAGTCCTGCAGGAAAACAATACAATTAATCTAACATAGTTTTAATTAAAGGTGCATTGTGTAACTTTTCTAGTGGGAGGTCTGCCAAATGCTTTTCTTTGTAGAGATGTTATTGTTTTGTCTGGAATGTTTCACAATATGACATTAAACTTGTCTATTAATCTTCCTGGTTTAGTCCTAATTTAACTTTGGTTTAGTCTCAGGTTTAGTCCTGGTTTAGCCCTGGTTTAGCCCTGGTTTTAACCTTGGTTTAACCTTGGTTTCATCTCGGGTTTAGTCCTGGATTAGTCCAAGTTTAGCTCTGGTTTAGTCCTGGTTTAACCTTGGTTTAGTCCAGTTTTAGTCCTGGTTTAACCTTAGTTTAGTCCAGTTTTAGTCCTGGTTTTACCGTGGATTTGTCTAGTTTTAGTCCTGGTTTAACCTTGGTTTAGTCCAGTTTTAGTCCTGGTTTAACCTTGGTTTAGTCCAGTTTTAGTCCTGGTTTAACCGTGGCTTTGTCTAGTTTTAGTCCTGGTTTAACCTTGGTTTAGTCCAGTTTTAGTCCTGGTTTAACCTTGGTTTAGTACAGTTTTAGTCCTAGTTTAGCTCTGGTTTAGTCCTGGTTTAACCTTGGTTTAGTTCCAGGTTTAGTCCAAGTTTAGCTCTGGTTTAGTCCTGGTTTAACCTTGGTTTAGTTCCAGGTTTAGTCCAAGTTTAGCTCTGGTTTAGTCCTGGTTTAACCTTGGCTTAGTCCTGTGTTTAGTCCTGGTTTAACCTTGGTTTAGTTCCGGGTTTAGTCCTAGTTTAACCCTGGTTTAGTCCTGGTTTAATCCTGGTTTAGTCTTAATTTACTTCTGGTTTAGCCCTGGGCTAAACCAGGGCTAAACCAGTTTAACTTTGATTTAGTTCTGAGTTTAGTCCTGGTTTAGTCCTGGTTTAGCCCTGGTTTAGTCCTGGTTTAACCTTGGTTTTGTCCTGGTTTAGCCCTGGTTTAGTCCTAGTTTAACCTTGGTTTAGTTCTGGGTTTAGTTCTGGTTTAGTCCTAGTTTAACCTTGGTTTAGTTCTGGATTTAGTTCTGGTTTAGTCCTTGTTTAACTCTGGTTTAGTTTTGGTTTAACCTTCGTGTTTAGTCCTGGTTTAGCCCTGGTTTAGTTTTGGTGTAACCTTGGTTTAGTCCAGTGTTTAGCCCTGGTTTAACCTTGGTGTAGTTCCGGTTTAGTCCTAGTTTAGGTCTGGTTTAGTTTTGATTTAACCTTGGCTTAGTTCCAGGTTTAGTCCTGGTTTAGTCCTAGTTTAACTCTGGTTTAATCCTGGTTTAGTCCTTGTTTAACTCTGGTTTAGTTTTGGTTTAACCTTCGTGTTTAGTCCTGGTTTAGTCCTAAACTCATGGAGACCAAACCAGACCAAGTTACAAGTCAGATCTGTGGAGAGGCGACTCCGCTCCCATTCAGAATGTTGTTTTTCTAAGTATTTCTGAGCTATAAATCCACCTGTAACTGAATAAATGTAAAGCAGAACTGTTTAATGCCACACTGCGGAACATTCTGGCAGAGCAATGACTTCCATCCATAGAAACGAGCAGGTGACGGACCCCCCACCATCATAACATAGGATCACCAGTGTGTATATCTCACTAACTGCCGGCCACCGCTAACTCTAGAGAGCATCATAGCAACCAAAGAGCCAATCAGGAGCGACCTCGGGGGAAGAAGGCGCCTGATTTGTCTGTTATTAATATTTATATCTGGATTTATGGAGAAAATAGCTAAATAAAACCTCCAGGATCATGTAGGGCGGGTTACTACGAACATTTTAAGACCAAAATAAGTCCGACAACAGTAGTTACAAAGAGAGAGCGCCCCCATGTGCACCTCCTGTTTAGAACGGTTATTTCTTATTTTCCAAAGCTACATTCATTATAAATTCCTATTGTCCACTGAAAATACGTGTGGAATCTAGTGGGGAACAGATTTAGTTGGTTGGCATGTGTTCAAAAGCAAAGAATATAAAAAAAAGTGAACTGCACTGAAGTGAAAAGGCCGATTTCCAATGACCTTTTGCGGTGAAACTGTGAATTTAATAAAGCGCTCATGTGGTTAAATGGGATCATAAGAAGGTTGCATCATAGTTTTATAGTTGTGTCTGGTGAAGGATTCAGGATTCGGGTTTGTAGAGGATAAAATCTGACCAAATATGTTTACTACAGATTAGAAAGAACTGTGTTACAATTGAATTATGTCACTGTAAATGTGTGGGATTCAGAGATATCATTTCTGCTATAAAAACAGAGCTGAACCTGGACCAAAACTGGACTAAACCAGGGTTAAACCAGGACTAAATCAGGTCTAAACCAAGTCTAAACCAGGACTAAACGAGGATTAAACCAGGACTAAACCAGGACTAAACAAGGATTAAACCAGGGCTAAGCCAAGACTCAACCAGGACTAAACCAGGTCTAAACCAGTATTAACCCAGGTCTAAATTTAACTCAGGACTCAACCAGGGTTAAAATTGGACAAAACCAGGACTAAACCAAGGACTAAACCAGGACTAAACCAGGACTCATCTAGGAGTAAAGCAGGACTAAAGCAGGACTAAACCAGGACTAAACCCAAGCAGGACTGAAGCGCCTGGTTTGGAGTGACTGAAAGGGTCTGATCTGCTCTGTCACACTGCAGGCTGGATGTTTGTCAGGTGGTGATTGTTATGAAAGAGGCCCTTATGTAACTCCAGGGGCCCGGGCTCCTGCCACAAAGAGACTCATTCAAGGGCTTTACATACACTGTCCGGGCCCCAGGGAAATCTGGGCATCCCCAAACACAGAGAATCAAAATATAGCCTGGTTTAGACCTGGTTTAGACCTAGTTTAGACCTAGTTTAGACCTGGTTAAGACCTGGGATTAGACCTGGTTTAGACCAGGTTTAGACCTGGGATTAGACCTGGTTTAGACCTGGTTTAGACCTGGGATTAGACCTGGTTTGAACCTGGTTTACTCCTGATTAAAGGTTCTATATTGCACAAAATTGACTCATGTGAGCTTTAAAAGTGTATTGTGTAACTTTTCTGGTGGAAAGCTAAACCACAACTCAACCAGGACTCAACAAGGACTCAACCAGGACTAAGCAAAGGCAAAATCAGGAATAAAGCAAAACTAAACTAGGGCTAAACCAAGACGAAACCAAGATTAATCCATGTTTAAACCAGGACTATACCGGGATTAAACCAGAACTAACCCAGGTCTAAACCAGGATTAAACCAGAACTAACCCAGGTCTAAACCAGGATTAAACCAAGACTTAACTAGGACTAAACCAGGATGAAACCAAGATTAATCCATGTTTAAACCAGGACTATACCAGGGCTAAATCAGGATTAATCCAGGATTAAACCAGGATTAAACCAGAACTAACCCAGGTCTAAACCAGGATTAAACCAGGACTCAACCAGGATAAAACCATGTTTAAACCAGGGCTAAACCAGAACTAACCCAGGTCTAAACCAGGATTAAACCAGGACTCAAGCAGGACTAAACCACAACTAAACCAGGATAAAACCATGATTAAACCAGGGCTAAACCAGGATTAAACCAGGACTAAACCAGGACTAAACCAGATCTAAACCAAGATTAAACCAGGACTAAACCAGGATTAAACCAAAACTAACCCAGGTATAAACCAGGATTAAACCTGGACTAAAACCAGGACTCAACCAGGACTAAACCCAGGAATAAACATATCTGAAACCAGGACGAAACTATGATTAGACCAGGACTAAACCAGGATTGGATCAGGGCTAAACCAGGTCTAAACTAGGACTAAACCATCACTAAACCAGAAACTGTGAGGAGAGTTCAAATAGGACCCGGGAGAGATCGCTAAATTGCTTAAACATGCATGGACGACATATAAAACCACTTCAAGCATGTCTTTTGAGGAGTTTCAAAATCGTACATGCTCCAAAAAGTCAGTCTTACGTAATACCCAACTCTTTAAAGTTTCAAACATGAAAAACCTCAGTGTGATTCTGATTTCGATACCACAAAGACAATAAAACACTGTTAAGATGATGGATGGAGACATAAATACAGATATGGACTTGTGTGTACTCACTGAGGCTGCCTGATGCCCAGTCTCTCTCCTCTGTCCATGTTGAGTGTCCCAGCGCCCTGACCGTAGCCGTAGCCTTTTGGACCGTATTTCTTGCCGTAGCAGGATTTGCAGTAGATTTCCTGGTCGTGTATCGCCAACGTGGTGCTGTCCAGGCCTTTTCTGCAAACCACTTTAGAAAACACAAAAATAAGGATTAAAACAGAGCAAAAACAGGACTAAAACAGGACTAAACCAGGTCTAAACCAGGTCTAAACCAGGTCCATACCACAACTAAACCAGGACTAAAAGCGACTCTTGTGACAAAAAGATAAGGCAAGATACTGTCAAGGCCTTTTCTGCAAACCACTTTAAAAAACAAAAAGATAAAGACTAAACCAGAGCTAAAACAGGATTATTCCAGGAACAAATCAGGTGTAAACCTGGACTAAACTAGGACTAAACCAGGTGTAAACCAGGACTAAACGAGATCTAAACCAGGACTAAACTAGGACTAAACCAGGTCTAAACCATGTCTAAACCAGATCTAAACCAGGAACAAATCAGGTGTAAACCTGGACTAAACTAGGACTAAACCAGGTCTAAACCAGGACTAAACCAGGTCTAAACCAGGTCTAAACCAGGACTAAACCAGGTCTAAACCAGGTCTAAACCAGGACTAGACCAGATCTAAACCATGACAAAACCAGGTCTAAACCAGCTCTAAACCAGGACTAAACCAGGTCTAAACCAGGTCTAAACCAGAACTAAATCAGGACTAAACCAGGTATAAACCAGGACTAAACCAGGTCTAAACCAGGTCTAAACCAGGTCCATACCACAACTAAACCAGGACTAAAAGCGACTCTTGTGACAAAAAGATAAGTACTGTCAAGGCCTTTTCTGCAAACCACTTTAAAAAACAAAAAGATAAAGACTAAACCAGAGCTAAAACAGGATTATTCCAGGACTAAAGCAGGTCTAAAGCAGGTCTAAACCAGGACTAAACCAGGTCTAAATCATGTCTAAACCAGGACTAAACAAGCTCTAAACTGGAAACAAACCAGGTCTAAAGCAAAACTAAACAAGGATTAAACCAAGTGTCAACCTAGGACTAAACCAGGTCTAAACCAGGACTAAACCAGGTCTAAACCAGGTCTAAACCAGGTCTAAACCAGGTCTAAACCAGGACTAAACCAGGACAAAACCAGGACTAAACCAGGTCTAAACCAGGACTAAACCAGGTCTAAACCATGTCTAAACCAGATCTAAACCAGGAACAAATCAGGTGTAAACCTGGACTAAACTAGGACTAAACCAACTCTAAACCAGGACTAAACCAGGTATAAACCAGGACTAAACCAGGACTAACCCAGCTCTAAACCAGGACTAAACCAGGACTAAACCAGGACTAAACCAGGACGAAACCAGATCTAAACCAGGAACAAATCAGGTCTAACCCGTATGTCAACCAGGACTAAACCAGGACAAAACCAGGTCTAAACCAGGTCTAAACCAGGAACAAATCAGGTCTAAACCGTAGGTCAACCAGGACTAAAACAGACTCTTGTGAGCTTTAAAGGTTCACTGCAAAACAAAACAATGAGCTAATTTACATAACAGTTACAATTAAAGCTACAGTGTGTCACCTGCACTACTGTTCACAAAACATACTCCAAACACAACTGAATATGTGCTGCCACAACCTGAAAATGTAAATAGTGGACACGAGGGTTCTCAAAATGATCAAAAAATTCTGAACGATCTGGAGCTGTATCAGAACAAGTACAAGAGCACATATCAAAGTAATATAAAAGAAAGTACTAGGATAGAAATAGACCCACCCTAAAATTAAACCATTCACAGCATTTGCTAAACGTTATATATTAGAGGAGAGCGGTGCATCATTTTCCTATCAGCGGTGAACTCAAAGACTCTCATTTGCAAAGCAGGCGGATATGTTTGGAAAGCTATTTAATGAGTTCGTATCAGGCCCGGGGACCAGATCAGGCCCTCGAAACAATCTACTCAGCACATCTTCCACCTACAGCACATCTTCCACCTATTCTGGTTTAGTGGTTGTTTAAAGGGCCCATATTACGCTATTTTCTGATGTTATAATGTAGTTTCCTTATCACAAACCGACCTGGAACATACATGTCAACATTTTGTCTTGTCCCACCCCTATTAGTCCTGGTTCAGATCCATTTGGTACTAGTCTAGTTTAAGACGGGTTTAGTCCTGGATTGGCGCAATTTCACGAAGCAATGTTGGTGAAGTCTTTTGTATTTCTTTTTTTCCCCCCGCAAAAGTCTAATAGAGCAGTTTTTGTTATATTATTGTTGAAGCAGTTCTAGTTTTAGGGATATTTTGTGGGACCAAAAACACGCTAAAATCTAACTAGCCCAGTGTAATCATTTGTTTAAAAGTCCTATACGACACAGAATATACTTTTGTGAGCTTTAAGCCGTGTTAGAATGTTGTTACCTCCTCAAAAACAGACCTGGAGCTGTGTTTTGTTTCATTCACACCACTGACCATTGTGGCGCTGCACCACACATTGATGACAGAGCGCCACAGATTGATTCGGCCTCTTTTTTTTTTCTCCACACGATTCTGACGTTCTCGCTCACACGCTGAGACATACATGTCAGAGGAGCTACACTTATTAAACTCCGGACATGACTCTCTCCCCGTTCGCCGGGAAACCGTTCCTCCTGCACCTCCGTGGACAGGACCACGAGCGGAGCACTAGAATTACTTTTTCAAAAAGCCTCGTAAAATGAGATGTTCTGATAGGACATATGCACCAAACAGGCTTCATTTAGTTGTCTTGTTGCCTATGTCTAATTATAGTATTTTATTTATTTAATTTGTATTATATAATTGTTACATTATACCTATTATTTATTTTGTTTTACCAAAAAAAGTAAAATTTTATTATTATTATTATTATTATTATTATTATTATTATTATTATTATTATTATTATTATTATTATTATTATTATTATTATTATTATTATTATTATTATTATCATCATCATCATCATCATCATTATTATTATTATTATTATTATTATCATCATCATTATTATTATTATTATTATTTCCGTGGGGGGATGGTCTGTGGGAAACGCTGCATGTTTGAGTATTTTTAATTATTCATTATTAGTCTTGTCTCCATCTGCAAAGCTCAAGATGCTCTGTTCTTTTATTGGAAACTCCAGGTCTAAAAACATCCAAATGATTCTAGTGAAGGTGTGTGGAGTTTAAAAACACAGTGCAGCATTTCACTGCAAATGTCTTTGACCTGAAGATTTTAGAACTTCATCTTGTTTTCAGATTTATTGTCTACTTATTAGTTCTGAGACGGCTTCATTCTAGTCTAGAGGTTGTTTAAAATCATCTGTCCGTGCAGCAAGATCATTCCACTACTTTTAAGTCATTTTCTGATAAATGTAAGTGTTTATATCTTAAGGTTTTTTGCAGTGTTCCTGTATTACCTCATGACATCACAAACAGGAACAGCGTGTTTTCTGCTCGACAAAAGAACCCTAAGTCTGCAGGGTTTGTGTGTTAAACATGAATGAAACAAAACACAACTTTGGGTCTGTTTGCGATGAGGAAACCACATTAGAACAGAGATCAGACTAACATGGGCCCTTTAAAGATGCATTGTGTAACTTTTCAGGTGGAAATGCCTGTTTTTCTTCATGGAGATGTTCTTGTTTTCTCTGGAATGTTTCACAGTATGGCGTTAAACCTTTCCATCATTAGGGGAGACCAAACCAGACCAAGTTACAGGTCAGATCTGTGAAAAGACAACCCCGCTCACAGTCAGAACGCCTGTTTTTCTGTTTCATTTTGAGCTCTAAAACCACCAGGAATTGAATAAATGTAAAGTAGAGCTGTTTAATGTCACACTGGAACATTCCAGGCGGAGCAATGACGTCTCCATAGAAACGAGCAAGTGACGGACCCTCTACCTTCGAGAAACAGTAACTTTTGTTTGAGTTTTTAGAGGGATCCTATATTATTGTATGCATTTCATTCTGGTCTAATAATGCAAAAAAAAAAAACCTAATGAACTGTAAATTTTTTTCCTCTTTTCTCTCATTTTCTGGCTCTCTTAAAGTGTTTGAGAAGAGGTCAGCCTGAGTTTGCTTTATTTGTCCTGGATTTGGCAGCTGGGCGTTCAAGGCTAAGCTAACAGGCTGAAGCTAACGTAAACATAACAGAAGAGTGTGAGAAGGAGTTCATGTGTGACCAAGGATTACGGCATTTCGACGGAGAATAATACGGGAAAGGGCGGGCTCTAGGGCTGAACGAGTTGAGAAAATATCTGTAAAAATTGCGATTCGGTTTGGAATTTATGTTTTTATATTCATACAATGTGAAATTCAGCTCAACTTTCACATTCTGAAGGTGCGTGGTGTGACTTTTCTGGGCCGTCAGATGGTTTTCTCCTGACAAAAAGACTAAAATCTGAACTGACAAACTAATCACACTTCAGAACATGTTTGTACAGATTTAATCCACAGGGTTTTCTGCAGAATAAGACAGGATCTGTAGCATTAAAGTCGTTATAGAAACTGTAGTGTTTGGGATTTTCTCACTGGGTCCATTCAAATTATGCTTTGGATTGGACTGTGATTCTTTTACTACTACCACCACTACTACTACTACTACTACTACTACTACTACTACTACTACTACTACTACTACTACTACTACTACTACTACTACTACTACTACTATAGATTGTGTGTATATTCAGTGTACTACTACTACTACTTCTACTACTACTACTAGTGCTACTGTTTCTCTCTATATTCAGTGTACTACTACTAGTACTACTATCGTTTGTGTGTATACTCACTGTGCAACTACTATAGTTTGTCTGAAATCTACTATTACTACTACTACTACTTTGTCTGTATATTCAGTGTACTACTACTACTATCATTAGTGTTTATATTACTACTACTACCACCACTACTACCATAGTTTGTGTTTATATTCAGTGTACTACTACGTCTACTACTTCTACTGCTATCGTTTGTGTGTATATTATTACTACTCTTACTATCATCAGTGTATATACTGGCTGTACTTATACTACTCCTGCCATTAGTGTACTGTAGTCGTACTATCGTTAGTGTATATACTGGCTGTACTCGTACTATCGTTAGTGTACATACTGGCTGTACTCGTACTATCGTTAGTGTACATACTGGCTGTACTCGTACTATCGTTAGTGTACATACTGGCTGTACTCGTACTATCGTTAGTGTACATACTGGCTGTACTCGTACTATCGTTAGTGTACATCCTGGCTGTACTCGTACTATCGTTAGTGTACATCCTGGCTGTACTCGTACTATCGTTAGTGTATATAATGGCTGTACTCGTACTATCGTTAGTGTATATACTGGCTGTACTCGTACTATCGTTAGTGTATATACTGGCTGTACTCGTACTATCGTTAGTGTACATACTGGCTGTACTCGTACTATCGTTAGTGTACATACTGGCTGTACTCGTACTATCGTTAGTGTATATACTGGCTGTACTCGTACTATCGTTAGTGTACATACTGGCTGTACTCGTACTATCGTTAGTGTACATCCTGGCTGTACTCATACTATCGTTAGTGTATATAATGGCTGTACTCGTACTATCGTTAGTGTACATACTGGCTGTACTCGTACTATCGTTAGTGTACATACTGGCTGTACTCGTACTATCGTTAGTGTATATACTGGCTGTACTCGTACTATCGTTAGTGTACATACTGGCTGTACTCGTACTATCGTTAGTGTATATACTGGCTGTACTCATACTCCTTCTGCCGTTAGTGCACTGTACTCACTGCAGAGGAAGCAGCACTTGTGGAAGCTGAGGCCGTCACACTGGACCTCCTCGGCGTGGTACACCGTCCCCCTGCAGGAGGCGCACTTGTTTCCTCCGCCCCAGTTTGGCATCTTAGACAGATCTGTGAAAATGAGAGAAGAAGACGACCATGTGTTACAGGAGGATGAAAAATTGGGACTGTTGCCATAGCGATAAACAATGTAAGCCGTCCTATTCCAGTCAGATTCTAGTGAAGGTGTATGAAGTTTAAAAACACAGTGGAGCATATGACAAGTTAGGTTACTCATTTGACTAAAACACACTTAAGATCATTATATTTAAGATTTTAATATAAATTTCTTTCCCAATTTTGCTATTTTTTAGGTTTAAAATTTTACTTCCTGTTTGAAAACAGGGAATTCCGTCACTGTTACTTAGTCACCATGTAATAGACTAGGCCAAAACAGAAATTATTATTTAACAAATAAAAATTGTAGTAATATAGTTGTCCTACCACTAAAAACAGTCTTACCCACTCCACAGCACCCGAAGCAAAACTATTAGAACTTCAGACTGTCCATGTGAACGTCTGTGTCCAGAGAATCATTTTAGGCGTAAAACCAACCGTTGCATTTGAAGGATTTCTGTCTGAGCAGCAGCAGTGAGTTGTACTTCCTGATAGAAAGCTTGACAGCGGCGGACTGATATATGAGAAAATAGTCCCTCAGCATGCGACGATTCATGTGCTGCAAGGTTAGTTTTATTTCAAACATTATTCTGTGGACACAGACGTTCACATGGACAGTCTGGAGTTCTAATAGTTTTGCCTCGGGTGCTCTGTGGAGTGGGTAAGATTGTTTTTAGTGAGAACTATGGCCATTGACATGCACTAGCTTAGCACCAGCAACCTCTCCAAATACAAGGACTGGATGAAAGATTTCAAAAAGTGTCTCCACACGTCTCCAACACTCTGGCTCACTAAGAAATGAGGCCCTATGAACAAAATTCTGAACTGTCTGTTTAAGTAGAAATTTGAGAATGATCAAAACCTGCTATATGCACTTTAATGACATCACAAGGTGGAGCAGAGTGTTTTCAGTTTGAGAGAAGAACTCAGCCTAAATCTGCAGGGTTTGTGCGTTAAACATGTGGGAATGACACAAAACACAACTCCAGGTTTGTTTGTGAGGAGGTAATAACCTTCTAACCCGACTTAAAGCTCACGAGAGTCAATTTTTTCATAATCTAGGACCTTTTAGATACTTTTACCTCTGTCACACTTTTATTCCCGGTGTTGTGTGCAGCCTCCACTCACGTCTGTGCAGCTCTGTCAGTGGAAAAGTTCAGAATTATTTGTCTTTGTGGTGAAATTATAAAGAGAAGAGAGCTCACTCATCTGGTCTATCTCCACCCACGCTCAGATTAAAGACTTGGACACAGCCCAAAAGAAAAAACTACAAAGACCAACTACGCCTCCAGCTCCAGTGAAGAGGTGGTTTTCCCATCATATTAACATTACACATCATTAAGACTGACCACACATTCTAAATTTAACTTTTTTAAATTTGATAAATGTATGTAACTGTAATTGCACTTGTCGTCAACTTTTTTTGAAGGTGCATTGTCGGTCAAATGCTTTTCTCCATGGATTTGTTATCGCTTTGTCTGGAATGTTTCACAGTATGGCATTAAACCTTTTTATCTTCATGGAGGCTAAACCAGACCAAGTTACAGGTCAGATCTGTGGAGAGGCGACTCCGCTCACAGTCAGAATGTCTGTTTTTCTAGGTATTTCTGAGCTCTAAAACCATCTGTAATGTAATAAATGTAAAGTAGAGCTGTTTAATGTCATATTGTGGAACATTCCAAAGCAATAATAACATCTCTATAGAGACGAGAAGCAGAAACATTACATAATCCTGCTGATTTAAAGGTAGGCTATTATTATTAATTATAGACTTATAAATAAATAAAAACAATGTTATCTCTATCTATTAGGGGTGTAAGAAAAAATCGATTCAGTGACATATCGTGATACTTCATTGCACAATTCTCGAATCAATTCAAATTGGATTCGAATAGATTTTTATAATAATATTTTTCACAAAAATTTATTTAGTGATGTAACAATAACCGAAATATGGTGATATTGTATCGTCAAAGGTCTCACAATAATATCGTGGACCATCACAATATATCGAATCCCAAGTGTCTTTGTTTAAATGAATAGTTCTGATGCAGAAATAGCTTAAAAAAAAACAAAAAACAGAGGGAACTACATAGACCATGATCCTTTGCTCCGTTTCAGTGCAGACGACATGAAGAAATAACTGTTCTAAGCACTTTGAAATCTTCGTTCTTTGGATTAAGTCTTGTGAAGAATTTTTAGAGGAAAAAGCTTCCACAAAATATTGCAATAAGTATCGTACGGTGAGATGTTTATGATGAAAATCTGGTACAGAGAGATTTGGATTTCGTTCCGTCCCTAATGACAATAAATGTACCAAATGACTGGTCAAAGCATTTTAGAATGTCAGTCTGGTTGTTATGTAGAATATCGTAATATCGTGAGCTTTCCCACGATATCACAATAAATATCGTACTGTGAGGTTCATACCCTGATAATATCGTATCGTGAGACTTGGATATCGTTACACCTCCAGCGCTACCGTATCTATTTATATATATCTCTCTGTCTCTTTCTATTTTTATCTCTCTATAGCGTTATTTAATTCTGTATCTCTATCTATCCATCCATCTATCTCTGTCTGTCTCTGGCGTTAGTTAACTCTATTCATCTATAGCTCTCTCTAGCTGTATCTCTCTCTCTCTCTATAGTGTTATTTAACTGTCTCTCTCTCTCTCTCTCTCTCTCTGTCTCTCTCTAGCATTAGTTAACTATCTATCTATATCTATCTATTGCTCTGTTTCTCTCTGGCATTATCTATCTATCTATCTATCTATCTATCTATCACTCTCTAGCATTATCTATCTATCTGTCTCTAGTGTTATTTAACTCTATCTTCTCTAGTGTTATTTAATTCTCTCTCAATCAATCTATCTCTGTCTCTCTCTGGCGTTATTTAACTCTATCTGTCTATACCTATCACTCTCTCTCTCTCTATCTCTAGTGTTATTTAACTCTCTCTCTGTCTCTCTCTTTCTTTCCAGCGTCATCTATCTATATCTATCTCTGTCTATATCTATATCTACCTCTCTGTCTATATCTATCTCTCTATAGCATTATTTAATTATCTCTCTCTCTCTCTCTCTCTCTCTCTCTCTCTCTCTCTCTCTCTATCTATCTATCTATCTCAAGTGTTAATTAACTCTCTGTAGCGTTATCTATCTGTTTATCTCTCTAAAGCGTTGTTTAACTCTCTCTCATCTGTCTCTCTCTAGCGTTATTTAACTCTCTCCTGCTCACACTGGATCAGAGTTACCTTCAAGTCTCGGAAATCCCGTAAACTCCAGTCGGACGCGAGCCGGTTCGTGTCCAGCTGTTCGGCGAGTCCCGTCCCGTGCGTGAACCGAGGCGCTCTGACGCAAAGGTGCCACATGCCTGCGCTTTTCACTGCGCAACGAAAAAAAAAGAAAGAAAGAAGGCGGAGTCCGAAAGGGGAGACCGTGAACTCATCATTGCTGCTTTCAGGGCTGACGGGAATGTACACTGCAAATGCCTTTAATATGAATCACAAGTTACTAGACTGTATACAGGCTATAAAGTTAGTTTTTGTACAGTCTGTGGGTACGACTATCAAATCAAAGTCGAATCATTCATCAATCAGAGGGTCCAGAATGCATCAGCCCGCCTTTTAACTGGAAAAAAACGGAGCCTAAATCGACAGTGACGTCTATCAATTCATTACAGTTGTCTAGATCCAATAAAGTGAACCTCCCCAGTTTTACTACATGTTTCTTTGGATTAGAGACAGCGGGTTTGATGCTGTTTGCACACGGTGATCACACTTATACCTACATATACCTACAGTTTACACTCATTTATATGAATATGCGTAGGTTAGGAGTGTCCAAACTATTTTCATCCAGGGCCACATATTAATACACAGACCAGCGTGAGGCCGATCGAGGGTCAAAACAGTGAGTAATTCAAATCTGTGCATTTATAACCGGTGTGAATGACCCTCCAGACCTTTGTTCAGACTCAGACCCTCAAAAGGACACACGAAATTTGCTTGATCAAGGTAGATTTCAAAAACATGCAGTAAAAAGTACTATTTACAGTAGTATGAGCCAATTCCCTCCTGTGGGCTCACCACCTGCAGAGGGGTTCATAGGGGGGGTCAGGTGCTATGAGTATTGGGCAGCACGCTGCCCCCGCGACCCAGCCGGATTAAGCAGGAGAAGATGGATGGATGGATGGATGAGCCAATTCACCTGGAAGCCTGAGGGCCAAAGCAATTGGTCTGAGGGCCACATTTGACCCCCAGGCCATAGTTTGGACATGTCTGGCGTAGGTAGTTCATTTGGACAGTCATATTACACTATCAAATAAAGCTCAGACTAAAGGAGCACATCTCAACAGGTCAATTTAACCATCGAATAATGACCATCACAATTATTCGCTCATTTATATGAATATGTGCATAGGAGCTCATTTTGACAGGCCCGTATCTTCTATCAAATAAGGCTTCCACTGTATAACAGAAAGAAAATGACTATAAACACTGAAATCTTTACATTAAATAGCATTAAATATATAATATTTAAGGCTAATATCATAGGGTACAGTGCGATTTTCCTATTATAATATAGTGATATTTTATTTATATAGCGCCTTTCTAAACAAACGTTTTCTACACATGGAAACAAAATAAAAAAACAATGTAATGAAAATGATAATGATAAAATCAAATATTAAATCCAAACCATTCAATCATCTAACGTAGGTATTCTGCCGCGAATCCAATCCAACATGTACATGTCGATGCTTAAGGTTTAACTGGTCAAAACATACATTAACACAATACACTTTTAAAATGTGACTTGTTGCTCCACTTCTGCCCCAGGAGCAGATGGACCCGTGGACTCACTCCAGCAGATCAGTGTGTGGAGGCAAAACAACTTTCTCCAGCTAAACTCAGACAAGACACAAGTCAGAGTGTTTGGCCACAGAGACAAAGAGACAGTGTCAGCAGTTTCCTCCAGTCTCTCTCTCTTTAAAATCTACAAATCAGGCTAGAAATCTCAGGGTAATAATGGACTCGGACTTGAACTTTAACAGCCACATCAAATCAATACCATCTGCACCTTTTACCATCTAAAAAACATAGCAATAACCACACTTTTACTGTCTAAAGCAGACCTGGAGAGGCTTCTCCATGCGTTTGTCTCCAGTAGGGTAGATCCTGTAACGGCCTCTCACTGGCCTCTCCACACGAGCTGTGAGGGCTGCAGAACATCCTGAACGCTATGGAACACAATTTGTTCAATCATCTTGAATTTTAAATGCTGCTGAATTTCTCGCTTTGAATTTTTTAACTCTGAAAGAACATGTTTGAATTATTTTTATTCTCAGTTTTAGTTGCTGAAGTAGCAGCAGTAATAGCAATAGTAATAGTAGGCCTAGTAGTTGCAGTTGTAGTAGTAGAAGTAGTAGTACTTGTAATAGTAGTTGCAGTAACTGTAGTAGTTCTAGTAGAAGTAGTAATTTGCAGACTATAACTCCTGCAAACACAAATACTTGCAGTATATTGCAGTGATTAGCCTGCTGCTACTACTACTGCTACGACTAGTACTACTAGTACTGCTACTACTACTACAGTTTGTGTTTATTTATATAGTAAGTTTTTATTTATATAGCGCTTTTCACAGACGTATGTCACAAAGATGCTTTACAGAGGATTATTTACAGAGGATTCTTCATTCACTCCAGACCCGGTGGTGGTAAACTACTGTTGTAGCCACAGCTGCCCTGGGACAGACTGACGGAGCCGCGGCTGCCAAACCAACTGGCGCCAACGGTCCCTCCGACCACCACCAACACTCACGCACTCCACTTTCACTTTCTTGGAAAGAAAACAAAAGTTATTTTAAAATTGACTGTACTTCCAAATACAAAAGTTACTGTAAAACTCCACTGATTCACTGATGCGTGTCACCAGGTGTTTTTGATCAGATTTCTCTTCTCTCCTGTAAACACACACCAAACCCAGATCCAAGTATCAGCTTATCTGAATATCTAACTTTTCCTGGCCATATCACCAGATATAAGCAGGTTTGGCCCTGTTCTAGTCCTGGTTTAGTGCGAACTCAGCCTCGAGGCTCCTCATTAATAAGAGTGTGGCACCCTCTAGTGGTCAACAGAGAAAGTGTACATAATAGAACATAATATAATATGGTATAACATAAATGTAATTAAATACACACATTGATAGTCAATTTACAAAGCAAAACAAAAAATGAATTTTTGTTTTGTTTTCACACAATAATTGAAAGTTGCTTAACATTAAGACAATTTAACTTTTTAGGAACTTTACAAAATCTGAACTCGTGCTTTAGTCCATCTGCATGGCACAGTGGCTGAGTGGCTAGCACTCATGCCTCACAGCAAGAAGGTGTGAGGAGTGTTTGCAGTTTGCATGTTCTCCCTGTGTCTGGATGGGTTTCTTCTGGGCCCTCCGGTTTCCCCCATCAACACAAAACATGCAGCACCCTATGAACTCAAATCAAGGGCCATGACGTTGCCCAGTGCCCAGTCGGGCTCAGCCCAAAAGGACAACGTGAGTCCACCCTCCTGTGGGCTCACCACCCTCCTGTGGGCTCACCACCCTCCTGTGGGCTCACCACCCTCCTGTGGGCTCACCACCCTCCTGTGGGCTCACCACCCTCCTGTGGGCTCACCACCCTCCTGTGGGCTCTCCACCTGCATTTCCCAAGGATGATGTCTGAACAGAATGTCTTTACAGAGCCCCCATAGTCTCCTGAAAAACGAAAAAAAAAAATTAGCTGAATTAGAAAGAAGTCAGTTTACCGCTAGTTCCTTCAGAGGCTACTGACACTTTGCAGCTTATGTCCTCAACATTCCCTGGGGGTGTGAAGCTAACTATAGGCACTGCTCTGTCTGAGGCTCTGATACTTAAACTGAACTCTAATTTGAGATTAATTTTAACATAAAGAACAGATTTATCTGGAACTACGACAGACGAGCTGATTTGTGCTTTTAAACAGGCTCCTCTCAAATAACATTACAGTCACAAGTTGTGCTAGCATTAGCCAACAGTTTTTCAGTTGGTCTCATCTTTCACTTAACACTTACAGGTGCATTGTGCAAGTTATAGGTCAGATCTGTGGAGAGGCGAGCCCACTCATAGTCAGAATGCCTGTTTTTGTTTGTTTGTTTGTTTTTTGTTAGGTATTTTTGAGCTCTATAAGCACCTGTAATTGAAAAGTAGAACTGCACAGCTGAGGGGGACATGCAGGATCTTATGAGCCTTTGGTCATTATGTCCCGCAGGCTGTAGTGCTGCCCCCATGGGCCCTTTATGCCGTCCAGACACTCACCTCTTTCCTCAAGGACGGCACAAAACGTCTACCTCCCTTTGCTCACCAGCCCCTGATGCTCGCAGATGGACACGTGTAGGACACTCTCGGCTGTGGAGTTTGCAGAGTGGAGCGCAGGATAAGGTGCGGCTTATTTATTTATTCACAATACATACGCAAAACATTTAAAACTGTTCATACAATTGTGTTGTAAAAGGGAACTCTCCACAGGCTAGCTTAGGTTACACAATGAGACTCAGATATAAACAAAACAAAATACAGAGTTAAAAAGTCAAATTTCATATTATCCAATACTATCACTGTTTAGGGCCCTACAGGCCTTTTGTTTCCACACACTCAGTCTACCACATTCATACAGCGTATAACACACTATTAATCACATCTGATTACATGTTTGTACAAGATTATTCTAGTTATACAGAGTTATACAGCCTTTATAATGTAGCAGCAACTTATTTTTCTTAAAGTTCTTTAAATAGTTAATAAGATAAAGATGGTTTTATATGCTAATTTCATTCCTTTGGTTGTTATGCTAAAATTTGTTTAGTTTTTTGAAAGTTCTGTAGTGCACAAAAACTGACTGATATGCGTACTTAAGATGAATGGCTGTTCTGAACTCTTTAACCTGATGTGTGTTGTGTTTGCATGAACTGTTCACGTTCATACTTCACAGTTTTAATTTTGAACTAGTTCAAAGTTCAGTTCATTTTATTTTTAGGTGAGATATGTAAATGAAAGGCTGACCTTATTTTTCAAACTGACTTCTATCACTATAGCCTACCTACCTAAAACTGTTGACTGTAGATCTTAAATTCTATCACACAAAGTAGACGTTTTTGCATATGCAGTATGGACAAAGGACACATGATGATTTTTTATTTATGATTTATTTGTCTGTTGCCCCAATACTGTTTCTCTAGAAAAGAAATGTATCATAAAATAACAGTAAATAATTTTAGTGTGACAAAAGGGCATCTTTGCTTTCATCTTTTTATTTATTTATTTATTTTTAATTTTTTAATCAACTATATGCACCCCTGTAAACTAGGAATCCCTCTGTAGTAGGAAGGTGAATACTCCAAAACTTTGAGCAAACATTCTTATTTTGCTGTGTTCCATTATCAATGAATCATTAACGTTTTTATTTTAAAATTGTCATCATTATTATTATTATTATTACTAATCTGCATAAATAAACTCAACTTAACAACATATAAAACTACAGAGCCACATCAGCCCGTGTGACATTAGAATGTGTTTAATGCAGCTTTGGCACATTCGTTTACTTCTTACAGCAATTAAACTTAAAACTGCATGGAAAAAAGCAGCTCTTTCCTTGTGCGCTGATGTGGTCAGTTTCTGTTGGACTAAAGGACACAACTCAGTGAATATGAGTGTTCTCTCTGTGACAGAGGATGTTCTGCTGATGGTGAGTCTGTTCTGTGCGTATGTTCACTGTAAAAAAGAAAAAGTTAGTTCAACTCCAATTTTCAAGGCAACCGACTGCACAGAGTTTTTAAGTTGTACGTATCAACTTAAAATTTTAAGTTTTGAAGTACTGCTATTATTAAGTTGGGTCAACTAAGCTTTTGAAGTTATGCCAACTAAGCATTTTAAGTTTGTTTCTATTTTATCAACTTATTTGTAGTTCATATTATCCCCTGTGAAAACTTACAATATTGAGTTGAAATTACTACACCCACAATAAATATTTATTTTTTAATTTTTACTTTCAACTACATTGGTACAGCTTTTGAACTCCATCCATCTTCTCCCGCTTAATCCAGCTGGGTCACGGGGGCAGCATGCTGCCCAATACTCATAGCACCTGACCCCCTATGAACCCCTCTGCAGGTGGTGAGCCCACAGGAGGGTGGACAACATGGTCCTTGATGTTAGTTCATAGGGGTGCGGGTATGTTTTAGGTTGATGGGGGAAACCGGGGAGGAACATGCAAACTCCACACAGAAAGGCCCGGGTGACCCGGGGATCGAACCCGCAACCTTCTTGCTGTGAGGCCTGAGTGTTGCCACTCAGCCACCGTGCCGCCAGCTTTTGAACTGAACACCAAAAATGACGGGCGCTTCTTTTCCAAACAAAGGAAAACCCCTGAGAAACTCCTCATGCGACCCCGTTGCAGCAGATTGCTACGAGATTTCAAGTGAGCATGCGCAGATTAGTTAACCTGGTCCTAAATAAGCGTCTACTGTGATTTGTATATTATGCCAACTCAAAATCTTAATTAAGGTCAACTTTTTATCAGAAACTTCCAAAAGTGAGTTGAAATGACTCACTTGAGACAGTGTAAGATGCAATTGGTAATTTTATTGTTTGTGGATGCAAAACTCCTAGTAAACTGAACAAATTCAAGTTGTCATTTTTACAGTGTTGCGTTGGAGATGGTTCGTGTTTTCAGAGATCAAACCTGTGCAGGTCGTACGAGTGCAGATCATACGAGTGCAGATGAATGCAGGTTTAGTGCAGCTCTTTATTAAACAGTCATTTCACTTTATTTTTGTTGGTCACTTTATTTATTTTGGCTTCTGTTGTGATGAAAAGACTGAAAAGTGTTTGTCTTTTGGACCCATGCACACTCGGGATTCTGTGTATACATGCACAAGGACAAAACCGGGATACTCAAAAAACCCAATCATACCCAGGATTCTGATGTGCAGTAAACGCACTCTCTGAGGCATATAGTGATCTCCAAGGAGGTCTGCCATAGCCAAGACGTGGGACTGTGATGTTGATGATTAAAAATTAATGTGATCAACAAAATTCTTAATGATCAATTATCACTTAGTCAACTAATCATGCCCATCCCTACTTCACACTGCATTATTCAAGATGCATTGCACACACAAGCACCCTCTGGTGAAGGTGTACCCACACTTTATAGCTACAGACAATAATATCCAGTGGGATGACATTTTACCTTTTGCTGATCCTGAAAAAGACACTAAGAAATATAAGAAAGAAATGAAAGAAATGTGACAAGAAATACTAAGAAAGAAATATTCATAAAGACACTAGGGAGAACCATTACTACATTCACTCAAAAAATCAAACTCAAACAGCACAAAAATACTGTTCCCTGGATAAACATGGACATAATAAAACTCATGAAGGAATGTGACCGAGCCTTAAAAAAAGCAAATAAAACTAAATAGTTAGAACATTAAGGAAAGCAAAGGCAGATTTATTTATCTCTGTAATCAAAAAATCAAATGGAAACACTAAAATAATTTGGAGCCAAATAAGAAAAATGACAGGTGAAAACCCTAAAAAACACAACACTCTAGAAATGAAAATAAATGAGCAACTAACAAAAAATATTCCAACTGTTGCAGAGGCATTTCATCATTATTTTATTGATTCTGTGGCATCCATAGCAGCTAGTTTTCCATCTGTGAACACATACACTCATTCTATAGTCACAAGTCAACCACTTCTCAGTCTAAACATGTTACAGAATCAGAGGTATTACAGTTAATTCAGTCACTCAAACCCTCCAGATGTAAAGACATCTTTGGTATAGATACAGTGATGCTCAAGGACCTCAGCTCATCAGTAACACGCCCCATGACCAACATCATCAATCTGTCAATTACACAAAGACTGTTTCCAAGTATATGGAAACCAGCTCTTGTTACTCCCATTTTTAAAAATGGAGATCCTCATTCCATCTCAAACTACAGAAACATCAGTATTCTTCCCACAGTGTCAAAAGTTGCAGAGAAACTGGTAACAAAACAAATCATGAACCATATTAACACATTCCCATTTTCTCTCCACCCTATGCAATTTGGCTTCAGGGCAAACTACTCCACCAAAACCGCAACCTGCTTCTTCACTGAAAACATCCGAGCTCTCTTGGACCGTGGAGGGGCTGTTGGTGCTGTTTTCTTGGACCTTAAAAAGGCCTTTGATACAGATTTTGATCACAAAATCCTACTGTCAAAACTATGCAGCTTCAACTTCTCCATAGATGCACTTAAATAGATTGAATCATACCTCACTGACCGCTCCCAACATGTCCGTGTCCAGTCATTTAACTCTTCAGCTCTCAGTCTATCCACCGGACTCCCACAAGGATCAAATTTAGCACCTGTACTGTTTGCACTGTACATAAATGACCTCCCATCTGTTTGTGGTGACGTATCCATTCAAATGTATGCCGATGACAGTAATCTATGTCCATGGTAGCAATACCACTCAAGTAGCTGAAAAGCTCACAAATGCTATGGTCAACATCACAGCTTGGTTGAAGAACTCTTGCCTGCAGCTAAATACATCCAAAACAGTAGCAATGTTCTTCAGCAAGGCTAACAATATCTTCACTGTTGAGCCAGATGTTTTAGTGTCAGGGGAAAAGCTGCAGATGGTCCCAGAGTATAAATACCTAGGAGTCGTAATTGAAACAAAACTAACATTCAAATCACATATAAAAAGGGTCTGTAATCGAATCAAATTTAACGTCCTTAACTTCAGACACATCCGCCATCAGATGTCCATACAGGCTGCAAAAGTATTCATGCACTCCATGATCCTCTCTCACATCACATACTGCTTCCCCATCTGGTCATTGGCTGGTGTCACATATCACAGTACTCATCACTGTCCAATTTTACAAAAACACAGATTACTCAGCTGGGAAAACATGGTCAAATATTCAAACTTATGTTTCATATACAAAATTATTCACAGTCTATCATCCCCTCCTCTTCATCAGTTTGTCCACACTCGAACAGCCGATCACAGTAGGACCAGAGGTGCAGCCAGAGGGGACTGGATTATTCCTTTCAGGAAAAGTGTGTTTGGTCAAACTGCTTATTTTGGTCGAGCTGCTTCTGAGTGGAACATCACCCCCATAATGATCAGAAACTCAATCACATACAACTTCTTTAAGACTCAGTTAAAGAAATGGCTCATTGACAATCAGACCTGTCAACATTAACTGCCCCCTGCTGCCATCTTGCCCTGTGTTTGTATGTGTGTGTGTTTGTATGTGTGTGTGTTTGTATGTGTGTGTGTTTGTATGTGTGTGTTCATGTACCTGTGTGTTGTTTACCTGACTGCTGATCTGTTGTGTCTGTTGCGTCTGTATTTGTATTGTAATTGTAATATTGTGTTGCACACTTTTAATCCTACTCTTGTTCTTTTAGGGCGGCTTTTACCATCTGTCTGGGGACTGCAGGTGAAAAATAGCCTTTGGGCTAACCCTGGCATATTCAAAGAAATGTTTATTAATATGCGCTGTCCCTGAAATAAATAAATGAAAATAAATAAAAAATAGAATTGAAATTATGAACCCTGCTGCTGTCAGAAATAAGACTGGATGAACCTGTCAGATCAGTGGTGACATGTGACATGTACAAACTGTGAAATGAAACTGAATATTTCACCACCCAGCAAAGAAGAATAGCTCTCCTCTCGCACTGATAATTATTACACCAAAACATTTGATGAATGAGCACTGGAGACTGAGAAATAACCGTCTGAAATCTCGTCTGAAGTTTTTAGACTAAATCAGCTCACCGTGGTACCCCGAACTTCTGCTTCAGGTGAGTTAAACGTGTATTTGAAATGAGCTAAATGAGCTAAATGAACATTATGGTTTGTGAGTGAAAAAACAGATGCAGTTGAATGGAATTCTTTGTCATGTGTTTTACACCCAAAATAAGTTCTTACTTCAGCCTAAACCCACGTCATGATCCAAATGGAGTTGTAGTCTTTGTCTTTGTAGTGCTACTGCTGCAAATGACAGAATAAACTCAAAATGATTCTGCAGCATAAATAGAATTAAAACAAGACAATATACATGTAATAATTGGTAAGACTCTGCAAATGGGCGTCTAATGACTCAGCAGCTTAAAGCCACCATCCCTAGGTTTATTAGATTTTTTCTTGAACAGTAAATGTCCTGGCCTTTGTTAAGACTCACCTGGTCTTTTTCTGTCAGATGGTGTTGTGTGAGAATACAATCCGCCCCTGTTGTATTCTCTATTTACGGATGGTAGCTTTAAGACCTATAGAAATTTAATATTTATAATTATTTAATATAATATAATATAATATTTATTATTACAGCAGTTTAATTAATTAATTCATATGTTTAAAATGGTATAAATTTTGTTGTCCAGAGATAAAGATGGCCACGCAAACCAATGTGGAGATGAACAACTTCCTTCAGCGTTTGATCCCACTTCAAGGTCAAATCGGCATCACCATCAGCCAAATGCAGAGCTACACACAGAAACTCTGGGGGCCTCTGTTCTTTCGAAGATGGAATCTTTTCGGATGTATTTTTCTTTGCCTGATAGTGTTTTCTGGAGTTATGTGGGGATTATATGGGAGGACTGCCGGGATACTCAGCCTGGTGCTGGTGATCCTGATTGCTGTTGGTGTTGTGATCGTCAAATGTAAACTACCCAGCCCTGCTAAAACTGTAATGCACCTGGACCGACTGGCCACTGAGCTGAAGTACAAAGTGAACACCCTGAAGCAGAATCTGGAGGATGAACGAAATGCTGCGTGGTTCCCCTTCTTGAACAGCAGGTGGTGCAGTCTGGACAAGCTGGAGGTGTTGGCAAAGGATGTGATGGACCTGGTGACCCAGCTCCAATCAGAGACTCGCTCACATCTGATCTCCAAACTCGATGAGAAACTGCAGAAGTGCCAGGAGCTCGTGAAGAAAATCTAATGCTAATATTATACACAAATGTTTGACGAGTTACAGCCGTTTCATGTCTTTATCTGCCGCTTTATCGTAGGTACGTATTAAAGTGCTTTTTTTTGCTAAAAGTTTTCCATGTTTTCCCCAGTTTGGCCAGTTTTTATCTTTCACATTTTATTTCCTGTTTGAAAATCATGCTGGACGGGTACCTAACAACCATATTGTCCACTAGGCCATCACTCTTGTAAACTACACAAAGATTATTATATGGCAAATACAAATATAAGAATCACCTGTATTTTGTTTAAATAAAGTTATCACAAAAATTGTGTTTCTTGTGTAAATTGTGCCGAACTTTTGGACAGAATTCTGCCAGTGTGATGTAATGGGACTGCCTAAAATAGAACTATGTGTAATTTTCAACATATTTTTAAATGTTTCTTCAAAAATTGTCTCTTTGCTGATGTAAAACTATAATACATTTTTTCGCAGGTATTATCACACCAAATGAAGTAAAAATTTGAGAATTATTAAAACACATACACACTTTAATCTCAGTCAAATCAAAATGGCAACATTAACTCACTCATTAAATCACAAAGACTGTGATTATTTGAAGATAATTTGAAGTAAAATAATAAAAATATAAGTATTACACTGTTATGGGGTATTCATTGCTAACACATAACATATTTCTGTCACATGTTTGAAAGGCTGCGATTAAACAAGGCCAAAAATACCAAATGGTCCCACCCACATCAGACCAATGCTCAGGTAAAAGTGCAGCGTGCTCAATGTAAATGCAATCGATTTAAAGGCCAAATGTTGTGCTTGTGTCTGCTATATAATATAATCCACAACACCCATGGATCTTTATGCTATCATTTACACATTTTAAATCACAATATTCATCTAAAAGGACTTAGTACCGCTTTAGAAAAAACTACTGCTTTAGAAAACACTACTGCTTTAGAAAACTGCAGTGCCCATTGGGAGCTGATGTCGCTGTAAACATCATCACATCCCAGAGCTGGTGTTATGGATCTGTTGGGGCGGAAGTGATATGGCTCATTCCACACATGCCACTGAAGAGTGCCCTCTGCAGCCAGATGCCCGAATCACTCGAAATACAACCTCAGGAGGGTAAATGAGACGGAGATACAGCTATAACATGATTAAAAGCTCTGAAAAGTCCATTTTGCGTAATAGGCTTTAAAGGGCTTTAAATGATATGGAGGATACTCTGGTTGTGCGTGTATGCAGTCATATACTCACGCTCATGCAAACACACTCAATAAAGGCTTATCTTAGCTCAGATCACCATGGGACCCTTTATCCTTTTGAAAATCTTATAGTCGCCGAAAACAACATATTACAATGTTTATTAAATATCAGTCCCTTGTCTCTATGCTAAGTCACCCCCCTTTCAGAGCGCTATCATAACACAATAAGAGTACATCCCGCTAATGAAACATAGCAGGTTTGTGAGGTTGTAGTGTGCGATTTTGTTTCATGCTTTTGTATAGTTATGGAGAATTGTTGTATGGGAGCATGGGTGATGTAGGCTTGTGGGCGGAGCCTTGTACAGGATCGTACCACTAACTGCAAGGAACTGTAAGTTGAATAAGGCCCGGGAGAGATCACTAAAATTACTCAAACATGTATGGGTGTCATCTAAATTTCTTAAGGCAGGTTTTTGATGAGGGAAGCTCCCATTGCACATAACATATGAAGTTTGCTATACTTTTTTTTCATTTTGAGCAACCATATAACAACCATATTTATTCAAACTTATGGAAGTCTGCCAATAATATTGATAGGACAAAACTTTAATTCATTTTTTTCTTTATTGGTCTCTGCCACCTTCCTCTCAGACCCTCATGTTTACTGGTGATGGGTTCTGTTTCGGCCGGTCACCATCTTCTCCACTTTTCTTCTGGGAGCCTGTAATAAATGTGGATTAGTAATGATTAGTTTAAAGTGGGACTAAACACCTAAACTTCACCCACACCCCGTTTCAAATAGAGCTGCTAAACTGGGCAGTACCTGGAGGAAGTAGGGGTGGGGTAAAAGGTACAGTGGTAAAAGGGACAGTGTGATTGGTCTAACAGGTCTCCACACTCCAAGCCCCGCCCCTGCAGCTGAGCGTTTATCAGAAACAAATGAAAACCACAAACCTGTTAAAATTTTGGAGGTAGACGTTTGGAACGGTACGTTGGCACTAGAGTGGTACCCTTGGGTTTAGAGATTACGACAGGTTTAGGTTTAGGCCCCATCCTGGTCCTACAGCAGACCAAAAACAACACTGAACTTTCCATAGGCCAATCATATTTCATACCGACGGGGGCAGCTTAAATTATATTGTTCAATTTCTGCGGTCCCAGTCTTAAACAGAATGTGGAAGGGACTGGCTGGTCGGGCAAGACAACTGATTATGAAATGGCTTAAGTCACTAACATGGCCCCACATTAGCAAAAACAGAACTGAGAAACAATTATATTAAAACACCCTGTAAAAATAATGCAACTCTGCAATGACATGGCTAAGGCTTGGCGTATTTGTACTTTAGACTAGACGTCTCCACTTGTAAAGCAAAAAAACGCAATATCATGCCACAATAAATGATCCATAAAAGTACAGTAATGTATAACGAGAAAGGACAAAGTCTCCAGTTCGTTAAGGGACTTGGGACACAACAAAAAGGAAAGAGATTATAAAACCACATCTTTATTTGAGAAGATAGTTAGAGTTAATCTTTTCTGTTATTTAATGCCTGATTTTATTGTGATAAGTGCTGCGTTGTGTCCAAAGACAATTTAGGGAACAATGCAGTTGAGTCTATTTTATTGTAATTGTATAGAAACTACATAAAAAAGCCAAAGTGATGGTCGGTGTGGCCTAAAAGAAGAACGAAAGAATGACGAAGGCTACTTGATGAAACTTGAACAAAAAACTAAAAACAAAAACAAACAGTGCACGAATGCAGTTTTTACATTTTTTAAGCGGCTGTAGTTTGCGTTTTCACCTCTACAAGTTTAAAGTTTCATTTGATAGCTCACACACCAATTTCATTTAAATTGTGTCTACTGCTACCACTCCCTCACAGCAAGAAGGATCTGAGTTCGAATCATAGACTGTTTATATCAATGGGCATAGCTAACGTACTAGCTGCTGTGTTCCAAACAGGAAGGTCTTGGAGGCTCTTCCAGCTCCTTCTGACTCTGGCTCCCATTCACTTCCATTGGAATATTATGGCTCCTCTCTGTAGCTGCTGCTGTGGCCTCGTCATTTTGGTCTTAAAATGTTCGTATTAACTCATGTCACTCACTCATGCATGATTATGGTGTTTTTAATTCACAATAAAAAAAAAGCTCTTCCCAACCTGGCTCCAAATTCATCCCTGTAAATCAGGCATGTCCAAACTACGGCCCGGGGGCCAAATGTGGCCCTCAGACCAGTTGTTTTGGCCCTCAGGGTTCCAGGTAAATTGGCCCATACAACCACAAGTAGCATTTTTTACTGCATGTTTTTGAAATCTATCTTGATCAAGCAAATTTCGTGTGTCCTTTTGAGGGTCTGAGCCTGAACAAAGGTCTGGAGGGTCATTTAAACCTGTTATAAATGCACAGATTTGAATTACTCACTATTTCAACCATCAGTCCATGACCCTCGATCGGCCCTCACGCCAGTCTGTGTTTTAATATGTGGCCCTTGATGAAAAAAAGTTTGGACACCCCTGCTCTAAGTGCTAGCACCATGAGCTTCATTTGACTGGAGCCGAACGCTGTAGGTGATGTCACACTCCCTTAGTCCACTTCTTTATACGTCTATGGTTCGACCCCTGGGCTGATCTTATTACCTGTCCAGCCAGAACCACACGCTTTGACAAACCTTTACAAAGACGAGTGGATCTGGAGCTGTGTAGCGTCTCCTCAGGTTCAGAGGGTGTGATTGACAGGTGGATTAACCAATCAGAGAGATGCATGCCACTGAATATTTAGTTTAACAGTTTAAAAATAGTTAATTCATTAGGTATTACACAGTTAAAATTCCAGACTGATAATAATAACATACAGGTTTAATTCATAACATGATTTATGATTGATTAAAAAACTATATAATAATAGTATTTGATCATTAAAAACAGATTAAAAATGATTCTTTTTTTCAGTTGTAGCACCAGATATTTCCCATAGGCGCACCATTGCCATCTATGGGAAATATCTGGTGCTACAACTAAAAGACGGCTCTGAAGAAGACTGCGCCATGAGACAGTTCTAAACATGTTGTATTTAATCAGAAGAACCACATGAATTGAACATTAAAGGAATGATTTGACATATTTTCAGTAAAAGACACTGAAACTGAAGTTACCACCTGGACATTTTTCATTTATGATTCTTTCTTGTAGCTAAATCCACAAAATATGCTCCATTCGTGTCAAAACAAACATGGCAGTTTACCTCTGCTCCACCACGATTTTTACAGAATACACTATACTTATCTCAGGTATCTCAAGTAAAAGAAGTCAGATATTTTGTTCTGAATGATATGAGAATTGTCTTGTTTTCAAGTATGGGGAGAGTTTTTTCCGCTCTCCTTGGTCTGGTTCTAGGCCCTTCTGGATCTCTTTCCAAACTATAACAAAATGGAACAAACCACCAACACACTTAAAGTTATGTGAAGATTTCAAAATTTTTATTGTGGAATTAAAATATATTTTTTTCCCAGTACAGAAATGCAACCACTAGCGTAACTGTTTTACCCTAAATGTAGGAAAAATAACTTTACTAAACTGATAAACTGGTCCAAAGCAGATCTTCTTTGTTTCTTTAACGAATGTTCCTGTGCATGGTCCCTAAACTAAATAAGCTAAACTAAGCTGTGGGAGTCCTGACCAAACCATGCTCAGTCTGGACATGGCCACCATTAACCAGGGACCTTCTAACTGAGGAGCCGCCATGCTGTTATCTGTCCACAAGAGGGCGCTACATTCACAGATTAACTAGCGTCAGTGAGGAATCATCAGACATCAGTCCAAACCCAGGAAACAGAGGCTCAGTGAAGGTGGAGTAAAATGTGCGGAGGTGGGACAGATTTCCATTTGAGGAGACCTGGTAGAAGGACAGATATCCAGCCTCAGAGTCCAGGAACACTCCCACTCGACCTGAGGTGGGGTAACTGCCATAATTGGCGAAAAGTCCCCAGTCTCTCTGTCCATTTCGTTCTTCTTCGGAGGAAAAAAAGTGACTTCCATATTTTATCTTCAAACTCCAGGACCCATCATCATCTCCAAACCTTCTGTCTCTTCTAACTCCTCTGTAACTCACAGCTATATCAACCCACTCTCCAGTCCAGTCCACCTCCCAGTAACAGCGCCCAGTCACACCAGTGGAGCTCAAGACCTGTAGTTGGTCTCTGAATCGGTCTTCATGATCTGGATACTGCTGCTCCTCCTTCACACGAGTCACTGTTCTGCTGTTTTTTGACAGTCGTAGTTTTCTGTGAGCTGTGTTTGGATCCAGAGAGAATTCACAGGAATCTGAAAAACACAAATGCATGACATCACTTCCTGTTTACACCAATGACACGAGTCACATGACACTTACACTTCCTCAGACCCGGGACCATATACTGCTCCCCCTCAGGATCCAGCCTGAAACATACACAGATTTATCACACTTGCAGTCAGAAGAGAGTGCACAACATCCTGCTCCCCTGCTCCCCCTGCTGCCCTCAGGTAGAAGGTACAGGTCCATACAGGCCAGAACCAGACTGACCAACAGTCTGTATCCTCTCTGCCCCTTTCCCATGGACAATAACCACACTCACCAATTTAACATCGAACTGAACTGTGCACTGTTGCATAATGACTTAAAATGCTCCACATATCTGACTGTATGTACAAGCAGGCGATTAAGGTTTTTGATAAAAAACCCATGAGGTGGCATCATGGTGACATCATCCATAAGCATAATCTTTTTACATTTGAACATTTTGTAAATTTTAGCACCTTGAAACTGTTTTTTAAATGTTTGACAAATCACGTGTCACCACTGTTGTCTGATTTTGCTGTCAGGCGTCGGGGCTCTCTCAGACCTAACACCAGAGCTTCTGTCAGTGGAGACTGTGTCGTTCCAAAGTCCAGAACATCCATTGGACAGTCCTGTTTCTCCTCTACTGGACCCAGACTGTGGAACTCTCTTCCCACTGACCTAAAACAACAGACTGACCCCAACATTTTTAATAGACAATTGAAATTGTGGCTGAAATCAGGACAGAGCTGTACGCATGAAAATCCATAATTTAATGTTTTATTGTATGTACTGCATTAACTGTTAATATTTTATTACTTTGAACCTTTTCTAAAAGCCTCCTGTGGACAGGTGTTGAAAATTAGCACTTGTGCTATAACACTCGAAACAACGCATCTGGTTCGTCCAATGCAATTGTTATGTCCATATCAAATAAATAAATAAATAATAATATGTCCCTGTGATGCACTTTAATGCTTTAATTCTTTTATGCTGCTCAGACAGTTCCTGTTTATCACATATGAGTTGCTTTGAACATCTTTGTGCTCATGTTTACACTGGGGTTATTTATAGAGTTATTTATGGGGTTTGGTATTGCACCTTACAGCAAAACTCTGCAGTGTTTGATGCTCTGAATGTAATTTTGTTGTTTTATATGTCAATGACAATATAGTTTGAATCTCACCTGACAGACAGCAGGGGGCAGTGTGGTCTCACCTGACAGACTGCAGGGGGCGGTGTGGTCTCACCTGACAGACAGCAGGGGGCGGTGTGGTCTCACCTGACAGACAGGGGATGGTGTGGTCTCACCTGACAGACTGAAGGGGCGGTGTGGTCTCACCTGACAGACGGGGGGCGGTGTGGTCTCTCCTGACAGACTGAAGGGGCAGTGTGGTCTCACCTGACAGACAGGGGGCGGTGTGGTCTCACCTGACAGACTGCAGGGGGCAGTGTGGTCTCACCTGACAGACGGGGGGCAGTGTGGTCTCACCTGACAGACAAGGGATGGTGTGGTCTCACCTGACAGACAGGGGGCGGTGTGGTCTCACCTGACAGACAGGGGGCGGTGTGGTCTCACCTGACAGACTGCAGGGGGCAGTGAGGATCGTCCTGTAGAGCAGTCAGGAGCTCGGCGGAGGGTCCTGGGTGGTTGTAGCTCAGGTCTAAGGCTTTGAGGCGGGAGGGGCCGGAGCTCAGAGCTGAGGCCAGAGCAGCCCCGCCCCTCTCTGAGACCAGACATCCAGACAGCCTAAAGACACTCAGCATTACCCACTAATGTGGACACAAGGAGGCAGCATTACACCAGTGTGCACAGAGTGGAGACAGTCCTCATGAGACTCACCCATATAAAATGACATAACAAACGCACCATCCACCGTGTTCCTAATAGGAAGTTTGCATGCAGGATATTCTGGCTTCTACTGACCCTGGCTCCCATTGACTTACACATGGAATATTGTGGCTTCTCTCTCTGACTGCTGCTGTCAGCCTCGTCATTTTGGTCTTAAAATGTTGGTATTAACCCACTGTACAAGATCCTGGTGTTTTTTTTTTCACTGTTTTGTCCATCAAAAAACCTGGCTCCAAATTCACTCTTGAAACCGTTAGCATCGCAAGCTTGAGTTGAGTGGTGCTGAACGCTATGAGTGACATCACACTGTCAACTTTTTTTAT
Source organism: Odontamblyopus rebecca (assembly GCA_030686955.1). Classification (NCBI taxonomy): domain Eukaryota; kingdom Metazoa; phylum Chordata; class Actinopteri; order Gobiiformes; family Gobiidae; genus Odontamblyopus; species Odontamblyopus rebecca. Next base: position 11,518,602 of record CM060653.1, on the reverse strand, counting down.
ACAGTCTATGGACTCACTTGAGGGTTTCCAGTCTGCAGGGGGCGCTCTTCAGGCCAGAACTCAGCTGCTCCACTCCTGAGTCCTGGAGGTCGTTGTTGCTGAGATCCAGATGTGTCAAACTGGAGGAGCTGAGGGCTGAGGCCAGAAGACCACAGCTGTGAGGAGAGAGGTCACAGCTGGAAAGACTAAGAAGAGAGAGTGATATTAGACTGGCCACACCACAGAACTGTTAAAATAAAGTCTGCACTCACATGGCTCTAGTGGAGGCTTCGACAACTGGCAGCAGCCTCATGAAAACCTTCTCTGAGACCTTACATTTCTTCAGGTCAAACTCTTCCAAGTCTGAGTCTGAGGACAGTAAGAGGAAGACCAAAGCCGACCCCTCGGCTGGAGACATGTATCTATCAGAGAGACTTCCTCCTCTCATGCGCTCCTTTATCTGCTCCACCAGACTGCGGTCATTCAGCTCATTCAGACAGTGCAACAGGTTCAGACTTCTCTCTGGAGACAGAGCCTGATCAAACTTATTCTTAATGTACCATATGGAATCATTGGTCTGGAAGCTTTCTGTCTGAGTCAGCAGACCTGGGAGCAGGCTCTGATTGGTTGAAAAAGACAGTCCCAGGAGGAAGCGCAGGAACAGGTCCAGATGTCCATTTGGACTCTGTAAGGCCTGGTCCACGGCAGAGCGGTAAAAACTCCGCACAGCTTCTGCTGTTGGTTTTCTTGATTTCGCTTTAGAAAACCACAAACCTTTTAATATTTGTGATCTGCTTTTTCTCCTCGGTTCAGATCTCTCAGAGGTCTGTTCTGTGGACAGCAGGTTGACTCCAGAGTCATAGAAGGTCTGATGAACGTGAAGAGCAGCCAGAAACTCCTGCACACTCAGATGGATGAAGCAGTAGACCTTGTCCTGGTACAGGCCTGACTCCTCTCTAAAGACCTGTGTGAACACTCCGGAGTACACTGAGGCCGCTGCAGTGTCCAGCCCACACTCGCTCAGGTCACTCTCGTAGAAGATCAGGTTTCCCTTCTGCAGCTGCTCAAAGGCCAGTTTTCCCAGAGACTGTACCATCTTCCTGGTCTCTGGAGTCCAGTGAAGGTCCTCCCCTGATCCCTGGTGATACTTGATGTTCTGGACTTTGGCCTGGACCACGAGGAAGTGGATGTACATCTGTGTGAGAGTTCGGGGCAGCTCTGGTTCCTCTGTTTGTTCCAGAAGCTTCTGTAGAACTGTGGAGAGGATCCAGCAGAAGATCGGGATGTGGCTCATGATGTGGAGGCTGCGGATGCTCTTGATGTGGGAGATGACGACTGTGGCCTGGTCTCTGAACCTCTTCCTGAAGTACTGCTCCTTCTGAGGGTCTGTGAACCCTCGCACCTCTGTCACCATGGACACGCACTCAGCAGGGATCTGATTGGCTGCGGCGGGACGTGTGGTTATCCAGAGGTGAGCGGAGGGAAGCAGGCTCCCCCTGATGAGGTTCACCAGCAGCATGTGCACTGAGGTGGACTCTGTGGGGTCAGTTAGGACCTCGGTTCCACTGAAGTCCAGGGGAAATCTGCACTCATCCAGACCGTCAAAGATGAAGACCAGCTGGAGATGTTGGAAGCTGCAGAGATCTTTGGATGGCCAGAAGAAGTGATGCAGCAGCTCCACCAGGCTGAACCGTGTGTCTCTGAGAACATTGAGCTCTCTGAAAGTGAACGGGAACAGCAGCTGAAGGTCCTGGTTGGCCCGGCCTTCAGCCCAGTCCAGACTGAACTTCTGAGTCAGCACTGTTTTCCCCACACCAGCCACGCCCTTCGTCAGCACAGTTCTGATTGGTCCTTGTCTGTGGGCGTGGCCTTTAAAGATATCTTCACATGTGATGGTGGTTTCTGGAGCAGTCCGTTTCCTGGACGCTGCCTCGATGTGTCTGACCTCATGTTCCTGGTTGACCTCTGAGGCTCCACCCTCTGTGATGTAGAGCTCTGTGTAGATCTGGTTCAGGGGGGCAGAGTTTCCTGCTTTAGCCACGCCCTCAAACACATGGCTGAACCTCTGCTGCAGATGCCTCTTCAGTTTACTGCGAACAGTATCTGTCGACCCTAAACACAAATAAAGACCCTTATGAAGGTGAGTCCTGTAGTGCACTTTGGACTGAGTTCTTAGATTATTGACTTACAGCTGTGGAGGCGTTCGGCCAGCTGCTCCTGCTTCATCCTCTTCAGGAAGTCCAGGGTGATGTTCAGAACCGCCTCTCTGCTGCTCGGCTCCTCCTCCTCACCCTCTGAGCATTCTGGGTAATCTGAGGCTAGTACCCTCTGGAACTGCTTCAGCTTCTCTTTTACAAAAGTCAGGATCTCCTCCTCCAGTCGCTGAAATAGACAAAATCGAAAACTCCTCAGGTGGGAGTACAGGTTTGCGATATTGCTCAAGAATTTTGTACTAAAATATTTCTTTACAATTCTTTAGAATTAATCAATCAAGTGAAAGGACAAGAAAATTAAAATCTAAAAATGTTGCTTATTCATTGGCCTTTAAGATGTATTATGTCACATTCAGTGCTAACAAAATAATTTTGAACAACTAATCACAGCAATAGGGCTTCAACTAAAAGTCTGGGTCTGTACTTACAGAAAACACAGCATCCAGCAGGGGGAGCTCTTCTTTGTTTCTGTCTGAGCTTAGCTTCATTCTGTGGGTTAGTACATAGATTAGGGAAGGTTTAAAAGTGGCCACTGTTGATATCAAGACATTTCAGCTCCCTGCAGAAGCCATTTTCAAGCCATCAGGTTCAGACCAGGGAGGCCAATCCTCCCAATCGCCCCTTTCCAGATGTCACTGCTGTTGCCCGAGAAGTGGAGGGTTCCAGAGCCCAAGCTGTGCGTGTGACTATAGCTCAGTGGGTAACAGCGTTTGTCCACTGATCAGAAGGTTAGTGATTTGAATCCTGCTCACAACATCAACAACGTATGTGAATAGGTGCTATATAAAGCCGCCCCCCTAAGGTGACCTATTTATTTCAACATGAAATAAATCAACAGTGTCATGATGTTACCTGCTCCAAATCTATATTTCTGTACCTCTTCACTTTCAGCTGTAGACTGAAAGAAAGACTGTAGCTTCATTTGTCATTGCCTAATTTGGCACTGAAATTTACCTCTTTTGCCTCTTTTAAACATGTTTATTCTGTGTTCTTTTGTTGTATCTAAACTTATTCTCCAGTTTCAATTTATTTATATCAGTGAGAATTTCACAGAGTTTATACTTAGAAATAGAAACTAAAATGATCATAGAATCATCAGAGTTTGCTATATTACTTATAACGTCAGATTTAACTCAGCTCTGCTCTGAACAATTTAAAGTAGATCAAAGTTACTCTTGGCAATAGAGCACTATGAGTGTGTCAGGGAACAGACTAAAACACTTTGAGCAAGTATTTATCAGTAAATTGTTTTAAAGTAAAAACTTTATATTCTGTGAACAATAACCTCATTGGATTAATTTCATACTTCATGCCTGTTAAAGTGCAAAATGTTCTGCTCAGAAACCTTGGATGATGCTTGTTACTCGTATTTATCATACAAACTCCGGATGATTCCCAGGGTAAAACTATCAGCTAAAGATAACATTTATAAATGGACAATACGAAACCTTTGGTTGAACTCACAGAAACCCTCTGCTAGATGCTTACAGACTTTCAGAAACACTCTCCTCTGATCCTTTTGCCTGTATCACCCTGATGGTGAGAATCCTGCTGTAAAGGAACTGCAGAATGATCTCTGTGCCTCTGTGCTTGTTCTTTGCAAGATACAACAGAAACCAACAATTCCAAGAGTAAATCTGATGGAACGAATCTCAAAAAGGAGATTTGTCCAAAGTACGGATACTAAAGCAACATTAGCACTCAGGTCAAAGTATCTGAGTACGAGCAGTTTGAAAAATGGTACCAAATCCGACAATGACATGACTTTTATTTTAAGTGCATTTGACAGATGAAAATATGTTTCTAATAATGACTTGGTTTGGTAGCTGTGCTAAATATACAGAATTTTACATCAGTTAAGTGACAGTTTGTGAAGACATGTGGGATCCCTGTACCGATGTAATCAACTGTCCTCCACTCCATCCAAAATGCAGAGACCATTTATGCACAAAATAAAGCTGTTGTCATTTATTTTGTCAAACTTTTGTGTAATTTAGACAAGTTTTAGTCCTCGTTAAAATTATGGTTGCTAAGTAACATACCTCTAGGTTTGCCACATCTACTGCCTGTGTCCAGTCAGGAAGTGAAATGATAAAATTTAACCAAAAATTGGTGTTAACTACGTTTTAGTGAATTGAATAGTCTAACCTGTCGCATGTAAGGAGCTGATTTGGCGCCAGATCCCAGTGAAAGGTCAAAGGTGAGAAGAGTAAAGACATGAACTTATAGAAGCACTTACCCCTGATCTTGAGCAGCAGCTTTAAACAGAAGACCTTCATCTTTGGACTGGTCACTCTTCAGAGAAACACATGTCAGTCCAGTACCAGGGCCCTCTGAACTCCTATAACAAAAACACACCGATTCACATGTGCTGTTTTACCTGCATTTTGCCAGAACAAAGTGGAACAAAGCCAGAACTAAGTTACTGAGTTCCCTGCATTTTTGATCTGGTAATGCCCCAGATAAATAACTGGGTAAATGCAGGGAAAGGACATAGACATATAACTAGCATAAGCCGACCAGAGAAGTGTCAATGTAATTATCTCCTCTCTTCGGGCAGATATAAGGCAACGTCCACCAGAATGTGAAAAGAACTGAAGAGCAGCTTGAATGAGCAGTGGAAAATATTTGATCAAAAAAACTTTTGTCCAGTGACAGAAATGAATTTCTCCCAGAGAGGAGGGCTGGGGAGTGGGGGATAAGTGAACAGCCCTGAATGAAATGTTCAGGGGCATCAAGTAATTTAGCATTGCCACTGAAACCTTGCAGTTGAAACTGCTACAGTATATATATGATAGCTATGGCTATCATACATATTTAACTTTAATGTAATGGACCAAAACAAAACATGTGGAGTTGCTGTAGTTAATAATTGAAAGAATGAAAGGTACTTGATTGTCAACAGGGAAAAATGCTGCTGATCTAAAACTGTCCATCTGTTAGTCTGTGCTTAATGTAAACAGGACTGTGCTGTTACCTAGAGCACAAAGTTCACAAACCTTTTAAAGTCCACATCCCAGTCTTTGGACTGGTCACTCTTCAGAGAAACAGATTCTGGCCCTGATCTGTGTGGGTCCATGCTGGCCCTGCAGACTTACAACAACAGTGGACATTAGACAAACCATGGATTAGTGTGGAATTAGTCAGGTAAGCATTAAACAAGGAGCCGTGCATTACACAAAAACACAACGTATATTAAACAAGCATAATGCACAACACCGTGTTGTTCAAAGCTGGACTGTCTCAGGGGCCTCTTTGCTCTGGTGCTCGAGGCCTGCTCCTGTGCCTCTGTATGTCCTTCGGGGACTGGGAGGATTTCTTAATATCAGCCACTTAAGTTGTGTTCCAGTGGTACAGCCCATCTAGGGGCATGTCCATGATGGTCCCTCCAGCACCTCTTCCTCTGAACTCCACTGTCTGAGACATTCTCTGAGGGCGTCATCAGTTGGAGCCTTGTCCTCGGTGTATTTATGGAGCTTGGATGTTTGATTGATTGAATGTTTCATCCTGGACAGTGGTTCCCACCCTCACTTGTCCTCGGCCTCCTCTTTCTGGCTCGTGTACAGTCTCAGGGTGCTGGATTTGGGATGGAACCCTCCATGCAGGTCAGGAGCTTTCGTGTCTCCTTGGCTGTGATTCCTGGTGGGTATCTGATCACTGGCAGGGCGTAGCTGTTCTTGGTATTGAGCTGGCTTCCTAGAAACTGCCTTACTCGTTGTGGGTATTTGGCCATAGCTCCTTTCCTTGTTGCCTCTTGGAGGTTGCGGTTTGCTTGTGGAATACCTGCTGTCCTCAATGTCTGCTATTGTTCCCTCTGGGAGTGAGACCCCCTCTGTGTGCACTACCTTCCCTCTCTTTGATACCTCCAACTACACTTCTCAAGACACATTTGATGGACACTTGTGCAAGTGCCTTACCATTTAAGGGTGGTTTTCCACAACCTCATCGAGTTTTGACTTTCTTGTAATCAATCCAGGCAGTGCACAGGTTGGTCCGGTGGGTTCTGCAGTCACGGGCGAATGTTCAGTTTACCAGGAGTTGGTGTTTGTCTTCCCTGGTGTCTTTGCGGATGCTCCTCTGTGCTGTGCTCATGTATGGATCAATGTGCCCACTTATCTTAGCTCTGATGATGAATAACACAAGCTTCCATGTACTAAAGAGGTTACTGGCTAATATCAGTATTTTGGGTGATGGGGGTGATAGGAGTGTTGAGTCAGTGCAGTCCCCAGGCCCAGGGCTGTGACAGAGGCCTGTATGGAGAGCTCTGGGGCTGTGACAGAGGCCTGTATGGAGAGCTCTGGGGCTGGGACAGAGGCCTGTATGGAGAGCTCTGGGGCTGGGACAGAGGCCTGTATGGAGAGCTCTGGGGCTGTGACAGAGGCCTGTATGGAGAGCTCTGGGGCTGGGACAGAGGCCTGTATGGAGAGCTCTGGGGCTGTGACAGAGGCCTGTATGGAGAGCTCTGGGGCTGTGACAGAGGCCTGTATGGAGAGCTCTGGGGCTGGGACAGAGGCCTGTATGGAGAGCTCTGGGGCTGGGACAGAGGCCTGTATGGAGAGCTCTGGGGCTGGGACAGAGGCCTGTATGGAGAGCTCTGGGGCTGTGACAGAGGCCTGTATGGAGAGCTCTGGAGCTGGGACAGAGGCCTGTATGGAGAGCTCTGGAGCTGGGACAGAGGCCTGTATGGAGAGCTCTGGGGCTGGGACAGAGGCCTCTAAGGACAGCTCTGAAGCTGGGACAGAGGCCTGTATGGAGAGCTCTGGGGCTGGGACAGAGGCCTGTATGGAGAGCTCTGGGGCTGTGACAGAGGCCTTTATGGAGAGCTCTGGGGCTGTGACAGAGGCCTGTATGGAGAGCTCTGGTGCTGGGACAGAGGCCTGTATGGAGAGCTCTGGGGCTGGGACAGAGGCCTGTATGGAGAGCTCTGGGGCTGTGACAGAGGCTCACTGCAGCCTGGAGAAAGTCTGTTAGACCCAGTAGACACAGGCTCCTCATAAATGCTATTGGATCACACAGTAATATGTTTATAATTTAGGAAAATATACCACTTACAATCATAGAGGAATTTAAATCTTTTGTTGCATTATCAGAGTAATAATATTCTAAAACAGTAGAATTGTTGTTCTTTTTAGTTGAGGAAAAGTTTTGTGAATGGCAAAAATGTTCGTAAGAAGCCCTTAAGTACAAATGTGTTCATAAGAGCGTTTCCTGAATGAGGCCCAGTGTCCCCTGGACAATATGCTTGAGCAGCAAATAATATAACAATAAAATCTTAAGTATGTTATATGGTACAAATCCCAGCATGTTCTGACTTTAACAGAGAACTGAGATAAACTTTTACTTCACATTTTCCCGTTAGCACCGTTCATTATATTATTTTCATCACAGTGTCATTGAAGCCTTCAGTTAGAACTGGTGATAGTCCTACCTGTTTATTAAGCCCTTGATAGTTTAAATAACTATATAATATATTTGCTGAGGCGGTAGTTACTGAGAATTCAACTTTTATTTTATGTTTAAATGTTTTTATATAGAAATTGCAGTCTTAACCCTTTTCATTAATATAAATAAAACAACTTACCAAAGGAAGAAGAGACACAAAGGAGGATCAGTGCAAACGTCTTTCCTTCAGATATGGTGTGTCAGTAGGGTGGGTCAGTAGCATGATCTTCTGTTCCCAGTCAGATTTATGTCTGCATCTTGGTTTGAATCTGTCCAAATGTGTGCAGGAAAAGAAGGAAGCGGGAAGGAGGGAGAGAGAGGGAGAAAAGAAAAAGGGAGAGAGGCGAGAGAGACGGAATGAAGGAGGCTGAATGAGAGCAATTCAATTTTAATATCATGCAAAATGAGCAATTATCAGTTTCTGTCAAAGACACAGCAACATTATCAGAAAACTTGTACACTGATCTTGAAGTGATGACAGTGGACCTGTGCACTGGGTCGATATGGCACACTTAGTCAAATGACACAAATAAGATGCAGACTTTTAGACCATGCTAGTATTGAACTGATACTTTGTGGCTGATGTCATCAATTGTAAGTTACAGGTCAGATCTGTGAAGAGGCGATCCCGCTCACCGTCAGAATGCCTGTTTTTCTAGGTATTTTTGAGCTATAAAACCACCTGGAATTGAATAAACGTAAAGTAGAGCTGTTTAATGTCACACTGTGGAACATTCCAGGCAGAGCATTGACATCTCCATAGAAACAAGCAAGTGACGGACTCTCCACCAGAAAAGTTACTCAGTGTACCTTGAACATTAGCAGATTCTGTGTAAAATTGTGTTTATGACGCCCACAAATCTTTTAAAATTCGGGACCTCAGCTTCTGCACTCAGAATGAAGTAGTAGTAGATCTGGAGGCACCACTCTTGTGTTTATCTTTAGATGTGGGTGTAAGTTTACAGATTGGGACAGGTTTAGGTTCATCCTGGTCCTACAGCAGAACAGAAACAACACTGAACATTCTATATCATCTCATACAGATGGGGGCAGCTCAAATTAGTATTGTTAAAATGCAGATTTTTGTTGTAATACATGAAGCTGGTGGGTCTGGTCATTCATAGGAATTATTAGTTTAAAGATGCACTATGTAACTTTTTGGTTGGGGGTCCGTCACCTGATATGTCATTGCTCTGTATTGGAATGTTCCACAGTATGACATTAAAGAGCTCTACTTTACATTTACTCAATTACAGGTGGTTTTACAGCTCAAAAATACCAAGAAAAACAGGCATTCTGTCTATGAGTGGGGTCGCCTCTCCACAGATCTGACCTGTAACTTGGTCTGCTTTGGTCTCCATGAAGATACTGTAGAAAGAATTAATGCAATACACTACAAAAAAGGATTTTCTAGCATAGTTAAACTGACTTGAATTAAACAGATTCATCTTAAAAGATCAATTTAAATTTTTTTTAACTTAATAAAATGAGATTTTTTTTTACTTGTTTCAAGATATTCCATCCTGATTTATCTTATCTAGATATTACAACTTATTCTAAGCACTTTTTATATTAAATCAACCCAGGTTAAGCCTCTTTAACTTCCTTCTCAAACCAATAAGGTGAAAAATCTTGCCATAAATACTGAAAACTAGTGTTTTCTGCTTAGAACAAGATTTACATTTCGCATTGTTTTAAGAAAACTTAAGTGAAAATTTCTTACTGCACTGGCAGATAATTTCACTTAAAATAGGATATTTTAACCTCAAAATTAGTATTTTTTTCTTATTTTTTGATAGGCCTTTTTTGCAGTGTACTGTGAAACATTCCAGGCAAAGTAATGACATTTCCTTGGAGACAAGTATTTAACAGACCCTCCACCAGAAAAGTGACACAGTGCACCTTTACCAGCAGAAATCAGAGAAAGCAAAATAAAATCTAGGTCTTACCAGAGCGACGTGTCGAAGGAACAAACTTCTTTCTTTGAGTCAGAGCGGAGAGAAATCAGTTTTACTGCAGCTCAAAGGTCAATAACTGCCTGAAACCAGTGAGACAATCAGATCCATATCAGTTTGGCCCAAGCCTGTGTCTGCAAATGTCTAGAGTTTTGAATATTTCTACAAAAATCCATCTAAAAATAATATTAAAATGTGGTTTGGTGTCAACACACAGCTTCAGTGTAGTTGCCCCCATTTCATAAAGACTGGACGACTGACGATCTGTCCGACCAGAACCACACGCTTTGACAACACTTTACAAAGTTTTATGGAGTGGATCTGGAGGTGTGTCCTGTCGCCCTGATTTCAGAGGGCGTGATTGACGGGCGGGTTAACCAGTCATAGAGAAGCATGGTCTGTTTGCATTGAAACCAAACAGTGCAGGTTTTTACAGAATCAACAATCGACACACCAAACTATTACTTATCTCATGGAAAAAAAAAAAAAAGTCCTATATATTGTTTTGAATGTCACAATAATATTCAAAAGTTTGGACGGAGGATTTTCACAGTCCAGTCGTGGTCTCTTTGAACTGAATGTAGAAGTTACTGGCTGATGTTTTTGGTTAATGCGGAAAACCAGAAAGAAGAGAAACATGCACACTCCACACAGAAAGATGTGGACGACCCGCGGATCGAACTGGGAACCTTCTCGCTGTGAAACCTGAGCGCTCAGCCACTGTGCCACTGTATAGCACATTCCTTATACAAATATATTCAAAGAGCAATATCATTAAGACAATTTACACTAAGACAATATACAATTAATCCATTACGTAACACTTAATCGTTTATTTTACTTTAAATGATCTCAGTCTTTGAGATTTGATGACTGCGAGAGTTAATATTTTTTTGATTTAACTGAGATTAAAGTGCGTTTTAGTAATTCTCTCATTTCGACTTTATTTGGTGCGATAATACCTGCGAAAAAATTATTATAGTTTTACACCAGTGAAGTTTAAAAATATGTTGAAAATTACACAAAGTTCTTTGACATCACACTGGGAGAAATCTGTACAAAAGTTTGGCACAATTTACACAAGAAACACAATTTTCTGATACTTCAAAAAGGATTTAAACAAAAAGTGTTTTCTTATATGTTTATTTGCCGTATAATAATCTCTGTGAACATTACAGAAGTTATGGCCTAGTGTATAATATGGTTGCTAGGTAACCATCTCATGATTTCCAACCAGGAAGTAAAGTGTAAAGCAAAATAAACCTGGTCAAAAAACATGGAAAACTTTGAGCAAAAAAAGCACTTTAATATGTACCTACGATAAAGCAGCAGATAAAGACATGAAACGGCTGTAACTAGTCAAACATTTGTGTATAATATTAGCATTAGATTTTCTCCACGAGCTCCTGGCACTTCTGCAGTTTCTCCTTCAGTTTGGAGATCAGATCTGAGCGAGTCTCTGATTGGAGCTGGGTCACCAGGTCCATCACATCCTTTGCCAACACCTCCAGGTTGTCCCGACTGCTCCACCAGCTGTTGAAGGAGGAGAACCACGCGGCATTTTGTTTATCCTCCTGACTTTGCATCTGCTTCAGGGTGTTCACTTTGTACTTCAGCTCAGTGGCCAGTCGGTCCAGCTCCTTTACAGTTTGAGCAGGGCTGGGTCGTTTCCATTTGACGATCACAACACCAACAGCACTCAGGGTCACCAGCACCAGGCTGAGTATCCAATAGACACCCCATCCCAAGGCAAACTCAGAAACCACTATGCAAACCACTAGGCAAAGAAAAATAAATATGACATGTTTCCATTTTGGAAGGAACAGATCCCACCAGAGTCTCTGTCTGCAGATCTGCATTTGGGCGATGATGTTGTTGAGTTGATCTTGAAGTGAGATCAAACGCTCGTTCATCTCCACACTGGTTTGTGTTGCCATCTTTATCTCTGGACAAAACCTGTAACATTGTAAACATATGAATTAATCTGCTGTGATAATAACTGTATTGTTTTACTGTAGACATTACATTTCTCCTCAAGCTACTGTCCATAATTAGAGAACACAACTGAGCTTTACCCTGTGTGCGCTGTTACGCGCGCCTCAAGCACGAAAAATCGATCACGAAACTTTATCTGATACCTTTTTATCACCTTTTTCAGATGCACCTGCCACACCTACCTCTGAGACCCAGGCTAAGAATAACCCTAGTCCTAACCCATGTGCATCCGCGATTAAACCAGACGCGCTTGTCCCTACTAGGCTCTCAAGGCACGGCTGAGCGCAGAGCAGAGGACAGATCCAACGCTGTGCCATTTATTTCCCAAAGTGTTGAGGGTGAGCAACGTGACCAAGCACCTGTCTGTTATTTCATTAACAATAATCTCCTTATGCGAAAATGGTCTCCTTTTGCTGCTACTGACCCTACTCTGCATGCTGTGTACCAAATACTTGTTCCCATCTGTTACCGTAACGCTATTTTAGCGGTGGCACATGAGAGCCAGTGGTCAGGACACTTAGGAATCACAAAAACCTACCAACAAATTCACAAAAGCCGCAGTTCTCTATCTGTTCGACGCAGCTCAACACACCTTGTTGTTGCGTGCCACTTTTGTTTGCTTTGGACTCTGTTGTGTCTCTTGTGGGTTTTTTTTTTTTTTTGTAAAGCTTTTATTTTGAGACACATTGTTAAGTTTGTACACCAGTATTTGAACTCTTTGTGTTGGGTGTACTTCGTCAGGGTTCTTGGTTTAGTAATTCCCTTTTATTTAAATCCATTTGTTTGTTTTTCCATTACCCTTCCTTGTGTTTTCTGGGTCAATTGTTTCTTTTCCTTTTCCTCACTGTAAATAAATTGCACTTTTCTTAGTCAACCATACAACATCTTGGTTTTTTAAAGTGCTCTCTCTCTAGCAAGGGAAACGTAACATATGTAAAATAAAAATAAAAGAATAATTCATGTAATAATTGGGGACATCAATCTCATCCCGATCTTCTAATTTTGTATGAATTTATACTATATATACTAGACTGTGTCTTATAACTGAACTGAATACAATTATTAGAGCTTTAGGCTATTTTCAAATAGGTCTTATACAGACAGATACTGGACGATGTTTTATCTCACTGTTTCTAAAGGCAGTGTGTTTTTCACCATATTATTTCTGTTTAAAGTCTATTTATCAATTAATTGTAAAGTAAAGTATAAAAGTATTCTACTCAAATACTAACAAAAATCACCGGTTCCAAAGTGCAAACATCAGCATTTTTTCCTCCCCAGAACCCCGTGTCCTTCTTTCTGATAACCCCCATCTGTTCCCCCTATAAGAGCCACAAACACAACAGTACTTACCCCAGAGCGCTCTGAAACAGCCGCACGATGCTCACCAACTGTTGCCTCACACCAAACTGCGCCCTGCTCCGGAAAACAAAAGTGAAACTAACAGACACGACGCAATACTTTAGATGTGAAAGGAAATCGAAACTCATTTTGTAACCCTCTATTTCACGTTAAACCGCTTCCTTTTTCACACTGGACAATAACATTTACTTTATTAAAACTAGTAAATTTTAATGTTTGCAAAAGGTGCATCGTGCACTTAAAAGTCTGCCCCAGGTTTATTTCTCCCTTGAAATTATGTGTGTCTATGTGTGTGTCTATGTGTGTGTCTGTTATGTGTCTGTTATGTGTGTGTCTGTTATGTGTGTGTCTGTTATGTGTGCGTCTGTTATGTGTGTCTGTTATGTGTGTGTCTATGTGTGTGTCTGTTATGTGTGTGTCTATGTGTGTGTCTGTTATGTGTGTGTCTGTTATGTGTGTGTCTATGTGTGTGTCTGTTATGTGTGTGTCTATGTGTGTGTCTGTTGTGTGTGTCTGTTATGTGTGTCTATGTGTGTGTCTGTATGTGTGTCTATGTGTGCATCTGTTATGTGTGTCTATGTGTGCGTCTGTTATGTGTGTCTATGTGTGCGTCTGTTATGTGTGTCTATGTGTGCGTCTGTTATGTGTGTCTATGTGTGCGTCTGTTATGTGTGTCTATGTGTGCGTCTGTTATGTGTGTCTATGTGTGTGTCTGTTATGTGTGTCTATGTGTGTGTCTGTTATGTGTGTCTATGTGTGCATCTGTTATGTGCGTCTATGTGTGTGTCTGTTATGTGTGTCTATGTGTTCGTCTGTTATATGTGTCTGTGTGCGTCTGTTATGTGTGTCTATGTGTGCGTCTGTTATGTGTGTCTATGTGTGCGTCTGTTATGTGTGCGTCTGTTATGTGTGCGCGTCTGTTATGTGTGTCTGTGTGTGCTTCTGTTATGTGCGTCTATGTGTGTGTCTGTTATGTGTGTCTATGTGTTCGTCTTTTATATGTGTCTGTGTGCGTCTGTTATGTGTGTCTATGTGTGCGTCTGTTATGTGTGTCTATGTGTGCGTCTGTTATGTGTGTCTATGTGTGTGTCTATGTGTGCGTCTGTTATGTGCGCTCATGTGTGTCTATGTGTGCTCATGTGTGTGTTATGTGTGTCGGTGTAACCTGGCAGGTTTTGCATGAGTTTTATTGTTAACCAGTCATAGAGAAGCATGGTCTGTTTGCATTGAAACCAAACAGTGCAGGTTTTTACAGAATCAACAATCAACGCACCAAACTATTACTTATCTCATGTAAAAAAAAAAAAAGTCCTATATATTGTTTTGAATGTCACAATAATATTCAAAAGTTTGGACGGAGGATATTCACAGTCTGGCCCTGGTCTCTTTGAACTGAATGTAGAAGTTACTGGCTGATGTTTTTGGTTAATGCGGAAAACCAGAAAGAAGAGAAACATGCACACTCCACACAGAAAGACGTGGACGACCCGCGGATCGAACTGGGAACCTTCTCGCTGTGAAACCTGAGCGCTGAGCCACTGTGCCACTGTATAGCACATTCCTTATACAAATATATTCAAAGAGCAATATCATTAAAACAATTTACACTAAGACAATTTACAATTAATCCATTACGTAACACTTAATCGTTTATTTTACTTTAAATGATCTCAGTCTTTGAGATTTGATGACTGCGAGAGTTAATATTTTTTTGATTTAGCTGAGATTAAAGTGCGTTTTAGTAATTCTCTCATTTTGACTTTATTTGGTGCGATAATACCTGCGAAAAAATTATTATAGTTTTACACCAGTGAAGTTTAAAAATATATTGAAAATTACACAAAGTTCTTTGACATCACACTGGGAGAATTCTGTACAAAAATTTGGCACAATTTACTCAAGAAACACAATTTTCTGATACTTCAAAAAGGATTTAAACAAAAAGTGTTTTCTTATATGTTTATTTGCCGTATAATAATCTCTGTGAACATTACAGAAGTTATGGCCTAGTGTATAATATGGTTGCTAGGTAACCATCTCATGATTTCCAACCAGGAAGTAAAGTGTAAAGCAAAATAAACCTGGCCAAAAAACATGGAAAACTTTGAGCAAAAAAAGCACTTTAATAAGTACCTATGATAAAGCGGCAGATAAAGACATGAAACGGCTGTAACTAGTCAAACATTTGTGTATAATATTAGCATTAGATTTCCTTCACGAGCTCCTGGCACTTCTGCAGTTTCTCCTTCAGTTGGGAGATCAGATCTGAGCGAGTCTCTGATTGGAGCTGGGTCACCAGGTCCATCACATCCTTTGCCAACACCTCCAGGTTGTCCCGACTGCTCCACCAGCTGTTGAAGGAGGAGAACCACGCGGCATTTTGTTTATCCTCCTGACTCTGCATCTGCTTCAGGGTGTTCACTTTGTACTTCAGCTCAGTGGCCATTCGGTCCAGCTCCTTTACAGTTTGAGCAGGGCTGGGTCGTTTCCATTTGACGATCACAACAACAACAGCACTCAGGGTCACCAGCACCAGGCTGAGTATCCCATAGACACCCCATCCCAAGGCAAACTCAGAAACCACTATCAGGCAAAGAGAAATAAATATGACATGTTTCCATTTTGGAAGGAACAGATCCCACCAGAGTCTCTGTCTGCAGATCTGCATTTGGGCGATGATGTTGTTGAGTTGATCTTGAAGTGAGATCAAACGCTCGTTCATCTCCACACTGGTTTGTGTTGCCATCTTTATCTCTGGAAAACACATGTAACATTTTAAACATATGAATGAATCTGCTGTGATAATAACTGTATTGTTTTACTGTAGACATTACATTTCTCCTAAAGCTACTGTCCATAATTAGAGAACACAACAGGGGCGGGTTGTATTCTCAAGTAACACCGCCCACCCCCTGCTCCTTCTGCTCCCTCTGCTCCTCCTCCTCTCTCCAGCTCTCTGCTCCTCCTCCTCTCTCCAGCCCTCTGCTCCCTCTGCTCCTCCTCCTCTCTCCAGCCCTCTGCTCCTCCTCCTCTCTCCAGCTCTCTGCTCCTCCTCCTCTCTCCAGCTCTCTGCTCCTCCTCCTCTCTCCAGCCCTCTGCTCCTCCTCCTCTCTCCAGCTCTCTGCTCCTCCTCCTCTCTCCAGCTCTCTGCTCCTCCTCTCTCCCCTCTGCTCCTCCTCCTCCTCCTCCTCTCTCCAGCTCTCTGCTCCTCCTCCTCTCTCCTCCTCTCTCCTCCTCTCTCCAGCCC
This sequence comes from Odontamblyopus rebecca, assembly GCA_030686955.1. Lineage (NCBI taxonomy): Eukaryota > Metazoa > Chordata > Actinopteri > Gobiiformes > Gobiidae > Odontamblyopus > Odontamblyopus rebecca. Next base: position 11,502,409 of record CM060653.1, on the reverse strand, counting down.
TCTGCTCCTCCTCCTCTCTCCAGCCCTCTGCTCCTCCTCCTCTCTCCAGCCCTCTGCTCCTCCTCCTCTCTCCAGCCCTCTGCTCCTCCTCCTCTCTCCAGCTCTCTGCTCCTCCTCCTCTCTCCAGCCCTCTGCTCCTCCTCCTCTCTCCAGCTCTCTGCTCCTCCTCCTCTCTCCAGCTCTCTGCTCCTCCTCCTCTCTCCAGCTCTCTGCTCCTCCTCCTCTCTCCAGCTCTCTGCTCCTCCTCCTCTCTCCAGCCCTCTGCTCCTCCTCCTCTCTGCAGCTCTCTGTTCTGCCCGTCTCGTCACCATGAGGAGCAGAGTCTTCAGTCGCTCTGCTCCTCAGCTCTGGAACACTCTCCCTCCTGACCTCCGAAACTCCCACTCACTCCCACACTTCAAATCCAAACTCAAAACACATGTGTTGAGCCTATTCCCTCCACCACAGCACCAGACCAGAACTGCACTTTCCCGCTTTAACTGGGCTTTTACATGTATTTAACTGGTTTGTATTTATTTATTGTTGTAAGGCGACATTAGGTGTCCAGAAAAGCGCCTAATAACTAAAATGTATTATTATTATTATTATTATTATTATTATTATTATTATTATTATTATTATTATTATTATTATTATTATACTGGTGTAACTGGAGCCATTAGATGTCCGTTTGCAGTATATTAGCAATTATTACTTTTAAATGGTCTTGTTTTAATTCTATTTATGCTCCAGAATCATTATTAGTTTATTTAGTTATTTGCAGCAGCAGCACTACAAAGACAAAGACTACACAGGTATAATGATTCCGAAATTTCACATTTTGGTTTGATTTACAATTCAGGACCCACGATTCACCGTAATATGTTGTTACATGTCATTGCGAACTGTTTGGCCCTTAAACGAAAAGCGGACCAGTCCGCACCCAAGCCAAAAGGGATCGGGTTGATTAAAACTGACTCGTTAGCCCCCGATACCAGTCAAAATGTAGACGCTTGTTTCAAACCATTCGTCTTCGAAGGGTTAGTCTCATTATCTGGTAATGCACCTGATCAGCGTCCAATACGCATCCTGAGAGACACTGGCGGGTCTCAGTCAGTAATATTGGCCAGTGCTCTCCCTTTTTCACCCGAGTCCTCCTGTGGTTACGGGTCTGTATTACGGGGAATCGAAATGGGCTACAGCCCACACCCTGTTCATTTTGTACATGTTCAATCTAAACTCATCACGTGCGTTTTTCCAATTGCTGTGTGCCCTGCCCTGCCAATTCCTGGTGTCGAAATGTTAATGGGCAATAATATAGCTGGGGGCAAGGTTACTCCTACCCTGGAAGTCGTGGATTGCCCGCAGCTCACAGATTTGGAGAAAGACTCTACTGAGCTTTACCCTGTGTGCGCCTTTACGCGCGCACAAGCACGAAAAATCGATCATGAAACTTTATCTGATACCTTTTTATCACCTTTTTCAGATGCACCTGCCACACCTACCTCTGAGACCCAGGCTAAGAATAACCCTAGTCCTAACCCGTGTGCATCCACGATTAAACCAGACGCGCTGTCCCTACCAGGCTCGCGCGCACGGCTGAGCGCAGAGCAGAGGACGGATCCAACGCTGAGCCATTTATTTCCCAAAGTGTTGGAGGGTGAGCAACGTGACCAAGCACCTGTCTGTTATTTCGTTGACAATAATCTCCTTATGCGAAAATGGTCTCCTTTTGCTGCTACTGACCCTACTCTTCATGCTGTGTACCAAATACTTGTTCCCATCTGTTACCGTAACGCTATTTTAGCGGTGGCACATGAGAGCCAGTGGTCAGGACACTTAGGAATCACAAAAACCTACCAACAAATTCACAAAAGCCGCAGTTCTCTATCTGTTCGACGCAGCTCAACACACCTTGTTGTTGCGTGCCACTTTTGTTTGCTTTGGACTCTGTTGTGTCTCTTGTGTTTTTTTTTTTTTTTGTAAAGCTTTTATTTTGAGACACATTGTTAAGTTAGTACACCATTATTTGAACTCTTTGTGTTGGGTGTACTTCGTCAGGGTTCTTGGTTTAGTAATTCCCTTTTATTTAAATCCATTTGTTTGTTTTTCCATTACCCTTCCTTGTGTTTTCTGGGTCAATTGTTTCTTTTCCTTTTCCTCACTGTAAATAAATTGCACTTTTCTTAGTCAACCATACAACATCTTGTTTTTTTTGTGCGTTCCCTTTCCCCTAGCAAGGGAAACGTAACATATGTAAAATAAAAATAAAAGAATACTTCATGTAATAATTGGGGACATCAATCTCATCCCAATCTTCTAATTTTGTATGAATTTATACTATATATACTATTTAGACTGTGTCTTATAACTGAACTGAATACAGTTATTAGAGCTTTAGGCTATTTTCAAATAGGTCTTTTTCATATTATAAAATCATATTTTAAAGTACAGCAGCTTCAGAACACAGATACTGGACGATGTTTTATCTCACTGTTTCTAAAGGCAGTGTGTTTTTCATCATATTATTTCTGTTTAAAGTCTATTTATCAATTAATTGTAAAGTAAAGTATAAAAGTATTCTACTCAAATACTAACAAAAATCACCGGTTCCAAAGTACAAACATCGGCATTTTTTCCTCCCCAGAACCCCGTGTCCTTCTTTCTGATACCCCCCATCTGTTCCCCCTATAAGAGCCACAAACACAACAGTACTTACCCCCAGAGCGCTCTGAAACAGCCGCACGATGCTCACCAACTGTTGCCTCACACCAAACTGCACCCTGCTCCGGAAAACAAAAGTGAAACTAACAGACACGACGCAATACTTGTGAAAGGAAATCGAAACTCATTTTGTAACCCTCTATTTCACGTTAAACCGCTCCCTTTTTCACACTGGACAATAACATTTACTTTATTAATACTAGTAAATTTTAATGTTTGCAAACACTTTATGTGTCTGTTATGTGTGTGTCTGTTATGTGTGTGTCTGTTATGTGTGTCTATGTGTGCGTCTGTTATGTGTGTGTCTGTTATGTGTGTGTCTGTTATGTGTGTCTATGTGTGCGTCTGTTATGTGTGTCTATGTGTGTGTCTGTTATGTGTGCGTCTGTTATGTGTGTCTGTTATGTGTGCGTCTGTTATGTGTGTCTATGTGTGTGTCTGTTATGTGTGCGTCTGTTATGTGTGTCTATGTGTGCGTCTGTTATGTGTGCGTCTGTTATGTGTGTCTATGTGTGTGTCTGTTATGTGTGCGTCTGTTATGTGTGTCTATGTGTGTGTCTGTTATGTGTGTCTATGTGTGCGTCTGTTATGTGTGTCTATGTGTGCGTCTGTTATGTGTGCGTCTGTTATGTGTGTCTATGTGTGTGTCTGTTATGTGTGTCTGTTATGTGTGCGTCTGATATGTGTGTCTATGTGTGCATCTGTTATGTGTGTCTATGTGTGTGTCTGTTATGTGTGTCTATGTGTGCGTCTGTTATGTGTGTCTATGTGTGCGTCTGTTATGTGCGTCTATGTGTGTGTCTGTTATGTGTGTGTCTGTTATGTGTGTCTATGTGTGCGTCTGTAATGTGTGTCTATGTGTGCGTGTTATGTGTGTCTGTTATGTGTGCGTCTGATATGTGTGTCTATGTGTGCATCTGTTATGTGTATGTGTGTGTCTATGTGTGCGTCTGTTATGTGTGTCTATGTGTGCGTCTGTTATGTGTGTCTATGTGTGTGTCTATGTGTGTGTCTATGTGTGCGTCTGTTATGTGTGTCTATGTGTGTGTCTGTTATGTGTGTCTGTTATGTGTGTCTATGTGTGTGTCTGTTATGTGTGTCTATGTGTGTGTCTGTTATGTGTGTCTGTTGTGTGTGTCTATGTGTGTGTCTGTTATGTGTGTCTATGTGTGTATCTGTTATGTGTGTCTATGTGTGCGTCTGTTATGTGTGTCTATGTGTGTGTCTGTGTGCGTCTGTTATGTGTGTCTATGTGTGTGTCTGTGTGCGTCTGTTATGTGTGTCTATGTGTGCATCTGTTATGTGTGTCTATGTGTGCGTCTGTTATGTGTGTCTATGTGTGTGTCTGTTATGTGTGTCTATGTGTGCGTCTGTTATGTGTGTCTATGTGTGCGTCTGTTATGTGTGTCTATGTGTGTGTCTGTTATGTGTGTCTATGTGTGTGTTATGTGTGTCGGTGTAACCCTGGCAGGTTTTGCACAAGTTTTATTGTAGAACAGTTTATGTGCATTAGTCAGTACTTTTATTATTTTTATTTTGTGTGCACTTTGAGTGAGCAGCTTCTCATCTCGTTCTACTGTGTATAAGGACAATAAAGGCTTTCTATTCTATTCTATAACCGTCTGCCCGTCAGTGGTGGACTCCATCCAAGCACAGGTATCACTCTGTTCATTATTGTAAACATCAGGCGTCCCTGGAGGTTTGGATCATGGTGACCCCTGATGCTCCATACTCCCTCTTGAAAATGGAGTATTCTTAGGCCATCCAAACCTTAAACACATTAAACTGATCTTCCATATTTCTCTCTCACATATTCACCCCATGACATGCACTTTTTATGGAAAATAAATACAATTTTAAATTCCTTGAATTGTGACAGAAATATCCATCTGCATATGAAGGACATGTTTTGTCCTTTATCTCAATAATGACTGAAATGTGAAAGTGACCGGCAGAAGATGTCTGGACAGGACCTGTGTGCAGAGACGTACACATATCCATCACCCCGCTCCTCCTCAATCATATTTCAGGGTGTTCAGGGCTGAGGAGAGGGAGTAACACATCCTTGCAGCCTTGGCACAGGCAAGATGATTTTGGGATATTCTTTACAAAAAGTGCAGTCATGGTCAATGTTTTAATATATTTTAGCATAAATTTATTAGTAGGGTAAATTTTGTGCATAAGTTTAAAAGAGACATCACTGTCGTATACCTAAAAATTTTACGGCATTGCAGAAAGGTCCAAAACCAAATTTGTGAAGGCAGCTGAAGATAAGATTGTAACAGAATCAAAGGCTTTGTAAAATTCTAAGAGGATAAAACTTTCATCAGGTAGTCCACTCATATGTAAGCTCCATGGGATGAACGTGAGATGACGTTTTCGTGGCCAAATGAAAAAGCTAATTGGAGAAGAGCCGTTCTAACCAATCAGAGGCGAGGCCCTATCATCTTACGGTTCGCGAGGGGAGGGAGGCGATTTCCAATAGTTCAATCACACTTTTCTAAATAAAGAGAACGTGATATCACTGGTCTGTCATGTGCCCACAGCCCCAAGTTAAATGTGCCACTGAAAATCTTTTATTGGTGAAATTACTACAAACATGTTTCAAATGTTTCAAATTTGTACACGCATTTGTAGTTTGAGCCAAAACAAATTTAACCAAAAAAAAAAAAAAAAAAGGACACATTCAATTATTTCGACTTTTTACTCTTTAAGCACATTTTTAAACAGGTACTATAATACTTTTACATTTTTCCATGCAGTACTTTTACTTTTCCTTGAGTATTTTTTGGCTCCAGTATCTGTACTTTTACTTAAGTAACAAAATTCAGTACTTCTTCCTCCACTGGTATAAACGTAGCCTCCATGTTTGTGGTCTTTACAATAGCAAGGCCTCTACAGTACTGACAATCTCCAAAAAAACTACTACACAACTCATTCAAGTACCTCAGGGTATCTTTAAACATTGTCTTTTAGCAGCTAAACAAGCAAAAGAATTAAGTGTAGTAAATATTTAGCAAAAGTGGTATATTCTACATGATCGTCACATCCCCTGTACACAAAAGGAGCCTAAAGCTGCATCGTGTAACTTTTCTGGTGGAGGCTCCGTCGAAGGCTTTTCTCCATGGTATTACAAGTTGTTGCTTTGTCTGGAATGTCCCACGGTCTGGCTTTAAACCTTTCTATCTTCATGGAAACCAAACCGGACCGAGTTACAGGTCAGATCTGTGGAGAGGCGACCCCGCTCACAGTCAGAATGTTTGTTTTTCTTTGTTTTGTTTTTTTGAGCTATAAAACCACCTGTCATTCAATACATGTAAAGCAGAGCCGTTTAAAGCCGCACTTTGGAACATCCCAGGCAGAGCAACGGACAGTAACCATAGAAACAAGCAGGTGACGGACCCGCGACCAGAAAAGTTACCGAATGCACCTTTAAAGAGAGGGTATTTTACTTCTTTTCCGAACTCTTTCCGTGAGGTAATGCGCGGGTGGAAGCTCAACCTGCAGCTCAGTCCACGGGCTGAGTCGCTCCCCCTTCAGAGCGCCATGGCAACAAAATCGGCCCGCGTCCCGGCTCGCGAAACCCGCCGCACGCCCCATCAGGTTTGTGAAGTCGCAGCGCACAGTTTTGAGTTCTGTTTTCGTGTAGTTATGGAGAAATATCATGCGGGACAATAACCAGGGTTTGGATAGGGCCCGAGAGAGATCGCTAGATTACTGAAACACGCACCTCGAACATGTTTTTGATGAGGGAACAACTTTATAACATGGTGGAAAGCTCAAGAAAATGGCACAATAGCCCCTCTTTAATGTAAACAAATAAATGAACGATTTTACATTTGAAAACGGGGCAAAAACTGAAGAAAAATCAGCAGTTCTAAACACAATTCTACAGTCTGTTCTGATGTAGAGTTACATGGGCTACTTCTAATTGGAACAAACATTAAATTAAATAAATATGACCTGTAGATTCACCAATATTAAAATCGCGCTATGTAACTTTTCTGGTTACCTGCAGTGCGATATTAAACGCACTGTATCTATCTCCATGGAGACGAGCACCGGGTCAAGTTACAGGTCGCTCACACTTAAAATGCGAATTTTCCCAGGGTATATGTGAGTAATTTAACAAATGCAAAACGTTTAAAGCTACAGTGAGGATTATTCCAGGTGAGGAAATATAAAAATAACACCCGCGCACCAGAAAAGTGACACATTTACAGTTACGCTTTAAGATAATTTAGATTTTTTTTAAATGAACTAGAATGCTTTTTCCTGTTTTTCAGACAAGAAACGTTAGATACTTTCAATTTTGCCGACGTTATTACTACATAAAGTCAAAATTGACAAAAATTTAAATTAGAATTAGAAATTTCTTAACACGCAACCCATACAACTCCCAATGTTGAAGAATTTAGGTGTTCTAGGTAAAAAAAAAAGCTCTAAAAACATTTCAAGTGTTCAAATTTTAGTGCTAAACCTCCCTGTATTCATTTATATATTACTTAAAATATAAATAGCAAATGGGAATTACATAAAAAAGTTGAAGAGGGCGTTCTGCGGCTCGATCACATTTTAAAAAGGGGAAATTAAGGCTGGAAACGAAATACAGTGAAACTTCTCACCGACCACAATACTGCTTCAAACTAGTGTCCCGCCACGTAACCACGAGGCACATTCACCACCAGTAACGTGCGCTGAATCAAAATTCATCTTTCGATCATTTTTAAAGCTGCATTGTGTAACTTTTGTGGTGGAGTGCCCGTCAAAACCACCTGTGATCGAATAAACGTAAAGTCGAGCTGTTTAACGTCGCGTGGACACGAGCGGGTGACGGACCCCCACGCCAAAAGTTACACAGTGCACCTTTAGGAATCACAATGAATAATACAAAAATACGAATAAAAAGCACCATTGGTTCCAGTATTTTTTTTGTTTGTTTGGTGGTTTTAAATATTTGGGGGGTGCTCTACGTTCAGTCGTCTTTGGGCCGATCCCCGTTTTCTCCCGTTGGGGGCAGCGCTGAGCGAGTTGGCCGGAGAGGCTGGAGTCTGGAAGAAGGACTTGGAAGCAGACGCCATGTTTTCTTTAGGAGTCTGAGGAGTCTGAAGAGAGGGAGAAACAGAAAGGTTAAAATACAAGTCTGTGAGGGGTTAAAAGTGACGCTGGGATTAAATACGTTTTCTTCTTCCTGTTCCTTTTTGGGCAGATTTTTTGTTGTTGTCATTTCTGTTCTGATTTCACTAATGTTATATGGATAAGACATTGTTCCCTTGTAAATGTAAACTTACTTGCCCCAAATAAACACAAATAAATAATAATTAAATAAATTAAAGATCCTGTATTACACAAAATGGACTCTTGTGAGCTTTAAGTCAAGATATGATGTTACCTCAAAAACAGACCTGCAGTTGTGTTTTGTTTCATTCACATGTTTGGTTTGGTTTGGTCAAGTTTATTTCGAACATCAAAAATATATAAAAACATACATGTACGTGTACATGTGTACACAACTGTTCGAAAAGAAGTGGGTAGAAGTGCAACCTTATGTACACCCACCCCATTTCACTTTGCATAGTATACATATAACAATTTACAACATGGTCATATCAGTCCTTCACAAATTTAAGGAAAATCAAAATCAAAATTTTAAGAAAAACACAACACTATTTCCAAAATGAAAGAAAACAAAAATCAAATCCCCTCCTCAGCCTTATACACTGTAAAAACAGTGTGCTTATAAGCCCTCTTGAAGTGGTAAATGTTTGAGTAACTCTTTATTATTAGTCTGTCTACATCTCCAGAGCTCAAAAAGCTCTGTTCCACCTTGTGATGTCACCAAGTTAACAGCTCCTTTTACCTTATGTTCACTAGAGAAATTCCAGATATTCCTGGGCTGAAATCATCCAAATGATTCTAATGAAGGTGTATGTGTAATGGTTGTAAAACAAGACCATTTAAAAGATTATACACATTTTAATTTATAAGATACATTTACAGTTTAAAAGATTATATACAGTTATGATACGATATTACTACTGTTCCATATACAATTCATAGTAGGATTTCTATTAAAAGGGTAAAGTAATTTCATTTCACTGGTACATGATTATTGTGTTGCATTATATTGTATTTGGTTGAATGAAGCAGATTCGGTCCGGTGGACAGTAGGGGGCGCTCTGGTTTGGCCTGACTTGAGACCTGAACAACTGCTGTTTTATTTACTCAAGTTTTGTCCCCCTTTTTCAGGTAAATATGTGCTTTTGATGTACCAAGTTTGTACAAAAGTTGTGTTACAATTAATATTTGTTATTAAAACCACTGACTTGAAATCTGAACAACCGCTGATTTATTTACTCAAGTTTTATCCCCCTTTTTCAGGGGCCGTGGTTGTAACATATGGGGTTTAAAAACGCTGTGGAGCACTTCCTGTATTTACCACGTGACATCACAAGGTGGAGCAGGGTGTTTGAGAGAAGAATTCAGCCTAAATCTGCAGTTTGTGTGTTAAACATGTGTGAATGAAACAAAACACAACTCCAAGAGCACTTAAATGAAAACTAAGACCAACATCGCACCCATTATGGCGTCAAAAAACACCAGATCCAGTTCTAATAATGACCGTTACTCACTGCTTTAGACAACACAAAATACTGTTATTATAAAATCTCATTCAGAACTCATTTATAGTCGTCTGCACTGCCAAAAATCGCCTAAAAAATCATTTATAACATTCTAACAACACAAACTAAGCTTTCACATTGTCTTGTCTCATATACACAAAATAGGCTATGAAATTTAAGACTTTTGTGAAAAAAATAACACTTGGACAACATCATTTAAGACCTTTTAAGGCCTTAATTTAGGAACATGAAATTTAAGACCTTTTAAAGACTTTTAAGACCCTGCGGCGACCCTGGTATTATGTCTGTGTAATCCCTCAGTCGATCCATAACAAATGAAAAATTCAAATCGAACTTTCTTGGTATGATATTTTCACGATTTGCACCTCACGATTCGATATATATATATTTTTTTACAATATTTTGTTGAGGCTAAATTATAAATATGCTTCTTTTCTCTCACCATAATCCAAATAATTAAGATTTAAAAGTGCTTCTTAAGAGTTATTTCAGCATGTGGATTGGACTGAAACAGAGCAAAGGATCATGGTCTATGTAGTTCCCTCTGTTTTTTTACCTTTTGCTGCATCGTAACAATGAATTTACACACAGAAACTTGTAATTTAATATACTGTGACGACCCACGATATTATTATGAGACTTTTGACGATACGATTTCGCGACATTTCGGTTATTGTTACGTCACTATTTGGAGTAATCGTTCAGGGCACTATGGGGTGGATAAATGGAGTTCATGTGGGAGAAACTGTCACTAGGGATGCACTGATTTTACTTTAAACATATCGATCTGACACCAGTGTAGGGACTGAAAATGGCCCTTACTTCCTTAAAACACAGTTAATTTCTAACACAAGAGGTCCGATTTTCTCATGCAGTTGTTATTTATCCTCCAAATAACTGCAGAACAGCTTCATATGAATACAAGTTCAAACATTATGAGACGTTCAAGGCCAAAATCAGCCAGTAAATCATATTATTATGTCAAATTTAAGGCCCAACCAGAGAATCTGCTAAACCGATAATTGATCCGGCATATTTTTCAGTATCGATGCTGATATCCAATAACAGTATCGGTATCGGTGCATCCGTAAATGTCTCCCCCTTTTCTGTAACTGCTGCACTGAGCCTCGTCATTTTGGTCATTTTGGGAATTTTCAAATCGGTAACATCGCACAGGAATTTAGGTGAATTATTGTAACAAAATTTTAACTTTTATTTTGTCATCTGCAGGTATTATTGCAAAAGGGAGATAATTAACACACATGACTCTCGTTTGTCAGAAGAACTTATGCTTATTTCTTTTATTGAACAACAAAACATGAACGTTTGCTAAAAAGCTCTCACTTCAAAATAAAAAAAAAATTAAATACTTTGGGCTCAAAAACTCAAAGCCTTATTTCTAGTTATTTCTAGTTTCTCAGGCCTTATTTTTGCTTCTTCTCCGTTCTTTCCAGTCCATAGAAAGTTACATTTAGCATATCTGGTTTCCCGTTAAGCTAGCACTAGCACATTTTTCCAGTAGCTAGCATCATAAGCTAACTACTTCAATGACATGGGGCAAGCGTAATTTGCAAGTAAACTAGTACTAGACTTATTTTATTCTACTTTACTGTTTTATTTCTACTTTAATATCATCGATCAAATATCCTCCACCTCATAAATCCTCCAAACTGACTTGCTGCGTGTCGTCCTTTGGTTGTAATGTTGCTCTCAGTCGTCTGGATTTGTTGTTGCTGCTCAGAAAAGCAGTTCTACCTCTTCAGAATTCTACAAGTTAGTCTGTGGCCAAGATTATGCAATAATACTGTGCTCCATTTTTTTCTTCCAACTTCACTGATGCCCCTAACCTTCAACTTGGATAATTCCCAATTTATTCCTGTTAATTCCTGAAAATTCCAGTTATTCATTTTTTACATTTTGTCCATTAATAAATTCATCTTCCTAATACCGGACTTGGCTCCAAATTTGCTCCTGTAACCACTAACCTCGATGAGCTTCATTTGACTGGAGCTTATAAATAGGACGGAGTTACAAACAGAATGATCCCTATGCTTGTCCAGTTTTCCGAAAGCCGATCCATCCAGTACTATTTGAACAGGAATAGTATTGGGTAAGTTCTGGAGGAGTGAATATTTTGTGGATCCCAGGCACCAAAACACGGGAAAAACATGTGAAAAACGGACTCACCATCGCCTCTAGCGCCGCCCCTCTGGCTGAATGTGGCGTTGACGCTCCGTACACTCTGGTCTGCTCTGGCGTGGAGGGGGTCCCGACCAGTATCCGCCCCGGAGACATCACCGCGGGAACGCCGAAGCTCAGTTTGGAGTGGGCGTCGGGGCCGGGGGGGGTCCTTATGGGGCTGGTGATGAGGGGGTAGGAGGACAGAGAGGAGGGGGGCAGGAGGAGGCACGGAACGGCCAACGTCGGGACAGAGCCGGAGGGGAGCGAGAGGCCGGAGTGTGCGGAGGAGAGGAGGAAATTTAAGCTGTTCAGACCTGGAAATGACAAGAAAACGTGTAAAGGCGGAAAGATTACGGAAAAATATATCTTTTAATTGTGAATTTACAGGTTTGCAGTTAAAAGGTGCATTATGTAACTTTTCGGTTGAGGGTCCGTACTCTTCTTTTTCTACGGATGTGATTTCTCTGCGTGAAATGTTCCACAGTGTGACATTAAACAGCTCTACTTTCAATTTATTCAATTCCAGATGGTTTTACAGCTCAAAAACACCTAAAAAAAACAGACATTCTGACTGTGAGCGGCGTCGCCTCTCCACAGATCTGACCTGTAACCTGGTCTGGTTTGGTCTCCATGAAGTTAGAAAGGTTTAATGCCACACTGTGAAACATTGCATCACTTTGGAATCTGTTTTGTGTATAAAATGCGTTGTATAAATAAAGTAGATTTGATAGTATCCACGATTTTAAAGGTGCATTGTGTAACTTTTCTGGTGGAAGGTCCGTTAAATGCTTTGTTGCTGGAATGTTTCAGAGTATGGCATTAAAGCTTTCTATTGTCATAGAGACAAAATCAGACCAAGTTAGAGGTCAGATATTTCTAGTTTTTCTAGGTATTTTTAAGCCATAAAAGCAGCTGTAATTGAGCAAATGTAAAGTAGATCTGTTTAAAGTCAGACTTTGGGACATTCCAGGTTGAACTAGGGATGTTAACCAACAACAGTTTGACCGAATCAACGTCAAATTTTTTTGACCCTCAGTTAAATGGACCCTACGTAATGGTGCTTGAGCGTGGCATGGTTCTACAGTCCAAGTGTGAGTCGCCCTAAATGATCACAGACAGGAGCCTAAACGCACATTTTATGTTTCTCAAGACGAGGTTCACGTCACTGAGGATGTATCACCTCAAGACACCTTCAAGCCTCTTCTCCAGGTGAGAAAAGCCAACCTGCCGCGCTAACTCTGCTAACCGTGCTAACTCTGCCCCGTCGAGTGCTTTCTCTGTGTTTCTGTTTATCTCCGTAGTGCTTTAGAGCTGCTACAAGCAGGTGGTTTGAGATTCCACAGAAGTGCTGTCAGCGTAGATTGTTGGATGTTTTGGTTTGTTTATCCTCACGGTTTTGTGCATATTGTGACTGCTGGGTTAAACTAAGCCTTACGTGTGTGTCCGTGTATAAATGCTTCGTTTGCGGCGTTGACAGACTTGCGCTCCACAGTCTATGAGCGTCTCTTCGGAGCGGTCATGTTCACGGCGATGAGCTTCTAACACTTGACTAACACCTTTTTCTTTCACGTGTGAGAGTCGGCGGCAGCGGCTCGAGTCGAAATGGCTATTATTTATTTATTTAAAACAGCAATTAGATTTAGAATAGATTTTAAACTGAACGGTTAACCAATTTTAACCGGTTAACGAGGCTCGGTGGTCGATCTTTTTTTTTTTTTTTTAGTTTTCGCCATCCCTAGGTTGAACAATAACATCTCCATAGAAACAAGCAGGTGACGGACCCCCAAGTTACACAGTGCACCGGTAATTTGACTGGGCAGTTTTAATGTTTTGTAACTTACCGGCGTTGTTGGGCACGTAGAGGTAGTGCGAGGCCTGGGGTTCACTGACTGGACTGTGGCTGGACTCAGACTCTGCTCTGACCTGAAAGAGAAAACGAAATGGTATTAATTAGTAAAATTATTCTATATCTCTGACCTAAACTCATGAAAAATGTCTATGTACTGGATATAAAGTATAATCTGCCTTTTTTCTTCTCCTTTCTGCTGTTGTCTCATATAAATTCTTATAATCTAAATATACATAGAGACAAGTACACTAGAAAAGTTACATAGTGTCCCTTTAAAGTGCCCATTTTAGGCTATTTTCTGCTATCTGTTGTTGTGGTTTCCTTATCACAAAAGCCAGAAGTTGTGTTTTGTTTCATTCACACATGTTTAACACACAAACCCTGCATATTTAGCCTGTGCTCTTCTCTCAAAGAGAAAACATCAACTTGTTCCACCTTGTGATGTCATGTGGTAATACAGGAAGAGCTCCACTGTGTTTTTAAACCTCATACACCTTCACTAGAATCAGTTGGACAATTTGGAGCGACAGTAGCTCAGTTGGTAAGAGCGTTCGTCCACTGATCTGAAGGTTGGCGGTCTGAATCCTGCTCTCGATTCCAGCTCCCCCGGATGAATGCTGTTGTTGTGTCCTTGGGCAAGACACTTAACTCACTGCGCCCCCCAGTGGTTCCTTGTTGTAAAGCGCTTTGAGTGTCTTAAAGGTGGAAAAGCGCTGTATAAAAATGTCACCGTTCACCATAATTTCAGTCCTGGAAATGCCAAACTCCACTGAATTAAAGGTAAAACGTAGCTGTTCACTTAAAAACTACCACTTCATGACATCACAAGGTGGAACAGAGCATTTTGAGCTTTGGAGATGTAGACAGAACAACTCCAGATCTGTTTTTGAGGAGGTAACAACATTATAACATGGCTAAACGCTCACGAGAGTCTATTTTGTGTCATATAGGAGCTTGTACAAATAAAACACAACTGTACCCCATCACTTTTCTTGAACCCATTCACTCCCTTCTTTGCCGCAGACATCTCTTCCTCCTCTTCCTCTCCTTCCCTCTTCCTCTTCCTCCCGTCCTCTCCGTCGGCGGTCCTGTAGAGCATGACCACAGACGGCTGGGACAGACTGGGCAGGTAGGCCAGGCAGTGGGAGTGAGCGGAAGAAGAAGAAGAGGAGGAGGAGGAGGGAGGATGTGGAGGAGGAGGGTGAGAGGAGGTAAGGATTTGTCCAGAGAGCGACTGCATCAGGAGGGTGGGCTGGGCTCCGGACACCGGGGTCTGGGTACTGCAGAGACAAAACAGAACAAATCACAGTTACAAACTTTTAACCTAGCTAATAAAGCTGCCAAAAGTATCAAAAGTCAGGTTCTAATCGATACTGAAACCAGTATTCGATACTAATTTCAGAAAGTGTTTTCTTTTCTCCTCTGCAGGGGACACTGTAACGTCCCAGAGAAGTGTCTTAAAAACTGGGCATGTTGATCAGTGTTCCTGCACAAGAATCTAAAAAGAAAGTGAAATTGTCGTATTATATTTTCTGGTTCCTGTAGGCATTACATTTTATTTTGCACAGTGGTTACTGGTTATATTGTACTTGCCAAGTTGAATTTCATTTGAAGAAAAATGTAAAGTTTTTGCACAGTGTTATTGTGGGGCATGGACATTTTTATTTTGCTCTTTCAATGCATTAAGAAGCAATGTGGACTGCACTTTATTTTATGAAAATTTTGTGCACATTTATAAAATATAAAATGTTAAGGCTTGATGATTTTTGTTTCTAAGTCCAAAGTATGTTGTGGAAGTAATATATGTTTTAAATATGTCATTTAAAGAGACACTTTGAGCAGCGTACAACTTGTTTCTGAAATGTTTACTTGAATTACAGTTACATTTACTGTTCACACAATTTTAAAAATAAAATACATTCAGTTTCATTCAGTTTTGTTGCTTGTAAAGGATTTTACAATAATACTATAAATAATTATTGATAAATCGCAATAATCATTATTTGATTTAGTATCGTGATATATCGAATCGTGACATGTGTATCGTGATACGTATCGAAACTAGATTTTTTCACAGGTATCGATACTAAAAGAATCACATTCACAGGACAAAATTTGTGAAAGATTTCAGAAAATGTGCTAAAGAAACTAAAAACAAGAAGCTAAAATAACACTGCCCTCTAGTGTTTGAGGTGACAAATACAGAGAGAGGAGGAAGAGGAAAGAGAAGAGGAGGAGGAGAAAGAGGACGGAGATGAGGAGTAGGGAGAGGGAAAGGAAAAGAAAGAATAGGAGGAGGAAGAGGAGTGAGAAGGAGCAAGAGGAGGGAGAGGAGGGAGAAGAGGAGGAGGAGAAGGAAATGGAACAAGAGGAGGGAGAGGAAGGAGAGGAGAAAGAGGAGAAAGAGGAGGGAGAGGGAAAGGAAAAGAAAGAAGAGGAGGTGGAAGGGGAGCGAGAGGAGAAAGAGGAAGAAGACTGAAAAAAACGCAGCGCTAAAACAACACTGCCCTCTAGTGTTTGAGGTGACAAATACACAGGGAGAGGAGGAAGAGGAGTGAGAAGAGAAGGAGGGAATAGAAGAGGAGGGAGAGGAGAAAGAGGAGAGAGATGAGGAGTAGGGAGAAGAAGAGGAAAAGAAAGAAGAGAAAGAGGAAGAAAATAAAGCAGAGGAGGTGGAGGGAGAGGAGAAGGAAGAGGAAGAGGAGATGGAGTGAGAGGAAGAGCGAGAGAAGAAAGGTGTGAAGAGAGGGAGAGGAAAAGAAAGAAGGAGCGAGAGGAAAAAGAGGATGAAGAGGAGGAACAGGTGAAGAAAGAGGAGAGAGGTGAGGAATAGGGCGAGGAAAGAGAAGAGAAGGGAGAGGAGGAAGAGGAGAGAGATGAAGAGTAGGGAGAGGAAAAGAAAGAAGAGGAAGAGTAGAAAAATGAAGCAGAGGAGGAGGGAGAGGAGAAGGGGGAAGAAGGGGAAATGGAGTGAAGGGAAGAGTGAGAGAAGAAAGAAGCATGAGGAGAGGGTGAAGAAAAGAAAGAAGAGGAGGAGCGAGAGGAGAAAGAGGAGGAGGAGAGAGAGGAGAAAGAGGAGAAAGAAGAAAAGAAAGAAGAGGAGGAGGAGCGAGAGGAGAAAGAGGATGGAGATGAGGAAGAGGAGAAGGAAGAGAAGAAGGGAGAGTAGGAGTGAGAGAAGGAAGAGAAGGAAAGGAGGAAGACTGAAAAAAAAAGTAAGATCGCCTTCTAACAGAATGCGGTGCTAAAACAACACTGCCCTCTAGTGTTTGAAGTACATCTCATCAACAGCAGCTTATTAAACTAAAAAACAGGAGGGGAAAAAAGAGGAAAATATCTGTCTTTTCCTCCTCGAGCCTCCATCGATCTTCACTAAAACACGACTCCTCCTGCACTTCTGTGAGCTCCATCCTCTTCATAAAGAGGAGGAGGGAGAGGAGGAGGAGGGAGAGGAGAGGGAAGAGTAAGAAGAGAAAAGGACGAGAAAGAAGAGAAGGGAAAGGAGGAAGTGAGAGAGGAGGAGGGAGAGGAAAAGGCATAGTGAGAGGAGGGGAAAGATAGAGAGGAGGACGAAGAGGAAGAAGAGGGAGAGGAGGAGAGGGAGTTGAGAAAGAGGAGAACAGAGAGGAGGAGGGAGAACAAGGAGGAGGAAGGATGAAAAGAAGGAGGAGAGAGGGAGAGGAGGAGGATGGAGAAGTGAGGAGAGAGGAGGGAGAGGAGGAAAAGAAAGAAAAGTAAGAAGAGAGAGGAGAGAAGTAGAAGAGGAGGAGGAAGGGTAGGAGGAAAAGGAGGAAGGAGAGGTGAAAGGCGAGAGGAAGAGGAGAGGAAAAGGAGAAGGAAGGAGGAGGGAAAGGATTAGGAAGAGGAGGGAGAGGAAGAGGAGTGAGTGAAGAAAGAGAAGGAAAAGGAGGAGGAAGAAGAGGAAGAGGTGGAGCACGACAAAGTAAAAACTGTGAATAAATGAACTCACTCTGAACAGTTCCCAAACTGCAGGCGACACACTGGAGTTTTTCTGGAGTAGTCGACGGGCTGGACCTGCACAGCTGTGACACGAGGACAAAACACACGTTTACGGAGAAGACAGGAAGGACACAAAGATGAACGGCAAAGGAACAGAAATGTCTTTTTTTGCACATGTGAAAGCCCAAAAGACTCGATCGCCGATGTCGTTTCTAATCCCATTTATTTATTTGAATACATTCACAACATACATTCCCGAACCATTTTCTTTCAACAACTTTCAGTTTCTCTTCTTCTTCACCCTCAGTAGTCGATTCTCACTTGTTCCTTCTGGAGTCAACAATCGAGTCTTTTGGGCTTTCACATGTGCAGTGGGAAATCAACAGAGGGAAGTGTAAGGCTGCTTATAAAGTTGTTTTCTAACGTTTCCAGACACTAATGAGTGAACCAGGCAGAGAGTTTTGTTTGTTAGACTCGTGGCTGTTGTAAGATGGGTTAAAGTGGTGTTAAGCTTCTTCAGTGTGAAGCAAATTGGTGTTTTACGTGGAAGTTAAGAACTTGCCCCCATCACTACACTAGTTTGTTGCCTTGACAGACTCACTGCCACAGTGAGATCTCCGCAGACGCAACACTGATCTGTGCAGTTTTTCGGCTTCTGACTGTATTCGACCACCTCTAGCAACGGACTTTAACTTCAAAAGTGCAGGAGTTCCCCTTTAACTCAGGTAAAAGAATTTATATATTTAGTTCTGAATGTTAGGAGGATTTTGGAGAGGGGACGTCTTCTGCATTTGAGATACACGTGATACAAATTAATCACGTGGATCGTCTAAAATTTGGAAGGTTTTTTCGTGCTCTGTGGTCCCTTCTGGATTCAAACAGAACGTAGAAGCGACTGGCTGGTGAGGCGAGTACCTGCGTGTTGTTCCCTGCGTGGACTGTTGGGGGCGGAGTTCACTTGTCTCTGAACGGCCACGGAAGTCGGCGTGATGTTAAAAGACGCGTGACGGGACATTTTGAGCCGGTTCAGATCCTGCGACGTGATCCTCTGCGACGCCTCCAGTCCTCCGGGGGGCGTCGTTCCTGCGCCGTTGAACTCGGTGGGTCCCAGCCACTTAAACGCCGGCTTCCTCCCCCTCTCTTCTCGAACGTGGACTTTTTTGATGAGCCCCAAACTCGTCAAAACGTTGGCGATGTCATACAAGCGACGCACTTTAGCTAAAAAGAGAAAAAAACATTACAGATCAAACTAATTAAAGCTGTTTTTTGTTTGGAGGGTCCGTCACCTGCTTGTTTCTATGGAGATGTCTCTGCTCTGCCTGGAATGTTCCACAATATGACATTAAACAGCTCTACCTTATATTTATTCAGTTACAGGTGGTTTTATAGCTCAAAAATACCTCAAAAATTCTGTCTGTGAGCGGGGTCGCCTCTCCACAGATCTGACCTGCAATTTGGTCTGGTTTGGTCTCCGTGAAGATAGAAAGGTTTAATGCCATACTGTGGAACATTCCAGATAAAGCAAGAACATCTCCACGGGGAAAAGCATTTACAATTTTCTGCATTGAGATCGGATTTTTTAAAATTAATTTTTTAATAATACGATTCTGTCACAAAGTTCACATTTTAAACAGGTTCTGGACCTGAATTAGAATGAACAGGATTGAAATATGATGTCCAAAAGCGCCTTCTTCAGATTTTTTTTCTTGCTTTTCCTGTCCAAAGCAAGAAAAAAAATCTGTAGAAGGCTTTTTTTTTGCCGAAACGTAATTTAAAATAAAAAATATGCTTTTGGATATCGGCCATCTGAGTGTGCTATGCGATTTTTTCCTCGCATTTGCACCTCGACAAGAACTTTGGTGTGAGTTTCCTGTTACGTTTAATAATCAGAAGAAACACATGGCTGTAGTTAGGGCAGTCTTATGTGATGTCATGTAGTACTTGAAATTGTAGTGGCCACTGGATGCAGCAAACACTCAGTTTCTCTCTCTCTTTTTTTTTTTTTTTTTACAATTTTTGATCAGAAATCTGTAAATGTACCAATTTAATTCTAGAATCAATACACAATCTACTACTAGACTACAGAGTTTAGTAACAAAGTTAATTTAGTGTTTAGTTTCACTTTAAAGGGCCATATTCCTCTATTTTCTGATCTGTTCTAATGTTGTTTCCTTGTCACAAACAGACCTGGAGTTGTGTTTCGTTTCATTCACATGTTTAACACACAAACTCTGCAGATTTAGACTGAGTTCTTCTCTCAAACTGAAAACACTGTTCCACTTTGTGATGTCATATGGTGATACAGGAAGTTTTTAAACTCCAGACACCTTCACTTAAATTATTTTGGATAATTTCAGCCCTGGAATTTCCCATCTGTACTGAACAAAAATATTAAAGGAGCTGTTCACTTGAAAACTACAGCTTCATGACATCACAAGGTGGAACAGAGCATTTTCAGCTTTGGAGATGTAGACGGACGAATAATAAAGAGTTACTCAAACATGTGAATGGAACAAAACACAACTCCAGGTCTGTTTTTGAGGAGGAAACAACATTATAACATGACTTAAAGCTCACAGAGTCCATTTTGCGTAATATAGGAGCTTTAACATGAGCTGCCTGTAGATTACACAGAGTAGTTCCTCACTCTTGTATTTGCTGTGGCTGGATGAGTCCAGGCTGTCTTCGATCAGGATCTTGGCCGCTGCGTCTAACGTCACAGTTTGGGATTTGGAGACGAGAAAAAGCATCACAAACTTCTGACTCATGATGCGCAGAGACTTGTCCTTCCTGTTGCCTCCACCTGCCCAAAGAAACCACATTTACAACGTTAGACTTGGACGGAAAGGTGCATTGTGTAACTTTTCTCCATGGAGATGTTATCGCTTTGTCGGGAATGTTTCACAGTTTGGCATTAAACCGTTCCATCTTCGTGAAGACCAAACCAGATCAAGTTACAGGTCAGATCTGTGGAGAGGCGATGCCGCTCACAGTCAGAACATTTGTTTTTCTAGGTATTTTTGAGCTATAAAACCACCTGGAATTGAATAAACGTAAAGTAGAGCTGTTTAATGTCACACTGTAGAACATTCCAGAGCAATGACATCTCCACAGAAACAAGCAGGTGACAGACCCCTTACCAAAAAGTTGCATAGTGCACCTTTAAACTTTTTTGAGCCACAAGGGAAATGACTTGGACACCGTAGCTCAAAAATCACAATAAAATCTCTCTGTACGATATTTTCATCATAAACATCTCACTGTACCAGATTTTTTACAATATTTAAACTGTGAATCTGCTCCTTTTTCCTCTAAAACCGCTTCACAAGACTTAATCCAAAAACTGAAGATTTCAAAGTGCTTAGAACAGTTATTTCTTCATGTCGTCTGCACTGAAACGGAGCAAAGGATCATGGTCTATGTAGTTCCCTCTGTTTTTTTTTTACTATTTCTGCATCAGAACTATTCATTTAAACAAAGATACTTGTGATTCGATATATTGTGATGGTCCACGATATTATTGTGAGACCTTTGACGATACGATATCACCATATTTCAGTTATTGTTACATCTCTAAAAGATACAAAATGGTTTAAAACAACATATCATATTTCAGGAGCTTGTGATCAATATGAACTTTCATGGTTCTGTTTGATTTTCGACAAAAAGGTGAGCGTGAATAAATAAAAAACTGTTGGCTAACGCAAGCTTGTGACTGTGACTTTATGTTTAACAGAATCAGTCCAGATTGTGTTAAAACAAAGGTCAGATTAAAGTCAAATTTGAGTAACATTTCTTCAGGCAGAGCAGAGCCATACTTAGCTTAATATTAATGACTTCAGCTGCAAAGCATCAACTGTCTGAACAAGTGGGTTGGAGCAGAGGACTTGAACTGGGTTAAGGATTATTCTTACCGTTGCCTTCCTCCGCCTCGTCGTCCCTGTTGGCTCCACAGTCCCTACCCCCTGTCGCTCCTGTCGCCCCCGCCGCCCCCGTCTCCATCTGCAGGTGGTAGCCCTGCTCTCGTCCTCGGCTCTGGAGCTCCTTCAGCTTCGTCTCCAGGCGTCTCCGTCCGTACCACAAGTAACTGTTCTTGGCCATCCGCCCCACGATCATCAGAGACTCCAGGACGTTCACGATGTCGTAGATTCGGCGCCGCTCCACACCTGAGGACACAAGGGAAGTAAAGGGCCTGTACCTGAGTTTTTTTTCTCCTTATTTCAGCTAAATTTGTCTTGCCCCAGTACAGATATATTGTAGGAATGCACAGAAACTGATACTGGTACTGAATATCGGCACCAATAGTGAAATATTTGCAGGATGGGGTATCGGTTCTATGATATCGGTTCAGTTTATATCCTGATTAACCTTTCTTTGGATGCAAAAAGATTATTTACAGGCTGTTTTTGGCCTGCAACGTCTCATATTGCTTAACATAACATTTATTCTTACAAAACTGTTCACTATTTTCACTATTTGAAGGATAAATAACAGCTACATAACACAACTGGACCTACTGTGTAATAACTTAACTGTGTTTTAATGAAATTAGTGCTATTTTCAGTCCCAACATGAGTATCAGTCAGTATCGAGTATCGGCAGATGCTTAAAACCAAAGTATCGATATGGGTATTGGAGCTGATAAAGCTGGATCGGTAAATCCCTAATATATTGTATAAGTATTAAAGTCAACATAATAAAGTAAAAAAGAGTAAAGGTTCTGTTTAGCTGTGCATATGACTGAAAGGTTTTCATTTTTCATTCCACACTCTTCTCTTCTCTCTAATTTTTAATTCTTCTAAATTCTATTTTAAAATTTTATGATGATTATTTATGTTTTGATTTGTTTGTATTGTGATTTTAATGTATTTCTTATTCTGTAAAGCATTTTGAATTATTTTGTGTACAAATTGCGCTATACAAAACTTACCTTGCCTAAACTATGTAGGTAATATTATTTTATTGTCCTTTAATTTTATTATTATTTATTAGAAGATTTAGAGTGAGGAACATAATTTCAATTTTTCTCGTGTTCATATGGAAATTGACAAACTTTTTTGAATTTGAATTAATAGTTTAACCCTGGAGAACCCAAGAACCCTTTTCTTCTTCAGAAAATTATGAACTATGCCTTAAATGATTGCTATAAGTTCACTGAACACCAAAATATCTACTTTTTAAATTTTAACCCTTTATTCCCTGATTTAGGATTTGGGTCAAATCTGACCCATTGGGCTTTAGGTGTATAATTTTTTTTTAACTGTTTTAAATTTAGGAAAACAATCAATAATTTACACCAGAACATTTAACAATAGTTATTTTTGCATGTTAGAACTGTATTTCTAATGTTTAAACACACTTTGGCCAACTGAAACAAGAACACAAGGCCATAAACGACTAATAAAAAACTAACACCATTGGTCTTTGCTTATCCAAAATCTTTTCTACTAGAGAGAGGAAATCACACTAGACATTGTGGTAGACTTTGGGCTTTTAAGGTTAAATTTGACATTTTTTTCCAATTTGGTTCATTTTTAGTAGCAGCAATTAACAGTGGTCAAATTTGACCCCGTGGGTTCTCCAGGGTTAAAGGTCTTATATTAAACAAAATTGACTCTTATGAGGTTTAAATCATGTTCTAATGTTGTTACCTCCTCAAAAACAGGCCTGGACTTATTATATTATTAGTCTGTCTACATCTCTAAAGCTCAAAATGCTCTGTTCCACCTTCTGATGTCATGAAGCGGTAGTTTTCAAGTTAAAATCTACCCTTGACGTCACAAGGTGGAACCGTGTTTTCTGTTTGAGGGCAGAACTCAGCCTAAATCTGCAGGGTTTGTGTGTTAAACAAATGTGAATGAAACAAAACACAACTCCAGGTCTGTTTGTGATGGAAACAACATTAGATCAGATCAGAACATGGCGTAGTATGGGCTCTTTAACAATGGCACAGTAGGGCAAAGTCGCTGGTCACTGAAAAAGTTGTTATAAATAGCAACAACAAGCTCTCAGTGAAGCTTGTAATCAAAATGGCGTCTTAGCAACCGTTGTCGGGCCGTATCTGGAGACGTTTACAATGCAAACGCACATTAATCACACATTAATCACTGCTCTGTATGCGCCGTTTACTCACGTGACAAAGAGATAAGAGAGTTTCAGCTGTGATGTGTGGTTAGAGAGGTTTAAGTTTAGTGTTAAAAGGGAATAAAAAATAATAATAATAATAATTTAAAGGCTCCATGTTATGCCATTTTCTCTGATCTTTGTTCTAATGTAGTTTTGCTCATCAGAAACATACCTGGAGTTGTGTTTTTGTTTCATTCGCACAAACCCTGCGTATTTAGGAGTTATTCTCGGCATTCTGTTCCACCTTGTGATGTCATGTGGTGATACAGGAAGTGCTCCGGTGTGTTTTTAAACTTAAAACACCTTCACTAGAATCATTTGGATGATTTCAGCTCTGGAATTGTCCATCTCTACTGAACAAAAGGTAAAAAGAAGCGTTTAACTTGAAAACTAACGCTTCGTGACATCACAAGGTGGAACAGAGCATTTTGAGCTTTGGAGATGTAGACAGACTCATAAATAAAATGTGAATATATGTGAATGAAAGAAAACACAACCCCAGGTCTGTTTTTGAGGAGGTAACAGGAATATAACACAACTTAAAGTTTCACAAGAATCCATTTTGTGTAACAATCTGGTACGACCTTTAAACTTTAGGGTGTTTTGTGTAACTTTTCTGGTGGTTACCTTGTTTCTATGGAGATGTCTGGTGTCTGCTTTGTCTGGAATGTTCCTCAGTATGACATTTAACAGCTCTGCATGACAATTATTCAATTACAGCTGGTTTTATAGCTCAAAAATACCTAGAAAAACAGGCATTCTGACTGTGAGCGGGGCCGCCTCTCCACAGATCTAACCCGTAACTTCTATAACGTCTGATTTGGTCTCCTTGAAGATGAAAGATTTGATACCATACTGTGAAACATTTCGGATAAAGCGACATCTCCATGAGGAAAAGCATTTGACGGACCCTCGGAAGCCAAATGAAGTTTCTGGTTTGTGAATTATTTTTCCGCATTAAAACGGATTCTGATTCGAACCCAAACGGGAGGTTTCGTACCCAAACTGTTGGCGACTTTATCCAGAGAGATCCAGATGGGGCTGTTGGGAGGAGGGTCATCGGGGTAAAGAGCCAGAAACTTCTGACACAACAAACCCAGACTCTTCTGCTTTCGGCTGGGCTTCTTCTCGGCCTCGTCCCCCTCCAGAGCGTCAAACTACACACACAAATACAGCAAATAAACACCACATTTTTGTTCAAGAATTTCCAAGATTTTTGTGCAGTGAATATCTGTTTGTTTCATGTAATTTAAATACTTTAGAAACTAATAACTGTAATAATACTACTTCATAATATATTTATTGTAGTTAAAATCATTTCACAGGACAATAACTGTGGCAATTCTTGTTGAAATAACGTCAAATGTTCACAGAATGTATAGAAACAGATCAAGATTTTATATTGAATGTTTTATTTTTGTTCTGTTTTCAGGTGGAGGCGTTCACTCACAAAGAGAAGTCATTTCCCTGACTCCTCCTCCCGGCTGTAATATCGTGTCATAGTTTAATGTCGTATCATAATGTATATATGTGTTCTTTTTGTTGTTCTTCCTCTATTTTCCTTTTTTCTCTGTAGTAGTTAGTTATAGTTATTATAGTTAGTATAGAGAGTTATGAAAGATAGTATAGAGATAGAAAGAGTTATGAACGATAGTATGTCACATTAGTAATCTCATAGTTTCCTGTTTCAGTTAGTAAATAAAGATAGTTATGTCACAGTTAGACTCACTTGTTTAGTTCAGATTTATGTGGGATTGTCACAGATACTAATCACTAGACTCATCTGTTTAGTTTAGCTTTGTGGGGGGTAGAGGGGAAAAGTGGGTTTGATGTTTTTTAAGCACTGTAAAGCGCTTTGTGTTGCATTTTTGTATGAAAAGCGCTCTATACATACAGTTTGATTGATTGATTTTGCGTTCCTGGAATTTGCTCACACACACTCAGCTAAGATTGTGCAGACTTCAATGCAAAATTTGGAAAAACTTCACCAACTGGCAAACAAATTTGGACTTGGTACCAAAAGTTGTGCCTCTACAGGACTAAAGGATCAACATCAGAAGAGAAGTGAAAGGGAGTGAATGACTCAACCAGAAAATAAAACATTCAATATAAAATCTTGACCTGTTTATTATCATTCTGTGAAAAAGACAACAAGAACTGCCAAAATTATAGGCCTGCAAAACAATGTACATTTTTTGGGACACCCTGTATATCTGTATCTATATCTATCTCTATACACTGCAAAAAGGTCTATCAAAAATAAGAAAAAAATACAAATTTTGAGGTAAAAATGCCCTATTTTAAGTGAAATTATCTGCCAGTGCAGTAAGAAATTTTCACTTACTAAGACAAAAATTAAAACAAGACGAAGTACATATCTTGCTCTAAGCCGAAAACACTAGTTTCAAGTATTTATGGCAAGATTTTTCACCTTATTGGTTTGAGAAAGAAGTTAAAGAGGCTTAACTTGGCTTGATTTAATATAAAAAGTGCTTAGAATAAATTGTAATATCTAGATAAGATATATCAGGATGGAATATCTTGAAACAACTAAAAAAAATCCCATTTTATTAAGTAAAAAAAATCTTAAAATTGATCTTTTAAGATGAATCCGCTTAATTCAAGTCAGTTTAACTATGCTAGAAAATCCTTTTTGCAGTGTATATGTATATCTATATCCAAATGAACCTGCTCTACATGATCCTGGTGTTTTTATTTCGCTGCTTTGTCCGTTAATAAATTCCTATTCCTATTCCGAAGCCTGGCTACAAATGGAGCCGGATGCTGTCACACTTCTTTATACAGCTCTTGTTTTATTTTGCTGGTTTTACTGTCAAGTAAAGTGTCTATTGTTATTTTATTATTGTTGTCCTTGCTTTGGAAACTGCGCAGCACTTTGGAAACTGTTTATGAAATGGGCTATATGAATAAAGTGGACTGGATTGGAGTCTGTGGTTATGGCATCGTCACATTATAGAATCTGAAAACCGCCAATATCTCTTTCCTCTTCTGACATAAGCACCGTTTCTCATTTTTACCTGGGAGTCGTCCACGTCTGCGTCCTCCTCTATGGTCAGCTCTGGGCTTTGGGGCAGCTCCTTTTCATTTTCGATGGGTCTGAACAGGACTTTCTTCATCTCTCGGTCTCGTATGTCCGGACTGGCTGCGCTGATCAGCATCTTCAGGTTGGCGGTGGGGGTCCAGGGCTCGGATAAAGAGCTGTGTTTGATGGGGGTGATGTGGGACAGATCGGGACCGGAGCCTTTTCTGTTCAGGAGCAGAGCAGGAGCAGCATCTGTGGATTTAAGAGGCGTCGATCTCCTCCTCTCCAGGTACAGGTTTTCCTACAGAGACAAGAGATCAAGTCAAAAAGGAAATTCACGTTATAGCTATCGACATTACATCTTGATTCATCTTGGTTCATTTATACATAGTTTAAGTGATGATTCTAGAGGAAGAGGCCCGCTCCAAGGCCAAATAAGAGTGAGGTTTGTGGAGAATGTAAGAATGCTGTAAAATGTTGTAACTTTATTAGGTTTTATGATATTTGATCATTTAAGAAGAGATTATGAGAGACACTGCATTTCTGACAAAGGAAAAGTCTAGATTTTGAGGTTTTATTGGAAAATCTCTCACAGAAAATCAACCTCACTACAGTTTCCCACTTCATCTACAGATATATTAGACATTTCACGATGAATTAGATTTTGTTCTGAAACTCCAATACAATTTTGTATTTTTCCATCTTTCTTAACAGAGAAATCCGCCTCGATCATTTATTTGGAAGCCTTCACTACGTAAGAAGGCATGTTTTTATGTTTTTCAGTGTAATAAAAACATTTATAACAAAAAAACAAGCTTTTAGTTTAGTCTGTGTTCTGACAAAAGGACTTTCTAAAACATTTTATGACTCGCAAGTGCCACGTAACAAAACAATTAAATAAATTAGTTGAAGTTCAAATTTAGGGATGTAACAATAACCGAAATCTGGTGATATTGTATCTTCAAATGTCTCACAATAATATCGTGGACCATCACAATATATCAAATCCCAAGTCTCTTTGCTTAAATGAATAGTTCTGATGCAGAAATAGCTAAAAAAACAGAGGGAACTACAAAGACCATGATCCTTTGCTCCGTTTCAGTGCAGACAACATGAAGAAATAACTGTTCTAAGCACTTTTACATCTTCATTCTTTGGATTAAGTCTTGTGAAGGCATTTTTAGAGGAAGAAGGACCAAATTCACAGTTTTTCATTTTATGTCAGTCTTGTTATTATCCATAATGTCATAATATCGGATAATATCATGAGATTTCCCACAATATCGCAATAAACATCGTACTGTGATGCTTAGATATCGTTACACCCCTATTCGAATTGATTTGGTTGGAAGAATTATATTTTTTCCTCTACTTTCTTGCATTGGAAACTGATTTAAGTACTAATGACCAGGCGCATTCCGTTGTTTTATAAATGCCACTGACTTTGGTTCACCCCTCCCCTCATTGGGCACCGTGGCATTCGCCTGCTGCCTTTGCCCCGGGCCAGCTTTGCCATGACATATGGTACCTGCCCTGAATTTTGCCCTCTCACCTGGGACCTGGGTCTGTTCTCACCTTGTGTTCACTCTGACACCCCTCCTCCTCCGGTGCCTTGGGGACATAACTCTTCCTGGGGCTGGTCAGGTCTTTCAGGGCCAAACATTCAACCTCCATTTTAGAAAACCTGGAAGAAAACACACAAAACAAATTAAATCATAAATAAATATTAGTAAATGCAGAGTTATTCTTATTATTTAGGTGGTACAGAGTGTAAATGTACTTTGTTATATATTACTACCGTAGTCTTGGTAAGTTCTGATTTACACCTGGTTTAGTCCCAGTTTAGACCTGGTTCGATCCTTATTTTGATATGTAGTCCTGGTAAAATCCTGGTACAGCTCTGCTTTATAACCACTTAATAAGTCCATGTTTAGGCCTGACTTAGCCCAGATTTACGTTAAGTTCTAGTTTAGACCTAGTTTAGATCTTAAGCCCCGGTTTAGTCTTGATTAAACCCTAATATAGGCAATAACATCTTAAAAACAAGTTTAGTCCTGGTTTAGACCTGGTTCTTTGCTTATATATATGTAGTCCTGGTTAAATCCTGGACCTATAAAGTCAAAAGTCCTGGAGCAGATCTTGGTTCAATCCTGTGTTACCCCTAGTTAATAACGGCTTAAGTCCTGGTTTAGACTTAGTTTAGTCCTGGTTTATAGCTGGCAATAACCATGTTGCTGTTAAACCCCGTGATGATGAAAATCCCGGTGGAGGGGAGTAGATCAGATCGAGTCCAGATGAAAGGTCAATCAGAATTGGCGCAATATTGCTAATTAGCGGCTAACAGCTAATCTAATCAAAATCAATGAAGCGATCACTGACAGCATTTTAGTCTTACGTAACAATACATGAGGATCTAAAAAACAGGACACTTTAGGTCAAATAAAAGTGCATTAATAACGTTACGACAACTCAAGTTAGTGGGTATTTTTAACGAGTTTAAGGCGAAATTTAAGTATTATTAAGTCAATGGACAAAATGCATGATCTGTACGTTTAAAATCTGGTAAAACGTGGACTTTAATGTTAGAATTAGCTGTTGTTTAGCGATAACATCTGCAAAGTTGGTCAGAAAAGTTAAGAACTCCTGTGGCAACACTTTACGCACCGTTTCCAAAGAATGAAACGAGTCGACGTCGCTCCTTTTACGCTGTTACGAACCCGTTAAACTTCAGAAAAACATCGTTCATATTCTCTTTCGTGAAAATAAACTTCTCTCGGGTTCTCCCTCCCGCTTCTGTGTCCGTTCAGAGCCGTGGTCCGCAGATCTAGCCCGGGGAAGACTGGAGCATCATCGCCCGCTCTGAAGCTTGTTTTCTGGCGCTTTCAGGCACCGGCAGCGCTCCAGCCAATCAGAGGCGAGGAAGGGGGTAACTATGTGAACAGTTTAGCCAATCAGAGGCGAGGAAGGGGGTAACTATGCGAGCGGTTCAGCCAATCAGAGGCGCGGGTTCGGGGTGCGCGCCTCGGGATTTGCCAATAAGAAAGGAGAAAGGCGCGCATTGGCCCGCCCCCGCCGCGCAGTGTTGGCGGGGCTTCCGGCGCGCAGTCCGGAGATACGGCAGGACGTAAAGAGGATCACTCTGGAGGGAGTTAAATGTTGATAATTGCTTCTAAAAGTAAAGTAGTACAAGGGAAATGATTTGGACGCAGCAGGTCACACATCACAATATATTATAATAACAAAGAGTAAAAAATAAAACATAAATGGTAATATCATCATCAAACTTTTATTCCAGAGTTAAAAAAGATACAATGAACAAACACTCACTCCAAAACACAATATTCATAACAAACTACAGTACCAGTGCCTCCAAAGTTCAGACTGTACCTCATGTTGCCATTTGTTAGGCTCATGATGATGCTGTTCTCACAGTCATTAAGGCGACAGATGAATCTGTGCATTAAACAGCGCAGATTTGCATGAAAAGTTCTGATGCCTGCTGACACAAACAGGTTATTGCACTTTCCCATCTCGGCCTTTTCAACAAAATCCTTAGACAGTCATTATACGCCACATTGAGTTTGTGTATGCTCCCTTTTTGTAGTTTGACCACAGGTGTGCCGTATAAAATGCACTACAGTAACTTTTAAAACATGTCTTTTTCACTTCCACTGTACAGGCACCAAACCTGCGTGTGAGCATGTTCACCTGTGCATATATCATGCGGCATTGTCCTCATCATCTGACATAATCTGTAATAATAAATTCTAAATAAGATAAGATAAGATTAGATAATACTTTAATGTCTGTTTGCACAGAAATTTGTCTTGCATTGCACTTCTCCACAATCCACACATGAAGACACATATGAAAACACATAAAAGACACAGCATGGCCTATGGTCTCTTCATTCATCTAGGTCCATAAGCCATTGAGTAGCAAAAAAGAGCAAAAAACTGGTGTCATAGCATAATTATAGAAATGCAAATGCACATATCAAAATAAAAAGAATCTGCTTTCTTAGTATTATATATTGCACTCATACAATTTTGGTCCATGTACCATCCTAACTCAGGGCTCTCCAACCTGTCGCTCGGAAGCTACTGGAAACTACCTGTTCCAAATAGCTCGCCAATTACTGAATTATACGTATTGTACCAAATAACTAAAATTTGGTTGATCAAATGCATATTTCCTTTGTAAATGTATAATTTTGATGTATAATTTTGATGCCTAATTTTGTGCGCTGTTCACTGGATAATGGGTTATGTTTTATAGATATCTCATAGGAATGAAACAATAACCAAAGTATCGTGAGTGTCTGGCTCAAAAATGGGACTGCCCCAGGTAAATTGGGACATCTGGTCACCTTATTTTACTCTTACTGCACCTTTACATAAATATTCGGGCTGTCAAAGTTAACATGTTATTGCATGCAATTAATCACAAAAAATCGCACTAATGTTTTTTGGTTTTTTTTGTATTTTAAATGCAAATCGCACAATTTATTTTGAACGCTCCTCTATGGAAAGCGCGATGGTCCTGAAAGGCGGCGCAGGTTATTGGGTCAGTGATCAGGTCCATACGCAGATGTGAAGACGACAGATGAGACTGTGACTGGGGCTCAGCGGCAAATTTCTCTGCAATAAAACTGCTCGACGGGACTTTAGATAAACTGAGGTAGTTTGCAGATATTGCAGTGATGAACTCTCTTTCCACAGAAGCACAAGTTTAAAATACAAACTTAAAGCAAAACACGGGTTTGATTCAGCGGCAGCAACAACGCTACTGGTACCAACAACAAGCCGAGCACGACAAACAACGCTGCCAGCAGTGTTGGGGAGTAACAGATTACATGTACCAGCGTTACATAATTAGAGTACAAATTATGAGTAGCTGTATTCCGCTACAGTTACTGTTTCAGTGAGTGGTAATTAGATTACAGTTACTTTATTGAAATAAATGGATTACACTGCAGTATTTTCCTGTTTTCACATTTTGGGCTCTATCCCTTTTTTATTTTGATAATTCCACTCATTGTCGGAAACCCAAACTCCTGTGCGCCTCTAAACCTAACACCAGGACCAGCCAGGTCTAAAACAGGTCTAAAACCAGGACTAAAACCAGGTTAAACCAGGTCTAAAACCAGGTCAAAACCAGGTCTAAACCAGGTCTAAACCAGGTCTAAAACCAGGTCTAAACCAGGTCTAAAACCAAACAAGAATTAGCAGGAGTTGGTTGCTACATTCATGTAGTTTTAAAAAGCCTGACAATATCAAGTAATCCAAAGTATTCAGATTACGTTACTCACTTTAAGTAATTTAATGGATTATGTTACATCCATCCATCTTCTTCCGCTTATCCGGGGCCGGGTCGCGGGGGCAGCAGTCTAATTTTTTTTACATAACAAACTACATTTTGGAATATGTAATCTGTAATCTGTAAACTTTTTGATAATAAATTGCATTTTTGTCAAAATATAAAATATTTTGGTCTTTTTTTGAAGAATAATTAACTGTGATTAATCAAAATTCTAAAGTGTGGTTAATCTGATTAAAAAATGAATCGTTTGACAGCACTAGTAAATTTGGACTTTTAGTGTTGTA
This sequence comes from Odontamblyopus rebecca, assembly GCA_030686955.1. NCBI lineage: Eukaryota > Metazoa > Chordata > Actinopteri > Gobiiformes > Gobiidae > Odontamblyopus > Odontamblyopus rebecca. The sequence goes on along the minus strand of CM060653.1, from coordinate 11,470,297 downwards.
CTTTTTTGGAGTTGTGGTGTGAGAGTGAACCTGCATCTCATATTTCAGACTCAGATTTAGAAAAACTTTACTAATCCACAAGGGAAGGGAAATGATTTGGACACAGCAGCTCACACATCACAATACAATAAAGTGGAAAAAGATGAGTATATGATGAGTGGTGGTGAGAGTGAGCCCGTGTCTCTTAGATGATCTTTTCGTGGGCTGTCCAGCTGCGCGTGAAAATCTGAAAATCTCTGAAACACTCCCCCGCTTCACCAAACGCACATCAGACCTCACCTCCGCAGTAAAACGCACAAACACGCGCCACGTCCTGCTTTAGTTTGGTCCCCCGCGGCCGCTGTAATGAGCTCTGCGCCAGATGGGAGGGAGGGGCAGCCCGGCGGCGCTAAACGCACCCGCAACTCAGCGCGAAAACTTTGTGCGCACTGTGTCTTTGGCTGGACAGACGCGGCCCCGCCCTCTGCGCAAACAGGAGCTTTGCGCAACGCTCAAATGTACCGCCAAAGCGCGTCAAATCTGAGGGAAGAGAGGGAAACTAAGGGCATTTACAAGAACATCTGTTATAGGAAATGAAAAAAGCGTTATTTTATGCGCTATTTTAGACTATTCATAGCCTAAAACAGGGATAAGGCGAGATATGCCCTGTAATTATACATATAGAAATCACGAGATCTACATTTTGATAGAATTCCAAAACAAAAATCCTATTCTGTTCTTAGTTATTTTTTATTTTTTTGCATTTTCATTTGCACATAAAAAAGTGCACAGTCAAGTGCGAGTCAATCAATAAAACTACAGGGTCAATGACATGACGCTGTCCAGCTGCAGTTTCCTCAGTTAAAAGGTTCATATTTCATAATAATTCAGCACATTTCTGTAGCACCTCTGACCTCCATAGAACCAAATAATTTTTTCAGAAATCATGAGTTATTCTGCATGTTTTTTGTGCTTGAAGTGTTAAAATGTCATGTGGTGCGACCGTGCATCATGTGGTGCGACTCATAACAGCAGGAATTCTATGGCTGGAGTTTAATAACAGACAAAGTCGACTTGGGTGAGTGGTTCTTTAGGCATTTTTCTTCATTTGATGCATTTTCCAGGGCAGTAGTTTGTTCATTAAACACAAGCAGGCGACTGTTATATTGAACAGCAAAAGAAAATATCAATATGCATTAAAAATCTAAAGAAACGCAACAGTTTGTTTCTATACACCTCATATTACTCAGAACTTAGATTAATATCCCAACTGTGTTTTAGAAAATAAAACTATTTTAAGGTTATTCTCAGTCGCACCACATGACATTTGACACTAAAAATGCTTCATATAAATGTTAAACACAGATTTATGCACCTCACACTGTAAATATTTGAAAAAAGTTCAACAATATGCATCTCACGGTTTCTTGAGATATTTTGTGGAGGCTTACAACACTGTGAAAGACTGTGAAAATTGCAACTAGCCTTTGGTACCGTTATAATATGAAGAATTAAGATTTAAAGGTGCTTCATAACAGTTATTTCTTCATGTAGCCTGCACTAACAACACCAAAGGATCATGGTCGATGTAGTTCTCTATGGTTTTGGCTACTGCTGCACCCTAGAATTGCAAACAGGTTTACAGTTCATACACAAAGTAATTCAAAGTGCTTTACAGAGTAAGAAACACATTAAAAACACAAAGAAAGATGTTAAATAAAATACTAGCTTTTACATCACGTTTCTTTTCATTTTTATTTAATGGTCATGGCCATGGTCTGTGGTGGAGCACAAACAGACACAAAACAGAACAAAGAAATATCACACACAAAATTGTACATCGAAGAGTGTTCTACAGAAGATTTAGGCAGATACAGTACCTCTCTCCTCATTCAGCAATGTCACCACAGAACTTAAAGTAAAAAAAAAAGTTTCCTGTATTATGCAAAATGGACTCTTGTGAGCTTTAAGTCATATTATAATGTAGTTCCCGCTTCACAAACAGACCTGGAGTTGTGTTGTTTCATTCACACTTTTGAGTAACGCTAAGGGCTCCTGAAGTCGTCCGAATGATTCTGGTGAAGGTGTATGGAGTTTAAAAACACAGTGGAGCACTTCCTGACATCACAAGGAGGAACAGAGTGTTTGAGAGAAGAACTAAAATATTCCTAAATCTTTAGGGTTTGCGTGTTAAACATGTGTGACTGAAGCAAAACTCAACTCCAGGTCTGTTTGTGATGAGGAAACAACATTAGAAAACAGATCAGAAAATAGCGAATGTTGCGAACTATCGGTACGTGACATCTGATTTATAATTTAAAGTTAATATAACCAATCCTCAAATATAACACCTGAAGGACAAAACAGTAAAATGCACAAAATCTGGTGACACTAAAGTGAGACGAAATAAAGCATTTCTGAAGGAGCGCTGCAAGAAACACAAATGTTCCGTCATTTCATATGATCACATAAAGCTTTGGTCTGGAATGTTCCACGGTATGGCATTAAACCTTTCTATCTTCATGGAGAACCAAACTAGGCTGAGTTACAGGTCAGCTCTGCGGAGAGGCGACCCCGCTCACAGCTTTTCTTGAGCTCTAAAACCTGTAATTGAATAAATGTGACGCAGAGCTGTTTAATGTCACACGGCAGAGGAATGACGTATCCATAGAAAAAAATCAGGTGACGGACCCCGACCCGAAAAGTTACACAGTGTAGCTTTAACTAATAACGGGGTATAATGAAAGTATTTTACAAACAGAGTGAGTAGCTGAAGTAAATGCAGGTGTGAAGTGAAAGAGTCACACAGGGCTGTTATAAGGGCCCCACAACAGACTGTAATGACAGGGGCCGGCCCAGACCTGCCCCTGAGCAAACACAAGAGCCACAGCAAGAGAGGGGAGGGGGGAGAGAGAGGGAGAAGAGGAGAGAGGTGCAGAAGGTGGGGGAGGGTAATGCTATAATAATCACATTAATAATCACATACGTATCCCGACAAGGTTAGAGTGTAAAGTATGTTTTAAAACCATAAAGAGTCATTGGATTATCTTCAACTAGTAAAACATTTACTTTGACACTTATCAGTCTCTCTCTCTCCCTTATGAAACCCTTTACAGATCTTCAGAAATGAATATAAGTACCGCAAATACATATTCTGAACACCAGTTTTGAGTTACAGTTTCTTTTTCATTTGGTGGTTTTCAGAATACAGTTACTTTCCTTAAATCTAAGGAAAACCCGGTGGTACTGGACAACGCAGCTCTTGCGATGGGTGCATGTGCGGTCTGTCCTTCGCTAACTGGACATAAATGAATGCACCGCAAACACAAATCAAGCTGTTTGTACCCATCAGTGCTGATTCTGTGGATCCAGGTCTCTGCTCTGGACCATCTCCAGCTCCTGCAGAGTCCTCCTGCACTGCTCAGTGACCTCCTGGAGACGCTGCTCTGTAGGGTCAGAGCTAAACCCTTGGACCGCTGAAAACAGGCTGTCGATCAGAGATTCACAGTTCAGTTTTTGCAGCACCAGATTGTCTTTCCCCGTCAGTTGTTCATAGAAATCACGTATACGTTCCTTTGCTGCATCCAGCGTCTTTTGGACATTTATTTTATGTTTGTAAATTACAGCTCCAGCCACAAGTGTGCCCGTTAGAGCTGCTGTAATAACTCCAGGCACAGTCAGACTGCGGCCTCCAGTGAAAAACAAGAGACTCCCCATGAGCCCTCCTCCAGTCAGCCCAGCAGCAACAGCAACCCGTGGGATCTTCTTCTGTTCGATTAGTTTAGGTGACATCATTTCCAACTCATCCGCAAGCTTGCAGAGCAAGGCTGCAGTCCGAAATGCAGTCATAGTGTCCATACTATTCCTTCTTATGTGGCTATGTGCCATTTTGATTACAAACAAGGCCAAAAACTGCAGCGACACATAGTTCTGGACCTATGTAGCAGAGAACAGATTTCACACGGTCAGTAACATAGATTTTTATATGATTATAAAAAGAAAAAGTAAAGGAAAGTGAGTTCTTACCTGTCGTAACAGAGACACACTCCGCACTAGCTGCTCTGAGTCAGCCTCTGTGGACGTTGGCCCAGAATAAACTACTTTGCTCAGTGATTATATTTATATGGGTCATCATGACGTCAGCACAGTTTAATAGAGTTAAAATACCTTTGAACTCTACCTCTTATGTTTTATTGTCTATTAAACTCATCATTAGTCTAGAGCAGGTCCAATGTTACACTATTTTTGTTATAATATGTAATAAAGTTGTTTCCTTTTGTTCATTCACACATGTTTAACACACAAACCCTGCAGATTTAAGCTGAGATCTTCTCTCAACCAGAAAACACACGGTTCCACTTTGTGATGTCATGTGGTAATACAGGAAGTGCTCCACTGTGTTTTTAACTAAATAAATAATAATATATCTTTCTTTACAAAGCACTTTTAAGAACAAGGTTTACAAAGTGCTGTAGAAGCAGCAAAGAACAACGGAACAGCACACAGAAAGCAGTCAAAAACAGACAATGGTGCAAACAGTTCAGTTCATTATAATAAAACATTAATAAACTGGATGATTTCAGCCCTGGAAATGCCCATCTTCATGACATCATAAGGTGGGACAGAGGGTTTTGAGCTTTGGAGATGTAGATAGACTAATAATAAAAAAAAGCGTTACTCAAACATGTGAATGAAACAAAACACAACTCCAGGTCTGTTTTTGAGGAGGTAAAAACATTCTAACATGACTTAAAGCTCATAAGATTCCTCGTTTCTGCTGTAACAATCTCGTCTTTAGTCGATCTGGATCAGTCCTGGTTTAGTCCTGGTCTGGTCTCAGATTCACGGTTTGAGCTGAATTATAGTTTATGAACAGTGGCGCCATCTAAAGGAAAAAGAGAAGGTTCACACAGAGTTTATTCAAAATATAAAGACATCGCAGTGTAATTTGGGCAGCGGTGATACATTTTTACAGTCCATTCACTTTGTGTTTAATACTGAGCTTCAGCCAAGACATTTCCAGACAGATTTCTGATGGATTGCAAAAAATAACGCAGAAAATGTGCAAGAAACAACTGGAAAAAACACCAAAAAGCTTAAAGTACCTATGACAGGTTAGAAGATATTTTTGTGAAAACATTCCCACTCATTTTCCAAAATGAGTGGGAATGTTTTCACAAAAATGCCCCCGCGACCCAGCCGGATTAAGCGGGAGAAGATGGATGGATGGAGTGGGAATATTTTTTTAGATTTAAATTTTTAATTCCTGGTTGGAAATTGTGTCATCACACTGGGTCTAACTGGTCTAAGGAACAGAA